>CP092884.1:21900229-22573229 GCA_030710605.1 Cordylochernes scorpioides | reverse complement strand
TAACCGGTACGTTTTTTCTTTTTTTAAAACTTTATTGGATTTAGCCTTTAGCCTACACCCATTCGCCACAAAAATGCCAAAAAGGAAGTCAGATACCGACACTCATTTTTCTGACAGAAACGATAATATGGAATTTAAATTAATGAAAGAACAAATTAATTTACTAACACAAATTATACAACAACAGACGATCTCAAATAAAAATTATATAAGTAAATTCTCTGGCCTCAATCAAGATATAACTATTTTCTTTCGTAACATTGAGGATGCAACGAACGATGAACGAGACAGAAAAAATTTAGTTATTCTAAATTTAGAAGAAGAAGCTAAAAATATATTTTATCGATTAGGCTTAGAACAAGAGACTTATTTAAATATAAACAGAAACTGTCCACAATCTATATATCAAAGAAGAAGACAACGTTGGAAGAATTGTCCACTCGCCAATTGGAAAAGCCAGAAAAAAATTAACGATTATTACCATTTTAAGGTTGTGGGTGCATTAGAGAACTCACTTCCAATCAAACAGATTGTTGAAGCACTTACGGCAGGTGTAACGTATGATTTGAATAAAATGATATACACCAGGAACCCACAGACGCCTGAAGAATGGTTGAACTATGTGAACACCATCCAAAAGTGGCCAGTAACGAGTGCTCGGGGACAACCGACACCACAGCGTGACCTTTACCGTTGGCGACCCGAATCCACTCCCTCGCCTGGCCAAGGACATTACCGGCCACAATATGGGCAAGCAGCCATTCGCCGACCTGGAGGTGGACGTTTTGCCTTTCGCAACTACGCGGATACCACGCTGCCCAAGGAACCCAGGGAACCAGCCACATCGAGCGGACATCAACCCAGATCACAAGGATGTGATCCCTCATCAAGGAAAGAACCAGCATAATGTAAGACTATTCTTTAATTTATCTATTTTCACCTTCAATGTTAAATTTATTGTGGATACTGGCTCTACCATTAACCTAATATCTTTTGATTATTTGCATAAAATTTTGCCATCAGATATATTTCGAAATATAACTAAATATTCAGTTAATAAGCATTCTAGGATTGATACATTGAGTGGACCAATCCAACCTATATTTTATGTTATTTTACCAGTCAGTTTTTTTAAAAGAAAAGTCAGCTTAAAATTTTATATATTTCATCTACCATATATTATTGCACTAATAGGATTATATACTCTAAAAAAATTAAAAACTAGAATTGACTTCAATAGAAATGTAGTGAGTCAACAAGGCACAAATATTCCTGCTACTCTTTTTTTATTTTGAAACAGATTTGGCTTATGTAAATGATGCATACAATGTGATAAATCCAGATAGGAAATATAATATAAACCAACACCTTCATATTGTTAATACACAAATCTTAGATAATCACTGTGTACCTTCAGGAAGTAATCCACTCTATGTTAATCATTTACAACAGACACTTTCCACTCAATCAAGCATTCCAGTGGAAAATAAGTTAACCAGTGATTTAATTGATAAGTATCATAAGATAAACAACTTATTAGACCTTAAGTTAATTAGGTTATTGAAAGAATTTGCTGAAATATTTCCTATAGACCCATTTAAAGTTCCTACCCTACATATCCAACCTGTACAAATTAAACCAAATACAGATAGAGTAATCAGGTTGCGACCGTATAGAATCCATTTACATATAGGAAAGAAATAGATATACAAATTAATGAGATGTTAAAAAATAATATAATAGAACCGGCCATAGGTAAATATGCTTCACCCATTACTCTAGTAAAAAAGAAAAATGGAACATTTAGAATGTGTGTGGATTTTCGAAAATTAAATGAACACATTCCAGTTGATCCCCAACCTATACCATTAATAGAATCAGTGATAGAAAAACTGTCGAAAGCTAAGTATTTTTCCAGCCTTGATTTGAGCAACGCTTATAGGACAGTTCCTATCCATCCGGATTCTCGACCTTATTCAGCCTTCACCACCCACGCAGGAGTGTACATGTTTAAAAGATTACCTTTCGGGCTACGAAGCTCACCACAGATCTTCGAGAGAGCTATTGGACAAATACTTAGAAAATATAACTTCCAATTTTTAGAACACTACTATGATGATTTTATAATTTTTTTCTGATAGTTTTGAAGAACACTTAGAACATCTTCGTTTATTCTTCCAACTATGCAAGGCAGAAAATATCCGCCTCAACCTTAACAAATGTCAATTATGTAAGACCTCCAATAGATTCCTAGGATACGAAATCACACAGGGTACTTATAAACCTCACCTAACTAACACTCAGGTAATAGGAACCATCCAACCTCCGACTAATGTTAAAACTTTACAGTCATTTTTAGGTGTCGTAAATGTATATCATAAATTCATTCCCCATTATGCACAGCTTAGATCGCCTTTAAATATACTTCTAAAAAAAATATTCCTTTTAAGTGGACTCTTGAATGTCAGAAGGCATTTGAAGATTTGAAAAGCAGCCTAACTGCATCACCAGTTTTACATATCTTTAAAGAAGATTTACCCTGCTTCTTATATTGTGACGCGAGTACATTAGGGATATCCGGAATTCTAAAGCAAAAGGATGAAAATGGAGAAGAACATCCTGTACAATATTTCTCTCGCTCTCTACGCAAGTATGAACAGAACTACTCCATCTCGGAGCTGGAGTGTTTAGCTATCATTGAGTCTATCGAATACTTCAGGGTGTAACTGCTTGGTAGACATTTCACCATTTATTCTGATCACCAAGCTCTGGTCTATTTGAAAAATATTAAAAATCCGTCAGGTAGGTTATTTCGGTGGTCCTTGAGACTCAGCCCATACACTATTGACATACACTATCTGAAAGGTTAAAAATCAACTCGAAGCAGACTTACAATCAAGACAACCATTTTGCGGATTTCTAGAGGCTTAACAATTGGAGGAACACCAGCATCGTGTACCTGAGAAATATCAATCACTCATCAATACTGATGGACTTGCGATTATTTCTAAAAAGAGCGTACCCAGAGTAGTCGTACCTGATACACTAAGAAATAAGTTACTCCAGAAAGCACACGAATGGTATAACCATCCAGGAATCACACAACTCACTAGGTTAATCACTAGTCAGTATTATTGGGATGGTATGACCAAAGATAACTATGTCCGTAAATGCAAAATTTGCCAAATAGTAAAACCTCCGAAAGGACCCACATATGGAGAAATGGGTACCTTACCACTCGCGAAGGAACCTTATGAACTTATGTCAATGGACACAGTAGCCGGATTTAATAAGTATGGTGGTAACCGAGCTTATTAACATGTAATATGTGATCACATGAGTCGATACTGTTGGACTTTTCCTAGTAAATCTACCTCTACCCTGACCTATATTCAAACCCTAAAAAGGGTATTTCAGGAAGGTATTCCTAAAAACCTACTGACAGACCGAGCTCCTGCATTTACATCCGCTCAATTTAGAAGGTTTTTAATCTTACAAGGTATAAAACCCTTGTATACCACAGCAAATCACCCACAGTCAGATGGTCTGAGCGAGAGATTGAATGCAACCATAACAGGGAAACTAAAGATACTCCATTTGGAACACCCCAAACAGACATGGACCAAACAGATAGAGAGGGTCACCAGAATCTACAATCTAACTCCACATACAGTGACGGGATTTCCTCCCATCTATTTATTAAAAGGGATAGTCCCTAACAATTTAAACAACCATGTTCAGACATTTCCCGAACTCTCAGAAGCAAGAAGAATAGCATTACAAAAGACTCAAGCAAGGCATAAGGCCGAAAAACTAATGTACGATCAAAAACATAAAAAGATTGATTTTGTACCAGGGGATCTAGTATTGGTGAAAGTTTATAGACATCCGAATACTCCAAAGTTGGAACCTAACTATACAGGCCCATATGAGATCTTGGAAATACTATCACCTCAGGTAGTGCGCATTAATAGACCAAATAGACCTTTGCAGTTACAGACAGAAATTATAAATATAGAAAAACTTCGTACATATGTAGAAAATATTCCCCATATCACACCTCCTACGGACCTTCCCGACTCTCCTCCTAGACAAAACTATTTTCTATTTCCTTATAGGCACTTCACTACAGATATCTTGGGTGATCCGGGTTCCTCCAGACCAAGGAAATGGTTTCAACCGTTTAACCATTTGGACAACAGTATTTTCACGGATGAAAAATTTTATAAGCCTGATTTTCCAATAACATCCAAACCAACTTTTTCATCAATAGTAAAGCCCACTAAATCCAGTACATTGGTCTTAGACCCTAAAATCAATCCATTCGATAATATGGTGGAAAGTAATTTGGGTACTACCAAAGAAAAATTACACAGTAAACTAAATCCAAATGCCGATGTCTTTATACCAACAACCTTGGCGACCAAAGAATTTTCACATTATTCAAATAAAGACTCGTTAATAAATAATGTTATCACTCTGTGTATATTTTTGTATAAAACTGTTATATTTAGAATTTAAAAATTTCCATTGTTTTTAATTGCCACAATAATATTTTGGATTCTTTATACTCATTTAGCATCTTGTATATACCTTCTTCCTTTATTGTTTTATATCTTGCCTCTACCCATACAAACAAACCTACATATCTCTTATAAACTGTTCTTGATAAAATGGACCGTTAGAATAGTGGAGTATATAAATTTGTATATAAATGTAATGTTGGACAATATGAGGCGATATGATAATTTTAATCGAGCTATAAACTCAAATGATATATGACCTTGAAGACTTAAATATATTACTTTAAAATGTGAACATAAAAACACTTAATGCGTGTGTGGGTTTAAATAGCCTATAAATATCTTTAGCCACCTTACAATATGCAGAGGCTAGCGCTTATCGTTAGTCGGGTATAACAACCCCGCATACCTCCGTTCGTTTTGTCTGGTGTAGGACAGACAAGATGTAAAGGCCTTGTTTCAACCCGGGCTGGAGGAGGTGTTTCACCTAAAGGCAACAACCCGCTGTACCTCACTCCACCGTTTCTAGAGGACTGTAGAGATGATTTGCTGTTTGGGGGAAGATCCGAACTGCCGGCGACCTAGGGATAAGGGAGGCTGTGTTCTCTGGAGGATGCGGTACCTGGCCCACGGGAGTACGTTCACCAACTATCAAGGATGAGGCCGACACGAACAACTGGAGACTCACAACTACTTTATTTTGCATCACAATATATACAGTTTAAAATAAACACATGACCAGACGTCCGTGGTCAAATCAAATTAAACAAAAGAATAATACATACATAGATTAAAACTCAACATTCTCCCCGAGTTGATGGGAACCATCAAAACAAGCTGTGGGGAACAGGCAGCAATGCCAGCTTAACCAGTGGTCTTTTGAGTAAGCCAGCCTTGGTGCGGATAGACACAACTCGGACCAATCCGTCTTTGCCCGGATGGTTCTCCACCACTCGCCCCATTATCCACTTGGCGGGGGGAACATGTTCCTCCCGGACAAGAACCAAGGAACCAGTAGCCACATTGGGCCTTGGCGTTCTCCATTTGTGTCGTTGTTGCAGATTATGAATATAATCCGTAAACCACTGCCTCCACAGATGTTGGACCATCCTCTGGACCATTTTCCACCGAGGCAATAGCTGAACGCTCAATAAGTCCTCCTCAGGGACGCAACAAGATGAAGATGTCAGCAGAAAATGTGCTGGTGTCAATACCGCTAGATCACCGGGGTCGCCACTAATTGGTCCCAAAGGTCTTGAATTCAGACAGGTTTCCATCTGGACAATTAGGGTCAGGAACCCCTCATAAGTCAGCAAGGTTTCTCCAATGATGCGGCGAAAGTGATACTTGAAGCACTTTATGCCGGCTTCCCATAGGCCACCAAAGTGAGGAGCACCTGGAGGACTAAATTTCCACTCCGCCCCATCATTGGCCAATATCTCCGCGATCTCCGACATCTGATCTCGAGCCATATAGAATCCTATACGCAGTTGTTTGGCTGCTTTTTCTAACGCTTCGGGTATTAAGACTTCTTTCTTAAAGATTTCTGGCCATTCCATATGTGCCGATGAACTGTACTTTTCATCGTCGTTTTCAGATTCTTTGAAGTCTTCCAAGCACAGAGAATCGATGAGCTTCCAACGGGATAATTTAGCCTTCTCACCGCTCTGTAGATAATCCTTTGTTGATGGATCCACAGTTTCCACAGGTACATCTCTCTCTTTGCTTGCCGATTCATTAGCTTCAGTAGAAACATTAATTATGCCACTGGTAGCCTCTTTAGGTCGATTAAGATCAGCTTCAACCACATTGAGGTGAGCCGGGTCATCATGGCAGAGTTCTTTCTTATCCAGAGCTTCTGCACTGACCATTGGTTCTTTCGAATTTTTGCCTTCCGATTTATCAATAACCGAAACCTCGGAAATTTCTATCCTTGGAGCTCCGATAGCCCCATTAGGCTCTTCGTCTATTCTGCAGATCTCCACGTGAGATTGGACGAGCTTACTGTCGGCCATCCTTTCCTCACAATTTGGATTTTCAATATTGGATTCCTGGACGATATCCAACGTTCTCTGCTCCAAGTCAAGGTTTTCGTAGATGTCCAATTCCGATTCCCTATTCTCACACTTCGGCCGAGACTTCAGAAGTTCTTCCACGATGTCTAGGTTAACAACATTTGTTTGCAAGTCAACTAACACGTTGGTGCTCTTTAAAAAACAAGCCAATTTCGGGAGTTTTTCAACTTTCAGTTTTGTGGAGTCGCTCATCCTTATATAGGGGGGAATTTTTGGAGGCACCTGGCACAAATCCTCGCGGATCTTTCGTCTCAGCCAATGTTCATCGAGGTTGCCACATTTGTCGACTTTAACATGGACTGGTGGAAACTCCTTGTAGCTCTCCAGCAATTCTTCGGCAAATTCGTCGACTGAAAGAATCCTCCTGTCATTCTCCTTCTCTTCCAAATGATCGTACTCTTTCGGCTTAATATCTGGACACCTTTTCCATCCTTTTCTATCTTTAGGCAGTTTTGGCCATAGCTCTGGAGAGGGTTCTTCTTTATCTACTTCCACTTTGGAACTGTCTGGACAGGGCTTTTCTTTATCTACTTTCACTTTGGAACTGTCTGGACAGAGTTCTGCTTTTACTTTGGCACTGTCTGTACAGGTTAGCATCTCAATCTCTTTCATCTTTGCACAGTGTGGACACATTGATCCTTTCACCTTCGAGCAGTCAGGACAAGTTGACTCTTCAGGCCTTTTCAGAACTGAACTATCTGGACAGGTTTTTCTTTCGGTCACTTTCACCATGGCACTAGCTGGGCAGAGTTTATCCACTTTCACCTTGACACGCTCAGAACCGTATCTGTCTTTAGACTCGGTCAACTTAACCCGGCCAGTGGTGTACTCTTCTTTCGACATGGAATATTCAGAGATTTTCTCACCCGTCCTAGACGCTGGAGTTCTGCTACGTTTTTCATGGCGTTCCATTTTTGCCATACCTCTGGTCTTGTATAATTCTTCACAGAATTCATCTGCGTCCAACTTGGCATGTCCAAGGGGGACCTCTTCCACCTCCCCGAGTTGCCGCAATACGTTGTCCAGGTTTTCTCCATAATTCACCCGAATGTTGTACACCCTGTGTGGGCCGACTTCTCCTTCACCTGGTAATTTTCCCGAGATATTCCAGCCCAATCGGGTCTTCTGCGCGCATAATTGGGATTTTTCATCATACTTAACTTCGGGAAGCAACAAACTTCCATATACGTCTGCTCCCAGTATTACATCCACTCGGCCACTTGTCTCAAACTGAGGGTCTGCCAATGGCAGGGTCTTCCAGCTGGACGGCACAGGGATGCGGAGATCCCGACTAGGTAGGATCCCAGTCATTCTTCCCACCACCAGCGCCCAAATTGGCATAGTCCATCCTGATTCCGTCAACGACGCCACCGAACAGGATACCATCTGTTTAACATGCTCTCCCTTGGCGTCGTTAATCCCGAAGATCTGTGCATTGACCTTGTGCACTGGGATATTCAAGTGATGAAGAAGGTCTCGATGGACAAAGGACGACTGAGACCCCTGATCCAGCAACGCCCGCACAGTGACTCCCACGCCCCGAAGGCCCACCAGGCGAACCCGAGCTGTCGCTAACAAGGCTGTTGGGATTGCGGTTCTCACATGCATCCCTGATAAGGCGATTTCCTGTTCACCAGGCGATATCCGCGGCTCCTCAGTGTTTTGCCTTTCCCTTTGATCCCGATCTTCCATTGGTACCCGCCTTGGTAGATGCAGAGTTGTATGATGGAATCCCTTGCAGTGCGAGCACCGGAATTGGGTTCGGCAGGTTGCTATCACATGACCCACCCGCAAACATCGAAAGCAGGCGTTAAACTTTCTGATTTCATCCCTGCGTTTGGTCACTGTCATGGAACGCCAACCCGCGCAATCCTGGATCCAATGCTTTCCTTTACACCTGAGGCACAGGGGAGTCGCTCTACCCTTAGCCTCCGTTATCTGAGCGGCGTGCATCCTGGCTATATGTTGGCCATAGTTCCTTCTTTGGGATGATTCTCCAAAGCCCTCTTTCATATATTCAAGCCGTTGGTCCCCCTTCACTTCTCTCCTTAGGAACTCGAGAAGTCGTTCCAACCTTTGGTCGATGGTTATGGGGAGTTCAAGTTCATCTCCACCATACCCTGCCAGTGCACTTCTCTGCCATATTCTCAACAAGTCTTCTGGCAGACTTGACTCCACCAGGGGGTACAAAAAGGAGGCGTTCTGTTGTGTAGTGACGCCCAATGACTCCAAGGCTCTTAGATGTGATTCGACCTGGTCGTACAAACCCTCCAACGTTAAGGTCTTTTTTCGTGCATTATTTTTCACCAGTTTCAATAGTTGGCGCACGTAGACCTCGGTCAATATCACTTTATCCCCAAACCGATCTTGCAAGGCCTTAACCACCTTTGGATAATTTTCTGTGGTCAGCGGGTAACTCTTGACCAATCTATCTGCTCGGGTACCAGCCTTCATTGATTACACAAGGTACTGGAACTTTTCCACCACCGTCAACACTGCACTCTCGTGGATCATTTCAAATCGCGACCACCATCCCATCCACTCGAGACAGGTGCCATCAAAAACCGGGAGTGCCATCTTAGGCAGCTTGCAGGATGGCATACCCTCCTGGGCGCTCCCAGCAGGGTCCAGAGTGCCCCGGCCTTGTTGTCCAGTCTCCCTGACCTGGAGATATTTAGCCACCCTGCGTTTGGTTCGTACAAAGCTCTCTTCATACTGGACCACCATGTCCTGTTCCTTCTCCAGATCAGATGAAGATATTGCCTCATCCTCCAACAGCAGATTCATAACCTGCACAATTGCATCCCTAAGTTGGTTTTCAATTGTCTCCAACACTTCAAGTTTTATCCCGATTGTCTCACGAGATGGAGATTCCGTTTCCATTTCTGCCTCGATTTCCCTTATATTCTTTGTTGCAGATGATCGCAATAGAGTTCGGAATTTCAGATTCCTTTTCATTTTGAATTCTTGAAATATTTCACTTGATAAAATAAATTTGCAAATTTCCTTTTAACTTTCAAACAAATTTTTTAATTTCTTCTGAAGCATGCAAATCTGTTGTCTTTAGAATTCTTCAGAAGTATGCAAATTTTGTCTTTAGAATTCTTTTTTCTTCCCTAAGTTTCTCAACTTTCCTTGAATCCTGCTCGATTAGGACCAATAATGTTTCAACCCGGGCTGGAGGAGGTGTTTCACCTAAAGGCAACAACCCGCTGTACCTCACTCCACCGTTTCTAGAGGACTGTAGAGATGATTTGCTGTTTGGGGGAAGATCCGAACTGCCGGCGACCTAGGGATAAGGGAGGCTGTGTTCTCTGGAGGATGCGGTACCTGGCCCACGGGAGTACGTTCACCAACTATCAAGGATGAGGCCGACACGAACAACTGGAGACTCACAACTACTTTATTTTGCATCACAATATATACAGTTTAAAATAAACACGTGACCAGACGTCCGTGGTCAAATCAAATTAAACAAAAGAATAATACATACATAGATTAAAACTCAACAGCCTACAGATTTAGGACAATAGTAATAAGTTAATTTACGTATAGCAATACGATAGAACAACTATAGGATTAGTATAAGCGTTTTTATAAGATAAACTATCGAGGGTTAAAAGAAAAAAGAAAATTTTGGATTTTTAAACACATCATCCTCTAAAATATGGTATAACCCCATCGGTTATTTTCGAAAATCGATGTTCGGTAAAACCTATCCTAAGATGAGCACTTCAAAATGTTAGTTCGAATTAGAGATCATCCTTTAAAAAAAAAAAGAAGAAAATTTTGGCTGTAGTGCTTTGACCTATGTACTTCCATTGAGTGAGTCGTAAACTCAATGTACGAGTATATCATAGGAAAAAGTACACAGACAACGTTATCCAGACTTCCAGGTTGGAACATAGGTCTAGCCAACTTGTGGCCAACGATAGGAAGAATAGGGATCGTAGGATGAAGAAAGATATGAACATTTTCAAAGTGAGCAATCGTGGCCGAGAGATCTACCATCCGTAGTCTTAGCTTTTTAACCCCGCACTGTTCGAATCCTATCGACTTATTAGAGAATAAAGATGTAATAAATAACAGTTTAAAATATCAATAGTATATCATAACCTCGTTAGGATATTTTCAATTCAGAGAAAATTAAAAATTTTATCTAGACTGTGCAGCTACGAATTTCATCTTGCGCACCTCCCACAGGTTCACTGCAATATAATTCCCACACTACTTGTAAATAGTCAACACATTTTTTATTTTAATATCCATATATTTTAATATCTATAATCAAAGAGTAAATAGCCAATGCTTGTATATAATTTTTTTACCAACGACCCGAGGGGTAAGAGGGAGAAGAGGAGAACAAAGGAGTTGGAAAATAAACAAAGAGAAAATGGCTGCGTTTCTTTTTGTCGCGTCTATTATTTCTTATATACAAATTTAGAGTTTTAAATTTATAATTATTTTCAAAGACTCACCTTAATACGACATATATATATATATATATATATATATATATATATATATATATATGATAATCTGTATATAGGAATATGTAACCCCACCACAATCTATGCAAAATGTATCGTCAAAAGGTTTAATAAAAGTTAGGCTTCGCGACAAGGGAAAGAACAATTAACAGGATTGAATCATCCAGGAAGTAAAGGTCACTGCCCTGGACCCCCATAAAACTTAAGTTCAAAGACCTTCTTCTTCCTGGAGAATTGCAATCATGGCGACAATGGAGGTACTAAGCCGATCACATTTAAGCATGATAAATCAACAACTAATCACCTTTAAGCATAGCCAATTGATAGCGAATCATCAGAGACCACGTGGAAGGTATCCACCAATCAGAAGTCGAGAGAGTTAATGACGATGATCTCGGACGAGAAGTTAAAAGGAAGGTAGGTGACCGTGCTACGAGCTAGGTGTGCCCAACATAGGCTCCAACCAAGGTAGTGTCCGCTCCATCATGTGAAAGGAAAATACCTCCAGTCAGTCTCATCATTCTCCCTTTCGCAAGGTCTTATTTCTATCCCATCAAGGTCTGCTCGTTCTTCCCCTGTGGAAAACCACCATTCGACCAAGACTGCGCCATCAATCCAATCATATCCACCCAACCATACAACTCGCCAGGATTCGACAGTGATCCACAGCAATCCCACAGTAAGTCAACACACCCAAGTAGACACCACAACACCAATTCGACAGAGAGTCGACAGGATTGCGACAGAGTCGACAGGATTCAACACAATTCGACCGAGATTAAACACGGATTGCGACATATATATATTTAATACATGTAAATTATATTATTCTTTACAGCCATGCAAATATAAAGCTAGAACATATTAAGTATCACTCCTATTCAAAACATTTTTACTCTGTTTTTTATTTATAATTCATAGAGTAATAAATTTTTATATTTCATTAAAGAAAAATTAATATATATAACATAATTAGATCATAATAATTACATTTTATCCAGCTGCTATATCTCCCAGTACAATTTCACTCTTTTGTACTATTTTTCACTTAGAAATAAAAGTGTTTATTGGAATTTTATCGGGAATGAAGCACGCTTAAAAATGAAACCTAACTCTCTCTTTGAAATAGATGTGAAAACTCGGCGAGTTTAAACTATAGGAAGTTGAAGCCATAATGATTCAATGAGAACCATTATCATGAAATTATAGTCTTCATGTCGACTTTCTGAATCTGCCAAAGTTGGTAAAGTGCCCTTTTTACTGACCCGAATTGAAAATGGTGTATAGTTCTTTGTACAAAGCAATAACGCGCCATCTATATATATATGAAAAAACGAAAGAAAAAAATAAAAGATAAATAGATCAGGTGTTGAAATCAATATTAAAAATGGCATATCCTGATCAGGAGCACATGTGCTTTAAAGAAGGCAGAGCGCCATCTGGTGGAACAGAAATCAACTAAACATTGATTTAACCTGTTCCCTGATATTTGGCCAACCTACTCCACGCTGACGAGCGCCAAAAGCGCGAAACGCGTTCGTGGATGACTTTTCTTGATTTATCAAGAAATTGGGTTGGCCAAATATCAGGGAACAGGCTAAATCAATGATTAGTTGATTTCTGTTCCACCAGATGGCGCTCTGCCTTCTGTAAAGCACATGTGCTCCTGGTCAGGATATGCCATTCTTAATATATATATATACTAGCGGATGTACCCGGCTTCGCCCGGGTTTTACCCGAGTAAAGGTTTGTCTAACGAACATTTGTTAAAACAATTCTCTATAAACTTATAAAAAAAATAATAGATATATTTTGATTATTTGAAACTCGTAAATTTGAATCTCTCGATAAAGTGAACATTTTTTCCCGGTCCCTTGAAAAATACTCGATAAGTTGAATAAAATCAATATTAATTGGTTCCCTCGGTAATTGGAAGTTAAAGGAATAGTATTTTTGCCTTGGAATTGTATCATTTTTCTTTTATCAAATAAATTGCCGCGATATCCTGAATTTTGTCTTTCCTAATTTTCTACATTACAAAATCATCATTTTATCTATTCTCCCAATATATATGTTGTAGATAAATGATAAAACTAACTTTGACTTTTGCGCAATTAATAGGTAGAAAATCTTACTTTTGATAAATAATCTTTAAGATAATAAACTTAGTGATAAGAAAATTAATAGTGAAAAAAAATTGTTATCATCGTCGCAATGGGGGCGCTGCTTTCGAGTTAAATCTACAAATCTGCAAATAACTCTAAGGATATTCAAGATATTCAAGAAATTATTTTTCAAAACCCTTTCTGGTGATATAGCTAATAATATCCCAAAATTACACGGCGATTGGATGTATGGTTTTTGAATCTATAGAGTACAGACAGACAGACGGCGTGGATGTCAATCTTGTGAAACGTCCCGCTCCAAACTTTGTGTCTGAGAAGCGATATTTTTATAGAAAGATGATCTGGCTTTTGTTTTCTGCTCGAATGAATGTTTTTCTGTTAGAATTTTGTTCCTGCGTACAAAATAATGAGCTGGTTTCATCCGTGGTCTCTGCTTTTTGGAATTTTTCCCGATATAATTTTGTATCTGATAATCTTACATTATACAGCAATATCGTCATCATCATTTTCTGACTAATAATATATTGTTTTGATAATTGATTTATATATTTTTTAAAATAGCCTATCGTCTTCCTCGTATTTTTTACCTATGTATGGAAATTTTGGTTTGAATTAGTGAACTACTGCGAATTTGTATACCGGACATACAAACCAACAAACAAACAAAAAACATACAAACATTCATTTTTATATATATAGAAGATATAAATAAATAGTACAAATATAACATTGTACTGGGATAAGGTGCATAAATTAAGAAAAAGGCATCTCCTTATCGTGCAACTGAGAGTTGCTGATGGCTTGCGCCATCTATCGGAATAAATATTTGGCCAATTCTGGAATAATTAAAAATCAACGAGAATAGTTGATATTTATTCCGATAGATGGCGCAAGCCATCAGCAACTCTCAGTTGCACGATAAGGAGATGCCTTTTTCTTAATTTATGCACCTTATCCCAGTACAATGTTATATTTGTACTATTTATTCACATTGTGTAGCGTCCTCACGCAATTCTGGCCTTAACTACCCGTTTCATGATTTTTCAGGATGCCTTAATGACCAATTTTTTTGGTCGTTGAGGTACAGCTTGCACCACGCTGATGAGGGCCAACAGCCTGAAACGCGTCCGTGGTTAGCTTTTCTTGATTAATCAAGAATGGGTATTTGGCCAATTCTGGAATAATTAAAAATCAACGAGAATAGTTGATATTTATTCCGATAGATGGCGCAAGCCATCAGCAACTCTCAGTTGCACGATAAGGAGATGCCTTTTTCTTAATTTATGCACCTTATCCCAGTACAATGTTATATTTGTACTATTTATTCACATTGTGTAGCGTCCTCACGCAATTCTGGCCTTAACTACCCGTTTCATGATTTTTCAGGATGCCTTAATGACCAATTTTTTTGGTCGTTGAGGTACAGCTTGCACCACGCTGATGAGGGCCAACAGCCCGAAACGCGTCCGTGGTTAGCTTTTCTTGATTAATCAAGAATGGGTATTTGGCCAATTCTGGAATAATTAAAAATCAACGAGAATAGTTGATATTTATTCCGATAGATGGCGCAAGCCATCAGCAACTCTCAGTTGCACGATAAGGAGATGCCTTTTTCTTAATAGAAGATATAATATAAATGAGTTTCAAAAATTGTTTTAAAAAAATGCATCGGCCGGGAATCGAACCCTGGCCGCCCGCATGGCAGGCGAGCATTCTACCACTGAACCACCGATGCTTTAAAAAAAATGGCCATATTTAGGTATTCATTCCATTCCGGATTAGTCCGCGTAAAAAAAAGTTCTTCAAATGAAAAAAAGAAATATCCAAAAATACTAATCAAAATGCAGCCGAAAATTTTCCTCGGGTTTATAAAAAGCGACATGCAAAATTTGGTACCAATTGGTTCAGTAGTTTTTGAGTTTATCGCGAAACAGACAGACAGACAGAAATTGACTTTTATATATATAGAGATATATATATATATAATTAAAGGGTTTAAACACGTATGTTTCTTTTATATACAATACAAACTTCTACCGTCTTTACTACGATGAAAAAAATATATTGGGAGGGCTTGGGTCATCAGTGGTGAACCCTCCCAGTTTATATAAGCAGAACCGTCCAAAACAGTATTAGAGCTCTAAGAAGCGGTGTGGTGGATTAAATTAGCGAAACCGCTGGGAGAGTTCACCATTGATGAGCCAAGCCCTCCCGATATATTTTTTTCATCGTAGTAAGGACGGTAGAATTTTTTATTGTATATAAAAGAAACATTCGTGCTTAAATCTTTCATAGTTCTTTGTATAATCAATTTTAAAATAATTTTAGAAATATTAGTGAGAATCTTGCTGTTTTCCGTAAACATCCAATATACAGTTACGAGCGTCATGCGTTCTTCATCTCTTAATTCTTCAGTTTTCATCTCTGTCACCGTTTGCTTTTTTATTGGAATGGCGCTCTCCTATTGGTTGGCTACGATCACGCCGCCTTTGCTCCCCCCCCCACTCGCTTTTTCGTTTTTGTAACTATTGTGTTGGAGCGGGTCGCTCCTTAAATAAATGCATATATTAGTTAATAACTAAATGGAATCCTCTCTTTCTTTTTCCCAGTAAGAGACGCCTACGGAAGCCAACAGTACATAGACAGATAAAGCACATAGGCTATAGTTATTAACTAATATGTGCATTTATTTAAGGCGCCAATTTATAATTGTAACAAATAGTATTTGAATAAAAACATTCAATCGGGTAAACACGGGCGTTGCCCGGGTCATTCGGCTAGTATTATTATAAAACTCTGATCAATTACAGCTATCTCACCATAGATAAACATTTGCTTGAGTTAAATAACATGCATAAGAGGACCCTCTGACAATTTTTACACCTAGAGAGAGAGAGAGACAGAGATTTTAGTTCAATTTAATGCATGAAGAATTATTATTTCTAGACCATATATGATATATGTCAAAGGACCATATATAATCTAGTATTTTTATGTATTTTAAAATGGAGAGGTACCTCTTTTGATACATGAATATCATCCTCCCGGAATTTTGCATTATAATCTAACTAGTTATGAAGAGAATATAGCTATAATATGCAAATTAAAATTCGAATTCAGTGATATTTACAAGAAAACTCTCTTATCCTCTTCACCAGTTATATTTTTCGATCCAGAGATCCTGGTGGTTTCTAGTTGGAGGGCTATTGTAGGATGATGTCTTGATCGATGTCTGTAGTTTATACAGGGCTTCAAAGAGTACCAAGAATTATTCAATCACTGAAGCCTTGTCCATCAGTGCGCTCTCCAGAGCTGGTCTGGGGTGTTCAGCCGGTAGAATGGCGACTTCACCTGGGAGTGGGAGAAATGACCACTAGATTTTTTTTCAATGTCTTCCAGTTCTGCTAACTGCTGGGGATGTAGCAGTTGTGGGGAAATCGGTTTTAATTTTGAAATAATTTATAATATTATTTTTTATTATATATATTTCCTTAGCACACGTGGTGCAGGCCATGATAATCATGGTAGGTAGTTAGCGACTGCTTTTACTGTAAATGCACCACATGTCTACACAAGTGAAAAGCAGTTCGAATTTTGCACTTACAAATGTGCCAGAGCCCCGTTTGGTTTTTGCACTCGCTGGTGGAGTTGGACTTTTGCAAGAATCAGGGGCCATTGGAGCATTTGTTTAATTAGAAAAAAGTGCCCAATGCGGGATTCGATCCCGAGTCGTAGCGGTCGAAAACTATTATGTATCTAATTTAAAATATAAAGACGCAACGCAAGTTATTTTTGCATACCACACATTTTAATTAAAAACAAAGTACTATACAGCAAACGATGATGATAACAATCTCAATGTAAATATAATACATAACAACTTCTCCCCACAACAAATATTTACATTTCAAAAAACTTCGAAGGCCTTCTTAATCTTGAGGACCTTCTCAAAATAGGACCCGATGCTTCACCAGTAGGATCTATTTCCTGACCAGCTTGGGGGTCTTCAATTTTAGTTGACTCTTGTGGAGTTGACGATGTAGACGGAGTTGCTTCACTTTCCCCACAACCTCTGACTTGATATAAATGCCGGTTTAAAATTTCTCCGTCATCTGTCTCTACCTTAATAGAAACAGGACCAGTTTTTTTTTCTTGCACTACACCTGGTAGCCATCTGGGGCCATGGTACCCTCGCGCTATAACTGCCTGTCCTTCATTTACCACTCTATGGGGTTTCCAATTTCTTATAAACCTGTCTTCCTGTCGTATCCTTCCCTCAGACACACTTTCAGGATGAAATTTATTTATGAGACTCTTCAAGTTTCTGTTCATCAACAACTGAGCTGGGGATTTTTGCGTCGTGCTGTTTATCGCTATTCTCATCGATAATAAAGATCTAGATAACCTAGTCGTCCAATTTCCCGAGCTGTTCTTTCTTAGCAGATTTTTAAGCGTTTGAATAGCTCTCTCCACCTGCCCATTTGACGCTGCATGATAAGGCGCACACAAGATGTGCCTTACGCCATTTTAAGAAAGTCTTGAAAAGTTCCGATGTGAAGGACGTACCATTATCTGAAACTATCACATCCGGCAACCCGTGAGTCGCGAATATTTCCTTTAGACTATTGATGCCACTATAGATGCCGTAGATACGATTTTAGCCTCAATCCACTTAGAATAGGCATCCACTACAACCAGAAAAAGTTTTCCTTGAAAGGGACCCGCATGATCAATATGTAGTCTCGACCAAGGTCTTGATGGCCAAATCCAAGGATATACGTCAGTTTTTGACGGATCGTGACGACACGAAAAACAAACTGCACAACTGGATATCATCCGTTCAATATCTTTATCCATCTTGGGCCACCAGCATAATCCTCGAGCTAGCGCTTTTGTCCCCACTATGCCAATATTTGCTCCCCCACAATAAACAATCCTTATGAACTGATATTTCATTAGATTCGGAGACAAAATCTTTAAATGTATCATTAACTTTCCTTTCAGGCCACCCATTCATTGCCCAGAATTTAATCTTAGGAAGGATTGGATCTTTACTACAGAAATCCCTCGTTATCACGAACTCGGATTATACGAACTCTCGGTTTTACGCGAACCGTTTCTTTTCCCCCGTTAAATTTCAATGCTTTCCAAAGAGATTTTGCCGGTTAAGACGAAATATTCGGTTATGACGAAATACGAATTAAATTTATCCCCCAGCAGAACTAATCAATCGGTTAAAACGAATTCTAATATGTTTTTAAAGGCGAGTTATAAGTAAAACAATAAACTATTAAAACAACAAAAACGCCGTTGATATCAAGTATTGGCTCTCTTTGTCTTTTGTGTAAACATTCGTCCTTTGTTTGTTATGATGACTCATTTTCTATGAAACCATCCCCTTGGGGTCGTTCCATGTACTCAATCAGTGGAAAATTTCGACTTTCCTGGAGTATGTTGCCCTGGATGAAGGGTTGGAAATTTGCGGTTCACCCGAATTAGAAGAAAAGAAGAAAGAAGAAAAAGAAACAGAAGACGATGAGGTGAAAGAAGAGATAATGATGCCTACTAGAGGGGAAGTAATCGCGGCCCTCGAAACCCTCCAGAAGCTGTCCAAAACCTCTGCGGATATTGATGTTCATTTTGAAGATGACCTGGATAAAATAAGAAGGGAGTGTCTGAAACAGTGCCCAATCAAATACCACCAAAAAACTATAACAGACTTTCTGAAGCCTGCAGAGAAAACCCAGATATAGGATACTCTATGCATACTGCATATGCTGCATACACATAAACATTGTATGTACCAAGTATATTATGTAAGTTGTTTCTTTTGTTGTTCTCTTTTATTTGTGTTTTAAAATAAACTTATATTCTCATGTTATTGCCTTACATTGTGATTATATTATCCATATTGTCTTTTAAAATAAAATACTTTATGTACATACATATACATAATTGTTGTTCCTTAAAATTATAAAATATTTTCATTAATATTGTTTTCAAATAAATTTATTCGTTATTCCTCAGAAATGTAGTTTTCTTACTCATCAGTAGTACATAAGTACAACCCCCGGATACCACGAATTCAATTCGTCTAATACGAATTCGGTTTATACGAATTCGGTATATATTCTTTTAAGACGAAAAGGGTATTTCGTTCTCCCGTTGAGTTCGTCCTAACGAGGGATTACTGTAGTTAGTTTTGCCACTTCCGAAGAATTAATTGCAGCATGCTCCGATTCTATAAAAAAAAACACCTCTGAAGGGTTCGGAACTACTCTTGGACATTCATTTAAAGGAAGTCTACTTAAAGCATCGGCATTACAATTTACTTTTCCCGGTTTATACTCTATAGTATAATTATATATTTAAAAAATAGACACTTCGGCCAGTTGGAGTTTTTTATTTTCTCAACGTTTCGACAAAAATCTTTTGTCTTCGTCAGGAGAAGTAAATAAAAATGAACATTTGGCAAGGCGTTAAAAATTGTTCTGAGGTTTGCAAGGGCGTCCTCACGTGATTTTTCGAATTTAGTACAACATCTAAAGCGCGAGTCAAAAAACAAATATTAAACTCGTCAAAGACTATGATCTTGGAAATAAAAATATATAATAATAAAATTATAATAAATTAAGTAAAAATAAATAAATAAAGTAATATAATAATAATAATCACAAAGATTATTATATAGATTTTAACTATTATGTCCATTTTTATCTAGCTTATTAACTACTTTTTAAATTTAAAAATGAAGCTTATTGTTGCGGAATATATTCAAAAGATAGGCCAAATAATTCCTTATATTAGAGAAGTTGATAACGAAATATCTAAAATTTTGAAAAAATGTAAATATAACTAGAAATAACATAAAGACGGATAACATGAGCACATCAAAACCAAATAACGTAATTTATGGGATTAAATGCACAGAATGTGACAAGATTTATGTAGGAGAAACCGGCCGAAATTTAGAGACCAGAATTAAGGAACACCAACAGGGGTTATTGGGGAGAAGGGCGTTAAGCAAAATTGGGGAACATGCATTATTTTCAGGACATAGGCCAGATTGGAATGATATTGAGATATTTCACAGGAATATAAAATTTAAAAAGGAAAGATTATTTTTAGAGGGATGGGTATCACGAGAATTTGGGAAAAGAACTATAAATACTTTTGAAGATATTCCGCAACACAATATGCTTCATTTTTAAATTTAAAAAGTAGTTAATAAGCTAGATAAAAATGGACATAATAGGTAAAATCTATATAATAATCTTTGTGATTATTATTATTATATTACTTTATTTATTTATTTTTACTTAATTTATTATAATTTTATTATTATATATTTTTATTTCCAAGATCATAGTCTTTGACGAGTTTAATATTTGTTTTTTGACTCGCGCTTTAGATGTTGTACTAAATTCGAAAAATCACGTGAGAACGCTCTTGCAAACCTCAGAACAATTTTTAACGCCTTGCCAAATGTTTATTTTTATTTACTTCTCCTGACGAAGACAAAAGATTTTTGTCGAAACGTTGAGAAAATAAAAAACTCCAACTGGCCGAAGTGTCTATTTTTTATATAAATATGAATGCCGGCCAGGCAGCCTCTATCTATAGTATAAGTATACGCAGCCAGAGTCAAACACCATCTCAACATGCGCGGCGATAGCACTTGAGGTATCGGCTTTTTTTGGGTTGAACAATCCAACTAGGGGCTTATGATCAGTTAATATTTTAAATTTTCTCCTTAGAAGATACTGCGAAAATTTTGATACACCAAAAATGACTGCTAACGCCTCTTTATCAATTACTGCATATCTTCTTTGAGTTTTATTTAAAGTCCGGGAGGCGAACATAACTGTTTTTTTTCCACTCCATGGTGTATTTGAGACAGAATGGCGCCAATGCCATACTCTGATGCGTCACAGTTGATTAAAATAGGTAAATTGTCATCAAAAAGAGCCAACACCGATTCAGAACTAATCAAATCTTTAGCCTTATCAAAAGATCTTTGTGATGTTCTCTTCTCCTTTTCCAAGGTGAATTACTATCCAACAGTCTATGAAGCGGTTCAACCACTGTGGACTTGTTTTTTAAAAACCTTTCATAGTAATTCAAAATTCCAAGGAAAGATATTAACTCTTTTTTATTACATGGCGGTCTAGCATCTTTAATAGCTCTTAGCTTTTCATCAGATGGATGAACTCCTCTATAGTCAATTTTCATTCCTAAAAAATCGATTTCAGACACGAAGAATTTGCATTTGTCTCTTTTAAGCCGAAGTCCTACTTCTTTTAAACGCAAAATAACTTTTTCAGTTTTCTTTTTTAAGTCTTCACAAGTACTTCCTGCGATAAGGACATCATCCAAATATACCGCTACTCCATCAATTCCACTCAAAAGAGTGCCCATAAACCTCTGGAAAGTTCCAACGGCAGAATTCAAACCAAAGGGTAGACGTTTCATCTTATATAAGCCTCTATGTGTATTAATAGCCAGGATTTCTGAAGATTCCTCATCAACTTTCACCTGCTGGTACGCTTGAGCCATATCTACTTTAGTAAACAATTTGCCTCCTCTCAACTTATCTAATAGTTGCGGAATTGTAGGCAACGGATATTTATCAGGATTAGAATATAAATTAACTGTTGATTTATAATCGTGGCAAATTCTTATGGAGCCATCATTCTTCAGAACCGTAAAAATTGGAGAAGCCCATTTGGTAAATTTTACCGGTTCGATAACACCTTGTTCCTCTAGTACTTTCAATTTTTCATCCACTAAATTTCGTAGAGCAAACGGCACGGTTCTGGCGTTACAAATTTGGGCTCAGCATTATCAGGAATGTCAATGTGAATCAATGGCCCATTATAGACATCAATTTCCTTCTTAAACAATTCCTCGAAATCAGGTAAAATAGGATTAGTTTCCAATGAATTTAAAAAGTTTAACTTCAGGCGAAAAGCTGCAAACCATTGCCTTCCCAGAATGTTGGGACCTAATCCATCAGCCACTAAAATTGGTAAACTTCTACTACCGTGGGATAGTCTTGCTTTAACATAGAGTTTCTCAAGAATTTTTATTTGACTGGATGACCATGTATTTAGAAGTATCTCATATCTTTTAAGTTGCGTCAATTTCCAATATTCAAGAAAAGTCTCTTTTTTAATAATGAGTATGCACCTCCCGAGTCAATTAACATGTGTACATCGTGGTTATCCAAATTTACTGTTATATAATAAGGATTGCTTATCTCTTCCCTTCTCAGGCAACATAAAGTTGGATTACTATTAGCCCTATATAGGTTTCCAGATTTACCAACATTTGTTAAGTAAGCTTTTTGTACATGACCAATCTTGCCACATTTAAAACATTTAGCATTTCGGAATTTACATACATTTGGCATATGATTTCCTTTACAACGTATGCAAATAATTATTTTATTATTTATTTTCTTGAATTCCTTAAAATGAACTTTGCCCGATTTAAATTTAGGTGGTTCAGTTTTTCTAGCCTTTTTCATCATATTTACTTCCGTAATTTTTTCTTGCAAAACACTGGCGTCTGCACTAGCCGATTCATCACATATAGCAATGTTTAAGGCCTTATCAAGAGTTAAATTACTTTCAGATAATAATCTTTTCACTATTGATTCTTTTCTCAATCCACACACCAGTCTATCTCTCAATCGATCCTCCAAATCAACAAATTCACAATTTTCACTCAACTTTCTTAGCTCTGCTACATAGGCACTAACTGATTCCTCACCCTGATTTCTTTTATTGAAAAAGAATCTTTGGACTATTAAATTTGGCTTAGGGCAAAAATGATCAGTCAATAATTTAATTAAGTTATCATATTCTACGAGAGATAATTCTTTTGGCGAGGCCAACGATCTTGCTATAGCATAAGTTTCAGCGTCTATTAGCGTAAGAAATATAGCCTTTCGTCATTCAAGTTTTACAATATCGTTAGCCAGGAAGAAAAAATTCATTCTCTCCAAGTACGTTATCCATTTCTCTGGATTTTTAGGATCAAAACATTCTATATTTCCTAAACTCGCCATTTTAAAAATAAAATTCAACTTACCTAAGCTTTAACTTATTAAAAATAAAAAGATTTACCTTCGTCGCCAATTATTATGTATCTAATTTAAAATATAAAGACGCAACGCAAGTTATTTTTGCATACCACACATTTTAATTAAAAACAAAGTATTTATACAGCAAACGATGATGATAACAATCTCAATGAAAATATAATACATAACAAAAACCAATGGTTTAGACCAGCCCTGGCCAACCTAAATGACGCAACGGGCCTTTTTGATTAGGAGCAATGTTACAGGGCCGAATTTTAAGGAAACGTGCTTTAAGAAATGTAAAAGAAATAAAATACGTAATTTACGAATAAACTCTTTATTGTTTCAATTAATTATCTTATCTAATGTGAAATTTGTTTTTCTTTTTTTTTCACTTAACTTTTTTAAATCTACATTTATGTTTGATATTGCACATCTAAGTTGATTTTCTAAATTAATATCTAATCTAACACACATATTTTAAATAAAATATTATTATAATTATTTCAATATATTTTCTGTTTTTGAATATACAGACGAGAAATGAAAGTTACAAAAGAAATATAAAGTTAAATGGCGAGCCGCAAATTTTTTTACGGCGGGCCGCGGGTTGGACAGGCCTGGTTTAGACCATCCTTACACCGACCCCCCTCCAATTTTGAGATAATAGGTTTATCAACAGTTATGAGGGGAGAATCCGTGCTGTGTTCCTGCTGAGTTGCATTTGGTATAATCTGGGAGGTCCCAGGTACATCACTCGTCGTTTTCAGAGTTCATGCTTGCTAGGTAAGAAGAAATTGAGTTTTTAAGGGGGACAGTCAAGAGATACATGCTTTTTTATGCTGCGTTGGTAACCTTCGGTTCTACTACATTTTCTGCACATGAATGTTGTTTCAGTTTCCTTATGGTGTTTCTCTGGAAGTCGCCTATGTTGCTGTAGTGTGTGATTTATGTTAAAACAAAGTTTCCTGTCTGAATTTCAGCATGAAAACGTTATTTTATTTATTACAAGTACAAACCCATGGTCATGAAAATCATAGTGAGGAAGTGTTTGAGACTTCTTTTTACTGTAAGTACACCAAATGTTAACACATATAGATTCAGCTCGAATTTTTTTCGCGTACAAGATGTCATTACTTACATTTACTGGTGAAGTTAGTTTTGTGAAAAATATGGGCTATTGAAGCAATTTGGTTCCATTTAAAAATTTTATAGTTGCTCAATGCGGGTTTTGATCCCAGGCAATCTAAAATATCTGAAACATAAAATATATATTAATAATTATAGATGATTTTTAACACACACAAACTGCTTTTCTTTTCTAATATATTATTGAAAGCTATTATATATATATATATATAAGCTATATACCCCTTTTTTTATCTAAATTCCGAGTCTTGACAATTGAAACAAGAGGTTGGGAATCTTAGTGCGCTCCCAGATGATTTTTTTCCCTAAATATCTTTGAGCACTCCCTCCCCGTATTCATGTCGAAATCATTTCTTAGCCAATGTATAAAATAATGGGTAGTTCTTAAATAAATTGTTGGCGAAGTGCGTCTTTTTATTGGTTGCTTCGATCACGACGTTTTCTTACTGGCTATAGAGATATAACTATCTTTCTCTCCAGATGCTGGGCCTGCGCCTACTCAACGAACAAATCATAAAGGGAAGCTCCAAGTCAGCCCTTTACAAACGGCTCGATGACATTAGAGAAAGAACAAGGAGCGCGCAAGAGCTTCCGCCTTGCGTGCCTTAATGTGCGCGGCATTGCCGCTCGACGCAGAAGCATCGAGTTGTGCTGCTTCCTGAAGCAGCATGCAGTAGTTGTTCAGGAAACTAATGTCACCACCCTGGACAGCGACGATGACCTCTGTTCGGGATACAGGGCAGAGGCTATGCGAGCATCTGGCGCCAGAGGATTCGGCCTCGCCTGCATCTTCTCATCCGGCGTCCAGGTCATCGGACAACGGGTCCTGTCCCCTGGCAAGATCGCTGCCTTCGACGTCACCATCCGGAAAATAAAGGTGACATTTGTCAGCTGCCACCTCTCTCGTGATGGATAAGCTTCTGGCTCAATCTAACACCGAACAGAGACAGGCCATCGACACCTTGGCCACAGCGCTTATGGCTCTGACAGGGAACACTAGTCACACCCTGTACAAGAAGCTGTCACGCGCTCGGAACTCTGCTCGGCAGCCGAAATGAGCTTCCGAATTGCAACCCTGAACACACGCGGCATCGCCGCTCTTCGCCGGAGAATCCAGCTCTGCTGTTTTCTCAAGGAGCATGAGATTGACATCTGCTTCCTACAGGAGACCAACGTCATATCCCCGGACGAAGAAAGAGACCTCTGCCACGGCTACAGCGCCGTCGTTGTGCCTTCAACGACCACCGTGGGATCAGGCCTCGCCTGTTTCTTCGCGGCCGGCGTCGTTGTTCACCGGCAGCAAATCCTATGGCCTGGCAAGGTTGCTGTCATCGACCTCACCGTCCGGGGATACTCAATGACGTGTGTCAACGCCCACGTCTCTCATGCTCCTGAAGAGCGCTGCCGCCAGCTCCAGATCATCACAGCTTGGGCGCGTGAAGAAGGTGCGTGGATCCTCGATGACCTGGCATCAGGTTCAGCAGAAGCCCTCGCGGAGCTCCTGGACCAAGCCGACCTCGTCGACATCGCCACCTTCTTCGATGCTGCACTGGAGCACACCAGGGTTGCTACTATCGGAAGTCGGGTCGACGCGCGTCGTCTGGACAGAATCCTACTTCCATCAGGCTTCTGCGACCGCGTCACCCAATACCAAACCATCAACTACGCCTACTCTGACCACCGTGCCGTCCTGATCCAAGTAGGAGACCCAGCTCCTACAAGACTTCCCTGCATCGGCAAGCTGCTACGGTCAGACCTGTTCTTCGATCGAATGTGAACGTTCATCGATGAAATATCGGTAGACCTAGCAAATCTCTCACCCCCGATGTTATGGGAACACTGGACCAGGATCAAGGCAAATCTGGTCGCGGATATTCGGTCACTCAAGCCTGCCGTCGCCGAGTCCGGCGGTGGATACATCGAGAGAGCAAGCCTCTTCCTGAGGCGGAGACTGGAGGACGACACTGCCCGCTCCGACTATCCTTCCTTGTCGGACCTCGGGCGTTCCCTCCGAGCCAGACGTCGCTCTCCCTTCACCTTCACCGACGACGACGGCAACGCCATCTCCAGGGGCCAGCTTAGGCGTTTCCTTCTGGAGCGCTTAAGCAGTCGCTTCGCTCAGGATCCAAACTCGGAAGAAGCCATCGCCGACTTCCTAGCTGAAGTGACCCCCCTGGAGTTCGACGAGTGGGACCAGCTATTTCTCGCTGACATCTCCCGCGACCAGATAGCGGCAGCCATCCATCGCCTGCCAAATGGCCGTGCCTCGGGATGGGACGGACTACCCTGCGAGTTTGTCAAGGCCTTTGAAGATTTCTTCGCCGAAGTTCTTTGGCAAGTCTTCGAGACTTCTCGACTCCGCGGGGCCTTATCTCCATCCTCAAGGCGCAGTAAGGTGATCTTGCTGCCGAAAGTGCACGGTGGTCCGGGTCTACAGGCGTTCCGGCCAATCAGCCTGCCAACGACCGACTACAGGGTCCTCAGCAGTGTGCTCATGGCTCGTCTGCGACGTCATCTGCCAGACCTGGTGCCCCAATGTCAGACCTACGCCGTTCCAGGACGGTCATCTTCCTGGAATATCGCGCGAGTGTCTGACGAAGCCGCCGGGGCATCCAGACATGACACGCCGCTGGCTGTCATCTCTTTGGACCTGAAGTCGGCCTTCGACACCCTGAGCAGGAGCTACCTGTTCGCCCTGCTGGAGAAGCTAGGCTTTCCATCTACCTTCCTCGGGTGGATTGCTGTCCTCTACGGGGAAGCAGACGCCTCCATCCGGGTCGGAGATGTCTACATCAAGGCCTTCCCGCTTCTCAACGGGGTGAGGCAGGGCTGCCGTCTCAGCTCCGCACTCTTCAGCATCGGAGTTGGACCTCTGCTACGCCGCCTCGAGAGGACCTTGGGCCGCGGCAACGTGGTCGCCTATGCGGACGACATCGTACTCTTCATCAAGGACGACGCTCAGTTTGAGCTCGTGCCCCTGATCTTCGAAGAGTTCAGCATGTCCTCCGGGGTGGCTGTCAACTTCAAGAAGAGCTGCGGGCTCTGGTGCGGTTCCTGGAAGCACCGGACGGATTCTCCTCTGGGAATCTCCTGGACGTCCGAGTCGCTGACCGTCCTGGGCTGCACCATCACCACCAGAAACACCGTCGCCTCCCAGGCCTCACACCTGATGGGGCTGCTGGAGCGAGCCATCGCGAGGTGGTCACCCTTCACCCGCGGCCTGTCGCTGGTGGGTCGTGCTCGAGCGGCCAACAGCCTGGTCCTGGGTTCCATCCTGCACCACCTCTATGGCTACCTTCCACCTGAAACCACCATCAGCCGGAGGCAGCGCGGTTGGCGCGCTTCGTGTGGGGTACGAGCCGAGTCTCGTGGCTCCCCGGGCACATCCTGGCTCGTCCAGTCTCCGATGGTGGCGTCGGCCTGCTTGACATCGCGGGCCAGCTTCGGCTCGCCTGACTGAAGGGGGTCCAGGCCTCTCTTCGCGGCGCTGCCAACGGCTAAACTTGGCTGGTCCGCAGCCGGGCGTGGCTGACACCGCCGGTTCCTGACGTCTGGCTCTCGACTAGGAGGAGGAGACTGCTGAGCCTGTGAGAGGCCGCCTCAAGTGTCCTTGAGCTGGACCACAGGGTTTCACATCCCGCCATCCTCAGGTCCCTGCGCCTTCGAGATGAAAACAGATTCCTGCGGCCGCCAGACCTGCTGGCTCCCGAGCGCTGACTACAGGCGACTGTCGGGGACATCTCCGATGGCGTCCCTGCCCTAACGCGCTCAACGCGGGCCGCGCTCCTGGATGCTCAGCACCTGGGGGCCTTCTGCCAGCGTCTTCTGCAGGAAAACGCCAGCTCCAGCTATCATTCGGAGCAGGAGGCGGAGACCATCGTCCTGCGGGGATCGGCGACCCCCATTACCCATCTTACCAGACAGAGGGCCCGCCAGGCATTGGATTCGGCACGGTTTCAGGCGCACCCTACTGCAGAGCTGGCTGCCCGGTGAACCCCCACCGTGGATGTGCCCCGCTCCATCCCCTGGGCCGACCTGCGTCGCAACTGCTTCTCGGGGCACGACGCAGATGTCGCCCTACGGCTGGCCCTCTACGCCCTACCCCATCCTGACCATCCTGCCTCAAGGCGTGCCAACTGTGCCGCCTGTGGGTCCAACGACTTATCGCTGACCCACAGATATTGGAGTTGCCGAGCCGTGCGACCCCTGCTCCGGGAGGTGTTCGCCTCCTGCGATGTGCCCCTG
Source organism: Cordylochernes scorpioides (assembly GCA_030710605.1). Lineage (NCBI taxonomy): Eukaryota > Metazoa > Arthropoda > Arachnida > Pseudoscorpiones > Chernetidae > Cordylochernes > Cordylochernes scorpioides. The sequence goes on along the minus strand of CP092884.1, from coordinate 22,544,534 downwards.
GATCTGTAGGCCTGGCTCTTAGGCGTCGGCCTCCATCCCGAAGCAGTGAAACTAACAAGTGTGGAGAAGGCTACCATCTACAAGTACCATCTTGGTCTTGAGTTGGGTAATGCCAGCCAACACCTAGACCTGCCCACTCTGTGGGAGAGAACTCTCGCAGTCCACCGGTGACGGAGTCTTTCCCGCGGTGGGCACCACCAATGAAGACCTTGTATATATTTATTAATATATATATATATATATATATATATATATATATATATATATATATAATAATAAATAGTTGTTTAGTTTTATGGTTTAGTTTTGTATTAAAATTATCTTCATTATTTTGATTATTTAAATTCAAATTATAAAATTTGTAAATTGTTATTATTTAGTAGAGAGAGAGAGAGAAAAAAAATCCTTTACTTCTAACACATCATTCAGTTAATTATATATTTATAATTAATAACAATAAAATTTAACAACGTAACGTCTTTTGCATCGGCTTTTACACGTCATTTAGACATACTCTAACCTATATATAGAATAATAGAAGTGAGAATATATATAATATTATAAATTTTAGTAGTTAGTGAAAAGAGAGAAAGACAGAACCATGCACTTTTAGTCAAACTAATAATAAGAAAAAGAAAAGTTTTGTAAAGAAGGTAGATAAGATTGTTAGTATATATATATATATTTTTATAAATTTATATTTTATCCTTTTTTTTTTAAATGATTTTTTAAATTTTTTTATTTTAAAATATGAATATAAATAGTTGTATTTAGTAATATATCTATAATATGAATTAACTTTTGTTATAAGTTTGGTTATTATGTTTTGAAACCCTAATGGTAGACCAGACATATACAAAAAAAATTAAATTGAAATAATTATTGGAAAAAGAGATCTGCTGGACCGGGATTTCTATTTGAGAATTCCCGGTCCAGCAGATCTCTTTTTCCAATAATTATTTCAATTTAATTTTTTTTGTATATGTCTGGTCTACCATTAGGGTTTCAAAACATAATAACCAAACTTATAACAAAAGTTAATTCATATTATAGATATATTACTAAATACAACTATTTATATTCATATTTTAAAATTAAAAAATTTAAAAAATCATTTAAAAAAAAAAGGATAAAATATAAATTTATAAAAATATATATATATATACTAACAATCTTATCTACCTTCTTTACAAAACTTTTCTTTTTCTTATTATTAGTTTGACTAAAAGTGCATGGTTCTGTCTTTCTCTCTTTTCACTAACTACTAAAATTTATAATATTATATATATTCTCACTTCTATTATTCTGTATATAGGTTAGAGTATGTCTAAATGACGTGTAAAAGCCGATGCAAAAGACGTTACGTTGTTAAATTTTATTGTTATTAATTATAAATATATAATTAACTGAATGATGTGTTAGAAGTAAAGGATTTTTTTTCTCTCTCTCTCTCTACTAAATAATAACAATTTACAAATTTTATAATTTGAATTTAAATAATCAAAATAATGAAGATAATTTTAATACAAAACTAAACCATAAAACTAAACAACTATTTATTATTATAATTAATTTAGATTTAGCTTGCTAATCTAATCAAATCTACTTGATATGAGTTATCATTCTTATCAGTTTGCTCCTTGAGTTTTAAATGTGGAATCACTGTTATATTTTTGTCATATAGTTTTTACACTATATATATACATCAATTATTTTTATCTATTCATATCTATTTATTCATAATTTATCAATTTATAATCATATTTATTCATATTTATATTTATTCTGTATTTAACCTTATATAATCTTATATGGACTTTGTAATAAATCAGTTTCAATCTCAAGCTCTCTCTCTCGGCCGGGCGGCCACGCGGCGCGCGAGCTCCGCGTTCTTATGGGATAGAGATTGAGGAAAACGATATTTCTAACCCCTATGGGGTATTAGCTGAAAGCCAAACGAATGAGCTGCAAGCTCATATAAATATTATCGAAAACGGCCAAGTCTTTGCCGAGAAATCGCTAAAATATTCTGAAATGACTGAAAGTCATTCAGAATTAACTAATGGCAAAGATGCAAATACCAAGCCGGCGGCGGACAGCGGACATGCAAATTTTTGCCGAAATTGGGCTGATTGCCAGGAGCAAGAAGACCAGCTTATCGAAAGACAAGATATGATCTTCACCAAAGTGGGCGGCTCCAAGAAGAGGCCGCATGATCCTGACCACGTCAAGTCGGGGACCAAAAAGGGCTGCCTTCAGGCACCGGGAATGCCTCTGAACAGCAGCAGGCCACGAGCTACACCAAGACCCAGCAAGGTGCACGAGTGCCAGACCACCAGGCAAAAGCAGGCAACCTTCCGAGCAAGGTCGGCAGCGGGGCAGGCGGACCAGTGTGTCTACCTGGAATTCTGCGCAGACTTCATACAAGAACAATACTTCCGGGCGTTGGAAGTGAAGCTGGGCAAGGGAACCATCTACCAGCTGACAAAGATGGAGGGACAAATCCTGGCCGGCCTCTCCAGCGTGCTACTCGCCGACAAGCTGATAGAGGAAGGCCTTGACTTCGAAGACGCCACCCTGAGGGCCTTCCTTATAAGAAAAAGGGCTGAGCGAATAGTGCTCGGCAATGTGCTCTTTTTCGTGGAGGACGCCGACCTCGTCGCTGCGCTGCGGCCATACGGACAGGTCACGTCCATCATCCAGAAGATGATGCAGCTCGAGGACTCCTCCTGGGCTGATGCTCGGCGCGAGGCCTTTATCACTCTGCGCGACGGGGTGAAGTTCTCCCATATCCCTGCCCGGCTGGATGTCAAGTCCAAGGGAGTGGTCACACACTTCTATGTGACCTACGGCATCAAGTGCTCCCTGTGCCATAAGCAGGGACACAAACGTGCGAACTGTCCTCGCAAGACTGGTCTCCAGGAGGACAAGCTGGTGCTCCCTGTGGAAGCTCCTGCTGCCCGCACACAAGGCTGGACCAAGCCGCCCTCCACCTCGAATACCATGCCGGCTGCAGCACCTGCACCTGCTGACCACAGACCCCAACAGACCTCATCTACTGCTGCTGTGGAGACAGCCCCACCTCCATTAAGGGCATCCAATGCTCAGCAGGAAGACCTCACCCTCAAGTCTATCCCCACAACGAGTGCTCAAAAAAATTTTGCGCCGAAAAAATCAAGAAAAAAGGCAGGGCCCGGTGTCGAGGCCTCCCTCATCCAAGCCCATGCCCTCCAACAACTCCGCTCTCTCAACACCAGCTGAGGAATTGTCTGCACCCATCAAGCAGGACCCCCCCCCCCCAACACCCTCCAGCCTTGCCGCGCCTGCGTCCGTGGCGAACTTCCCTGTCCGTCCCTACGAGACTCCAGCCCCCGAGCTTCCTGCTCCGGCGCCGAGCACCAGCCAGTTGCCGTCACGACCAGAGTCCTCCTTGACCAATACTGAGCCATCTGCGGCTCCTGAAAAGGAGAACCAAGACATGACTGATCAAGTAGAGAATATTTTCATAAAGCTAAACGCTGACTCTATTTTGGCCCCTCTCTATGATGAGGTTGATGATGATGAAGTAGTGGTCGCGGTTATACACCGCTCTGACAGAGAAGCACTCCCCGATGCACTCTCCTGTGAAAACTGATAAATTCTGTACGAATTCCTCGGCGATGCAATTGAGCACGTTGGGGACAAAAACCCCTCCATAAGCACGGGCCTTTCCGAACTCAGGGCGGCCTTGAACATTTGACATAGTCTAGACATCCCTTCTGAGAAGGCTGATTGATGTAAATATTTATTAATTTTATATTGTTACGCGTGATCCCTCCGGTTTCTTGCGACGATTCGCTTCTTCGGTCGCGGAGTAGCTCCTCCCTGCAGGCACCCTGACGACGTTCTGAGTTCCACCGCTCAAGTGGAAACTCCCTTCCTCTGGCAGTATCTCTCGGCCTTACCACTGGTGGGGGGACACGAGAGACTTACCAGAAGAGTAGTAGCAGCAGCAGTAGCCCGGCGATGATGGCAAGAGTAATGACAGGAGGCGGCACGGAGACTAGAAGCACTTCTTTATTGTCATATATTACTAAACATTACATATAACTTGAATAATAAACAACGGGTATTTACATTACGCCACCTCCTGGGGCCAATATATAAAAAGGTATTTACAGTCAGGAGAGGTGGCCTCCCCAGGAAACGGGATCACAGCAGTCGGCGACTCCCGCATCAGTTGCAGATGCAAAACAGGCGAACGCGCCATCTACTGGCGGAGGTTGCAAGTGCTCTTCTCGTAACACTACCTCCCCCTTAAACCAGATCGTCCCGATCAGGTCCAATTAGTCCTATCTCACTGGTAACAAGCCAGTCTTCCCAAATGCACCACCTTGGCCTTTGATTTAGAACTTCGCTGGATACGGTAGACCAAATCATTGATCCTTTTGATGATTTTGTAGGGCCCTTCCCAAACCGGCATCAACCCTGGTGAAAGTCCCTTTTTTCTTTCTGGATGAAACAGCCATACTAAATCATTTTGTCTAAATCCATCGTGGTTCGCCCTTTGGTCATAGCGAGTCTTCATCCGGTGGCTTGCCGTGCGAATCTTGGTCCCAACCAATTCGTGAGTCTCCAACAGAAGACCCCTCAAATTGTTCACATAACCAGCTACCTCTGCCGGCGGCTCCTCAGGACTGCCGAACTCCAAATCACATGGAAGTCGTAATTCTCTTCCAAACATTATCTTGGCCGGTGTCTGCCCAGTTGTATCGTGAATGGCGGCTCGGTACGCCATAAGAAATGGCGGCAGTCTTACGTCCCAATCCCTTTTGTGCTGCTCCACAACTTTAGACAAATGTTCCTTCATCGCTTTATTGAACCTTTCATCCATTCCATCAGATTGGGGGTGAAGGGGAGTAGTTCCTGTCTTCCGTATTTCCAACAGCCTACATAATTCTTGGAACACCCCTGCCTCGAAGTTTCGTCCTTGATCCGAATGCAGTTCCAGTGGCACTCCAAACCGACAAATTAGGTTGTCCATTAGAACTTTCGCAACCGTCGTAGCCTCCTGATTCGGGACTGCGTAGGCTTCAGGCCACTTAGTGAAATAATCCATGGCGACCAAAATATATCTGTTGCCGCCTTCTGTAACTGGGAATGGGCCGATCACATCGATCGCGATTCTCTCAAATGGTGCGCCCATATTGTATTCCCTCATCACTCCTCTGGACCTAGTTTTTGGTCCTTTGCTTGCGGCACACCTATCGCCTTCTTTGCACCACCTTTCCACATCCTCGTGATAGTAGACCCAATAGAATCTCTCCCTAACTTTCTTTAGCATTTTATTAATGCCAAAATGAGCCCCCGAGACTCCACCGTGTATTTCCCGAAGGACATTGGGAACCTGGACCTTAGGGACTACTAACTGCATGGTTTTACTCTTTCCATCGGCACTTTCCCAAATTCTTTTCAGCAGTCCGTTTTCTATACTGAGGGAGTCCCACTGTGACCACAAGGTCTTCAATTCGGGGCTCTTGTCGGATATCATTTCCCAGCTTGGTCTTTCATTCCCCCTTTCTTTCCATTCCAAGATTGGGCCGACGTTGGGATTCCGTTGCTGGATAGTCCTACAACTTTCAGAGGTCCAATCGTCACTCGGCACCATAGTTGTCCTCCTTGAGTTTACTTCATGTTCATCAATTTTCTCACAATGCCTGCAGTCGCCACAAGGTCCTCTGGAGAGAGCATCTGCATTGCTATGTTTTCTTCCAGGCCGGTCCATAACGTTGGAAGAATTTAGTTTCCCTGGCTGTCTCTGGTCGGGCAGCCTGACGGTGCACTGCCTCTCCAGATGACCATGTCGTCCACAGCGGAAACAGGGCCCAGCCGATCGTCTGCCAGGCCTGCCGGTCTCTTCTAGCCGTTCTAGTCTCTTCAGTATCTCCTTAATGGCGTTCGATTTCCCACCGCCTCCAGTGGTGCTTGGTTCCACAATTAATTCTGCACCAGGGACTCGTGGGTGCCCCGATTCGCTCACTCGATAGGCCGCCTCCACCTCCAGGGCGCGAACCAGCGCCTCTCTTGATTTATCGAAAGAAGCAAGTCGTAACACTCTCTGGACTTCTACGTCTCGAATACCATCGATAAACGTCTGGGAGGCCAATTGGTCAAGGAAATCAATGGGAGCACCAGGGTAGGCCAGATGACAGAGCCTCTTGACATCAGCTTCAAACCCCTGCAAACTTTCCCCGACTTTTTGTCTTCTTAGCTTAAGTTGAGCTTGGTATACTTGCCTTAGATGTTGTTCTCCATATCTCAACTCAAGTTTTCCCATCAACATCGCATAACTCTGTTGGTCTGCACGCGGAACCGCCTGAAGCAGATCTAAGGCCGGTCCCCGAAGAGCCACAATCAAATTTGTCACTTTTTCGGTTTCTCCCCAGCCATTTTTGAGAGTCACTGCTTCGAATTGTCGCCTAAAACCCTCGAGGGAAGTTTGTCCGTCAAAGGTAGGCGGAGGTATGTTGCGGCCTGTAGGGGAGATCACAGCACCCTCTAGACTCTTCATGCGCGCCAGCTCGATCTCCAGCCTCTTGCACTCTGTCCGGACTTCGCCAATATTATTCTCTAAGGCTGCCTGGACCCCCCTCCCCCCGATCTCACTCTGGAATCTAATCTCCAAATTTGTCACTTTCTGGTGGAACTCTTCCCTCTCCTGCTGTCGAAGAAGCCTTTCTTCCTCTTTCTCTTTTTCTTTAAGAACTCTTCTTTTTTCTTTAAGAAGCTTTTCTTTCTCTTTCTCTTCTTCTTTAAGAACTCTTCTTTTTTCTTTAAGAAGCTTTTCTTTCTCTTTCTCTTCCCGAAGCCCTTGAATCATCTGGGTGATTGTGGCCAGCAAGTTCTGCTCCGAGGCCATTTTTGACGTGACAACGTCTTAAATTAGGTTGCGGCTGGGAGTCACTTATGAAAAAGTGTAACGCCCGGTAACGTTACGATGAGTCACCGAACGAGAGTGCTGCGCGCGCAGCGCTAGAGAATTAGGCGCATTGAATCGGCGCATGCTTGTCTCTGTCTTTGTCTTTCTCGAACGTTCTTGGCGTTGGAAAAACAAGAAAGCGTCATAATACAAGTTCACACGTGTGGTTAAAGTATCGTCAGCTGTGTCTGTAGTGAAAATGTGGAGTGCTTAGATTCGTCATTTACAACAACTACAACAATAAAGGTAAATAATTGTACACTGATATTTCATTATCGTAATCTATGATTGATTGATTAATTGTTAGATTGACACAAAAGTTGAGAAACTGAGTTTATAGGTTATGTCATACTATTGATAAATGTTGATAGTGTTAAGTAAATTATTAGTTTAAAATTAATTAATTAATTAATTATTATTTTACAAATTTCAAATAGTTTCAAATTTATTTAGCAAAAATTTGAACCTTCGATCTTAATAAATGTTTTGATTTTCGAATTGATTCTTTAAAATTACAAATATTAAGAAAAAGTGGCAGATATAAGAAAACTTTATTTAAACTGTGTTGAGCAAGAATTTTAACATCTAATTTAAGTAAATGTTTTAATTTTCAACTTCATCATTTACAATTACAAATTTTATTTAATTTCAAATTTATTTAGCAAAAATTTGAACCTTCGATCTGAATAAGTGTTTTGATTTTCAAATACCAACACGGCTGGTGGAGTGGCGATCTATCGTAAATTATCATAGACATCTACGGCGGAAGTGTTCCAAGTTGCGATTACAGACGTAACTCGTGTCATTAAAACCAAGGGTGACATGTGCATGACTGAAGTTACTTGCTTCGCCGCTAATACTAGCTTCAAGTTTATACTCGGTGCTGTATATATTCATCCAGGAGCTAGTATGCAGGATATTGGAATGTTACTATGGCAAGGACTCGGTCCGTACATTCACAACAGCCAGTACGTGCCACCGTTCGTGCAAGTTGATTCTAGTATACCGATTCTTCTGTGTGGTGATTTTAACAAAAACGTAAAGCCTGACAACTCGTTTCTTAATTTCATGAAAAATACGTATAATCTTGATTGCGTATCAAACGTTTCTAAGTTAACTACGTTAAAAGGAACAACTATAGACTTGACTTTCGCAAGACACATTACAGCAGAAACACTTCCTTTCATTTCATATTTCTCCTATCATCGTCCTATCCTCAACAAAATCACTCAAATAGGAATTAGTTAAGTTTAAGTTTACATGTACAATGTTTTAGTAAACAAAATATATTTCTATAGTTAAAATTTGTGCAATTCTTATTTCATTCAATTCCTTGTTCCTATTGTGCAATTTAATTATATTCATATCAATAAATATTCTACCGTTGTCACGTAAAATCTTCGCCCGTAAAACCGACTTTACAGGCAACCATTGTTTTTTTTTTTTACCTCTAGTCTCGATGGGCATTCGTCAGCAACCAAAGAAATCTCAAAAGGAGCCTCCTGGTGACCTCCACGAGGAAGAATCCCACTTCTGACACCAGTGTTACGCGTGATCCCTCCGGTTTCTTGCGACGATTCGCTTCTTCGGTCGCGGAGTAGCTCCTCCCTGCAGGCACCCTGACGACGTTCTGAGTTCCACCGCTCAAGAGGAAACTCCCTTCCTCTGGCAGTATCTTTCGGCCTTACCACTGGTGGGGGGACACGAGAGACTTACCAGAAGAGTAGTAGCAGCAGCAGCAGTAGCCCGGCGATGATGGCAAGAGTAATGACAGGAGACGGCACGGAGACTAGAAGCACTTCTTTATTGTCATATATTACTAAACATTACATATAACTTGAATAATAAACAACGGGTATTTACATTACGCCACCTCCTGGGGCCAATATATAAAAAGGTATTTACAGTCAGGAGAGGTGGCCTCCCCAGGAAACGGGATCACAGCAGTCGGCGACTCCCGCATCAGTTGCAGATGCAAAACAGGCGAACGCGCCATCTACTGGCGGAGGTTGCAAGTGCTCTTCTCGTAACAATATATATATTTTACTTTCTTTTATAAATATGTAATTTTTTTTCTTGGTACTATATAATTTAATATGGGCGATCAATAAAAGTTGTTTCAATCTCAATCTCTCTCTCTCTCTCTCTCTCAGATCTACAGATGGTCTCCCTACATCCGCGGGTTTTCCCTTGTTGGCCGAGCGAGAGCGGCCAACTCGCTGGTGCTGGCATCAGTGCTACACCATCTGCACGCCTATCTGCCCAGCGACGCAACCATCACCAAAATGCAGGCCAGGCTGACTCGGTTTGTCTGGGACTCCTGCTCTCGGGCCGCCTGGCTTCCGGGTACTGTTCTGGCTCGTCCCGTGTCCGTCGGTGGAGTTGGATTACTGGACATCAAGACTCAGCTTCGACTTGCCTGCTTCAAGGGGGTCCAGACCGCGCGCAGGGCTGGAAGCCGAAGCGCCTACTCATGGCTGGTGGAGAGTGGAGTCTGGATGGCTCCAATGTCTTTGGGGGGTTGGCTGCCGCCACGTCGTCGCCGTCTACTGGAGCTGTGGGAACAGGCCTCCTCCATCCTGGGCCTGAATCACCGCCTGGTGCTCACTCCCACTCTTCTGAACCTACCTCTCGTCGGTGCCAGCAGGTTCCTGGCGACGCCATCGCTTCGGGCTCCCTTAAGGTGGAGAGGAGTACGTGTCCGTGATCTGGTAGGTCCTGCTCAGTCGCTCACCACCAGGCTGACGAGAAGCACCTGCGACGATTCTGCCACCCTTGGTACCTTCTGCCGGCGTCTGGTGGCAGAAAACGCGAGGGGCGCGTATCAGGAGAGGAGCTTGGAGGAAGCCGTGGTGCTGCGTGGGACGGCCACGCCGTTCCTGCGTATCAGCACACGCACTGCGCATCGCATGTTGGAGCGCCCCCGCCTGGCCGCTGTTCCCATCTCGCGGTATCTCCGACGCTGGGGTCTGTCGTCGACGTGCCCTCCACCAGCCTAGCATTCTCATCCCTCCGTCGCTGCTCCTTCGGGGGCCATGCAGCGGATATCGCTCTGCGGCTGGCCCTGCACGCCCTGCCTCATCCGGGGCACCCGGCGTCAAGCCAGCCCGTCTGCATCGCCTGTGGCTCCAGTGACCTGTCGCTGACTCACTGCTACTGGTTCTGCAGTGCCGTCCGCCCTCTCCGAGAGGTTTTCTCCATCATCGGGCGGCCGCCGGACCTGCAGTCCTGGATCTTCGCGGTGGGCCTCGAGGACCATGCCATCACCATCTCCTCAGTGGCGAAGCATGCGATATACGTTTTCTTCGTAGATCGCGAAATGCGTGGTATCGCTGGGGACCCGCTGGCGATCTTCCACCAAGCTCTGCAGCGGTGGCTGAGGCGGCATGTAAAATGTCTCTGTTACATAGCATATTTTTTATATATTTTTTTTAGTTTTATCATCATTTTCTCTATTGTTAATTTCTCATAATTAGTGCGGACCGTGCACTTTCCTGTATTGACAAGATTTCAATAAAAATATGTTAATTGCCATTGTCTCTCTCTCTCTCTCGAGCGGCGCGGACGCACGTGCTCGCGCACGCTCCCGCTTACCCCGCCGGCGTGGCGTGTTCTTTGGCGTTCTTTTCTTAAGCCTAAAAAAATGTTTTTAATTCTTTTTCGAAATAAATAAAAATGATGGAACTTTCCAACCCATATGCGGTATTGGCGGAGAGCCAGGACAAAGACCTACACAATGGTATGATTCCAATCGAGGTGACTGATATGCAAGTCGATTTACGGACGATAAAATATTCGACGAAGAATCGTTCGAATTCAGATGTGAGCGACGCAAATTCGTTCGTGAAAAACGGCGGAAATGTAAATCCGGCCGCGGAAAAAAAGAGAAAAATGGGCGGAGCAAGTTGAACCCGCGAAAAAGGATAATGACACCGAACCTTTCCAATCTTTACACGGAAAAAAAGGAAACGGCTTAGCCCAAAAATCAGAGGGCCCAGATTGTGAGGCCAAACGCTAGTTCTCCAAACCCATCTGGACAGCTTCGTAAGACAACGAAGGAGTCCGTGACCTTCGTCGGGAACACCAGGCAACAGCAGGCGCTGAACAAAGCCAGATCATCAGCAGCAACGTTCGACCAATGCTGCTATGTCGAATGGTGCGCGGACTTCCATCCCGTGCACTATATGAAGGCCTTGGAGGAGTTGTTGGGGAAGGGATCCGTCTACCAGCTGATGAAGATGTCCGGCCATGTTATGGTCGGACTGGCCAGCATTGAGAAGGCGGAGCGCCTGGTGGAGAATGGACTCACCATCAACAACACCTTCCTCAGGGCATTCCCATACAGAAGGAAGGCGGAAAAGATCATCCTCGGGAACCTGCCGATAGCAGTGAAGGAGGAGGACATCATTGGAACCCTGCGACCTTACTGCCGGGTTGTCTCCCTGGCCTATGAAGTGGTGTCCTGTAAGGGCTACACCTGGACCACCGGCAACAGGGAGGCCTTCGTCCTTCTTAATGAAGGACGAAAACTCCACCAGCTCCCTGCCAAGCTAGTGATCATCTCAAAAAGGGAGTCTACACCCGCCTACATCACCTACGGTGTTAGGTGTAGTAGATGTCACCGCCAGGGACATCGGCGAGCCACCTGCCCCCAGGGCACCCGAAGTGGACCGGTGTTGACACCTCCCACCTCCCAGCCCACCCCCTTCAACAAATTCGCCCTCTCTACACCACCTGCGGAACTGTCTGCACCCTTCAAGCAGCCCCCCTCAACATCCTCCAGCCCTGCCGCGCCTGCGTCCGTGGCGAACTTCCCTGTCCATCCCTACGAGATTCCAGCCCTCGAGCTTCCTGCTCCGGCGCCGAGCACCAGCCAGTTGCCGTCACGACCAGAGCCCTTCCTAACCAATACTGAGTCATCAGCGGCTCCTGCAAAGGAGAACCAAACCATGACTGTACCATCCATCCAGTCTACTACCCCCGTGGCCAAATCCTATCTCCCTCTCTGGCCCTTCAGGAGAGGGATCAGGTAGATAATATGTTCATAGAGCTAAACGCTGACTCTATTCTGGCCCCTCTCTATGAAGAGGTTGATGATGATGATGAAATAGTGGCCGCGGTTCTACACCGCTCTGACGAGAATCACTCCCCGTTGAACTCTCCTATGGAAACAGGAAAATTCTGTACGATTTCCTCGGCGATGCAATTGAGCACGTTGGGAAAAAAAACCCTTCTACGAGTTGGTGTCACAGTTGTGCCGACTAGACAAGAAAAAAGCCTCGCGGCGGCTTGCCCTAGATGAGCTCCGGGAACTTCGTCCATCTTCCATAAACGACCATACAAGCGGTCTGAGAAGGGACAGGGTGGCTGACATCTCAAAGAAAGGTGAAGCCGAGACGAATCGTTGAGAGATTCGCATAGTGGTTGGAGTACGTCGAGAGCGACGAATTGTGCTTCATCTGAAGATACCAGGAAGTTCGTCGAGGAGCGACAAATTGTGCTTCATCTGAAGATACCAGGGAGTTCGTTGAGGACAACGAATTGTGCTTCCAAGGCAGGGGGGCTCGGGCAAGCCGACCTAACAACTGAGAGGAACTGTTTTTGGTGAGCACTCTCTCACATGCTTTTATTTCCTAAAATTGATATGTTTTTATGTTAATCTAGCATATTTTTTTGTATTTTTCTTTTCTTATCTTTACTAAGTTTTTTTATTATTTCGTCATCATTTTTATATATCTGCTTTTGTTAAAAAACATTTAAGTTGCATGAAAATTTTGGATTACACAAAAAATAATAAGTTTTTCATATATTTTTTATCCTTCATTTTATAGCTAACATTAAACAAAACTTTATATGTGTAACCTTTTGTTGTCTTCCTTTTTTCTTGCTTGAACACCCAAGGCAGCCCAAAACAATATCAAACTTTAGGTTAAAGTTTTTATTTTGTTAAAAAGGGGGTTTGTGGAGCTTCAGAATTTTTCTTTTCCTCCACGAACTTTTTTTAATTACCCCGTTCTTAACATTATATTTCACTCGTATAATCACGGGCCTTTTCGAACTCAGGGCGGCCTTGAACATTTGACATTATTCAGACGTCCCTTCAGAGAAGGCTCATGTCTGATGTATTTATGATGTATGATGTATGTAAATATGTAATAAATATACTTTTTTTCTGTAACTTCAAAATTGGCACTATATAATATTATATGAACGATTAATAAATCAGTTTCAATCTCAATCTCTCTCTCTCTCTCTCTCTCTCTCTCGGCCGTGCGGCCACGCGGCGCGCGAGCTCCGCGTTCTTCGGGCATGGAGGGCGAGAGAATGGAAGTTAGCAATATGTTTTCAGTATTGGCGGATAGCCAATATGACGGGGAACAGAATGGTGCTATTCCTTTCGGTGTTACAACAACGAATGCCGAAATATCGGCGGAAAAGAATTCAGTGAAGAATGTTTCAATTTCTGAAACTAACGAGAAGTATGCAAAATCGCCCGTGACAAGCGGCGGATATGCAAATTCGCCTCAATCAAGCCGGAATTGGGCCGACATCGTCGAAAACGATGAAAATTTTGAACAACCCAAAAAGAGAAAGCGTCTGCTTCCTTCGGAAAGTGCGAGTCAGTCTCTGCCTGGTCCATCTCGACAGACGAAAACCACCCGGGACAGCACTACGCCGCGCCAGCCATCGTGCCCTAGGAACACCATCGAGCAAATAAAGGTCTCGAGGCAAATGCTGGCTCAGTGTCGGAGCAAAGCAGCTGCCGGAACCTATGACCAGATGACCTATCTGGAGTTCTCCCCGGAGTTCACCCAAGTAGACTACATCAAGGCTCTGGAAAATAAACTGGGGAAAGGCTGCGTTGTACAGATAGGAAAAGCTTCCGGACAGATCCTAGTTGGCTTCGAGCGGCCTGATATGGCGGAGACGATCATAGAGGATGGTCTGATGATTAAGGGAGCCCTCCTTAAAGCCCTTCCCTACCAAAAGAAGGCAGAAAAAATCACCATCAGCGGTCTCCCATTTGTAATCGAGGACGCCGATATCATCAGGACTCTGAGGCCTTACTGTCAGGTAGTCTCCATCGCCCCTACCGTGAATTCTTCCGGCGGCTACACCTGGCTTGACCTAAAAAAAACTGCGTTCATTCTCATGAACAATGGAAAAAAAATCACAGATCTTCCTAAAAAGATCATTGTGACTGCCAAGGGCGGCTCTGCACTGGCCTACTTGGAGTACGGCTTCCGTTGCTCCAAGTGCTACAGAATGGGACACAAAAGAATGAACTGTCCCCGGATCATCCGGGAGACAAGCACCACCCAACCCTTGAGCCAGACGAGCAGCGTGAAAACCACGGCGCCTGCTCCTAACACCACAGAAGCTGCTTCGCCACCTGCAACATTCTCCCACCCTGCGCCAGTGGATGCCCCGGCACAGACATCCTCCGCGCCACCTGCTCAAGAGGATATAGCTCTCGAGACTGAGCCCACCACCAGGACCCCGGAAACCTCCACCCAGACAGACCTCAACATCAACAGAGTCGAGAACTCTAGCCATCACAAGATCAAGGATAGATCTAGATCCTTGTCTCCCAAGGCCGGGTCTACGACTCAACTACAGCTTGACACCCTCCTCGAGCGCCTCCCAGGATCATTCTTTGAAGAGGTTACACTCTTAGGCTTGAAGGAAGAGGAAGTGAAACAGGCCATCGTCTCCCTTCCTCATCTAAGGCTGCTCCTGGGAAAGCTCAGCGTAGAACAAAGTCTGGGGCTGCACACCTTCAATGAAAAGTTGATAAAGGGACTTGGAAGCTCCAAGTTAGCCCTTTACAAGCGGCTATCTGACATCAGAACAAAGACAAGAAGCGCGCAAGAGCTTCCGCCTTGCGTGCCTTAATGTGCGCGGCATTGCCGCTCGACACAGGAGCATTGAATTGTGCTGTTTCCTGAAACAGCACGCAGTTGACATCGCTTTCATTCAAGAAACCAATGTCACCACCCTGGACAGCGTTGAGGACCTCTGCTTGGGATACAGAGCAGCAGTTGTTCCAGCTTCTGGCGCCAGAGGATCCGGCCTCGCCTGCATCTTCTCTTCCGGCGTCCAGGTCATCGGACAACAGGTCCTGTCCCCTGGCAAGATCGCCGCCTTTGATGTTACCATCCGGGGATCAAAGGCGACATTTGTCAACTGCCACCTCTCTCATGCTCCTGATGAGCGGCTACAGCAGCTACAGGTCATCGCAGCTGCTGCTGTCAATGAAGACGCGTGGGTCCTTGGGGACCTCAATATCTCCGAGGAGTCTGCGAGCGACATTGCGTCCGGTTCCGTCGAAGCCCTTGGGGAGCTCCTGGACCGGGCCAACCTCGTAGACGCCGCAGCTATCTTCGACGCCACGCACCTACCAACAAGGATCTCCAGTTGCGGAAGCCGGGTGGATGCGAGCAGATTGGATCGAGTGCTTATACCATCAAGCTTCTCCAACCGCGTCACCCGATACTGGAGCCTATACTACAAGAACTCCGACCACCGTGCGGTCCTCCTCCAAACCGGCGAGGCCTCAGAACCCCGACCACCGTGCATTGCTAGCATGCTCCGATCGAGGCTAGTCGTTGGGACAGTAGAAACGCTTCTTGACGAGGCCTTGGGAAACATCGAGGACATGCGGAATGCGGAAATCTGGAGGAGGTGGGGACATATTAAGGCGCATCTGGCCTCCGCCATCAAGTCACTCCACGACCTGCGCAATAACGACGACGACTACATCTCGAGGGCGAGAAAATATGTTCAAGCCAAGCTCGAAGATGTCTCCATCTACTCGGACTATCCCTCCCTGCCGGACCTCGGGCGCGCCCTTCGTCTTCGTCGCAGGGGAACGTCGTCGAATACTTTCTACGACAGCGCAGGTCGAATGATTACGGGACCAGCGGTGAGAGAACTGGCTTTCGTCAACCTGAAAGAGCGCTTTTCCCATCCTTCGTGCTCACCGGAGGACATCGATGGCTTCCTGCGGGGTTTTACTCTAAGGGTCACCATTGAGGAAAGCGATCCTCTCCACCGCTATGGGATCGGCGAGGAAGAGATCGTTGCTGCCATCGGTCGTCTGCCAACTGGGAAAGCGGCCGGGTGGGATGACTTGCCCTGCGAGCTCTTCAGGGGTTTTGAGGATTACTTCGCGAGTGCACTCCGTCGGGTCTTCGAGGCGTCCCAGCTCTGCGGGGCTCTGCCCACTTCCATGCGGCGCAGCGAAATGTCCCTGATAGAAAAACCGCACGGTGGTCCGGGCCTAGCCGGACTTCGACCCCTCTCCTTGCCAACGACGGACTACAGAGTCCTCAGCGGGGTCCTCTACTGGCGACTGCGACCCCATCTCCGAGACATCGTACCTGAATGCCAGAGCTACGCCGTTCCAGGTAGAACACCAGCCTGGAACATAGCCCGCGTAGCTGATGAAGTTGCCACTGCCTGCAGAGATGAAGTCCCACTGGCAGTCGTCGCCATCGACTTGGAGTCAGCGTTTGACACGCTGGACAGAGGCTTCCTGGTGTCCACTCTTCTCTCCGTCGGTCTGCCGCCAGTCTTCGTGGGGTGGGTTCTTCTGCTCTACGCTGGGGCCGAGGCTGCGGCGAGGATTGAGGGGATTGGGAGAACTCCTCTGTTCCACATGCTCAACGGAGTGAGGCAGGGATGCGCTGCCAGCGCAGCGTTCTTTACCATCTCCACCGGGCCCCTCCTGCTACGCCTGGAACAGCTACTTGGCCGGGATAATGTCCTGGCGTACGCCGACGACATCGTCCTGCTTATCCGCGAGGATGGGCAGCTGGAGGTCGTCAGGAAGATCTTCGAGTACTTCAGGCGTGCGTCAGGAATAAGAGTCAACTTCGGTAAGAGCCAGGGTCTCTGGTGCGGGAGATGGAGGAACCGCACTGACTCCCCGTCGGCAATCTCCTGGAACAGGGAGAAAATCAATATTCTAGGGACCTTAGTGACTCCTGGAATGGGAACTTCGGCTCAAGATCAACACCTGCAAGAGTTGCTGGAGCGAGCCATTGCTAGGTGGTCCCCCTTTGTCCGCGGTCTCTCACTTGCTGGTCGAGCAAAAGCGGCCAATAGCCTGGTGCTCTCGGCCATCTACTATCATCTCCAGGCCTACCTTCCCAGCGAGACCACCATCGGAAGACTGCAGGCAAGATTGGCTCGATTCGTGTGGGGGCACGATCGAACCTCATGGCTTCCCAGTAGCATCCTGGCGCGGCCGATCTCTGTGGGAGGCATGGGACTTCTCGACGTGGGCACTCAGCTCCGGCTGTCGTGCCTTAAGGGTGTCCAGGCAGCACTGCGTGGAGGCCGTAACGCTCACTCTTGGCTCGCTGAGAGCGGGATGTGGCTGACTCCTGCGTCCACTCCTGGCATCTGGCTTCCCCCGCGGCGTCGTCGGAGTCTTCACCTCTTCGAGTCTGCCGCGGAGATCCTAGATCTAAACCACCGGATCTTACAACCTGCACTTCTCCGGGCTCTTCGGGTCGTGGGCGACTGCCGTTTCCTGCGGCCTCCTGAGCTCCTGGCTCCTACAAGATGGCTGGGCTGGCGCATCGGAGAACTGACCGGGCCTGCTCCAAACATCACCATCGCTACGCGTGGCGCCCTCACGGACGTCGCTGCTCTGGGGAGCTTCTGCACACGCCTGATAACCCAGAATGCCCGGGGACGTTATCGCGTCGACAGCCTGGCGGACGCAATCGTGGTGCGCGGGACGACCACCGCCTTCCAGCGCCTAACCACCCGCACAGCCCGCCGCTTGCTTGAGCGTCCGCGCTTGGCTGCGCTGCCCATTACCCAGCTGTTCGGACGGTGGTTCCCCCACGTCAGCATCCCCATCTCCATCAACTGGTCTTCCCTCCGGCGTTGCGCCTTCTCGGGGCACAATGCTGACGTTGCCGTGCGGCTGGCCCTGCACGCCCTTCCCCATCCAGCACATCCGGCTTCAGCCCGGGAGTCCTGCATCGCCTGTGGGTCCGGAGACCTGTCACTGGCCCACCGCTACTGGTCCTGCAGTCGGATCAGGCCTGTCATCCTGGAGGCCTTCACCATCCTCCAACGGCCTCCTGACCTGCAAAGCTGGATCTTCGGGCATGACCTGGAGGACGACGCCCTGGCCATCATGGCGTCCGCCAAGACCCGCATCTACAAGCACTTCCTGGGCCTGGAGATGCGGGGAGTCCAAGAAGACCCCCTCCTTGTCTGGAGGAGAACCTTGTCAAGGTGGTGGAGCCTCCCTAGCTCCTGAAATCATTGTAAATTCCCATTATTTATTCATTACTTTTATCATAATCATTTTGTAAAAATTGACTAGACGTCAATAAAAGTGTTTCAATTGTCAATTGTCTCTCTCTCTCTCGGCCGTGCGGCCACGCGGCGCGCGAGCTCCGCGTTTTTTCGGGATGGAGATGGGCGATATGGAGATAAGCAATCCCTATGGGGTATTGGCGGAGAGCCAACATCATGACCTACAAGATGGTGTTAGTTCCATCATTGTAGAAGAAAAGGACGTCGAGATAGCGACGAAAAATAATTCAGCAGAAAATCGCATGAATTTAAAAAAAGTAGACGGCCATGTAAATTCGTCTACAAAGAACGGCAGCGATGCAAATCAGGCTGCGGAAACAATCGAGAAAAATGTCAATTGGGCGGATCAAGTGGAGGCCGCGGAGAAGGATGAAGATCCTACACCTTTCATCCAAGTGAAAAAAAAGGAAAGCGTCACCTCCTAAAAGCCAGCTGACCAAGGTTGCGAAGTCGGAATCCAGCGCTCCAAAGCCAGCTGGGAAGACACGAGTTTTCAACAGGAATCCCGTGGCAGCCATCAAAAACACCAGGCAACAGCAGCAGATCAACAAGGCCAGATCTGCAGCAGCATCCTTCGATCAGGGCTGCTTTATTGAATGGTGTCCGGATTTCGATCACCTGTGCTACATGAGGGCCTTGGAGGAGAAGCTGGGAAGGGGATCCGTTTCCAGCTCATGAGAATGTCTGGCCACATGCTGGCCAGTCTGTCCAGTGTGGAGAAGGCCGAGCGCCTGATCGAGGATGGACTTACAATCGGAGACACCATCCTCAGAGCGTTCCCCTATAGGAAAAGGGCAGAAAAAATAATAATCGGGAACCTCCCCATCGCCGTAAAGGAGGAGGACATAGTCGCAACCCTGCGGCCATACTGCAAGGTCGTCTCTCTGGCCTTCGAGATTGTCAACTGCGAGGGCTACTCCTGGGCCACAGGCAATAGAGAGGCCTTCATCCTCATGAATGATGGCATGAAGCTCCACCAGCTCCCTGAAAAAGTGGATATCAAGTCCAAGGGAGAAACAACACCTGCCTTCATCACGCACGGCGTGAAATGCAGCATGTGCCATCGCCAGGGACATCAACGAGCCAGCTGCCCCAGGAGAGACAGGGAGGAACGCCCCACTCATCAACAAACACCCAGGCAGGACCCAGCGCGCCTTCCTCCTACCACTCAGTCGCCGTCCTCTGCAGCACTTGCCGTGACTCCCCCAGAAGCGGTTGGCAGGCCTCAGGAGACCCCCTCCAAAAGTGTCTCGGCTCCCGCGGCGTCCACTCCCGTCCAACCGACGCCTGCTACAAGCGCCGCAAAATCACCAGCGGAAGGGGTGTCTTTCTCCAGCAATGTTAGCGAGGCTAAGTTAGCTGTTCCTGCCCTGCCCCTCCTTTCTGTTCCCAGAGTGCAGGAGGAAAGCTCTCGGGAGGAAGAAACGCCGAAGAAGGTATCCTTGGCTCTTGAGCAGATAAGGCCAGTCCTTGAGCGACTCCCTGACACCATATTCAAGGACATTGAAACGGCGGGCGTTGGGAGAGGAAGGGTGATTCAGGCAATCACCAACAAAGGCCCTATGAAGGAGCTGATCGCTGCCCTGAATTCCGAGCAGGCGGCCTGCCTGACTGACCTCACCACCGGGATGATACTCAATGTAGAGGATAAGGCCTGCCACCTCTACAAGCGGCTCACCACCATCAGAGCTGCAGCTAATAGAAGAATGTCATGAGCTTCCGCATGGCATGCCTCAATGTGCGCGGCATTGCCGTTCGCGAAAGGAGTGTGGAGTTGTGCTGCTTCCTTAAGCAGCACGCAGTTGATGTCGCGTTCGTCCAGGAGACGAACGTGCTGGCCCTGAACAATGTCCGGGACCTCTGCCTGGGCTACAGCGCCGTCTTCGCGCCATCATCGACACCCAGGGGATCCGGCCTCGCCGTCATCGTGGCGCCGGGAGTCACCGTCCTCTGGCAATCGTGTCCTGTGGCCAGGCAAGATTGCCATCGCCAGCGTCAAGATCCGGGGTCTCGAGACCCGCGTCATCAACTGCCACCTCTCCCACACTCCCGAAGAACGGCATCTCCAACTGCAGATCATCGCAGAGGAAGCCATCAGAGAAGATGCGTGGGCCCTCGGCGACATCAACATCTCCGAGGAGTCTTCGAGCGACATCGGGTCTGGAGCCGTGGAAGCCTTCGCGGAACTCCTGGACCGGACCGCCCTCGTCGACATCGCCGCCATCTTCGATGCCGCGCACCTGCCTACCAGGGTCGCCAGTTACGGAAGCCGGGTTGACGCCGCCCGTCTGGATCGAGTCCTTATACCATCAAGACTCTCTGGGCGCGTCACCCGTTACTGGACCCTCAATTACCGCAACTCGGACCACCGTGCCATCCTTCTCCAAGTGGGGGATCCCCCTTCACCGTCTGCGCCATCCATCTCCGCGCTACTGCGATCAGCGCCAGTCATCGAGAGGATTGAGGCGCTTCTTAGCGAAGCTTCGCAGGAAATCGAAGGCATCCCTACTGGAGATCTATGGGGAAAATGGGGAAAATTGAAGCGGGAACTCGTTTAAGACATCAAGTGCCTCTACGTTCCCCGCGTTGAAGATGAGGACTACGTCACAAGGGCAAGTTGGTTTCTTCGCTCCAGGCTCGAGGCTGAGACCGTGGAGGCGGACTACCCTTCACTGCCTGAACTTGGGCGTGCCCTGCGTGTCCGACAACATCGCGCGGAACTGACGACCGTCTTCGACGCCCAGGGGAACCTCTTAGAGGGAAAGAGCCTGAGGCGCTACGTCTTCAACTCCTTCAGAGAGCGCTTCAACGGCTCTACCTGCAGCCCGGAGGACATCGCTGGGTTCTTGGAGGGAGCTACTGAGGGCATCACTCTGGAGGACAGTGACTCGCTTCATCGAGCAGATATCTCCTTGAATGAGGTGGAAGTTGCCATCAGCCGTCTGCCTCAAGGGAAAGCGGCTGGTTGGGATGGCATACCCTGCGAGCTTGTCAAGGGCTTCGAGGACTTCTTCGGTGGAGTCATACATCAAGTCCTCGCCGAATCCAAGCTTCGCGGGACTCTTCCAGAATCATCGAGGAGGAATATCATCTGCCTCGTCCCCAAAGCGCACGGTGGTCCGGGCCTAAGCGGTTACCGGCCCATATCACTTCCGACGGCGGACTACAGAATCGTCAGCGGCGTTCTTCTGGGTCGTCTACGTCGCCACCTTCCAGCTATCGTGCCGGATTGCCAGACATACGCCGTTCCGGGAAGATGTCCCTCCTGAAACATCGCGTGCGTGTCTGACCAGGTGGCCCTGGCCTTCAAGAACAAGACGCCGCTGGCAGTCATCTCCACCGACCTGCAGTCCGCCTTTGACAACGTGGACCGAGAGTTCCTGGCCTCCCAGCTACGCATCATCGGCCTGCCTCCGCCCTTCATGGAATGGCTCCACCTGTTCTACGCGGAGGCCGACGCTACCATCAAGGTGAATGGAAACTTCACCCGCCCATTCAAAATGCGCAGAGGGCTTCGGCAGGGTTGTGCCTGCAGCGCAGCCCTTTTCTCCATCTTCACGGGTCCCCTCCTGCGCCACTTGGAGAGAATTCTCGGAAGAGGGAACGTCCTGGCGTACGCCGATGACATTCTCCTGCTGATCCGCGAGGATTGGCAGTTTGAGAGAGTCAAGACCATCTTTGACGAATTCCGGCGTGCGTCGGGAGTCAGCGTCAACTTCCCGAAAAGTAAAGGACTGTGGTGCGGCGCCTGGAGGGACCGTGCCGAGTCTCCGCTGGGCATCTCGTGGTCCGCATCCTCCATCACGGTGCTGGGCTGCGAAATAACATCAGGCCATGGAACCTCGGTCCAGGAAAATCACCTGCTGGGCATCTCGGAGAGGGCGATCTCCAGATGGTCCCCATTTGTCCGCGGCTTCTCCCTGGTGGGGCGGGCGAGAGCGGCCAACTCGCTAGTACTGGCGGCGGTGCTCCACCATCTGCACGGCTACCTGCCCGGTGATGCCACTATCGCCAAACTGCAGGCCAGGCTGACGCGGTTCGTCTGGGGATCCTGCCATCGCGCCGCCTGGCTCCCGGGAGGTCTACTGGCACGTCCTGTGTCCGTCGGTGGCGTAGGACTGCTCGACATCAGGACCCAACTCCAGCTCGCCTGCTTCAAGGGGGTCCAGGCTGCGTCCAGAAATGGAGGCAAGAACGCCTACTCTTGGCTGGTGGAGTCTGGATGACCCCCTTGTCCTCGGGTTCCTGGTTGCTGCCTCGCCACCGCCGGCTGCTGGATCTATGGGGGCAGGCCTCCTCCATCCTGGGCCTGAACCATCGGGTGTTGCCTGCTCCCACTCTACTGAACCTGCCCCTCGTCGGTGCCTGCAGGTTCCTGGCGACGCCATCGCTTCGGGCTCCCTCTAGATGGAGAGGAGTTCGCGTCCGCGACCTGGCAGGCCCTGCTCCGCCGCCCATCGCCAGGCTTACAAGAAGCGCCTGCGAAGATGCAGCTGCTCTTGGGGCATTTTGCCAACGCCTGGTGGCGGACAACGCGACGAGCGTCTACAGGGAGCGGACCTTGGAGGAAGCCGTGGTGCTGCGCGGGACGGCCACGCCGTTCCTGCGCATTAGCACACGCACTGCGCGTCGAATGTTGGAGCGTCCCCGACTTGCTGCCCTTCCCATCTCGCGGTATCTCCGGCGCTGGGCGCCTGTCGTCGGCGTGCCATCCGCCAGTACACCATGCTCATCCCTCCGCCGCTGCTCCTTCGGGGGCCATGCGGCGGACATCGCTCTGCGGCTGGCCCTGCACGCCCTGCCTCATCCGGAAAATCCGGCGTCTAGCCAGCCTTTCTGCATCGCCTGCGGCTCCAGCGACCTGTCGCTGGCCCACCGCTACTGGTCCTGCAGCGCCGTCCGTCCTCTCATTCGAGAGGCCTTCTCCATCATCGGGCGGCCGCCGGACCTGCAGTCCTGGATCTTCGCGGTGGGCCTCGAGGACCACGCCATCACCATCTCCTCGGCGGCAAAGCACGCGATCTACGTCTTCTACGTAGATCGCGAAATGCGTGGTGTCGCTGGAGACCCGCTGGCGATCTTCCATCACACTCTGCAGCGGTGGCAGAGGCGCTATGTACATATTCATTGTACATAATTGCATATATTTTTATATTTCATATATCACTATCATCATCATTGTAAATTAGCCATTTTCATTCATTAAATTGTGCGGAATGTGCAATTTGTGTAATGACGAGATGTCAATAAATCATGTTCAATTGTCAATTGTCTCTCTCTCTCTCTCATGAGTGGCTACAGGAGCTACAGGCCATCGTAGATCAATGAACACTCGTGGGACCTCGGGGACCTAAATATCTCCGAGAGGAGTATGCGAGCGACATTGCGTCAGGTGGGAAGTATCTGGATTGGGCCAACCTCGGAGATGCCGCAACTATCTTCGACGCCGTGCACCTACCAACAAGGATCTCTAGTTGAGGAAGCCGGGTAGATGCGAGGAGACTGGATCGAGTGCTCTTACCATCAAGACTCTCCAACCGCGCCACCCGATACTGGAGCCTATACTACAATAACTCTGACCACCGTGCGGTCCTTCTCCAAATCGGCGAGGCCCCAGAATCTCGTCCACCATGCATTGCCAGCATGTTCCGATGCAACACCAAGAATTATTAGCGAAGATTTGTGAAAATTTGCATAAAGGGAGTATCAGTAACAAACAAAATGATCTTTATTAGAACATATACACCTATGCACTGAGCGATATCGCCGTTCACTCAATATGTTGTAGGACCACCGCGGGCGGCTATGCAGGCAGCAACACGTCTTGGTACTGACTCAATGAGCGTGCAGAGGCTGTCCTGAGGAATGGCTGCCCATTTTCTGCCAACCATCAGCCACAGTTCATCTTCTGAACGTAGCTGTGGCAGCGCACGAAAACAAGGTCCAGCTAGGTTCCAGACGTGTTCTATAGGTGAAATACATGGAAGCACCGAGTTTTCATGCAGAGCATGTTGACTGATGGTGCTGTGTGAGGTTAGGCCTTATTATGTTATAATATGGCATTTGGTACCCTCTGAAGGAAGGGTAGCGTCACCGGCCGCAGCACGTCATCCACGTATCGTCATAGTATTCTGAATATGAATCAGGTGATCTACTATCATATGCGATGGCTCCCCTAACCATAATTCCGCGTTGTCGTGAGGTGCGGCGCTCCACATATGCAGCCGGAGGGGACCTGTGACCAAGACGGCGCCAAACTCTTACTCGGTGACTGTTATTTCTAAAAAAGAAGCGAGTTCATCTGAGAACACTAACCTGTTCCATCCCACTGTCCGTGTGGATCTATCCCGACAAAATTGCAAACGGAGGTGTCTGGGCCGTTGGGTCAATGGCAGTCTTCTTAACGGGCGCCACCTGTGTAGGCCGTCGGTTACAAATCAACGTATAGTGGTTCTGGTCGATATGGGAGAGAATCAAGAATGTCTTGTACATCCTTCAAAATGGTGACAGAAGTCGACTGGGGGGCCGCTAACGCCATCCTGATAATGCCTCGGTCCACGCGTGCCGGCGTTACTCTAGCCTCATCAGCACCCCTCAATCGTGCCACATTTTCTTGCTCAAACCATCTTCACCATAGCCGATACACTGTAGACGCGTCGAGGTGTCTGTCCGTAGAGATTTGACGTATGGACCAACCGGCCCTTCTGAGTCCAATCACCTCTCGTGAAATCGTCTGTCTGCTGGAACTGCCTCGGCTGGCGGTGGTCTGTTATCTATGCTACTTAACGTTTTCTTCGAGTCAAAAAATATTTTATACCAAATTCTTTCCCCTTCAGACAGAGAAGTGCGAATATTGGCAAATTTGAAAGGTTCCTTATATCTGAATCAACATATGCGGGATAGCTGCGCAATTCGCATCATCTTACATAACCCGGTAAGTTAACCTTACCCTAAAATTTGCATATTTTTCTGCTCAGTAAGCCTTGCTGTTGCAAATGCAGAGTCGGGCAGTGTATATGTTCTGTGGTCTTCGGGAAACTTGCTATGCTCTATCGAGCTCATACTCGTAACTACTTTTGAAGACGACTATAATAAGTGCTGTAAGTTAATACAACATTACACACTGATTGACTAATGCACTCAACGCTGATTGGCTGATTTTGACCTCGCGATAATGGAGAACCAACCAACGGCCGAATAAACTGGACACCATAAAACTATTGACATTTATGCTTTTTATGATCTTTATATAATTCATTGCTTTTTTGTATTATTGAGTTATGTGAATGTATTGAGTTAATCCTATCTAAAATTGCGATTTTTTGTTTTTTTTGTTTTTTGTAGTTAGCGTGTTCTGTGAAAATACTAATTTCCAGGGTTACTAATCTCGTTTTACCCCATTATTGAAAATATCTCTAATATAAAAATTTAAAAAATAATATAAATTTATAAAGATAATTATATCTCGTTTGAATGAAACAAGATTGTTTTATTTTTAAAAGGAATCGATGCATAATTTAACAATTCTATATTTCTATAGTTTATCTTTTGAAACAAATATATAATACATCAAAAAGAAAATCTTCAGAATGGATACTCATTGCAAATATATGCTGGTAAAATTCAGATCCTTAAAAAGTATTTGAAAAAAATTATTGCCCAAAATTCAAATTTTCTACAGTTCAATACTTTCGGAAGTTACCAAGATTACGTAAATATGTAAATAGAAATTCCATTTATCTGTGAAGATATTTGTATAATATTGATTTGAGAAGACACAAAAAATTACAAGATATTCTAAAATATAAATGAATATAAATTGAAGCAATATATAGTAAATTATCTACGCTTTCCAAAATTGTAATAGTATCCAAACTTTCAGCAGAAATATATTAATAGAAATAGAATGTTCAAAAAATGGCAAGCGATCAAATTGCAAGCGTTTTATGAAATAATGCCAAAAGGTTCTTCAATTCTCACGAAGGCGGAAGGTAGGATTGTCTTTGCAATTAATTTGTTTTTCCAATGATTCCAAATATATATGATTTTGATTGTTTTCTTGATGAATATTGTTTAGAACTATATTACCCTTTTGCATTTAGTAATTATATTGAGGAATTTCAATGAAGTTATAATTATACATGAGAACTTTGTTTTTACAATGATTCCAAATGATTTTGATTAATTACTTGATGAATATCTATTTGATATAGGCTTAGCAAAATACGATGTTTCTTTTTTAAGGATTTCTATTTGTTTTGTACTCACGTATGTTGTTGTTACGAGAACATCCCTTTTAGATATAAACAAATATATATTTATTTAAGGAACGACTTGTTCCATTACATATATTGTTAAAACAAGTTAGCGATAAACATAACACCAAGTTTGAAGGTAGATGTTGGAAGTGTCGTCATAGTAGTGTCGTAGCATCGATGATGATTAAAGTCAAAGTTTGCGTAACAATTCCCTCCTTACTTTGTCTTTATTCCCACGATGCTGAGGTTCTCCAGGTGTTTCTTCATCTGGTCTCGGGATAGGTCCTTTGTGAAGATATCCGCCTCCAGGTCCTGAGATGGCTTGTACAGAAGGCAGATGTCTCTGGATTCATAACAGTCTCTCAAGAAGTGGTACTTTCTGTTGATATGTCTACAGCGACTGCTTTGTTTAGGGCTGGAGATCCAGTTGATCAATGACTGACTGTCTGTATAGATCGTAGTTGGTTTTTCCATGAAATTCCATTCTTCCAGCTCTCGTAACAGGTTTATTATCCACTTGATTTGACAGCAGCTTTCACAAGCAGCTATCATTTCCGCTTCCATTGTGGAGAGGGCGACGAGTGGTTGTTTACTACTTTTCCAGTCTATAGTTGCTTCGCCGAGCTTCAATACATATCCGCCGTAGGATTTTCCGTCATGGGTGGTCGACCAGCTGGCATCTGTGTAGGACTTCAGGATTCCAGTCTTCCCTCTTTCAAATTTCACTCCTAGGTCAATTGTTCCTCGTAGGTATCTCATTACTCTTTTGATTGCTGTCCAGTGCATCTGTTTTGGTTGTCTGGAGTACTGTGAAAGTTTGCTAGTGATCTAAGCAATGTCGGGTCTGGTGTTAACAGCTAGAAACATTAGCATTCCAAGGGCTTCTTGGTAAGTGTGCTGATCGCAATTGTCATCTTCAATATGATTGTCCAAATTGATTTCTTTGGAACCTGGTGTTGAAACTTCCTTACAATTTTCCATTCCATATTTCTGCAATATTTGTTGTACATAGTGGCTTTGCTGTAGCGAAATTCCCTCCTTGTCTTGTATGATCTTGATTCCCAAAAACATGCCTTTACATGTTACATCCTTTATTTCCAGGTGATGTCTCAATTTATTGATGAATCTGTTTGAGGTATCTTCAGAATCTGAGACAGTGATAAAGTCATCAACATATATCCCTACATAGAAGTATTTGCCTTCATTCTTCCATTTAAATAGGCAAGGATCAGATTTAAGTTTTTCCAGTCCACAGTCATGAAGTACTTGACTGAATCTCTCATACCACGATCTTCCAGATTGAGGTAGACCGTAAGTACTTTTGTTGAGTTTGCAAACTTTGTTTCTGTCTTGGACAAATCCAGCAGGTTGTTCCATGAATATTGTGTTTTCAATGTTTCCATTTAGATAGGCTGCTTTCACATCAAATAGTTTAATGACTGAATCTTTTGTTGCTGCCATTGACAAAATAGCCCTGAGGGTGGCATTTTTAATTACAGGGCTGAAACTTTCGCTGTAATCTCTTCCTGGGATTTGGTTGTATCCCATTGCAACAAGTCTAGCTTTGTAAGTTTTGTTTTCTTGGTCTTTAGATATTTTGAACACCCATTTACTTTTGACAACTTTAGCGTTTACAGGTCTAGGTATCAGTTCCCATACTTGATGCGAGTACATGTTCTGTATTTCCTCAAGCATTGCGTTCTCCCAATGTTTCTTGTCTTCGCATGCGATGGCTTCTTCATAGTCTTTCGGAATGGTTTCATTCGTAGTAGCCAGACCGTAGTCATCGAATCTTTTAGGTATTGTTCGAGTTCTTTGTGGTCTGTCTGATCCACTTGACTCTGTCTGTCTGTTGATCATGGTATCTGGTGCTGGCTCTTCAATATCAACATCTGATAGAACATGATTGTCCAGTTGTTCATCCTCCTGAATGAAGAAATATGTGTCAGTGTCTGTATTATTATCACTCTGTTTTTCTTCCGAGATGACATTATTGTTCTCTCTGAAGTGAATGTCTGCGGTTTCAAGAATGACTCTCGTTGTGATATCAAATACTCGATAAGCTCTTCTGCATCTTGAATAGCCTACAAATATTCCTATCTTAGATTTAGCTTCTAGTTTGTGTCTTTGATGATTCTCGAGTTCATAGAAGACTTCACAACCAAATCTCATGATGTGAGAGACGGATGGCTTTTTACCTTTCCATTTTTCCATAGGGGTAGTGTCTGGGTCAATGGTTGTGGGAGTTAGATTGTACAGATATGCAGCTGTATTCACAGCTTCTGCCCAGAAGTGTAGGGGTAATTGGGAGTCTGCCAGAAGTGTACGGCCTTTGTCTAATAGTGTTCTGTTAGCTCTTTCAACTCTCCCATTGCTTCTTGGGGTGTACGGTGTAGTTAGTTCATGTTTAATTCCTTCGGATTCTATGAAGGTTTCAAGGTTTTTATTGATAAATTCTGTTCCGTTATCTGTTCTAAGTCGTTTTAGTTTTGAGTTTAGCTCGTTTTCTCTCTTTACAATACACTTCTTCAAAACTTCTGCTGCTGAGAGTTTATCTTTGAGAAATTCTACAAATATTCTCCTAGAGAACCCATCTACGATGGTCAAGAAATATTTACTTCCGCCCAAGGAGTTTATTCTCATTGGACCACAGAGATCGACATAAATGGCTTCAAAGGGGTAGCTTTCCTGATTGCTATCTGTGTGAGCATAGGGTACTTTGGTCATTTTTCCCAATGAGCAAGCATCACATTCATCAAGGGTACCATTTATAGAGTCCAAGCCTTTTAGAAGATTGTTCTTCAAAATCAGGTCTAATTTGTTGTTACTAGGATGCCCTAACCTTCTGTGCCATGCAGTCCTAGAATTGTCCTTTGAAATCAAGCAATGTTCATTTGGAACATGAGTTGCTTCAGGTAAACGTGATAGGTTCAATGTGTACATGTTACCATCAAAGTTGCCTGTTCCTATTAGCTTGTCATCAGAAGAGTATGTGTATGCTCCTTCAGAATTCAAAAGAACAGAGTTCCCTCTTCTTACTACGCTTGGAATGGACATTAGATTTCCTTTCAGGTGTGGTACATGGAGGACATTATGCAGGGTTACAGCGTTGTTAAGTTTGTCCTTACCTTGTACAGTAGCTTGGATTAATCCTGATGAGGCAGATTCGATGTGTTTCCCTTCTTCCGCCACTTGTATGCTTCTTCTCTCCTCCGTCTTGTGCTCGATCCATTCACCATGGGAAGTCATGTGGCTTGTGCACGCAGAATCAATTATCCACACGTCCTGAGTTGTCGGGCGTTCCTCCCTTGTGCTTGCATGTAGTGCGTATTCTGAAGTGGAGTCTCTTCGTTGGGATGGTTCCTCCGTTCGTTCTTGGATTGCTGATCTGGCTGTGTCTTTGTTTTGTTTTGGTCCTTTATTGTAGTTCCTTGTACTGGTCATGTTATTTTTGTTTGTGGTATTATCTTGATTTCATTTGTTGTTAGGGTTGAACCAACAGTCTTTCTTGAAATGTCCTTTTCTTTTGCAAATGTAGCATGACTTTTCTTTGAATTGGTTGCCTGATAATCTGAAAGCATTTTCATGATTTTTGCTTCTGTCCTGTCTTTTCTTCTCGAAATCCAGTAGAGTTTGTCTCAAGTCTGATAAGGAGATTTCTCTGTTTATTGACAGTGCTGCTGTGATCGTGTCAAGTTAGGTGTGAGTCCTTCAACGATGTATCGTACAAGTTCTCTTTCTGTTGCAGTCTTTCCTAGCTGGGTGATCTCTTGTGCCAGTTTCTGTGCTCGTACAATATACATGTTAACATTTTCATTTGGGTTCAATTTTAGTCTGGCTAGATCCAACATGAGGTCTATCCTTTTATTTTCTAGAGATCCTTCAAACCTTTTCTTTATGTCGTACCAAATTCTTTTGGCCCTTTTATCGCCTCGAAAGATGATTGTTAAGTCATCCGAAAGTGACAATATTATTAGGCTGTATGCTTCCCGATTCTTTTTCTTCCAAATATCATATTCTAGTTTAGAATTTGTTAAGTCTGGCTCGTCATTAACAATTACGTCCTCGAAGAGATCTTTTGAATCTAGAATTGCTTCCATTTTCATGGACCACGTTGTATAGTTGTTTTCTGTTAACTGTTCAATTTTTGCTAAGTTATATGTATCCATTTTTCATTCAACTTTTTATTTCTAAATTGGCGGTTAGTCCAATTATTTAATTTCTTTTTGATTTAAATGGATCAATTGGCGGTTAGTCCAATTCGCGCGCCCAAACCACGCTCTGCTACCAAATTGATATAGGCTTAGCAAAATACGATGTTTCTTTTTTAAGGATTTCTATTTGTTTTGTACTCACGTATGTTGTTGTTACGAGGACATCCCTTTTAGATATAAACAAATATATATTTATTTAAGGAACGACTTGTTCCATTACATATATTGTTAAAACAAGTTAGCGATAAACATAACAGCAAGTTTGAAGGTAGATGTTGGAAGTGTCGTCATAGTAGTGACGTAGCATCGATGATGATTAAAGTCAAAGTTTGCGTAACACTATTGCTTAGTACTATATTACCCTTTTGCATTTAGTAGTAATATTGAGGCATTTTACAATGAAGTTATAATTATACCAATGATTCCAAATGATTTTGATTGATTTCTTGATGAATATCTATTGCTTAGAACTATATCACCCTTTTGCAATTATGAATTATATTGAGGCATTTCAATGATGTTATAATCATACAAGAGAACTTTGTTTTTCCAATGATTCCAAATGATTTTGATTAATTTCTTGATGAATATCTATTGCTTATTACTATATCACCCTTTTGCATTTAGTAATAATATTGAGGCATTTTACAACGAAGTTATAATTATACAAGAGAACTTTGTTTTTCCAATGATTCCAAATGATTCTGATTGTTTTCTCGATGAATATATACGAGGGGCATCCAATAAATAAGTTTCCCTATTTTTTAACAAATAAACAACATTATTTACAATTATGCAGTTATTTTATTTTCATTATACAACTCATAGACTACTTCTCTACATAATCACCATTTCTGTCCGAACATTTTTGGTACCGTTGTAGCAATTTTTTGATACCACTGTTGTACCAAGCCGTGTCCTGTCTTCGTAGCCAGTGGTTCGCCTCCGCCTGCACTTCGTCATCATTCGCAAAGTGCTTGCCTCCAAGGTGCAACTTGAGTGCTGGAAAAAGATGGAAGTCGCTTGGGGCAAGTTCCGGAGAATAAGTTGGATGTGTGAAAATTTCTTATTTGAAGTTTTCCAGCAACGTTTGGGTCGTTCGAGCTGCGTGAGGGCGAGCATTGTCATGGACGAGTAACACTTTCCGAGACCAAGGTCCAGGATGTTTCCGTTTTATTGCAGTTCTGAGTTTAGTGAAGACTTCGCAGTACCTCGCAGCGTTAACCGTAGTGTTTGGGGACAGGTAGTCAACCAAGAAAACACCCTTATAGTCCCAAAAGACGATAGCCATAACTTTGCCTGCAGAGATTGTGAACTTCGCCTTTTTTGGTACACCTTCCTCAGGCTTCTTCCACACCATGCTTTGTCGTTTTGTTTCTGGAGTTGATTGATGCACCCAGCTTTCATCTCCAGTGACAATAGGGGAAAACAGTTGATCTCCATCTCTTCGATGCATTTCCAGGAAAGCTCGGGCTGCCTCCATCCGTTGTTGCTTGTGATTTTCTGAGAGCAAACGGGGGAACCATATTGCGCAGACTTTGTGAAAATTCAAAACATCAAACATGATTGTTCCAATCAAAGAGCGTCCAATTTCTATTCCAGGAGGCAGTCGAATCATTATTTCGTCAATGGTGACGCGGCGATCTGCTTCCATCACATTCCGAACAGCAGCAACCGCTGCATTGTCCGTAGCAGTAACGGGCCTGCCGCTTCGCTCGTCATCATGCAGGTTTTGCCGTCCTTCCAAGAACCATGAACGCCATCGGCGAACCATTTGGATTCTCATACATCCTTCACCATACACTGACACTAAATTGCGATGAATATTAACCGCAGTTTAATTTTTGGCCGTGAAAAAACGAATTACAAAACGGAGTTCGCAAGTGGACAAGTTCACCAGTGGTAGCTCCATGGAAACTGAAGCGCTACGGACTTTCGCGTAGGAGTAGCGTGATTTTGAAGGTCACGCGCTTCCAACACATCCTAGTGACCATTTCTTACACTACTAACTAAATTTTACAACGTTTCGTTCGAAGAAAAAATAATAGGGAAACTTATTTATTGGATGGCCCTCGTATATTGCTTAGAACTATATCACCCTTTTGCAATTATTAGTTATATTGAGGCATTTCAATGAAGTTATAATTATACAAGAGAACTTTGTTTTTCCAATGATTCCAAATGATTTTGATTGTTTTCTTGATGACTATATATTGCTTAGAACTATATCACCCTTTTGCAATTATTAGTTATATTGAGGCATTTCAATGAAGTTATAATTATACAAGAGAACTTTGTTTCTCCAATGATTCCAAATGATCTTGATTGTTTTCTTGATGAATATCTATTGCTTAGTACTATATCATCCTTTTGTATTTAGACGAAAAGACGAAATAAAAGAAGAGTTTCTTTCAATAGAAATATATCAAAGCAAGCTTTCGGGCAAAAACCCTCCTAAAGGCGTGATTACAGCATCAAACTTGGCACTATAATGCAGGTACAATGGCTAAAAAGAGAATATATACATATAACTATTTACATATTTGCGGAATAAATTATGAAAATGAGAATTTGCATTAGTTATGACTAGTTTATAATTAGAGAGATATTAAGTAAATAAATAAATAAGGAATTTTTATGCTTGGAGTTTGAAACTATAGGGGAATATGCCAATGTAAACACCCGCTCACGCGACCACCTCAAAAACCCAAGTAATATTAATTTCTAGCTATCTTGTTGAGATTATTACTGCAAGGTTAGGAGAGCACGATATACATCTGGAAGTTCTATTTTTCAGTTAATGCTGTTATGTCTGTGGGATTCTATTGACTCGAGAACTAATCGTTGGTGCTGGTTATGAATGTGTCTGTAATGTATAGTAGGGTGGTTGGTGTTAAAAGGATGGCCAGTATTGAGAGTGTGCTGATAAAGGAGGGACCTGGTGTCATGATTGGAGATGTTTCGAGAATGTTCAGACATTCTGATGGCAACGGATCTACCTGTCTCGCCAACGTATGTGGCAGAGCATTGCTCACACGAGACAGAGTAGACCGCGCCAATAGAATGGAGGGGATCTGGGGGGGCATACGATTTAGTGTATGGGTGACGGAGGGATGTGAGCAGGTTGGAGGAGTTCTTATATATGATGCGGATACCATATGTCTTGAGGTTTCTAGCTATATCAACTGAGGAGGGGGAGTAGGGCAGGAAACATAATGATCTATAGATTATAGGTAGATTGGAGGGACCAGGTGTATATGAATATCTGCTGATAAATTCAAGTGGAAATGATGCTTTAGAGAGGTGCGATATGATGAGATTTCTCTCAGTTTCTTTGAATATATCAAGTGAGCAGTGAGTAAATATTCTTTTAGTGAGGGTTCTTATTATGTTAATTTTGTGGGAAATAGGACAGTGTAAATTGAAATGGGTATAACTGGGGGGACATTGTTTTTTTTATAATAAACTGTGGTGTGGAATGTGGATGCGGTGCGTATTATTAGTATGTCAAGGAATGGAATGACCTGGTTTGACTCTATTTCCATAGTGAAGGAGATGTTGGGGTTATAACTATTGAGGGCTGCAAGTATGGTGCTCTCCTGTCCGTTTCTGCATATGCAAAAAAAAACGTCATCAATGTAACGGCGCCATATTTGAATATCTATAGTTTCAAACTCAAAGCATAAAAATTCCTTATTTATTTATTTTCTTAATATATCTCTAATTATAAAATAGTCATAACTAATGCAAATTTCATTTTCATAATTTATTCCGCAAATATGTAAATAGTTATATGTATATATTTTCTTTTTAGCCATTGTACCTGCATTATAGTGCCAAGTTTGATGCTGTAATCACGCCTGTAGAAGGGTTTTTTACCCGAAAGCTTGCTTTGATATATTTCTATTAAAAGAAACTCTTCTTTTATTTCGTCTTTTCGTCTAAATATTACCAACAAGAATATTATAGTCGTTATAATCCTTTTGTATTTAGTAATTATATTGAGGCACTACAATGAAGTTATAATTATAAAAAGACAAAGGTCGCCTCTCCCGTCAAAATAGACGTCAAAGCTAGACGCCATCTATTGTTATAATTATACAAGAGAACTTTGATATCTAATACTAAGGATAAGCCCGTGTATATTCAACAACAACACATCACCTAAGTTACATGAAGACTGATGTAAAGTTATATTCAGTGAGAATAATATATCTCTGTGTAAATAAAATATATAAGAAATGAAGAGAGAAAACGCATTAAAGCACAAGTGTTTCTTTTACACATAAAACAAACTTATACTATCCTTACTACGATGAAAAAATATTGGGAGGGCTTGGCTCATCAGTGATTACCCTCTCTGAGATTTCGCCAATTTAATCAACCAGACCGCTTTGTATGGTGTTATTCCTTGTTATAAATAAGGAAATACTCTTACCTTAAGGATTTATATCGCTTAGTTTTATTTATTTAACTATTTACAAGGCAACATTATATAACTTATAACAATCACAGCTATGCCGGAACTTCCGCCAGCCTAAGATAAACAAAAACAGTAATGATGATGAACACCTTACCGATAAATCCGCCGGGTTGTCAGATGGTAACTTATTCTCAACACATCTCCCCCTTTTCTTCTAGAGGTTTAGCTTGTTTGGCGGCTTTATCACGCGTCCACTCCTGGTCTTTACTGGTTCCGGTGATCTATGGAATGTCCTCGGTTCACAGTCACCAGTAGTGTTGTCCCCAGTAGATGTGAAGCACTGACTCATCTCAGGAGACTCCATCTCTTCATCTTCCATGTCAATCTTTTCACCCTGTGGGTTTGGTAGTAGGTGGAATCTATTTCTTTTTAAAATTCCTTTTGGAGAGTTGACTATATAAGATCTTGGACTTCCAGCGTCTTCGAGTACCACACCGGGAACTCTCAAGTCTTTCACCCATACTCTAGTTCCTTCATCCAGATGGGGCAATTTTCTTGCACGATGATGTATATCAAAATGGGTTTTATTTTTGTGCCGTTGATTTTTTTTATCTATTTTCTAGATTTTCAAGATCAGGTATTCTTGACTGGAGTTGAACTGGTGATGTCGGCACAGTTGTTCTGAGTTTCCTGTTCATGCATAGTTCAGCAGGGCTGTACCCATTTTCCAATGGAGAGGTTCGATAACCAAGAAGTGAAAGATATGGATCTCTTCCTTTCTTCAATTGGTTTTTGATATTCTTCACCATCGATTCGATGAAGCCATTGCTTTGGGGAAATCTGGGAGTAGATGTTATGTGGTAGAAACCGTATTCTTTTGCAAACTTTTTGAATTCTAACCCAAACTGTGGTCCGTTAACTGATCTAACCTCTTCGGGTATTCCATGGCGAGCAAAAATTGACTTGCAATGTTTAATTGTTGAATGTGTCGTTTGATCCTCCAGCAATGCCAACTCTGGGAATCTAGAGTAATAGTCTGTAATTAGAAGATAGTATTTGCCCTTTAAGTAAAAATGGTCGATTCCTACTTTCTCCCATGGCCTGCTTGGGAAATCAGAAACAATTAATGGCTGCTGGGGATTAGATCTTTCTTCAATACAATTTGGGCAGTTCTTCACAAGTTCTCCAATTTCTTGACTGATTCTGGGCCACCACACAGATGATCTGGCACGGCCTCTACATTTTTCGATGCCAAGATGACCCTCATGGAGGCTGTTTAGAACCTTTGATCTCAGGGACTTAGGATTATAAATCCTGGAATTTCTCATTAGAAGACCATCTATGACAGACATTTTATATTTGAGAAACCAAAAGGCCTTTACTTCTGCAGAAAGCTCATTCTTTGTAGGCCAGCCCTTTTCACAATAGTCTTTTATTTCTCTACACTCTCTCTTCATTTTGATATTGCCAGATTTCTTTCATATTTTCACCCTTGAATGGAGGATATGAAGTATCTTGTTGAACAAAACTACAGATTTCATTCTCCAGATCTTTCTCATGCGATATCTTAATTTGGCTTCTGGACAAAGCATCAGCAACAACAATGTGGCGTGTGATGAATGCTATATGAGTAGCGCATCATCCGAAGTCGTAGTCGCTGTATGTGTGGTGTCATTTCATCTAGATTTTTGGTTGAAGATATTGGAATGAGAGGTTTATGGTCAGTTTCAATGGAAAATGTATTTCCCATCAGATAGTCTTGAAATCTTTCACAGGCCCAAACTATTGCTAGAGATTCTTTCTCAATTTGAGCCCATCTCTTTTCAGTTTCAGACATAGTCCTGGAAGCATATGCAACTGCTTTTTGGTATCCATCTTCAGATTTTTGTAAAAGCACTGCTCCTAGTCCATATGAAGAGGCATCTGCAGACACTGTAGTTGGTAGATTAGTGTCAAAAAATGTTAGTGTTGGAGAAGTTGAAAGAAGTTTCTTCACTTTTTAAAATGCTTCCTCCTGAGCACTATCCCATCTCCAATCATTTATCTTTACTAGGAGTTGATTAAGTGGGTAGAGGATAGTTAAAAGGTCCGGTATAAATTTACCTGTGAAGTTCACCATTCCCAGGAATCTGCGCACTTCAGAAATGCTTGAAGGTGATGGAAACTCCCTGATTGCCTGGACTTTGTTTGGATCAGGTAGCACTCCTCTTTCTGTAATCAGGTGACCAAGAAATTTGATTTCCTTCACTGAGAAGATGCATTTCTCTTTATTCAGGGTCAGTTCTGAATCTTGAAGCTTCCCAAGGACGCATCTTAACCTTTCATCATGTTCTTCTTGTGTAGCTCCCCAAATCACAATGTCGTCCATGTGACAATTTACTCCAGATTGGCTCTCCAGTAGATAGCTCATCTTTCTCTGGAATACCTCAGGTGCAGAAGAAATTCCGAAGTGTAGCCGTTTGAATCTGTATCTTCCAAATGGGGTCAGGAAGGTTGTAAGGCTAGATGATTCCTCTGACGGGGGTATCTGCCAAAACCCACTGTTGGCATCCAGTATTGAAAACAATTTAGCTCCTCCCATTTGTGCCAAGGTATATTCCACTGATGGAATTGGATAATGCTCTCTTTTAACAAACTTGTTTAGAGCTTTCAGATCTACACAAGTCCTTAGATCATTAGAAGACGGTTTGGGCACAATGACCATTGGAGCACACCAATCCGTTGGTTGCTCAACTTTTTCAATTATTCCTTTTTCAACCATTTGATCAAGTTGTTCTTTTGTTCTATTCAAAAGTGGAATGGGTATTCTTCTGGGAGTATATATAGCATGAGGCTGTGATTCATCCTTCAATTTAATTGTGTAGCTCCCTTGGAGTGTTCCGAGTCCTGTGAAAAGCTTTGGTAATTCTTGAAAAGGATTAAGCGAATTTCTTTTCTCAATTGACTGAAGTCTTTTGATTAGGTTTAGAGATTCACTGGCTTTTCCGCTCAAGAGTGGTTGCATTAGTTGAGGAACAACAAATA
The DNA here is from genome assembly GCA_030710605.1 of Cordylochernes scorpioides. Lineage (NCBI taxonomy): Eukaryota > Metazoa > Arthropoda > Arachnida > Pseudoscorpiones > Chernetidae > Cordylochernes > Cordylochernes scorpioides. The sequence continues at coordinate 22,506,314 of CP092884.1, read as the reverse complement.
TTTCTCCAGGGATGCTTCTCCCATCTTTTTCTATCAAAGCTGTGAATTTTCCCATTATATGCAATTTAATCCATCTAGGTCCTAAAAGTTGAATATCAGGTTTGCATAACTTCTTGTGAGCAATTTTTTTAAAATAAATCTCTTGGGGTATTATATTTACATCCGCTCCTGTATCCATTTTGAAAAGTATTTTACTATTATCTACTTTTAAATAAACTTCCCAATCATTTGAGTTTTGTCCATTCTCATAGATATTACCAACAAAATGGTAGTCGTCACCTTGGGTGACTTGTCCATTATTGTATCACACCTTTACAAAATGTCCTACCATTTTACATTTATGGCTTTAACTTATTTTGCTGGGCAGTCTTTATATGGATGGAATTTTGAAGCACCACATCTTATACATCCAGATTTTTCAGGCTTGCTCCACTTCTGAAATTTACTTTTCTTTGAAGCGTCTCTTTTCTCAAATGTAGAATTGAACCTTCTTGGTGGTAACCTTTTTTCATAGACTTGGTCTACATTGGCAGCCTGTGTTGTTGTTGACCGAAGAATAGTCTGTTGCTGCTTCACACATTCTGTCTGGCAAGCAGCTTAGATAGCCCTTCCCAAGGTCAAGTTAGGCTCTAGTTGCAACTTCTCTGAAAGTTGCAGATTTTTTACTCCTACAACTATTCTATCTCTAATCATTTCTTCTTTCAGAGATCCATAGTTACAATTTTCCGCCATTTTGTGAAGCACTCTTATGTATTCCTCGACATCTTCTCCATCCTGCTGATATCTACGATTAAATTGTGCTCTTTCAAAGATGACATTTCGTTTACCTATAAAGTGCTCTTCGAATTTCTTAACAACTTTTTCATAGTTGTTTATTTCTATATCCGTTAAATTAAATGATATTAGCGCATCTTCGGCTTTTTCTCCTAATATGTAAATTAGAGCATTTACCTGCTCTTCCTCCTTTTTAGATTTTAATTCTGACGCTTTTCTAAAACGTTCAAATCTTTTAATTTAATTTGGCCATTCATTTGGATTGTTAAAATTAAATTGCTCTGAAGGATTTATATTTTGCATTACTTTTCTTTTTTTTTTTCCGTTATGCAAAAAAAAAAAATCTTTTTATTTTTACTTTTTATTAGGATTTCGATTAGGTTTAGGGCACTATCGCTAATTAGCTGCCACTATGTATGGTGTTATGCCTTGTTATAAATAAGGATATCCTACCACCTTAAGGATTTATATCGCTCTTAGTTTTATTTATTTAACTATTTACAAGGCAACATTATCTAACTTATAACAATCACAGCTATGCCGGAACTTTCGCCAGCCTAAGGTAAACCAAAAACAGTAATGATGATGATCACCTTACCGATAAATCCGCCGGGTTGTCAGATGGTAACCAATTCTCAACACACGCTTCTTAAAGCTCTAATACTGTATTGGACGATTCTGCTTATATATGAGGCAATCAAAGGTGGAATCTTAGATATGGTACTCAAACTATGGACATAAGTTTTTAGGACAGTAGGATTACATATAATGAGCCAAGCCCTCCAAATATTTTTTTCATCGAAGTAAGGACAGTTAGAAGTTTGTTTTATGTATAAAAGTAACATTCATGCGCTTTAATGCTTTCATTTCTTATACATAGATAGCGCGTTATTGCCTTATAATAATTAAATAGAATGTATACATGGCAATAACGCGCCATCTAATATATAACAACTGAAAACATTATAAAACGCGAGTGTTTCTTTCATAAAGAAATCAAACTCTTACTGTTCCTACAGCAATGAAAAATCCAATGCAGCATTATAGATCTAAAAAAGCGGTCTGGTAGATTAAGTTGGCGAAACCGCTGGGAGGGTTCACCACGGATGAGCCAAGCCCTCCCAATATTTGTTCATCGCAGTAAGGACATTAGAAGAGTTTGATTTATTTGTGAAAGAAACACTCGCGTCTTATAATGTTTTAATTTGTTATAAAAAGAATATATATTAAACGATAATCCCAGTTTGAAGAACAAGATGAATGGATAACAGAGAATGGTCACAAAGCTGCAATAATAGGATTCTCAAGATAAATCTGTATACCCCAGTAATATATACAGGGTAGTTATTGATCTATTTCACACCCACCGCATTGGGCACTTTCTAGTGGAAGGAGAAAAGATGGTTGAATCTTGTTGGAAGGAAGGAAACTTCTCACGACATGACGTCACGTGAAGCAAGAACGTCTTAAGTATCGGCGGTGCCTAGAGCATCGCCCTCCTTCTGGAGAGTGGAGGGGGGAGTGCGTGTGACCTCCTTGGAGCGTTGGGAGGTCGCTAGGTGGGGGGCTGGAGCCGTCGTCCGGGTGGAGCCTCTTTAGGGCGGGTGTGTGGCGAGAGAGCCCGGCCCGGGCAAAGATGAAGATGGTGACGTCTTAAGCAAATAAATAATTCAAGGAGGTCGGTGGAAGGGTAGTCTAATCCGTTGGTTTTCGACCGCTATGACCCGGGATCGAATCCCGCATTGGGAAATGTTTTACTAATTAAAAAAATAATGCTCCAATGGCCCTCGATTCTTGCAAAAGTCCAACCCCATCAGCGAGTGCAAGTAACCAAACGGGGCTCTGACACATTTGTAAGTACAAAAGTTGAACTGCTTTTCACATGTGTGGACATGTGGTGCACTTACAGTAAAATCAGTCGCCAACTTATTTACCCACCATGATTATCATGGCCTGTACCACATGTACTAGGGATAATAATATATATATATTTTTAAATGCAATATCTTCAAGTGATGCGGATGAGTTCTTGAGGATATATAAAAACAAAGCATTGTAAGACAAGTGTACTTACACTTCAGTCATAACTGTCTTTTAACTATAGTCACCATAGCCTGGCACATATGGTGTGCTTACAGTACAAGTAGTTACAATCCCATCAGTCTTGTTATTAGTCTACCTGTCCGTCGGCATGAAATTAAAAAATAGAGGGTTGAGTATAAATTTTAATTTTTGCTGAATAATTCGATAAAACAATGTATAGATTCTTTCCTTTTGTGATAAATAATTAGTGTTCCTAATAGAGAAATTACAAATCTAATAAACGATCAGGCAGCACAACACAATGTAGGCAGGAAGGATGAAGGAACCTTTTAGTGGGGGGGATAGAAGAGGCAGCATCCTTCTTTGAACTTCACTAATTTCATTACAATATTGTAGCAAAGTATTTATTAGCAGATTATTAATTTTGATGTTTATATATTTTATTTAAAACTATTATAGACACGTATGATTTTTTTTATCAAACAATTTCTACTGCCCTTACTGCAATTGAAAAATTAATGGGAAGGCCTGGCTCATCAGTGGTGAACTCTCCAAGCGGTTTCGCCAGTTTAATGGGAGGGTTCACCACTGATGAACTAAGCCCTCCCATTAATTTTTCCATTGCAGTAAGGGCAGTAGAAATTGTTTAATTTTTAAAAGAATCATACGCGTCTATAATATTTTCTAATTTTCATAACAGATGGCATGCTAATGCATCAGAATATATTTTATTACTCTGAGTAAACGTCCCCCGTTGCTTCTCTTATATTTTATCAATTTTAATTTGTGGCTTAAAGTTGTGTTTTTTAAAGTTTATTTTTCATAATTTTCTACGTGACAATATTGATATTGGCATCTCAGCCTGAATCTACTTAACTAGTATTTTGTATATTTATGTTACTATAAAAGCGTTTCCGCCACTACCATTTAACCAATAATTAGGTTATTATTGGCATTTTCCCATCTACCTATAATTAGTTAATGTATATAGAGTGTGTTAGGTTTTTTGAAGTAAAAACATTAGGCTTAAAGGGATATGTGAAAAAATAGTACAAATGTGATATTGTGTGTAGTGGGATAAGGTGCATAAATTAAGGGGGAAAAAGGTATTTCCTTATCGTGCATCTCCTTAGGAGATACCTTTACCCCTTAATTTATGCACCTTACTCCAGTACACACAATATCACATTTGTACTATTTTTTCACATATCCCTTTAAGTCTAATGTTTTTACTTCGAAAACCTAACACACTCTATATAGATTAACTAATTATAGGTAGATGGGAAAATGCCAATATTAACCTAATTATTGGCTAAATGGTAGTGGCGGAAACGCTTTTATAGTAACATAAATATACAAAATACTAGTTAAGTAGATTCAGGCTGAGATGCCAATATCAATATTGTCACGTAGAAAATTAGGAAAGACAAACTTCATGATGACACAGTAATTTATTTAAGGCACAAACTAAAATTGATAAAATATAAGACAAGCAACGAGGGACGTTTATGCAGAGTAATAAAATATATTATGATGCATTAGGGGCCATCTGTTTTGAAAATTCAAAACTATTATAGACGCGTATGTTTCTTTTAAAAATTAAACAATGCCTACTGTCCCTTACTGCAATTGAAAAATTAATGGGAGGGCCTGGCTCATCAGTGGTGAACCCTCCCAGCAGTTTCGCCAGTTTAATGGGAGGATTCACCACTGATGAGCCAGGCCCTTCCATTAATTTTTCAATTGCAATAAGGGCAGTAGAATTTTTTTTTTTTTTTAAATCATACGCGTCTATAATATTTTTGAATAAAATATATAAACATCAAAATTAATGATTGTTGATAAAATAATAAATACTTTCTACAATATTTGTAGTGAAATTAGTAAAATTCAAAGAAGGTTGGCTTCTATCTTCCCTACCGCTAAAAGCTTTCTTCATCCTTCCTGCCTACATTTTGTTGGGCTACCTGATCGTTTATTAGATTTGTAATTTCTCTATTAAGAGCATTAATTTAATTATTTATCAAACAAAATTGAAGAATCTGTACCTTGTTTTATCTCGAATTATTCATCAAAAATCGCAATTCAAACTAAACTATTTCCTAACTTAATGTCAGCGGACAGGTAGACTAATAACAAGAATGGTGGGATGGTAACTACTTGTACTGTAAGCCCACCATATGTGCCAGGCTATGATAACTATAGTTAAAAGACAGTTATGATTGAAGTGTAAGTATACTACGTCTTACAATGCCTTGTTTCTTATATATTGTTACGTAGAATAAATAAAAGCACATTCCAGAAGAGAAGGTTTTAGAACATTCTAGAATAATGTAGAAAAATCGGAGAACAACTGATTGGCAAATTTAAAGCGATTGTGCAAGGCTTAATGCCGGCTGCTTTCTGATTGGCTGACTGACCTTGAGCGTTCTGGAAAGATCTACTCCGGGATCTATAGAGAAAAAGAAGTAGAAGAGGGAGAAAAAGGAAGAGAAGAAGAACGAAGCTAATGTGGTGTGCTCGAAGTAAGCGTGAGCTGCTGTCTCAAAAGGTACACCAGTGTACTTCGTGGAAGATTCTATAAGGTTCTACCAACTTCTGTTTTTCCTGTTCTGCTCCTGTTTTCCTTCACTGTGCTACAGTTGGTGAGTTTGTAACTGCTGTTTTCTTTATTGTTGTTTTATTTTGCATTCTTCTGTAATTATTTTATTGATTAGGCTTAAATTCTGGCCTTAACTACCCATTTCATGATGCCTGAATGACCAGGTTTTTTTTATCTTCGAGGTACAGCTTGGAACAGGCTGACGAGGGCAAACAGCCCGAAACACGTACATTAGCTTTTCTTGATTAATCAAGAATGGGTATTTGGCCAATTCAGGAATAAATAAAAATCAATGAATAGTTGCTATTTATTCCGATAGATGGCGCAAGCCATCAGAAACTTTCACTTGCACAATAAGGAGATGGCCTTTTTTCTTTTCTTAAAGGGATGTTTCTTTTTTTTTATATATATATAATTCAGATCTCTATAGCTTTCATGCCCGAAAGTTAGAGATCTGAAATTAAAAAAAGAAAATTATCCTTGGAAGCCTAATGTTTTCACTTTAATATTGATACAAGGAATTAATTTTTATAGAAATATGTATATAATAGTTAGAAAGAGGGAGGTTTCTATTTTTATACTAATATAAGATTTTCGGAGGCCTGGATATGTGAAATGCTCTCAAAAAATTTTAATTTAAAAAGAATGAAATATATAGTTAAACCTGTCTATAGCGCCCCCTCTTGGGACTCACCAAAATAGGGTGCTATAGATAGGTCACTTTTAATGTAAATTGCATCATACTACGTATTTAAAATCGGGCACTATAGAGAGGGAGGCGCTATTTAGAGGAGGCGCTATAGACAGGTTTAACTGTATTCAAAATTGGATAATTTTAATAAGCAGTTACACCACTACCTAGTTAGTTATATAATAGCTAGGTTTTTATATTAATATAAACATTTCAGTCCCAGATAGGTGAAATGCTCTCCAAAATTGAGAATTTAAAAGGGACAAAATATTCAAAATGGAAAGATTTCAATAAGCCCACAGTTACGCCACTCTCTATCTAGTTATCTAATACAGTAGAACCTCCCTATAAAGGACACCTAATTGCAAAGCCAGGTGTCCTTTAGGGAGAGGTGTCCTCTTACCGGAGAGTTAATAAATAGTAAAAATCACATGATATAGAATATCCAGGTTTGCAAAACTAATATGCCCTCATGGACAAAACTTGAGAAGGTGGAAAGTCTTTAATGTCGCCGTTTGTCTGTTTTCTTTTTAAGGAGAAAGAGACAATTTTGTTTACACTTGGTTAACTAGTGTGTTTTCAATAAAGGTCACTGTGTATCAAATATTTTTTAGAGTAATTGTCTGAATTCCGATAAACATGCTAAAAGATACAACTTCCTTAGGTTTTGTCCATGTGTGTATTATTCCTGCGGCTTCAATTAATAAAAAATTAAGCTATTTGGTGATCCGAATTTACTATTGTGTTTGAATTCCACTACTTTTGAAATGGATGATCACAGGCATTATTGACTGGTTATATTGTGGTCTGTTGGGATGGAGATGCTCTTGGTTTATCAAGTTTTGGAACATTGGAGCATCCTCAGAGGATTATCGCTGCTACAACATTTTGTATTGCAAATGTCAGACCAGAAAAATGTTGTGGCAGCGATAATCCTCTGAGGATGCTCCATTGTTCCAAAACTTGATAAACCAAGAGCATCTCCATCCCAACAGACCACAATATAACCAGTCAATAATGCCTAAGATGATCCATTTTAAAAGTAGTGGAATTCAAACACAATAGTAAATTCGGATCACCAAATAGTTTAATTTTTTATTGATTGAAACCGCGGGAATAATACACCCATGGACAAAAACTAAGGAAGTTGTATCTTTTAGCATGTTTATTGGAATTCAGACAATAGATAATAGTTGAACCAGAAATGGTCACACCGCACATTTCTGAAACCTTGGTCACGAAAGCAGTTCTTCTGAACATATGCCATTGTGGAAAATAATTATGCTTTTTAATTGGTTCAACCTGTACAATAAGATGGTAAATAGTGCTGACTTTGAAAATATCTCAGTTGGAACTGACTGGTGGAAGTAAGGCCAGGATAAAGGGCAGTTTGTGTGTGTCTTAGTTTTAGCCTTGTGAATTGAGCAAATGTAAATCCTAGGGTTTCAAAATCTAACTTCATGTATAAAAAAAATAATTCATTAGCTCCTTTTTATTTTATAAACTTATATTTTCTGTCAACTGTGTCAAGAGAAATTGATTGCATGTGATCCTGTGTTCTGTTTTTATATGATCATCACAATTTGTCTAAATATATGCAAAATACAGTAGAGCCTCCGTGAGAAGACACTTTGCTAAAGGACACCTCTCTAAATAAAGAACACTGACTCTGCAAATAGGTGGTGCATCTTACAGAGAGGCAGTTCTACTATAGTACTTCATAATTCCCCCAGAATTTTACAATTGACTTTGGCTAATTAGGACTTTAAACATACAGCTAAAACAGATAGCTCTCATTGTAAGTGCAATGTCAAACTGTTTTTCACATGTGTAGACATGTGGTGCACTTACAGTAAAAGCAGTCGCCTACTTCTACCCACCATGATAATCATGGCCTGTTCCAAGTGTACTAGGATAAGCAAAAAAAAGGTGGCTCTCATATGGAAGCAGAAAGGGAAACTTGGATTAATCGTATAAGGTTAAGCTTACAAAGTCCTTTTTATTTCTTTTAGAATGTTTCTGTTCTATTTTGCATATAAAGGCCTTGTATTGTGACACATCTATTTTCATAAGACATTACCATATGATAGGTGGAGAGTGTAGGGTTGTATTAAAGCTCTTATACAATTGTATTTAAAAATGATTTATTGAATCTTTTATTTAAAAAAAAAAAAAGAAATATATTTTACACGGGCGGGAATTATATTACTTTATATGGGCCACAGAACTATACTGTGTATCATGTAGTTGAAGACATCAGGGAGGAGAGCTGAGGCAGGATGGCCAGGCTGGAGTTGAGGTGGATGCCGAAAGAGAAGCAGTAGCCTCCACCTCCGACAATCCGGAGCTCATCGTCCACTATGACACTGGAATGTTTGTAGCAGAGGAAAGGTCTGTCTGGATGTGGGGTCTGCCAGCACCACCATCTTGGATAAATATTGTGTGTACATCCCAGCGCAGGGTCATATAACAATGGAGATAATATAAGTGGGAAATCACACATGCCCTGGCAACACTTGGAGCCAATAAGATGGCACCAATGAATGTGGGAGTTATGCAAGTTGTTGTTGCTGGAGATATCAGTTTTTCTCTTAATTAGAAAATGGGTGCCGTTTTAACGCTAGTCACCTTGGAAATGGCCTAGAATTTGGTCAAATATTACAGGGGCCAGGGGGGATTGCAAGAAGAAATGGTCGGAATGGCACGAGAGAGTGACTTTGCTATTTCCTCCCTTTCCTAAATAAAATCCTTTTAGTTCTTCTCTTTTTTTTTTTAGAAAGTGTGTTGTGTTATCTTGTTACTTCTATTAGGAACCCACACGTATTGCATGCCTAGAAATTTTGAATAATTTGGTACACACCAGCAATTTCTTACAAATTTGCCACATGCTGGTAAATCCGGGAAAAGATTTCTGAATAAAATCAGACAGTTTCTGCTGAGATATACTTGTTAATTTGATTATACCATAGAATTTTTTTTTAAAATATCAATTCACATAAAAACCTTTCATGATCCTCACCTAAAATTTGTGACAAAAACTGTAGATAGCCAGTGAAATCCTTGACTCGATACAGATGATGCATTGACATGATAGAGCATGAAATCATGGTTTGGTAGTACCTCAACATGGCCCAATGTTTCAGGGATTCAATTATGAAGCCATGGTCAATTGCTGGGTGGATCTCTGGTACAATATTGCATATGTTTAGAGATAAGCTGAAAAGGTGCTCTTAAGAGCTCTTGTCTGAAATATTGAGCAATGGGGGTCAGTGGAAGGATGGTCTAAACTGTTGGTTTTCGACCGCTACGACCGGGATTCGATTCTCACATTGGACACTTTTTCTGATTTAAAAAAAAATGCTCCAATGTCCCCCGATTCTTGCAAAAGTCCAACCCCACCAATGAGTGCAAGTAACCAAACGGGACTCTGGCACATTTGTAAGTGCAAAGTCGAACTGCTTTTTACATGTGTAGACATGTGGTGCACTTACAGTAAAAGCAGTTGCCTACTTCTACCCACCATGATTATCATGGCCTGTACCACGTGTACTAGGAATAAGCAAAAAATATATATAAATAAAAAATAATGAGCCATTCTAAGATGGGGACTTACAGGAAGGGCATACTCCTGGACCTGCCGAGTGTCCAAGCTGATGACTCCGATGCCGGGCTGCTCCCGGACATCCAGGTTGTTCACACCTCCCACCAGGAGGAGCCACTTGTCCTGGTGGATGTGGGAGGTGTGGGAGTACCTGTCATCCACACAGAATAATTAACTCGGAGCTAAACTTCTATCTGACAAACATCATTTATAGATAGAAACCTCTCCCTTCCAATTACATGCTAATACCATCTATTGACCATTTCCACAAACTGGTGTACTCAGGTTGGTGACAAAGCCCCAACATATTATAGATCAATAATCCTCCAGGGGAATCTTCCATTTGTATTTCAGCCATGTGCTTGGCCTCTGCCAGCTAAACATCTTTTTTGGCAGATCCTTAAGGTTTCATGAATCTCTCGCAGATCTCATGAAATCAAGGCCTGCCCCCAACTGACGAGTCATTAGCTCAAAACCATGGTCTTCAGGTCAGCCTTCTGGGTTTGTCAAAGCTGGTGGCTTTGCCACTGTGACCTGAGTCTGCTAGTTTGCAAAGATGGTCAATAGATGGCTCTTAGTTTTATTTTGACAGGAGAGGCGACCTTTCTTTTCATAAAAAAAATCAATACCTTCCTGGCAAAAAATATGTACATCTAATCTACGTAGCTCTGAATAGGTTTCAACAATATTTGCCCTATCCAATCGAAACTTTGACACTATATATTTATATATAAAATATGAAATATGAAAAACATTGCCGATTATTTTTGGAAAGTTGGACCTCCGCAGAACAAAGATAGTATGAATAGGAAAATTGAACTACCAGAGATATATTTGCAATTTAGATCGTCATAAAATATTTACAATTTAATTTTTCATTTTATTACTTCAAATTCCCGATATTTTAGGTCTTTATTTTAATTAATTTTATAGGGAGAGGTACACATTTAGAAGCACGTAAAAAAGTTTTAATGCTCAAAATCCTCAAAACCCATTTTTTCTTTAAATTTATGTAACATCGTTTAAGTGTATTTCAAATACAATCACACGCTTATTTTATAGATATGTATTATGAATATACAGATTATCACATATATATATATGTGATAATCTGTATATAGCAATATGTAACCCCACCACAATCTATGCAATGTATCGTCAAAAGATTTAATAAAAGTTAGGCTTCGCGAAAAGAGAAATAACAATTAACAGGATTGCATCATCCAGGAAGTAAAGGTCACTGCCCTGGACCCATAAAACTTAAGTTCAAAGGCCTTCTTCTTCCTGGAGGATTGCAATCATGACGACAATGGAGGTACTAAGCCAATCACAGTTAAGCATGACAAATCAACAACCAATCACCTTTAAGCATGACCAACTGATAGCGAATCATCAGAGAGCACGTGGAAGGATCTCCACCAATCAGAAGTTGAGAGAGTTAATGACGATGATCTCGGACAAGAAGTTAAAAAAGAAGGTAGGTGACCGTGCTAGAAGCAAGGTGTGCTCAACAGAGGCTCCAACCAAGGTAGTGTCCGCTCCATCATGTGAAAGGCCAAATACCTCCTCCAGTCTCATCACTCTCCCTTTCGCAAGGTATTATTTCTACCCCATCCAGGTGTGCTCGTTATTCCCCTGTGGAAAACCACCATTCGACCAAGACTGCGCCATCAATCACCAATCCAATCAAATCCACCCAACCACACAATTCACCAGGACTCAACAGGATCCGACACAATTCAACAGCAATCCTACATAGATTCAACACAATATTACAGAGTCGACAGGAATGCTACAGAGAGTCGATAGGATTACACACCAATCCTACAGAGAGTCGACAGGATCTACACAGGATACACAACACATGTTACAGAGAGTCGACAGAATCATTAAAGAGAGTCGACAGGATATGATGGAAAACGAGCGAGAACAAGACGCGAAAAGGGAGAACGGAGAGGCAGCCTCCATGGCCGAAATATAACCGCCACGCACCCTAGCGGAGGTTCTACTGCAGGTTACGACCATCCTGACAGAGCTGCGGCCGACCCAACACGCGGAAGTGGACACCCCTCCCTTCGATGGAACCTACGCCGCCCACCAATTCTTCCAGGCCTACGACCGGAAGATGGACGGAGCCCTCGTGACCACTCCCAAAAGTTGCTCAGGTTGTCTCGCTACCTGACACGCCAACCCCTGGAGCTCTTCAGGAAACTCCGATTGGCCACCCAGACCTATCTCCAGGTGAGACAAACCTTCCTGGACCTCTACCCGGAATCCAACAAGGCATCTTTCGCCAAGTACTTCGCCCTGAAGCTTGCTGGGCAAGCAAGCCTGGAGGAGTACTACCGAGGGAAGACAGCGCTAGGCATGCAACTGGGTCTCCCACAGGAGGTAATCCTCGATATGCTGACGGAGGGATTGCCGCTCTCCGACCAGCGCCTTGTCCGCGTGGTACCTCCTGAGAATCTGGGAGAGTGGTACCAATGGGTGCAACAGATCCGCGAAACCAGCGCACCAATTCCGCGTCACCACGAGGAACAGCCGCCCAACATGTCGGGCCCATACACCAGTACACCAAGAACAGGTGCGTGGACTACATCTGCACTGCCGTCAAACTGCAAATTCTGCGGCGCCCATCACTGGCACTCTGAGTGCCGCCACAAACCAGCTCCACACGCGAGCACGCGGGCAGTGCGCCCCGCCCAACATCCACAACAAGCCCAAGCCGGACAAGCCGCCCGAGACACCCCAGCCTTTCGTCAGCCAGGTAGGAAGGCCCCGACTTTTCGTCAGCCAGTTGACGATTAAACTGTCCCTCACCCATGAACTGTCACCCACTTTCCTAGTTGACACAGGCGCAAGTTTGAACATAGTGCCCCATAACCTCTATAAAAAATTAAAATATAACCTCCCTCAACTGCAGCTTAAAAATCAACCCATAGACCCTTCAGGCCATAAACGGCCCTATACCGACCTTAGGTCGAATAACCCTTCCCCTGACAATAGGTAAAATATCCCGAAACGAGAATTTCCATGTAGTGGAAGCACCTCTGCCATTTGGAATTTTTGGCATAAATACCCTCCGCAACTTTAAAATAAAAATATATTTTAACCAAGGCACTTTGTTCCAACTCGCCGCCACATTGAACCCTACCATCTACCATTTCTCTCATGTACCAAATGAATGCGCCTATTGGGAATGCCAAGAGGAATCACAAAGGGCTCACATGGCACACAAGCCTTCCACACACGGCACCCAATACGCGCATCCATTGATCAAAAACCATTTGCCACCATACCAATCTGTATCACGTCACGCACACAAATTTTTCACCAGGGCCAATTGCCCTTATTATACGCCCTTTATGTACAAGGCCACTATAGCCCAAATTCACCACAAAAATGTGCAGACATTGACTGCCCAACCCTCACGTTAGGTACACCCGTGACCACACATCACCACAACCCCGTCACACGCGTAAATATCACAACAAGCGCGACACTCACACAAAAAAGCAACAGAAACACCGCTCAGACACATGCACCATTACTGCCGGTACCACCACACCACTCACACAAAACATAGAAATTATTCACGCCATCCAACCACAACACAACCGCAAAACATTGCGATCCTTCTTAGGCGCGGTGAACGCTTATAACAAATTCATCCCAGACTACGCCCGCTTGCGGACGCCACTTAACAACCTTCTCAAAAAGGATGTCACGTGGGTCTGGGATGAAAAATGCCAGAAAGCGTTCACAAGCCTGAAGGAAAGCCTCACCACACACCCCATCTTACACTTTTATCAGGAATGTCTGCCATGCCAGGTGTATTGTGACGCCTCAACACTCGGCATAGCAGGCATCCTCAAACAGGTCCACCCTGATGGAAAGACCTACCCAGTCCAATACTTCAGCCGCGCCCTACGTTCACACGAACGGAATTACTCCATCTCTGAATTAGAATGCCTAGCAATTGTTGAGAGTGTGGAAAAATTCCGCGTCTATTTGATGGGCAGGAAATTTAGCATATTTTCTGACCATCACGCATTGCAATGGCTGAAGACGATCAAAAACCCGTCAGGCAGATTATTCCGATGGAGCTTACGGCTATCGAGCTACGAATATGAGGTTCGATACATAAAAGGAGCACAACAATATGAAGCGGATCTCCTATCTTGTAACCCGTTCTGTGGCTTCTTAGACGCCCCCCTCATTAAGAGCCATCAGCCTTCCCCATCTGGAGATTCTAAACTGACCATTGATCACAACAGACTTCATACCATTTCCCGCAAAGGTGTAACCAAAATAATAATCCCAAAAACACTCACCAACGAACTACTTCATTCAATACACACACAATTAAACTACCTAGGCATCTCACAGATGATGAGACTCATCTCTGCTCAATATTATTGGCAGGGCATGTCACAAGACATTGCACAAAAGGTCGAAACCTGTTCAATCTGCCAATTGACAAAGCATATCGATAGACCCAACCAACCTCTCCAAAGAGACATCGATACAGTCCATGTAAATAAACTAAACCCATACACAGAAAACATCCAATACATAACACCACCCACAACAAAAACACACCGTCTACGGCACAAGAACGATTACATATTTCCATTCAAACATCTTATACCCAACATATTTCCAACAGAACCACTGACAATCAAACTGACAAACAGCCACCCTTTCATTCATTTAGATCCCACCATTTTCACCATAACCCGATTTATACCAGTCACCTATAACAAAACACACGGCATCGCCCATCCACAGATAGATCCAATCATAACTAATCCTCCACCCAGTCTGCCACAACAAATCAAATTACAACACGACCCACAGAGAACTCCACTCATGGAGAAAATATTGGAAAACATGTGCAGATTCCCCATATTCCACTTAATACTTTTTATCTGCCTTCTGATTATGCCATACTCCCTCGCCCCATTAACCATAGTAATCTACCTTGGAATATGTGCCCAACAGCCCCAAAGGCTTTACCAATTACAGGAAGCCATCTTCCATATAGGTAGTGCTTTCCATACGTTTCTAACTCTCGTCCTGGACACCCTGGGAGAAAAATTCCAGCGGACATTTAGATCGCCCCAGATCAGCCGAGGGAGGGAGTTGGGACCAATTTAGAAAGTTCCCCCGCACGGGCCCCTCCATTCCCTCCTTTTCCGGTCAGCGATGACTCCCGTCGATTGATGGCTGTCACCGAATGTCGCCCATACCATCCCCACAGCTTGGGAATTCTAAGTTCCACAATGAATTCATACCTCGATTCTTTACAAATCCACTCACAAATTCAAAATTTAATTCACAAAACACCACCATCCAAATGAATTATAAAAATATTGATTATTTTCCAACACTCACAAACAACTTATTACATTTACCCACATAAAACAGGCATCCAACACTCACGCCCAACACAACAGACCTTAAGGTCTTTGACAACACTACACCTGCAAAAACATTACAACAAATACACCCTTATGGTTAATTAGATTCCCATGTCTCCTGTACACATAATATAAAGGCAATTTTGGAAAGGATCATGTTTCCACCCACAAAATTCGCACAAGAGACAAAAAATCTAAAGAGAATCAAATTTTGACAACCAAAGGACATTTCTCAATCAGAGGACAGGCTCTCACCCCTCATGATAAAATTAGCCCAGAAGTGCCTCCGCGACCTAGATACACCCTAGCATTGTCACCATTAAGATATATTTTTGTGTATCTCTCTACATACATTTTCTTTTCTCTCACCCCATTTATTTACTTTTTTTATTTTTGAATTTATCAATGCTCAATCAAAATATTTACCATTTATATAATAACTTTCCTTTTTTTATATTTTTTTATTAACCAATTTCATTTTTCAACCACTCAACAAAATTTTTTTTCGAAAACTCACTTTGATTTCTTTTAATTTTTTTTTTCCCAAAGCCCTAACAGAAAATTCCCTTGATGTAGTTCTCCATACACCAAGTTTGAATAATTGTATAGGCACCATTTTATTTTTTTTTCTTCTCTTACTCAACAATTCCACCAACGCATCACTTTGATTTCTTTTAATTATTTTTATTTATTATTACTTTGTAAACACAATTATTATTTAATTATTAATCAGGGAAGTGAACAAAAAATTTTGGATACTTTCAACAATATATTGCCTGATATCAATTACTCTATGGAAGTAGATAACAACAAATCAATAAATTTCCTGGACATGAACTTATCATACAACAATAACAACATTACAACCTCTATATACAAAAAACCAACACATACAGGAACTTATTGGAACTTTAGCTCACAACACCATTTCAGCCAAAAAGTAGGATTAGTAAAAGCTCTTATATATAGAGCTTTTACACTCATTAATGATACAACTAAAAGAAATATAGAAATTAACAACATCAAAAAAGAACTAATCAATGAAGATTTTCCCATCAAATTGATAGATAGAATAATAGAAGACATGAACCAAAAATATGAGAATAATACTTTAATTCAAAATCTAAAGTGCAAAAACAAAGAAGCCAAATTTATCACATTGCCATTTATAAATCAAAAGTTTGCAAGAAATTCGACTAATATATTCAAAAAGTATGAAAAAATAAACATTGCATGGAAACCATGTAACCCTATCTCTCAATATATCAACAACCATAAGAACATTCACATACCAAATAGAGCAGGTTTAATTTATGAAGTGAAATGTGAAAAATGTGACCAATGTTATGTAGGACAAACATCCAGAACTTTAAAAGAAAGAATGAAAAACCATGAATATGCTCTGAAATGGGATAAAATTGAGAATTCTGAACTTGTAGAACATAGAAAAATCACAGGACATAATAATTTTAACCTAAAAGAAACAAAGATACTAGATTATGAGAAAAATTATTTTAAGAGACAATTTAAAGAAGCATTTTTCATTCAAAAGAAATGTGCTACAATTAATAGAATGGAAGAAAGAGGAAATATAAATGATATTTATAGATATGCTTTTAATTATATTTGAAAAAACTTTTAATTCTAAGAATATTAATCAGCAGGTGTTTACCCATCTGTTTATCAGATAAATATCTTCTTATCTGTTATCTTGTTTACACACTTGATAACAGGAACTATTTAAAAGCATGCTGTGGTAAAATTCTCTCATTCAGTACTTTTGTCTGAAGATGGTAACAACGCTGTTACCGAAACGTCACACACTATTTATTTATTTGGATTTGGTCTTATTACCTTGTGTTTATAATCTACAATCCAAATTGTGCCTCATCAATATTATTACTTTGATTTTCCAAAGCCTTAACAGAATATTCCCTTGATGTAGTTCTCCATACATCAAAGTCTGAATGATTGTATAGGCACCATTTCTTTTTTTTTTAACCACTCAACAATGCCACCAACACAAATTCACTTTGATTTATTTTAATTATTATTATTATTTTTTTATTATTACTTTGATTTCCCAAAGCCCTAACAGAAAATTCCCTTGATGTAGTTTTCCATACAGCAAGTCTGAATAATTGTATAGGCACCATTTTTTTTTTTTTCTTCAACCACTCAACAATTGTTTCATCAGCACAATTCGCTTTTACCCTTTTTATTTCACCTTTGATACTTGTATATAGCCTAACATTGCTCCCTAATTAATTTTTCCCCACAAAATTACTTTTTCTCCCACAGATTTCAATTCAGGCTACCCCTTTTTGAATTCTTCACATGTAGGGGACGCATCTGTGATAATCTGTATATAGCAATATGTAACCCCACCACAATCTATGCAATGTATCGTCAAAAGATTTATTAAAAGTTAGGCTTTGCAAAAAGGGAAATAACAATTAACAGAATTGCATCATCCAGGAAGTAAAGGTCACTGCCCTGGACCCAAAAAACTTAAGTTCAAAGGCCTTCTTCTTCCTGGAGGATTACAATCATGGCGACAATGGAGGTACTAAGCCAATCACAGTTAGGCATGACAAATCAACAACCAATCACCTTTAAGCATGACCAACTGATAGCGAATCATCAGAGAGCACGTGGAAGGATCTCCACCAATCAGAAGTCGAGAGAGTTAATGATGATGATCTCGGACAAGAAGTTAAAAAAAGAAGGTAGGTGACTGTGCTAGAAGCAAGGTGTGCTCAACAGAGGCTCCAACCAAGGTAGTGTCCGCTCCATCATGTGAAAGGCCAAATACCTCCTCCAGTCTCATCACTCTCCCTTTCGCAAGGTCTTATTTCTACCCCATCCAGGTGTGCTCGTTATTCCCCTGTGGAAAACCACCATTCGACCAAGACTACGCCATCAATCACCAATCCAATCAAATCCACCCAACCACACAATTCACCAGGACTCAACAGGATCCGACACAATTCAACAGCAATTCTACATAGATTCAACACAATATTACATAGAGTCGACAGGAATGCTACAGAGAGTCGACAGGATTACACACCAATCCTACAGAGTTGACAGGATCTACACAGGATACACAACACATGTTACAGAGAGTCGACAGGATCATTACATATATTTATATATATTAAAAATGGCATATCCTGACCAGGAGCACATGTGCTTTTCAGAAGGCAGAGCGCCATCTGGTGGAACAGAAATCAACTATTCATTGATTTAGCCTGTTCCCTGATATTTGGCCAACCTAATTTCTTGATAAATCAAGAAAAGCCATCCACGAACGCGTTTCGCGCTTTTGGCGCTCATCAGCGTGGAGTAGGCTGAACCATATTGCGACCAAAAAATAATTTTTGATCCCAATGGCTTCCTGAAAAACCGAGAAATGGGTATTTAAGGCCAAACTTGCGTAAATACGCTTAGCACATTAAAAAACGAAAGAAAAAAATAAAAGATAATTAATAAAAGATGATTTATCAAGAAATTGGGTTGGCCAAATATCAGGGAACAGGCTAAATCAATGAATAGTTGATTTCTGTTCCACCAGATGGCGCTCTGCCTTCTGAAAAGCACATGTGCTCCTGGTCAGGATATGCCATTTTTAATATTGATTTCAACACCTGATCTTTTTATCTTTTATTTTTTTCTTTCGTTTTTTAATATTTATATATATATATTGATAGTTCAAGGTCTTCAATTTTTTATTTGTGTGATATCATTTTTTAAAATATTTTCCCATTTTCACTTATATTTTATTTCAAACTTCACAATTTTACATTTAAATTTATTTTAATATTTTATTTTAACCAACTTTTCAATTTTTTGCGCTTTGTGTGTTTTCAGTAAAAATTTGTTTAACATTTCTTTTATATATATTTTGTTATTTTTATTTATTTTTACACAAAAAATATTTTTACACATAGTACAAATATTTTAAATATAAAATAAGCGTTATTGTTAATTTTCAAAATATTCACACCTATATTTTACAAAATTTATTTTGTCCATAATATAAATATATATATATCAAATTTTTTTCTCCCCATTGAATATAACAAAATATTTTAAAACTTAATGCTGTTGACATTATGTGGCGCTGAGTTTGTTGTTGACAAACTTTAAAAATGTTATAACACACCTTGATAAAGGTTGAAGTTCAGCCAACTGAAATATTGGTAAAATAAATGATATTTTGATCCAATATATGCCTTTTTAATTTAAAAAAATATATATTTATATATATTAAAAACAAAAAAAGGCATATCTTGACCAGGCTCACATGAGCATTTCTAGATGGCAGAGCGCCATCTAGTGCAACAAAAATAGACAATAGAAATAAATGTTTATTTAACTTGTTCCGTGATATTTAGCCTACCAAATTTCTTGATAAATTTAGAAAAGCCAACCACAAACGCGTTTTAGGCTGTTGGCCCTCATCAGCATGGTGCAAGCTGTACCTCTCAATCAGAATTTGGTCCCAGAGGCTTCCTGAGAAATCAAGAAATGGATATTTAAGGCCAAGTTTGCATGAATATGTTGTGACAGGTGGTAAGGACACACACAGGAGGCAGGATACAGGAGCAAAAACCTGTTAGGAATATATTGGAGAGGAAGAGAAAGTCAGAGGAGAACTAGCGTGGAGACAGCCCCAGAGAGATCTATCCCCAGATCACACAAACACAAACAAATTCAGAGGATTTTATACTCTTCCTGAGGGGGACAGGGCAGTGACCCTATGTTCTTCAAAATGTTCATTTATAGACAATAGGACCATGTGGCTGACTCGGCTTCCTGATCTTACTAGCTAACTTTCCCTTTCCTCTTCTTATACTTCCACACAGATTATTTAAAAAATATCTCTATAAGATACAATTCCTACATGGAGTAATGTTATATGACATATGTCTAGATGGTGCTTTGCCATCTAAAATGCTCATGTGAGCGGTCAGAGAATGGCATTTTTATGAACAATTTCAGGAGATAAAACCATCAAAAGGCTAGCAGCCAAAGAAAGGAATCTGAGTGGGCAGGAATAGTGCTAGCCACCAAGCCCAAGGGAAATAACTGAAAAGTAAAACCTTAGCAATAACAAGAAGAAAGGTACCTGGGCAAGATGGGGCCATTGACCTCCCACCTGGACCACTGAGAGCTACGGTACTGGAAGACACAGGACAGGGGCTGGTGGTGGGAGTCCAAGCCACCGGAGAGTATTACAGAGTCCCTGCAGGAGACAGAAGAGTGGCTGTAGCGGGCACAGGGCTGGCTGCTGGTGGGAGCCACCTGCTCACCAACACAACTGGGTGGCACAAACTGGATGGCAACTACATCAACTACACAGGTAACTACATGCAATCATTAGTGTCAAGTACTTATCAAAGTGGGAGATAGAACAGTGTAAAATACACTCATGGACAAAACTTAAGGAAGTTGTACCTTTTAGCATGTATATTGGGATTCAGACAATAACTCTGAAAGATATTTGATATGCAGCAACCTTTATTGAAGACACACGAGATAACCAAGTATGAACAAAATTGCCTCTGTCTCCTTCAGACAAAAACAGACAACTAGCAACATCAAAATATGATACTTTCTTAAGTTTTGTCCAGAGTGCAGTTATTGAGATTTGGCCATATTCTCATGTGACTCTAACTCTCTAATCCAAATTATACCTTAAAAAAAAGAGTGTATGAAGATCTTTAATCTCTTCCCTATTGACTTACAGTAGAACCTCCCTTTAGCGGACACCCCGTTAGCAGACACATTTCTAAAAAGGACAGTTTTCATTTGCAGAATTACTATTTTTACAATTTATCAACTCTCCGGTAAGAGAACAACCTCTCCCTAAAGGACACTTTGGCTCTGCAATTAGGTGTTGTCCTTTACAGGCAGGTTCTACTGTATCTATACACCCAGGCAGGAATACTGGACCAATACCTTATTCCAGGTAGATGACTCGAGGTCCAGCAGGTAGCAGTCTGCTGACACCTGGTAGCCCTCTTCCAGACCCCCAAACACCAGAAGTCCGGAGCCATTGAGGAGAGAGGCAGAGTGGCGCCAGCGAGCCACCGGCAGTGGAGCGGACTCCTCCACCTCCCCAGAGCTCCTCAGCTTGAGGCAGGTGGGGGACACCTCCAGCGGGTTGCCCCGGCCCCCCACCACCAGGATGTCAGAGGAAGGCAGCAGGGTGGAGGTGGAATAGACACAGGTTCCTGCAACACCACTTCTGTATACAGCCAGCCATATATAGAGCCTGCCTAGACCAGCCAGCCTAGAGATCCATTTGACTCTTTTACTAACTACATTTTCTTAGATCTTGTCGCCGTTAACTTTTATCTCTTCTTAACAAATTGTATTTCTCTCAGTAAGTGTTCTCAATGATGTACTCACTGGAGGGGAGGATACTGGGCTGGATGGTAGTACTGAGCCCAGTGTCATGGAGGAGCAGACTGGTCAGCCGCTGGTTGACAGACTCGGGGTCTGTGCCGTAGCCACCCACTGTCACCATCTTGTCTTCCAGCATCACTGTCTGGTGCCCACATCTGGCCACCCACATTTACAAAATTGGCAAAAGGGAAATATTGCATAAGAAGAATAATCCTCCAGTAAAGACGAAAGGTTGATGGGCAAGGTGTAGCTTTGGATGGGTAAGACACTATTGTGATCACTTTTGAGGGTGAAGATGGAATTTGAAATATACAGTTGAACCTTGCTATAACATTATCACCTGGTATCAATGATTATTTTGTTATAACCATGGTTAAAATAATTGGGATCTTGGAATTATAACCAAGTTACTCTTATTAACAAGATTTGATTGTATTTTGAAATGGAGTGTTTATACACATGCACTAGGGGGAAATTGCCTTCGGGTAAAATCCGGGCATTGCCCGGGTCATTCAGCTAGTTCTTAATAGATATAAATTAGGGGGAAAAAAAGAAGATACAAATTATTTAGTTTTTTTTTTTTTAATTAGTTTATATATGAGAAAACAATAGAAAAAAATAAAAAGGTCAGGTGTTGATATAAAAATAATGAAGGCGTATCCTGACCAAAAGTACATGTGCTTTTTAGATGGCAGAGCACCATCTAGTTGAGCAAAAATAAACTAAAACGTTTATTTAACTTGCTCTGTGATATTTGGCCAACCCAATTTCTTGATAAAATTTGTGAATGGCTTTTCTTGATTTATCAAGAAATTGGGTTGGCCAAATATCACGGAGCAAGTTAAATAAACGTTTAGTTTATTTTTGCTCCACTAGATGACACTCTGCCATCTAAAAAGCACATGTGCTTTTGGTCAGGATATAGCTTCAGTATTTTTTTTTATTAGTTTATATGTTATGGGAGTGGGACTACAGAAAAAAGAATAGAATTATCAAAAAAATCCATATTATCCAGGTACAGTAGAACCTCTCTGTAAGGACACCTAGTTGCAGAGCCAAAGTGTACTTTAGGGAGAGGTGTCCTCTTAACGGAGAGTTGCTAAATAATAAAAATGGTAATTTTGAAAATGAAAATATCCTCTAGCGTGAGTGTCCTCTCGTGGAAGTTCTACTGTATGTATTAAAAAGGTATTACTGTAAATGGAGAGAGAGTCTTGATTTCCATTTGTTACACAAACTTTAGCAATGGCAGCAATACCTCTTGTTATAGGGATTGGGCTCTGTGAGATTCCATTCAACCTGTGGCTGTGAGATCAACTCCTTTTTTTTCCTTGCTGCACAGGAAGGTGAGGGGGTGGATACCTGTGCAGGGAGAGACAACCTACCAGATGGCAGGAGGGATGGGACCTGTCCCTGGTGTGCGCAGAGCAGCGTATAGTGACCGCACTTCAGGTGCCATTCCTCCGGCTCGTCAAACACCTCTAGAGTAGCCACCCTGCGCCATTCTTCCCCCTGTATGGTGGTGGCGAAGTCATTCATGTTGGTGATGTCACACCAGCTCCAGCCCTGGACACCAGCAGAGGGTCAGCGGACCAGCTCTGGTCCACAGAAGATTTTTACCAACTGTCTGCATTGAAAATAAAAATCTTATTCAAAATGTTGCCACGTGGAAAATTAGGGAAGACAAAAACTTTAGAAAGGAGACAACAATTTATTTCAGGGAAGGACAAACTATGAATTGTAAACAAAAGATAAGCCACGAGGGAAATTTACAGAGTCGTAAGATATAAACATAAAAATTACCACTCTGTTAATAAAAAAAAATAAAATTAATAAATACTATGTTACATAGCTTCTTCCCTATGGGAGCTATGACCCACAGCTAGCAATTATTGTAGATACTGACATGGATCTGACGTGCTTCTGCCAAGGATTCCATCGAAGTCTTGGAACTTTGTCCCTAGTACCTTTGCGTCCATTTTCTTGCGGCGTGAAGAGCGGCTTTGTCGTCATATCATCGTCTATAGGGACTTCGTCATCTTGGAAGGAAGTCTTGGCTTTGACACGGCAGTGGAATCCTGGAGCCAGTCTCTAAAAATGTGGATAACAGCACTCATGGCTTCAAATTCTTCTCGCGATCTTCAGTTTGTCTTCCCTAACTTCCCCGGCATCTCCATCAAAATGCCACGTAGAAAATTAGGGAAGACAAAAACTTCAGGAAGGAGACAACAATTTATTTTAGGGAAGGACAAACTATGAATTGTAAACAAAAGATCAGCCACGAGGGAAATTTACAGAGTCGCAAGATATAAACATAAAAAAATGACCACTCTAAATAAAAAATAATAAAATTAATAAATACTATGTTACATAAATAAAATTAATAAATACTTTGTTACAATATAATAACAATGGAGTGGACTCAGGAGGAGCTCTGAACCTCAGATATAGGCAGCATCAAACAACACTAACAATATTTAAAACAGGCCATCTCAAGCTATTGAAGATAGAAAATAATAACAAAATCTAACCCACTTGCCCAAAATGTAGCTTGGCACCTGCAGCTCCAGAAGACATTTTGACTTGCATTAGATGCACTGAACAGAACCTTTGGGAGAGGCCGCTGCTTACCATAAAACAGCTTGAGGAGCATGAACTCATGAAATTTGTGTAATCTTTGCACAATGGGATAAAAAAACAAAAACATAATAATACAATTTTTCACATTAATTTTTTAACTCAAAATTCTAAACTACACTGGTGTCCAAAAAATAAGAAACTTTTGTTTTTTAATGATATGTTTTAAAATATACAACGCTAAAAGCTAAAAAGTAATTTAATTAGGTATTTCAAGTCGTATAACCATTCGATTCAGTGAATTTGAAAATATGCAAAATTTTGCTTCTCTTTATAAGTGTGCTATTTGGCGTGTCGTTTACCCCATCTAAGAATTGTCCAATTATAATTTTATTTAATCCTTAGTTAATTATGAGTTTACGAAAAATTTTAGCAGATGATTTAAAATGGAGAGCTGTTGGAAGAATGGAGGCAGGGCAATCACAAGTTGAAGTAGCAAAATGGCTAAATGTGAATAAATCTGTGGTCAGCAAAATATGGAAACAGTTCATTGAGACAGGAACCATTTAAAGAAAAGAAGGTTCTTGTAGAAAAAGAAAAACAGCTAC
This sequence comes from Cordylochernes scorpioides, assembly GCA_030710605.1. Lineage (NCBI taxonomy): Eukaryota > Metazoa > Arthropoda > Arachnida > Pseudoscorpiones > Chernetidae > Cordylochernes > Cordylochernes scorpioides. The sequence continues at coordinate 22,481,578 of CP092884.1, read as the reverse complement.
CTCTGAAGACCGTTATCTGGTCGTAACTGCCAAGCGCCATAGGGAGATGACAGCTATTGAACTCTCTAATGAACTCTCAAGTGCTACTGGAACGAGAATTTCAAGACAAACTGCTTACCGAAGGTGCTCTTTATGCAAGACGACCAATGGTCTGTATCTATTTAACCTCTGTTCACAGGAGAGCCCGCTTGAATTGGTGCTTGGAACATCACACCTGGACTCATGATCAGTTGGCCAATTTTCTCTTCAATGACGAGTCAAGATTTAGTTTTAACACAGATTCTCAACGAGTTTTCACCTGGAGGGAGCCTGGAACCCGCTATCATCCCAGTAACATCAGGGAAATAGACAGTTTTAGAGGGGGCAGTCTCTTAGTCTGGGCTGGCATCAGTTCTAGCAGTCGCACACCCCTCCACATTTTTTCTGGGGGCACTTTAACTTCCCAAAGGTACAGGGACGAGATCCTTGAGCCCTATCTAAGACCTTATAGAGATCAAATTGATCACAATTTAATTTTAATGGATGATAATGCTCGTCCGCATAGGGCTAGGCTAGTCAATATCTCCAGAGTGAGAATATTCGAAGGATGGATTGGCCAGCCAGATCTCCGGACCTGAATCCAATAGAGCATGTGTGGGATGCTCTAGGGAGGCGTATTGGAGCTCGTCACCCCTCTCCCAGAACCCTCGTTGAGCTAAGAACTGCTCTATTGGAGGAGTGGGGTTTACTACCCCTGGACCTCTTCCAAAGCCTGGTAAACAGTATGAGGGCTCGCTGTGAGACCTTGATAGCTGTTAGAGGTGATCATACTCCCTATTGATATCTTATTTTTTAAAGATCTGGAACCTTAGCTTTGGGTATGTTGGTAATAATTTGCATATTTCATAATTTCAAATATTTTTTTTTATTTTCATATAGCTAGTCAAATTCTCCATAGTTTAAACTATTTGTATACTAAATTTTATATTTGTTAATAAATTAGCTTTTGAGAAATTTCAATATTGGTAAAGTTTCTTATTTTTTGGACACCAGTGTATTTATATGTGTGCAAATGTTTCTTGTTTTAAAAATAACTATACCCTACTGCAATGATAAAATATTTGGGAGGGCCTGGCTCATCAGTGGTGAATCCTCTTAGCAGTTTTGCTATTTATATAAAGACTTAATTTAAGGATTTCTAGATGAAAAATAAAAATGTGAACCAATGTAGCTGTTGCTTAATACTAAGTAATGTTTTTTTGGTTTAAAACTAGAAGTATATTAAAATTGATTACAAGATTAGTCGACAGACAGACAGACGGACAGACAGGGAAGCAAGTTAAATAAAAGCTTTTTAAAAAAGCTCCCGGTTTGCAAAATTTTATTCACAAATTTTAACAGATAAAAGTACTTTGTTTGAAGATGGTAACAAAGCTGTTACCGAAATGTTACACCCTATTTATTTATTTATTTGTATTTGGTCTTATTACTTCCTGTTGACCATATTTTATTACATATGTTGGGACACCTCGTGACCATAATATGCCAAAGTAACCCAGAACCCCACCTAACCTAACCATATCCCACCTTTGTCCTTTACATGGTATGAACAAATTAATTTTAGAGTAAAAGGTTTTTATATTTAATTTTTTTTACGGTAATTTCTAGATTTTTTGAACCTTTTTTTTTTGTTTGTGTAAATTTATCAAAATGTAAGAGCATTTGTGCATCCTTTTTTTTTTTTAAGTAATTTTATAAACTTTTATTTTAGAATAGATTTAAGACCTACTTTTAGGATTAAAGAGATATCCATTTCTTCAACTAGGAGTTAAGATTTTGTGTCTCGGACAGTGAAGCACCTAAAAGACGAGATTTAGGCTCTCTTGGTATCCATCACTGTGAGCAATCTTTATGAAGCAATGTTGAATTATTTGAATAGTCAGTATAGTAGTTTTCTTTTTTTTTTTTAGGAATCTAGGATTTATAATATGGTCTAAGTTTTTGAGGATTTTTCTTTTTGTCACTTATTGTAAACACAGGACGGACGGGATACAGGCCCTCTAGATAGCTTTTACAGTAAATGATAACATTTTTTTTAGGTTAAATAGATAGGATTAGATGAATATTTGAAGATAGGATTTCTATTTTTTATGAACCTTGCACACTTTTTTTTTGTTAGATTACTATTTTGGGTACCGAATGACCAAATTGGTGGTAATTAGTACAAGTTTATTTTCTTTTGTAAGTTTATGGAGGTGGATCATAACTAGATTTTCTTTGGTACAGAGCACTTGTGCTTATCTCCCTGAACTTAGTATTTTGAATAGCTGTTTTGTTTGTTTAATGTTCAGGCAGTGCTTTTGATTTCAAGTTTAGTTTAATTGCATCTGCAAATGTTTTTACTTTTTTTTTGTATGAATGAAGGATAGTGAATGAGATATCAAACTTCAAGCCAACAGTATGTTAGACCTGGACAAATTAAGATATTGGTAGGATTGGTGTAACTTTATACAGAATGTGTTAGGACCTTAATAGTTTGATCTACCATCAGGGATCTGTAAACTCACTGGCAATCTGATATGTCTGCTTAGGCAGAGTTTCTTCACTTAATGTGGAGGTATAAATTTGATTTCAATTTTTTCTTTGTTTATGTATGTTAGGTTCAAACTTATCTTTTTTTTTTTTAACTGGATTTTTGACCCTGGATGAGATATAGGCTCTCCAGCTAAGTTTCTCTTTCTGAGAAGAAAGCACTCGCATGGTTGTGGGAAATGTCATTTGTCATGTGCTCTGGGAGCACACACTGGATGTCAAGGGAGAGAGTCCCATGAATTTTTCTTCTGACTGCACTGGGAGCAGCAGTTGTGTTGAGACCATGTGAAGGTCTTTGTCCTCCGCCTGAAAGTCCCAAAGGTGTGAGAAGCTCTAGCTTTGGGCAGCTAAAGGACAAATGGCATAATCCCATGTAAACTAACAAGTACCCGAGTGTCAGTTTGTGATTATAGATTTGGTCTTGAACCTTGAATACCAGTTCGAAAGAATTTTTTATTTTTTTAAGTTTATTATAAAAAAGTAGGGTAATTTTTATGTGTGTTTTAAGGTCATTTTAAAAAAAAAGGAGGTATATATACCTTAAGGTTAAGCCATAGGTTTGGTTTAATATTTTTGTGAAGCAGGATTTTTTTTTTTTTTTTTAACAAAGGATGTTTTCAGTTATGTGTGGCCATGCGAGGTCAATGTACCGAATAATTTAGGTAGAAAACTAGTCTAACCATGTAAAAGGTTACAGTTCAATTTTAATCAAAGATTCAATTAGTTTTACCAGAATGAGTTGTTTATGGGATCAAAGTGTTTTAAATTACTGATTTGAATTACCCTATTAAATATTAGTAGAAAGAAGCGCATTAAATTTGAAATTTGTCTTTTCCCCCCTGATACCTTTATGTATTTTAGGATTTTTTTTTGGCTGTTACATTATGAAAAATGCATATATATTGGATAATTGTTATTATTTGAAAAAGAAAATGAATTGCATTTGCATGCATGCATACGAGTATACCATAATATATTTTAAAAATTTGAATATTTATGATTTTAGATTTTTTTTTTTAGTTTTTTTTTTTTTCAATGTACATTCATCACTTTACCCTAGCACCCAGGGTGGATTTGAGTGATTAATTAATATTTGAATATATATATACTATTTTGGAGGAATTATTTTCTTGTAAACTTTTTTTTTTATTAAGTTTTCTCACCTGGTCACTCGGTGTTGGAAATTAATTTTCCTTTTATTTTGTAAAATTAATTTTTTTGGCAGGGAGAGGATTGTTGGGACACCTCGTGACCATAATATGCCAAAGTAACCCAGAACCCCACCTAACCTAACCATATCCCACCTTTGTCCATCTAAGCCACAAACCTCTGGAGATTGCGAGGTGTCGAGATGGAGCCTGAAGCCACCTTTAGCCTTGGCAGCACTGAGCCTGAGATCCCCTTCCTGTAGTCAAGCCACCTGACCTGTGGTGGATGACCTGGCCCCACCAACACCAAGCTAGTCTGAGATGGACTCAGACACCCCTTCCTGGTGGTCAAGTCACCTGACCTGTGGTGGATGACCTGGCCCCACCAACATCAAGCTAGTCTGAGATGGACTCAGACACCCCTTCCTGGTGGTCGAGCCCCATGTCCGATGGTGGCTGACTTGACCACAAGCCAGTCCAAGATGGACTCAGACACCCCTTCCCTGTAGTCAAGCCACCGACCTATGGTGCTTGACCTGACTCCACCATCTTCATGCAGAACACCAGCTCCACCACGAGCCCTGAACCTTTCCCAAGCTGACCCCAAGATGCTCAGAATCAACAATAATAATTATATTTTTAAAATTATTTTTAATTCAATGTTTTTGTATTTTTTATTTTTTTTGTGAATATTTCTTTAATAATTTTTTATTTAATTTATTTTTATCATTTTTTTAAGATGCCTTTTTTAAATTTTTTTGTTTTCATAGAGAAAGAGGGATGATAGCCTTGGGGGGTGAGTTCAGCAACACTGGGAAAAGAAAGTGGGATATTTACATTCTTGGATATTGGACATTTTTTAATTTTACATTCGGATATTTACTTTTTTTTTTCTTAACAAAAATTAGATTTTTTTTTCCTGAAAAGCAAAAAAGACTTGGAGTTGCGGAGGGCAGAGGCCGCTGGCTGTGGCTTTAGCAGCCCCTTTTTTTCGAATCGTGGACTTTGGGTGGCTGGATGACGAGGTAGGTTGGGGATAATCTGGGACTTTGGCATAATAGGCCTTTTAGATAAAGTTTAAAACTCCTCCCTTTTAACCTTATTTACAGTTTTTTTTTCTTTAATATATATTTTTAAATCTTATATATATGTGTGTGATTTCATTAATTAATTTTTCTTTATTTAAAAAATATATATATATACCTGAGGTACATTGTAAGATTATTTTTATTGGTCTAAATAAAAATTTGTTTAGCCAAAAATGATTGGTTAATTTCCCCTTCAACATTAACTGCTAGCCGGCACAGCTTTAAGTCTCTACATGTGCCATAGATGAATAAATTTGTGGTCTGGTTTTCTGCAGCCACTGGCGCCCTAATATTTGGACATGTAGAGATATGGAAATAGTTATATTAAAGAAAATAACAACTTAAAAGTATAAAAATCGTCACGATTTTAACACATATAAAACACAAAGGACAAAAATAAAACATTAAAATGAATATCATTAAAACTTACAATAAAACTGTAAAAGATGCAAAATTATAAAATATCTGATAACACCTGTATACACACAACCTAAATACAAATTATATAGCCCTTAAATATTTGTTTGAGAAGAAATGCAAATACTTGTGATTTGCATAGTGTTTTAGTACTGTCTATGCTAATTTGCATCTCTGCATATAAATATATTGCAGATTTATTAGATTGGTGTGTTGGCTAGCGGTTATTGGATAGGGCAGGCTGCTGATAGGTGTAAGCTGCTGGTGTATATATAATTTTATCTATTTTAATGTCTTTAATTTCTTGTCCTTCCTTATTGTTTATAAATATCTTTAAGTAATAAAGGATCTCGTCATTATCAGCCTTCTTTTTCTTCTATGACTCTATAATTTTAAAACAAGACGGACCAGAATTGGCACGATATTGAAAACAAATGATGCGACATCAAAATTTATTTCAAAGATGTCAGTCTCACTATCTACGAGTTATTCCAATTCTCAACCCAAGACTTCACAGAACTGTAACCAGTCAGTTGAGAAGACCATTTTGAGATGTGTTGAACATCCACAAACAAGGAGACTTGTGAAATTCACACTCAAATGTTGCCCTGTTTGGCTGAGAATAAATATATAAATTCAGAAAAACCTGTCTTTGGAGATTTCCTGTCTATATAATTATTAGTGGGAACCATTTATTTTCCATTAATATAAATAGGATAAAATAGGGGAACAACCTTCAGATATGAAGGCCCGTTGTGAAACATGTAGAATAACTCTGACAAATAAGTAGTTGCGGACCAACAGCAGCATTGCTAGCAAGAGGAGAAAGACCTCTTTAAAAATTCTGAGTTCAACTGACTCGTTTGATAGCCTCAGGAAGTGTTCCTCTCCAAGGATATGAAGGAGCTGCGTCTGTACTCAAGTTAGGAACGGACTCAAATTACTGGCAAAGTCAAACTTTCACCAAAGTATGCATGGATCATGGTGCCATGATCAATGAAAGCTGCACTCTTACACCCCCGTTACATTAAAATCATATTTCAACTGTGATATTATAACATTATGTGGCACTGAGTTTGTTTATACAAAAATGTAATGACTTGATAAAGGTTGGCGTTCAGCCAACCGAAATATTGACAAAATAAATCTTTTATTCAATCCAATATATGCCTTTTTATTATCTAATATTGTGTTATATATCTCTACTCTTCTCCTTTGCACAAGGGAATAAAAAACAACAACATTATCTAAAAGGAGAAAAGTAGAGATATATAACACAATATTAGATAATAAAAAGGCATATATTGGATTGAATAAAAGATTTATTTTGTCAATATTTCGGTTGGCTGAACGCCAACCTTTATCAAGTCATTACATTTTTGTATAAACAAACTCAGTGCCACATAATGTTATAATATCACAGTTGAAATAATTTTTTAAAATACAAAGTAGGTGGAGGGAGGGGGGAAATTTGTGCATGAAAAAATTATTATAAAAATTACAATCCCTATATATATATAGGTCAGTGTATGTATGTATGTATGTATGACAATGAAAACAATTTATTGACTGTCAGTCAAAGCAAACACTCAACCAGAAGTGAGGGAAGAAAAAATTAACAATTAACAATCGTCAGGAGTTGAGGCATGTCCTCCAAAGCCATGCCATATCGGAGCCAACGTCGGGATGGTAGTTCTGAGCCAGTTCTAAGGCGGCGCTGAGGAACTCAGCGAGGACCTTCCTCAACACAGTTGTGAGTTTCGCCATGAGGGGCTTTCCAAACTCGGCGTATAAAACAGCGTTCCTGAGTACAACCGGATTGATTCCTGCTTCATATATGGGCCTCAGGGAGGTTGTGTGATCCAGTTTAGTGAAAATTTCAACGATCAAATCATCCTCTATCGTGGGCTCGAGTGGGGGGCGAAGGTCTCATCGCGGTCGGTGTTGTTTCTTCCTCGTGGGGAACGGGTGGTGTTGGCCCGGCAGGCCGAGGCGCAGGCAGTGGGGGTGTTGAAGGCACTGCGGTAGGGGCGGTCCTCAGCTCTGACAAGACCTGTCGCAGGACCTTGTAAATATTACTATCTCCTCCGGGCCTTAGGTCGAGGATTTGGTATATTAGGCCGGCAAGAGCATTGCTCTGCGGAAGGGTTAGATGTTGACCGCGCTTGTGGGCCCTGGTCTTCGAGGAGAGGATGTCCAGGACCTCCTCCCGCCCAAGACCAAGGGCGTTCGTCTCAGCAAATGAGACACCGGGATTTCTCTTGAGGTAGGCCTCAAGGTCGGGTCTCGTCTTACGCCCTGATGACGACGGGGAGGGCGGCACAGGGGTCCCGTGTGCATGCAGAGGGCCAGGAGGGGCGATGGAGGCTGGCTGGGCTTGAGGCACTACTCCGGCGGGCTGGGAGGCCGGAGGGCGAAGGTCCGCGGGAGCCTCAGGTGCCTCCATTGGTTTCACTGCCTGTGGGGCGCTGTTGGAGGTGGACGGCGCCAGCACTTCGGCTGCAATCTCCATGGGCTCAGAAGAAGGAGCCACGGCGTCTGAGGATGTTCTCGCAGGCAGGGCGGCAGAAGTGCCGGAGGCTGATGTCTGTGGCGCAGGGCGCTTTGGTGACGGAGCTGGAGCCGTTGGTGTTGGGCGGTTCAGCTGCCGGGACTCGGTGGACGATGCACCAGATGGAAGGGGTGCCGGCTGTGGCTGGGCGTTGTTGGAGGCTCTCCCAGGAATGATGGGGCAGTTGGCCCTACGGTGACCCTGCCGGCCGCATCTGGAGCACTTGACTCCATAAGAGATGAAGGCCGACAGGACGTTACCCTTGTTTCGGATGATGACGCGGGTCGGGATCTTTTCCAAGGCGATGCCCTCCTTAAGGAGGATGAATGCCTCGCGTCGTCCATCCGTGAAGGTATACCTTCCAGCTCTCAGCCGGATGGGGACGATGGAGGTCACGTCACCATAGGGCTTGAGGGCCTCGATGACGGCGGCGTCGTCCACGAAGAACGGCAAGTTTCCGACGGTGATCCTCTCCGCCCTTTTCTTGAAGGGGAAGGCCCTGAGGTGGGTGTGGCCAATATCAAGACCGTCTCTTATAAGTCGCTCCGCCAGGGCCTTGGTGGACAGGCCGACCAGCATGTGGCCATCCATTTTCATCACTTGGAGGACGTTCCCGGCTCCTCCGACCAGTTCTTCCACCGCCTGCAGGTAGTGGGTGGACCCGAAGTCCGGGCAGTGCTCGACGAAGATGCAGTTGTCCTCTGTCGAAGAGCGCTGGCGTGCTCTGGCGTCGGCGATGTCGGCCCGGGTAGCCCTGATCATCTGGACCCCCGTAGCTCCACCCGCAGGTGGCCGTCTTCGCGGGGTTGGGCCAGTTCTTCTGGAGGTCGCGACACCGCTGGAGCGCTGTTCGACAGGGCGGCTCGGCGACTCCCTGCGTCTTCGCTTGTGTTTGACCACAGTGAATCCATCTTCATCTGTTTCTGAGGCCTCCATTTGTTCGGCCCAGTTCGTCGCAGCGGTCAAGGCGGCGCTCGTTGATGGCGTGACGTCAGCAACACAAGCCGCGGCGAAATTTGCATGCTTTCTGTCAATAGGCAGGTTTGCATAGTTGCCGCTTGCGTTGGCTATTCTCGAATTTTCTTCCTGAAAATGGGTTTCCGCGGATAACTCCGCAACCGCTTGATTGTCAGAGCCGAGGTTTCCAGGCTCATGCTCAGCACGATGAGGGCTTCCAGCCCATACTAAACTCGTCGCTTCCAGCGACATTCTTCCGCTCGCCAGAGGCGAAAATTACGGAGCTCGCGCAACGCGTGGCCGCACGGTCGATGTATGTATGTATGTATGTATGTGGGTATCTATGTCGGCTATACACGTCCACAATACGTAACTAATCTGACTGAAATTTTAACAGTATATAGAGTAGAATCTGGAAATTTCAGGTCTCTATCCCGAATATTCTTCGAATTATTTGCAAATTGCGTTGCAAATTTGCCTTTTCGCTCGCAAGCAGCGCCTCTAGCGGTGAAGATGTGAGGTAATATCAGCTGACCTAATGTACATGTAAAACGTGTTTTGACAGGACATAGAGAAAAATCTGGAAAAGATATTTATCGGATTTTTAGCCAATAAAAAATAAAATTGACAGGTTCTGGGCAAAAATAGTTGTTTTTTTAGTCAGAAAATGATGACAATATTGCTGTATCATGTTTGATTATCAGATACAAAATTATATCGGGAAAAATTCCAAAAAGCAGAGACCACGGGTGAAACCAGTTCATCTTTTTGTATGCAGGAACAAAATTCTAACAGAAAAACATTCATTCGAGCAGAAAACAGAAGCCAGATCATCTTTCTATAAAAATATCGCTTATCAGACACAAAGTTTGGAGCGGGACGTTTCACAAGAGTGACATCCACGGCGCCAATTTATAATTGTAACGAATAGTATTTGAAAATCAAAATAATATAATTTTCAAATATCGTTGTGAAAATTTACATTTTTATTTTTATATTTTAAAAACACACGAAGTTTGGAGCGGGAGGTTTCACAAAAGTGACATCCACGGTGCCAATTTATAATTGTAACGAATAGTATTTGAATAAAAACATTTAATCGGGTAAAACCTGGGCGTTGCCCGGGTCATTCGGCTAGTCATAAAATATAAATAAATCTTAAAATACAAATAATCTTTTATTCAATCCAATATATGCCTTTTTATTATCTAATAATTTAAATATGGATTGCTCTATTTTCAGAACAATAACACAATATAAAGAGATATAAAAATTTAAAAATCACCAATGAAGTGTAACGGGTGCATTGTTCCTCTGGTGTTGTGTAGGCAGTGAGGGACTGGAGAGGGGACTGCATACTTTGGAAGTGGTTGAACCTGTCAACAGAAGCTTTGTCAGTGAGGATGAAGTTTAAATACAGCTCTTAACCTCCATGAGCAAACACTCCCGCTAGCACCTCTATACAAAGGAAAGTTTTCATAGCTGAAAAATGATCATTTTTACCAATTACCATCTAGGCTCACCAGAAACCTTGCAAAATCTAAACCCAGCCACCACATTTTCAGTAAACCTTTTCAAGAGCATGAACTTGACGAAGCTTTAAGTCATCTTGACCCTACAAAAGCTCCTGGTCCAGACAACATCACTGGACCCATGTTGAAAAATCTCAGCTCCCATGCCTAACTAGAACTCTTAAGCATTTTCAATTACAGTTGGAGCTCGTCTACCCTCCCTAATGAGTGGAAACATGCTACAATTATCCCCATCCACAAACCAGGCAAGCCTGAGAACCACCCAACCAACTACAGACCTATCTCTCTGACCTCTATTCCCTGCAAAATCATGGAACACATGATTCTCAATAGGTTAACTTTTTATCTTGACCTCAACAACCTACTAGACCCTCATCAAAGAGCTTTTAAAAAATATCAAAGCACAGAGGATTCAATCTTTTACTTCATTCAACAAATCCAGGACACAGCTTTCATCATAAACCTACAAAATCCACTATAGCAGCCTTCATTGACCTTTCCCAAGCCTTCGACAGAGTCTGGAAGGAAAAGCTAATTCTCAAACTTGATAAACTTGGAATAGAGGGAAGTATGCCGAGTTGAATCAGAAATTTTCAATCCAAACACACCATACAGGGTAATTTCAACAACAACAAATCAAAAACCAGCTAAAATTGCCCTTTACGCAGATGATATAATCATCTGGGTCTCCAAAAACAACCTCTCCGATTCAGAACACTCTCTGAATAATTTCATGGCTATGAAAAATATGCAAAAGGTAACCCAGAAACTGAAATTATCTATTAACATCAGCAAATCTGAAATTGGCCTCTTCACCATTAACAACCACCTTCGCCACTGGACCCCAAATATTTCTTTGAACAACTCAATAATCCAATATTCAGATTCTCCAAGATATCTTGGGGTCACACTCGACCTTGCTCTCACTTTTAAAAAACATATTGACACCATGATAAACAAAGGCAAAAATAAGACTCAGAATCCTGAAAAAAATATCAGGCTTAAACTGGAGTGCAAATGCCAATATCTTACACACAACATACCTTGCACTCGTAAGGCCTATTTTGGAATACTACTCTGAACAAAAAGTTTTGACACTTTGCTCATAAGTTAAAAAAAAACTTTATTATTCTACCAAATTCAAATTGTCCCCTTCAAAGTAGTCCCCGTTGGCCGCGATGTACTTCAGCCACCTTTTTTTCCAGTCAGCAAAACACCTCTGGTAGTCTCTTTTCGGGATCGCCTTCATGGCCTTCTTCGATTCCACTTTGATCTCTTCTATGCTCTGAAATTTCCGACCCTTTAACTTTTTTTTGAGCTTTCCAAAAAGAAGGAAGTCGCAGGGGGCCAAATCGGGACTGTAGGGGGGCTGGGGGAACACAGAGGTTGAGTAGTCCTGCAAGAACTTCGAGATTTTGAGGCTGTGTGTGCCAGCGCGTTATCGTGGTGGAGGATCTGCTCCTCCACAGCTCCGGCTGTTTCTGCCTGATCGCTTCCCTCAATCGTCTCAAAACTCCCAGGTAGGAGTCAGCAGTTATTGTAGAGCCTTGTTGTTGAAATTCATGATGAACGATGCCCTGGTAGTCGAAGAACAGTCAACATGACCTTGACTTTGCTGGGAGCCTTCCTCGCTTTCTTTGGTCTCGGCTCATTTTTGAAGCGCCACTCCGAAGCCTGTTGGGTAGTTTCCGAATCAAAGCCGTAAATCCATGTTTCGTCTCCAGTAATGACCCTCTTCAGCAATTCGGGGTTGTCGGTTGTCGCTTCGAGATTGAGACTGGCCGTTTCTTTTCCGGGCGTTCTTTTGATCAAAAGTCAAAACTTGGGGAATGAGAACGGCGTTGAGTCTTCTCACTCTTAAAATGTCCTTCATTATCGATTAAGTCGACCCGAATGATATCCCTGCTTCTTCGGCGACCTCCCTGACAGTTATTCGTCGGTCTTCACGCACCAGTTCCAACACCTTGTCCACTTTTTCAGGCGTGTTTGATGTGGATGGTCTCCCGGAACGCTCGTTGTCGGCAGTCTCTTCCCGACCCTCCTTGAAGTGCTTGTACCACTCGAAACTCGTCTTCGGCTCATGACGGCATCCCCGTAGGCTGTTTGCAACATCCAAAAAATTTCGGCACCCTTGAATCCGTTTTTCACACAGAACTTGATGCAAATTTGTTGATCCTCCATTTCGGTGACTAACGAAATCGAAGCACAGGCAAAATGGCTTCACTTTGAACCGCCGCTGCTCGCGCTGTTGTGGCGCGTGATTTTTGAAAATTGGCAGGTCTCCAAGCCAAGGGCGACGCTTGCCTTTGCCACAAACAGGGAGAAAATATATTGAATTTTCAAGATTTTATGAGCAAAGTGTCGAAACTTTTTGATCAGATTATTATGCTACCCCAGCCTGGATCAATGCAAGTAAAACATATCTATCCAGAATAGACAGAATCCAAGCAAGCACAGCTAAAATCATCAGCGCGCTTCGAGGATCCTGCCCAAATGCAATGCTGAACTCAAATCTATCCTTCTTCCCCTGCACCTAAGGAGAAAAATCTGCTTTTCAAAATTCATAACCAAAAAGATTAACTCTACGAAAGAACATCTTACAGGAAAATTTATTAGAAATTGGGTCCCTAATCAAAGACTAAAACACCCCACTCCTCTTAACCTGGCTCACAACTCTAATATTTTAGACATCCCAATTAAACCAAAACCCAGAACTTCCTATCCCCCACACAGAACTCGCAACAAACTCACCTGTATCCCTCATCTACCAGCCAATCTCCACAAACATGAAACTCAGCCAGAATTACTTAAAGCTCTTAGCCTCCAAATCATTGAGGAAAACAGCTCCTTCTTCGGCATTACAATTTACACTGACGGTAGCCAACTTGAAATTGGACTGTCTGGCAGTGAAATTGCTATCTACAAAGATAAGATCTTGGAAAAAAATCTCCCTTTCTAACCTTAGACACCTTTCAGTTTATAAATCGGAACTCTCTGCAATAAATACGGCTCTAAAAGACATCAACATCAACTCGCCAAGCAAAATAATAATCTACTCTAACTCAAGAGCAGTCATTTATACCCTTCAAAGCTGCTTTTCCACTCAAGAACCTCTTCTCAAGAGCATTGCTAAGTCGGTAAACTGACTCCCAGCCAACAGCTCTGTCACAGTGAAATGGCTTCCAGCTCACGCTGGAATTCCTGGAAATGAGCTAGCAGACTCTCTGGCAAAGGCTGGAGCTCTTGGCCTACCTGAAGCCAGAGAATCTACCACCCAACTAGACGAAAGAGACCTCCTCCGTACTATCAAAACCCAATGCTTGCAGGAATGGAATTCTAATGCTGCACATGACTGGTACAGAGCAGGAGGGACAAGCACCAGTTCTGTCCTCCCAAGCCCCTTTACAAGCTTGATACCCTAATATGAATGAGTGGAGATAAGAAAGAAGAAGCAGCCCGCCCCGTCTCATAAGAGTACACCTCTCTAAAGAGTACTTTGGCTCTGCAACTGGGTTTTATCCTTTAGAGAGATTCTACTGTAACCTGATAGAGATTTGAGATGTTAAAATTGAGGAGTACACCAAATAGGTGAATTGGGAGTAATCCAACAATGGTATCTAAATGGCTTCTTTGGACGGAGTATGCCCACCATCACACACTAGCCTGGTCAATGAGGGTATCTAGCATCACCAGGCAGGAAGGAAGCATGCTACTATAGAAAACAATAATGGGGAGAGAATGTATTAAAGTCAAATGAATCACCTAGTACAAAGGAAGATATTTTCTGTGTGAGCTACATAGTTGGGAGGGACTGGATTACCAAATGTTGAATCCTTACGGTGGTTTCAACAGCTTAATTTATTACTTCAACCAATTGCTTCTATTTGTAAATTCTTTAGAGCTTTAGCCATCTTAAACTAAATAAACTCTTCGGAGTCCAACATAGCACTACATTTACTGCAGTACAATTTATTTGTTGAAATTTGGATGGTTTTAAAAGGAAAGATATCAATATGTCGAAAAGAATTACATGATAGAGAACAGAGGCTCTTTGTTACAGGTGGGAGTAAATTAAATTAATATTATTCTCATATGACTGACAACTTGAACTAAATAAACTCTTCAGTGTGTCAACAGAGATGATAGCACTACATTTACTGCAGTGTACAATTTATTTCCCAAGCTGACATTTGGATGGTTTTAAAAATAAAAGAGACTTACATGATGTTTCCAAAGTCATCCCCTGGGAACACCTGGAACACAAAATCTGTCAGAGGAGGTACGCCTCACAGTACAATGATTTCCAATTTATCAGTAAATCCCAATGTCACTCTTTTTTAAGTGGAAAACCTTACTTATAAGAGAAAATAGAAGGTTGAAGTGATTCTCTCATCAATGACACATAGTTTGCTTAAATACCATTTCTACGATTCCACCCGTTAGTGAAGCATATAAAAGCAGAATGATCCAATACAGTATTAGAGCTCTACAGAAGTGATCTGGTGGATTAAATTGGCGAAACTTCTGGGAGGGTTCACCACTGATGAGCCAAGCCCTCCAATATTTTTTCATCGCAGTAAGGACAGTAGAGGTTTGATTTATTTGTGAAAAGAAACATTCACGTCTCAATATTTTCATTTGTTATATATAGATGGCGCGTTATTGCTTTGTATTAATACATTTGAAAATTCAACCTGCAAAAATATTTTATTATATTGGAATATATTTTCATGTCAGTTGGTATTTGCAAGTACCTAAAGGATTAGGGAAGATGAACAGGCAGCCATCTTTTTTCTTCTGTTCAATTTTTTTCTATTATCTCTTATCAACAACTGACATCATAAGTCTGATTTTCCTGTTATCAACAACAGACGTCAACAAAACCATCAGTCTCTTGTGATCTCTCACGGCATCAACAGCCTGTAAGTTTGGCTCTCTCTATTTTTTTATTGTACTTCAAACAGCTGCTTAATAAAAGGCATTTTTTATTTGAAAGAGATTGTTCTCATAATGGCTTTAGACAACACCGTACTCAGCGGCAGTTTAGTTCGTTGACAAAGGTATACAAACACAGATTGGCTGAAAGAGAAGGCTTACCTGCTCATAGGCCAGGAAGGCAGCGTTGGGAAAGGATTTGGCCAGGAACTCTATGATGCCATCACCTCTGCGGACACATACCATATATAAGTCTTGTGTGCCCCACAAAACCTATCTTAGAAGGAATATATACAATGTGAAGCAAGAAAATGATTATTCTTTGAGTGTGAAAGCTTATAAAAAATAAGAACTTACCCTCTACCATTGATTTATTTATTTTCTTATGTCTTTTTTGCATAAGTTTAATCTTGTTAGAACGATGTGGTAGATAATTTTGTTGCCTTAAATACGAGGTAATCAACTCGTTTCTCTCTATATCTAAAAATGTTTAAAGATTAATACATTAATTTTATAAATCTGAGAGTTGTCTTCAAAAACGATCCAACAAAATGAATATGGACAAGGAGCTTCTACCATCGCTGCAGATTTTGGTGGAGAATCGCCAGTGGGTCTCGAGGGACACCACATATTTTGTGATCTATGAAGAAAATGTAGATCACAGGCTTCGCTGGTGAGGAGATCGTGTGGTCCTCGAGACCAACCGTAAAGATCCAGGACTGCAGGTCTTAGAGATGCTAACACAATCGGGATGTACAGTAAAACCTTGCAGAAACTATATGGGTAAATGACAAACCTTCCCTTATAACAAACCTAAGGTATCCCCATCTCCATTCCATTGAAAACTAACATTATTATGAACAAATTTTAACAAACAGTTAGTTTTTAGCTAATTTTTAACTAACAAACTATAACAAACCTAATTTAAATATTCCCAAAATAATAAAATCTATTAAAATAATAGTCACAATTTGGATTATAGATTATAAACACAAAATAAATTAATTTTGGTAACAACGTTGTTACCATCATCGGACAAAAGACTTTGACTGCATATAGATGTGGCACATTCTATGGCCTTATGGTTAAAGACAAACCTATTTTGGACACGTAATGAGATCAAATGGATTAGAAAATATCTTGATGTTGGAAAAAATTGAAGGAAGAAGAAAGAGATGACTTCCAGTAAGCTGGCTGGAAGGAGTCAATGATAATAATGAGTAAAAATATCAGGCCTCCAGGGGAAAGTTTATTTTCAAAAACTTTTTAATTCTCGCTTCGGGCTTTTGGGCACAAACGCCCTTCTAAGGGCGTTTTTTCTCCTGTAGAAGGGCGTTCGTGCCAGAAAGGTATAGAATAAAAAAGATACTTGAAAAGATACTTTTCCCTGGAGGCCTGATATATTTTTACTTAATATTGATACAAGAGATTATTTTATTGAATAATGATAATAATGATGGGTAGAGAGAGTTGAAACTGCCAAATGCCCACCACATGAAGAAAGCGATAAATCTCTGAACTACCAGCTGGCCAAGAAGACGCCCACATACTCACTTTTTGGGATGGATGTAGGACAGGACACACTCCGAGATGATCAGTGTGGGAGCCTTGAAGTCCAGGTCTGACAGAGCCCAGAGGGCCAAGTCCAGCTCTGAGATCCTAGAGATGTCCAGTCCGCAGGCCACGTACTGCTCTGTTGTGTAGACTGTATCAAACATCTAGATTCATGTAAAGAAGAGATAACTTTACCTTTTTTTGCTTATCCCTAGTACACTTGGTATAGGCCATGATAATCATGGTGGGTATAAGAAGGCAACTGCTTTTACTGTAAGTGCACCACATGTCTACACATGTGAAAAGCAGTTTAACTTTGCACTTACAAATGTGCCAAAGCCCCGTTTGGAATAAAACCTAGTCCAAGCATGCTTATAGTAAATTTTACTAAGACAACCCCCATATTCCAGGAAGTCAAAGTAGTCTCTAAAGGAGGTTGGTTGTTTAGAGAGGTCTAGTCCAATGATCACACAGTATCTAAAGACATGTAGAAGGGTGGGTGCCTTATAGAGTATAAGCCTAAAGACCCAGTTTTACCTGAGTTTTTCCCAAGAGAATGTTTGCTTAATGAATAGTATGGAAAAAATAGTATGAAAGTGACATTGTACTGGGATAAGGTGCATAAATTAAGAAAAAAAGGGGCATCTTCTTTTATCGTACAGCTGAAAGTTGCTCAGGGCGTGCCCCATCTATCGGATTAAATATCAACTATTCTTTATTTTTTAATTATTCCAGAATTGGCCAAATACACATTCTTTATTAATCAAGAAAAGATAACCACGTATGCATTTCATGCTGTTGGCCCTGTTGGCTAATTCTGGAATAATAAAAAAATCAGCAAATAGTTGATATTTATTGTGATAGAAGGCGCATGCCATCAGCAACTTTCAGTTGCACGATAAGGAGATGCCCCCTTTTTTCTCAATGAATATTGCTTCAACAAATTTTAATTAGTAGTAGCAATACACAGCATATATATAGTAATTAGTAGTGAAAGATCATTCATTTTATTGTCATTTTATAACTCCAAAAAATAAGCAAATTAGTCAAATTTGTAATATATATATTTTGGCAATATGTACTTCTTTTGATACATTATTATCAAATATTATCTCTACAGACCTTACTGCAATGATAAAAAAATTATTAGATGAGAGGGCTTGGGCAAGCCCTAAGAAATACAAAATAAGAAATACAAAAATAATTATTACAATTTTACCAATAGATGACAATTGAATTTATAGTTCTAATATGCAAATTAGTTTTTTATTGAACAAATTTGTATAGGCTTTGATTAGTCTATAGGTTACTCTATATCTTCAGCTATGTACCAGTAAAATTCTTCAATGATTGATAAGGCACAATTTGAATTATAGATTAAATTGCTTATCCCTAGTACACGTGGTCCAGGCCATGATAATCATGGTGCGTAGAAGTAGGCGACTATTTTTTTTTTGTAAGTGCACCACATGTCAACACATGTGAAAAGCAATTCGACTTTGCACTTACGAATGTACCAGAGCCCCGTTTAGTTACTTGCACTCGCTGGTGGGGTTGGACAAAACACAAGAAAATAAGACCAAATCCAATTTTTGATTTGGTCTTATTACATGGTGTTTTTAATCTATAATCCAAATTGTGCCTATCATTTTTATAGACCTAAATGAATCTAAGAAGTTATTCTTCCTATGAGCTGAAGAAAATGAATTCCAAAGTGAATATCAATATTGATGCTAAGCCATCACACTTGAAGATTCTATTTTAAAGAATTCAGGATCTGAAGCTCTCCTTAATTTATTGGATTTGGTCTTATTACCTTGTGTTCTTCAATGATTCATTTGGTATCTTTGGTGAAAAGAAAGTAGCAACAAATATCACTTCAGCATTTCATTTACAGTATATAAAGTATTGTATTTGGTGGTGTTTCTCTGTAGACAAAGTGGAGAAACAAGAAAGGATCAAAATCACTTAAAAGGAAAGTGCAGATAGGAAGTTTCAAGAACTTTAACCAAAGTCAGATTGGAAAAGCCAAAAAATACACTAATGGACGAAACGTAAGGAAGTTGTACCTTTTAACATGTATATCGGGATTCAGACAATAACTCTGAAAGATATCTGATACACAGTGACCTTTATTGAAGGCACATGAGATAACCAGGTGTGAACAAAATTGTCTCTGTCTCCTTCAAAAAAAAAATAATAATAATAGTCGACCTGCGAATTCAAAGACTTTTCACTTTTTCAAGTTTTGTCCATGAGTGTTTATCTTTGATTTAAAGGTCAAAAACCAAAAATAGGAATCAAAATGGAAGTAACATTTTAATGAAAAAAAAAAATATTCATATATATAAATATATACAGCAGAACCTCCATTAGAGGACACTCCAGCTAAAGTACCTTTCTACAAAGGACATTTTTCATTTGCAAAATTACCATTTTTACTATTTTGACACTCTCTGGTAAAGGATACTTTGGCTCTGCAATTAGGTGTCCTTTACAGGGAGGTTCTACTGTATATACTGTATATTTGGTTAAAAATGGTATCAATATATATATATTTTTTAATTTATTTTAAAAAGGCGATAGCACAAAATGATAAGTTACTGGAATTCACTGGCAAGCCAAGGATACGACACACAAATCAAAGAATGGGGGGGAAAAAGCCAAAATATCATAGATCTTGAATTTTCAAGAGTTAAAATTCCAAAAGAGAGGGCATAAAATGAAACATTTTTGTGAAACAAAACAAAAATGGAAAAATTAAATCAAATGGGAAAAAATTAAAGGAGAATAGGGAATTTTATAAAATAATATGTTGGAATTCACAGAAAAGCCAAGGATGACATAGACATGTCACAGAATGGAAAAATCCAAAAATATAATATATACAAAGCAATAATGCGCCATCTATACATATAAAATGAAAGGATTTAAAAGCACGAATGTTTCTTTTATACATAATACAAACTTCTACTGCCCTTACTGCGATGAAAAAATATATTGGGAGGGCTTGGCTCATCAGTGTTGAACCCTCCCAGCGGTTTCGCCAATTTAATCCATCAGACCGCTTCTCAGAGCTCTAATACTGTATTGGACGATAATATATCCTGAGAATTTGTGAAGGTTGAAAAAATCCAAATGGAATACAGTAAAACCCCGCTAATACGAACCTGCAATATAGTCAACCTTCCCTTATAACAAAACTAAGGCGATTCCAAATTCCATTCCATTGAAAATACCAACATTATAACGAACTTTGTGATTTTTAAAATAGCAAACTACCCTTATAACAAACCTATTTTACATCCAAAAAAAAATAAATTCGATTTAAAATACTAGGCTTATAACAAACTTAAAATTGTAATTTTAAAAAATTTAAAGTAACAAAATTTTGAGCATGTTTTAGCTCACGGATCGCGATTTCAAAACAATAAGTTTAGCAGCATTGTTTATTTTCAATTACATTCTATTTTTACTGTATGTTGTATAAATTTTACACATTATATTTTTTTAAATAGAATATTTTTGCAACCATCAAATTTGAAATAGAAAAAAATGCAAATCGCTTCCAAAACAAACGGCTTCCAAAAAAACAAAAACGTTATTACTAAAAAAAAAGGGGCTATTTTCAAAACTTTTTAGTCAAAACATAGGCAAAATTTCATAAAATGTTAAAATAAGAAAATATAGCTTTTCAATTATAAGAGATAAAATAGAAGGCTATTGATAATTAAAGAGGAATCAACCTCAACTTTTGCCGCGATCGTACGTGTTGGGACTAAAAAATGTCTAAATAAACAGGCCTGTGATACGACAAAAATTATTTTTTATGCCATGAACTATGATGATTTTAAAGCCAGCAATGGTTTGCATGACAGGCTCAAAACAAAACAAAATCTAGACTTGAGTAGAATATGTGGGAACATGAAATGGAAGAAAAACACTTATTAACTTTATTTGAAAGGTGCAATGATTGAAGATTGCTTTGAAACAACAAGGTATTCGAGCCATTTTTTCAAGTAAACATTGTATTATATAATGTGATTAAGATGTTTTAAAATCATTTTATATCTTTGAATATATAATTAATAAAATTTTCCTAGGATTTTTCTTGAATTTTAAATTTGACATAGGGGTACATGTATGCTAATGATAAGAAGAACCTATCATCAAATAATTTATTTCATTATTCAGTATTAATGTAAGGAAATTGGTCAATTAAAGGAATTAAAACAAAGTGACCACTATTAAGAGGAAGCCTCCTTCTGCGTGTATGGCTGTCCTTTAATTATACAGTCTAAAAATTTTGAAAAATAAAAAAATAGCCAAACCGTGGCTTATAGTGAACCAAAAGTTCTGTCCCATTGGTTCAAATCACATTAATAGGTACCGCTCAGCAAGAGCAACCTAGTTCATGATAATTGAACAATGAATAATATGTGAAATATTAAACAGAATTTAAACGCGGAATTCAATCCCGGTTCATGACTGTCGGTGTCCCATTGGGGTTAACTATAGAGGGGTTTTACTGTATAAGAATAGCATTTTGACGGGGTAAAAAATTGAAATCAAATGGGGAAAAAAATGAAAGTGGGAGAAGGAATCCTATAAAAGAAATGGCGTTGAAACTCACTGGAAAGCCGAGGATGCCTTAGCTTGGATAGAGTCCCAACAAGATCCTGGAGGATTGGATTTTGGTCAATTATCCGAAGTTTTTTATTTATGACAGCTTTGAAATCAACCTGCCACCACAAAGACACAGCTGCTGATTGGCCGGCAGAATTCTCTCTTCCTCACACAAACAACATCATAGAGTAGAAGTGGAACTAGGAAAATGTTTAATAATTACCTCAATATAGAGGAATTTCGCTGTGTCTGGCAGCTGGGACTTTAGCCTGAAATATGTGGTGTCATACCCGGCCCCGAGGGACACAATCTGGAACACACAGCCATGAAGGATTTCAAGCATGAGAACATACAGCCATGAAGGATTTCAATCATGAGAACACATAGCCATGAAGGATTTCAATCATGAGGACACACAGCCATAAAGGATTTTAAGCATGAGAACACACAGCCATGAAGGATTTCAAGCATGAGAACACCATGAAGGATTTCAAGCATGAGAACACACAGCCATGAAGGATTTAATCTGTTCCTTGATATTTGGCAAACCCATTTCTTGATATATCAAGAAAAACCAACCATGAATGGGTTTTGGGCTGTTGGCTCTCGTTCAGCGTGGTGCAGGCTGCACCTCAAGAACCAAAGAAAAAACTGGTCATTCAGGAATCCTGAAAAATCATTAAACGGGTATTTATGGCCAGAAGTGCATGAAAACACCAAACAATGTGAAAAAAATATGGGTATTTTGGCCATTTTTAGATATTTATCACAGAATAATTAAAAATCAATAATTAGTTGATATTTATTCTGACAGATGGCGCAAACCATCAGAAACTTTTAGTTTCACAATCAGGAGATGCCTTTTTTTTTCTTAATTTATCCACCTGATCCCAGTACAATTTCACATTTGTACTATTTTTTCATATTGTTTGGCGTTCTTGCACACTTCTGGCCTTGAAACCCAGTTTTATGCTTTTTCAGGATCCCTGAATGATCAGCTTTTATTTTTGGTCATTGAGGTACAGCTTGCATCACACTTATGAGGGCCAGCATCCCAAAACGTGTACGTGGTTAGCTTTCCTTGATTAGTCAAGAATGGGTATTTGGCCAATTCTGTAATAATTAAAAATCAATGAATAGTTGATATTTATTCTGACAGATAGTACAAGCCATCAGCAACTTTTAATTTCACGATCAGGAGATGCCTTTTTCTTTATATATATAAATATAAAATGAAACCTTGATACAAAGCAATATAATGCGCCATATATATACAACAAATGAAGACATTACTTGTAGCAAAATATGATGCTACAAGTGCTTCAAAAGAGCCAGCCAAAAGAAGAAGCACATAAATACCTGGAAGTATTTGTCAGTGTTGATGGAGAGGAATTTCTGGAGAGCTGATTTCATGGCTTCGTGTCGGATATAGTAGCCTCTACATCACACAGCAGGGGGTTGGCTGGGTCCATATTGTAGATAAGGACAATTGTAGACAGGAGGTAAAGAACCAAATGTGGTCCCAGTGGTTAAATCACTAATACAATCCATTCAATCAAAGGCTAAAGCTTTGCTATCCATAAACTTATATATGAGCAGAAATGTACTGATAAAGCATAATTTGGATTATAGATTATAGCTACAAGAAAATAAGACCTAATCCAAATAAATTAATAGTATGTGACATTTTGTCAATAAATTTCCTTATCCAAATAAATTAAATTTATTGACAAAATGTCACATACTATTAATTTATTTGGATTAGGTCTTATTTTCTTGTAGCAGAAATGGACTTTTAATGATAAGGTACAATTTGGATTATACACAAAAATAAATTTGAAAAGTGAAAAGTGCTTTTGTCTGAGGAAGGCAAAAACGCTGTTACCAAAATGTTACATACACAAATTATTGATTTGTATTTGATCTTGTTATCTTAGGTGGAAATAATGTAAATATCTCTATGCTTAGTGCTAAAATTACCATACAATTTTGTAATAAAAAGATAAAGAAAATACAGCAGAACCTCTCCGTAAAAGACAACTCTTAGAACACCTAGTTGCAGAGCCAAAGTGTCCTCTAGGGAGAGGTGTCCTCTAAGAGGTTCTACAGTATATGCACATGATGATATTAAAAATTGATTAATGAAAATATCAAATTATTTATGTATTATATTATGATATATTATGTAACTCCAAAAGGTGGTTTGAGAGATTTAAAAAAATCTCAAATTAAGAATATTTCAGCCTCAAATTGGGGTCATAAATGATCTCTCCCCAAAAACCATGTCTCAACTCCCAAAAACCCTTGCAAAAATCATGCACGAATGCACTTATATCACCATTCAATATATATATATAATGTATACAGTAGAACCTCCATAGAGGACACTCCTGCTAGTGGACACCTCTCTGTATGTATATAAGGGTGGTTTTCATTGCCAAAATTATCATATTTGCTAATTAGCAACGCTTTGGCAAGAGGACATCTCTTTAAAGAACACTTCAGCTCTGCAACTAGATATCCTTTACAGGAAGGTTATGCTGTCTTTTGTAGTGAGGTGTCCTCTAGCAAGAGTGTCCTCTAATGAAGGTTCTACTATTTTACATTAAAATGACTTTCTTCTTAATTTGCTATGCACTTGTTTTTGCCCATTCATTTAACATATCTTTGAATGCATTATTAGGATTAGAGATAGATTTTAATGGCTAACCAAATCAAATCAAAAAGGATAAAGAAAAAAAAAGCATTTTCTGATCGTGCAACTAAAAGTTTCTGATGGCTTGCACTAGTTGTCATAATAAATATCGACTAATCGTTGATTTTTTAAATTATTACAGAATTAGCCAAATACCATTTCTTTATCATTTATTCTGACAGATGGTGCAAGCAATAAGCAACCTTTATTTGCACAATCGGAAAATGCCTTTTATTTTCTGAATTTATCCACTTGATCCCAGTACAATTTCACTTTTGTACTATTTTTCACAAAACGAGTAAGCTCTAAAAGAAAAATGTTTGATAGTAGCATTGTTACCAAAAAAAAAAAATTGTTACCAATTGGTAAAGGATTTAAATGTGGCAGCAATAATGGTACTGAGACATCACATAATGGATTTATTCTTATTTGAGGAGAGGTATAACCTTTCTTTTTATAGTAAAAAAATGATCCTCCCACCAAAACTTCCATCTCTATTTTGACCGTAGTATTGGTCTAGCCACTTTACCAGTAATCATCACTTTGGGAAATTTTAAAATTCCATGAATCCCTTGTGAAAAGTA
This sequence comes from Cordylochernes scorpioides, assembly GCA_030710605.1. Classification (NCBI taxonomy): domain Eukaryota; kingdom Metazoa; phylum Arthropoda; class Arachnida; order Pseudoscorpiones; family Chernetidae; genus Cordylochernes; species Cordylochernes scorpioides. The sequence goes on along the minus strand of CP092884.1, from coordinate 22,456,920 downwards.
AAGTTAACAATGGTAGCTAAGAAACTTCTGGTTTAACTTTATAATTGAGAAAAGTGTTGACACAAAGTTTCAAAAGAATCAATTAGAGATACTTGATTAATATACACTCATGGACCAAACTTAAGGAAGTTTCATATTTTGATGTCACCGGTCATCATTTTTTTTTTTTTTTTTTTTTGAGACAGCGGCAATTTTGTTCACACTTGGTTATCTTGTGTATCTTCAATAAAGGTCACTGTATATCAAAATCTTTCAGAGTTATTTTCTGAATCCCAATATACATACTAAAAGGTACAAGTTTTGTCCATGAGTGTATAAATTTTACTAACCATTGGGTGGATTTCATTGAGATAAGAGAAGTTACTTTGGACTGAAAAGGGCCATAGCCAATATTACCCAGATTCTGAATTCACCAAAGCTGGTGTTATGGAACTGACTCAAGATGCAGAGATGGGCAGGAGATGGTGCATAGTCTACTTTGATGAGAGAGATGGCTGTGGCTTGTCTTTTTAAGATCTTTCCATCCATGGTTTTGTTACCCTTGTGAATGTAGTCCCCAGACAGGATTAATCATATCAAAAAGTGTAAAGAAAAAAAATGGCATTTCCTGATCGTGCAACTAAAAGTTTCTGATGGGGAGAAGATTAATCAGTGGGCTGAAGAGGGAATTATTCTTAACTCTTTCTTTCAAAAATCAGCCATGAGCTTCCTATATCTATTTCATCTTCACTAATTGTGGAAATTTGTCCTATAGGATTATGAAAGAAAGAGTGTGGAATAATTCAATCATCAAGATTGTGAATTGCTTACCAATGGGCCAAGGTAGAGGGTGTTGGTAAAATGTCAGTCACCTGTTGATGAGAGCTGTGCGCTGCTTGCTCCTGCCGAAGTACTGGAGGAAGGGATCTTTGAAGTAGCCTTTGGTGCATGCTGAGTTCTTGCTGACAATGCTGGTGTTGTTGGTGGCCTGGACCTGACACACACAGCTCTGTGAGGATGATGACCCCCCTCTAATGTACATAGAACCTGGCTATAATACCTACACTTGGAACAAATATTTATATTGTAAGGGGTCGGTGGAAGGATGGTCTAAACCATTGGTTTTCGACTGCTACGACCCGGGTTCGATTCCCGCATTGGGCACTTTTTTCTGATTTAAAAAAAAAAATCCTCCAATGGCCCCCGATTCTTGCAAAAGTCCAACCCCACCAGTGAGTGCAAGTAACCAAACAAGGCTCTGGCACATTTGTAAGTGCAAAGTCAAACTGCTTTTCACATGTGTGAAAGTTGCCTAACTCTACACACCATGATTATTAATGGCCTGTACCACGTGTACTAGGGATAAGCAAAAAAAAAATTTAATTGTTATATAAACCATGTTGTTGTTAGAGTCATGGCTAAAACAAATGATACTTAAAACTTGAGAGCTTAGAATAATGATTTTACTAGCCGAATAACCCAAGCAATGCCCGGGTTTTACCTGAGAGCATTTTCCCCCAAGTGCATATGCATTTAAATTGTTGTTTTTTATTCAAATACTATTATTAATTATGACCTGGCTTAACGCGATATCTCCCCAAGTGAATGCTTGCCCTACAAATAATGCTTGAAATAAAACACTTTTAGTATATAATACAAACAAGAAATAAATGCCAAGCATTCTAAAATATAGTAATGCAATTCAGAATTTGACAACAAAAATAGAAAATAGCATGAATATAAAAAAAATGATACTCTGTTAATAAAATAATAAATACTTTGCTACATAGCTCCTTCCCTACAGGAGCTGTGACCCACAGCTTACATTGTAGTTACTGACATGGATCTGACATGCTTCTTCCAAGGATTCCATCGAAGTCTTGGAACTTTGTCCCTAGTACCTTTGCGTCCCTTTTCTTGGGCCGTGAAGAACGGCTTTGTCATCGTATCATCCATTGGAGTTGGTCGTCGGATCAAACCAGACTGGGTGCCTAGAATTGAAGTCACCACATAGTATAATAGGTTGTTGATTGTAGGTATCCAGAAGCTCCTTGATAAATTTTCGATGAGTGTCATTAAATCTATGTGAATGTATATAAAAGTTTGCAATAACAGTATTTGATTTTGCTGAATTTATAGAGGTGGTTGTACCAAAGGAGTTTGTGAATTTATTGATTTTATTATATTTTAAACACTTATTCATAAATATTGTTGCAGTGTATATTTGTTCATCTGTCGTTGAATGCACTATTTGAGATTCTAAATCGAAAATTACATCTCTATTAATTATATAGGGTTCCTGTATTAGGATGATATCTGGTAGGTTGTCTTTTATTGCAGCTTGAAGCTCATTCAATGCCATGAAACTTTTTCTTAAATTTTGTTGTAAACATTTAATTTTTTCCTTTTCCCAATGAAATAATTTAAACTGGGTGTTTTTTATTTTTCATTTATGGGAGAAAATTGTGTTCTTTGGATTATTCGATCTGTTTGTATTTTATAAAGCGGGCACACGTTAGAATTTGGCCTATGACTTGTTGAGCTATTTTTATATTTAGGGTTGCACACACTTAATCAACGGAACTTGCATTTGATCCTGTTCGACTTGTACTAGTTAGTTACTTGATTGTTCAGTTGGGAAATAACTTGTTCTCTCGATTATTCTGTCTATTTGTGTTTTATACATAGGACATTCCTCTGAGTTTGCTCTGTGTGATGAGGGCCTGTTTCTATACTTAGGATGTTGGGAACAATTGAAACATTTGGGAATTCCTGAGCAATCAACTATTTTCTTAGTTATATCCCTTTTTCTCAAATCATTTTATATATCAATTTTGCAATAGTTGTTTTTCCTTTTAAATTGCACCACACCTTTTAATCCATTTACGCTTTATTTTGCTTTGCATAATTTGTACCTAAAATAGAATATCTCACATTCCATATTTTACTTTTGAAAAGTTGCAATTAGGTTTAACCATTTCACCAAATCATTGTTATAATTACCTATGTAAAACAGTCGGCAAAGAAAACAACAATAAAATAATATTACCTATTTCTTACATCTTCAATATTTTATTAAACTAGAACATTGTTTACCATATTTCCACTATATATTTTCATTAATAACCACAATACCTTATAGCTTCACATTTCCATATACAGTCGAACTTGGATAATTCGAACCCCAAGGGACCATAAAAAAATTCGAATTATCCAAAAATTTGAATTAAAAACGGAAATTATAATTATAGGAAATTCTGGGGACCAAGATAAATATTCGAATTGAAGAGGTTTTCGAATTAAAGAAGTTCGAATTATCCAAGTTCTACTGTATTTTAAATTCCCTAATTTTAATATTTGATATTTTCTCATTTAATCTCATTTCACAATATGTTTTTATTTTTGAAATTTTGCATCATTACCCCTATTACTCATTTCCTATATAAATATCTAAAAGCGTTTCTGCCAAAATGTAAATTTAGCAATACCAACATATGTAAATTTCAACTCTTATTTTTATCCACCTTGATTCTTTTTTCTTCAAATGACCATTCTTTATTCTTACCATTACCTTTTTTTTCTTTACATGTTCATATCTTGTTTTCACATTTGCCTTTTTGTACATATATATAATATTACCCTTTGTCTACTGTTTAATGCTTTTCACAAATGCCTTCTTTTTTTCTTATAATCATCCAATGTTTTTTCACAATGCTATCATATTTATATTTTTCATTCATATACTTTTTAATAATTATGCATTTTATTTTCCTTCCTCATTTTTAACCCTTAACTGGACGGGTGGACTTTTCTTACGTAACTGGACGGGTTGGGTAGATTCAACCCACTTATGTAACTTTATGAAATAAGCGCTAAATAATGATTGAAATCATTATTAATAAAAATATTTAATTAATATATAGTTAATATACATATTTTGACTTTTAAAAATTCTGAATATAATCTATTTACAGTTTTCACAAATTTATAAGAAATGTTTTTGCAAACACTTAGTTGACAAACAGAGCAAAGGGTTTTTATTTTATTTACTGCGTTTTTGATAGACATTTGAAGCACCTTTTTGGAGTATCAGATTGTTGTGGCATCGTAGTTTCACTTGGTGTACTTGAACCATCATTCTTCTTGAATTGTCGTTTGTAATTCCAGTGGGAGAGAATTGAGATTACGTGTGGCCAGGTGTTCATCAGTCAATGCTCTCCCAAGATCAACAATAAAATAACTCCTTTCTTTTTTACCCTTTTTATCAATCTGATTACCAATTTTATTATTATTACTATTATTATTTTTTTTGGGGAACATAGGAATCTAATGTGGTTGTTCCAGAGAAACCAAAAATAGATGTTCCTGATTCTCTATTAGGGTGCAGTTGAAATTGTGGTGAATCTAAGGTTTGTTCTTTCTCATTGTTCCTAAATATGTAAGGCCATGTTCTTTCAACTTATCAACAAATTCTACTGAAGTGAACCAATTGTCTGATGGAATATTTCTTCCAAAGTGTGGTCGACTAATTTCTAAAACCTATATATATTTTGGGTTGGCAGGTATAGTTCTCTCTGTCGACTTGATTGATAATTATACTTATCCAAAGAAAGAAGTGTTATTTTATAAAAGGAAGCTAAAAATAGTGGAAGATAGAGACTCAAGTATGAGCCACGAGCTAACACCGACACGAAAAATTCTCACGCTTCTGGACGGGCTGGGCAGAATCCGCCCCAACATGCAAATTTAACCCCCCTCCCAAAACTGAAATTTATAAAGGATGGATGGAAAATGTTGGTATCACTGTAAAATTAGAATACACGAAAGCTGGTAGCTCTAGGTAAACGAAAAATATATTATTTTCCTATATTAAGTTTATGCATGGGTAGAATCTACCCAACCCGTCCGGTTAAGGGTTAATATTATATGTGTATTTTTTTTCTTGTCTATTTCCAATCTATTGGCTCACAACAAGCCAATATGATCAAGGAATATCACCCTTGTATTTCTCACTTTTTAATAATTTTTATTTTCCTTACTCATTCTTATTATGTGTCATTTTCTCATTTTCGGATCTATTGGTTCACAATAAGCCAATACGATTATGGAACCCTTTTTCTTTTTCTCTCTTTACATTTTCACTCTTTACCACATTTTTGTTATCATTATTCACATTATGCATCATTTTGTACTTTCCTGTCTATTGGTTACCATATAAAAACCAATATGATAAGTGACTATCACCTCTCGCGTTATTTTTCTTTCTATCATAATTTTATCTTTTTTTTTTAACTATATTTTTTATCGCCTTTCTCTTCACCCATATTATTCTCTTCACAGGGGGGAAATGTTATATTAAAATTTTATTTTATTTAAAATTATAATTTCATAGATTCAGATACTCTGCTAGATCGACCACCAGAGGTCACTCTTCCCCTATAAAAACTCATTGTTGTTGTTACCGGATGGCCGACTCAAATCTTTGTACATTATGTAAATAATCTTTTGTGTTCCTTGTTCTACTCGCCTTAAGCCAGGCAGTACTTTAATCAAATTATGTTTTTATATATTCCTTTATCTCAATTAAAGCAATTACTGATCAAAACCATTTTTATTATTATACTTTAAAGATTTTAACCACGACTCCATTACCATAGCATAACCACAAGATAATCAAAAATAAAGCAGAAAATCTTACTTTTTAAAAAATATAACATACAGTAAAACCCTGCTAATACGAACTGTTGGAGGTGATCATCTTTATATTAAATATTAAAATCTTTAATACGTTATGTATAAATTCCATTGTTGAAAATTTGTATTTTTAAATTTAATTGTAAAAAAATTTGTAAATTTATATATGTAAATTATTGTGCCAGATTAATCAATAATAGAGGATTTGCATATGTCTTGTTAGTTAAAAAGAAGATAATTTTTTTGTTTGGCTGAGAAGCTAGATGCTCTCAGGTTAGTTTTTTCCTTATTGTAAATATGTTTGTACAATATCTTAAAATTCTCTGCTTTAATTTTATTATTAAAATAAACATAATTTCTTCATAAAAGTATATTTATTTTTTCCTCTTTAAAAACCTCAAGAATTAATAGAAAATATTAAAAAGGTACCATCTCTATCCTCCTTGCACCCAACAAAGGTTATGGGCCTACTTGCAAGCTTTTAGCTGAATACTATAACAATTTAAGAAAAGAATTGGCTAAGCTTTTGGGGCCGTATTAAAAGTTTGAAATGAATGGTACAAATTTCACTTTTCCAAAGCTGAATGCTTTTAACTATAATATCTGGAAAGTGGATATGAAGGTCCTTCTAATTGATAGAGGAAGCTGGGATTTTATCATAGAAGATGAACATGATCTTCCCAGCTGAGGCAACAGCCAAAGATACAAGAGAATTCAAATGGAGGAAGGATAGGGCTTTTGCTACTTTACCAAGGAGTAGAAAGAAAATACCAAACGTTGATTGCCAATGCTGCTGATGGAAAAGAAGCTTGGAATATATTAAAGCAGAATTTTGAACCAAATTCAAGGGCCAGACTGGCTGGTTTGATTGATGAATTTTATGAACTGAAATTTACTCCTGATGAAGAAACTATTGGAATATTTATAAAAAGAGTCCAAGAGAAAAAACAACTGATTAAAGAAGCTGGATTTGATCTACCTGAAGTACTTGTGTGTTTTCAGTTGATAAGGAAGTTACCTCAAGATTATGATGGCATTGTCCAAGTTCTATACAGACTAGAAGAAAAACAATTCAATGTTGAAAACATTGAAGCCCACTTAATAAATGAATCGGGAAGAGTTCAACAAAAGAAAAAAGATGATGGACTTGATATTGTGGCAAACGCTTATCAAACGAAAACTCCCAGGATGTACCAAGGAAATAAAAAGAAAAATTATTTTTCTGCAAAAGCACAGTATAGCAGTGGAAGCATGCTGGAGCCAACAGTGCATACAAGAACAGCAAGAACCCATGATATAAGGAATTGCTCATTCTATGGGAAAACTGGCCATCTTTTAAAAGACTGTTTTCTTAGAAACAAAAACTCTCAATGGCAACACTACAGAAAGGATCAGAACTACAAGGGAAAATCTTGGGGAATATTTATTTACAGCAAGACTAGTAGATAAATTATATATTGTAAATGGATACCCTAATAAAGCCAAAGCTCAAAATTATTCAGTTTCTTATAACTCATATCTTAATTTTCTCCATAAGAGATTTTGTCATATTAACTCAGAAATACTGAATTCTATGAGTAAAAAGAATACTGTCAAAGGATTAGAAAAAGTTAAGGGTAATCCAACCACATGTGATATATGTAAAGTAGCTAAGATCACCAGATCATCATTTAAATTTAGCTATACAATTCTGACTAGAAAATGTTTAGAAAAAGTACATATGGATATCTGGGGTCCTGCACCAGTGAGATCACTTGGTGGCAGTAGATATTTTCTTTCTATCATAGATGACTACTCTAGAAAGGCTAATGTTTATTTCCTAAAAGAAAAGTCAGAAGTTTTTAACTATTTTAAGCAATACTTGCATGAGTCTGAGAGAGCATTAAATGCCAAATTAAAATGTATTAGGACAGATAATGGATTAGAATTCTGTAACAAAGAATTTGAAAATTTTCTAGTAAATTTGGGTATTAAAATAGAAAGAACATCAACTTATAGTCCTGAACAAAATGGAATTGCTGAAAGGTTTAATCGAACTGCTATTGAAGGTGTTCGAGCAATGCTTTTAGATAGTGGATTACAACCCAGATTCTGGGCAGAAGCCCTAAATACCTTTACATACACTAAAAATAGATGTGAACATGCTCTAATAAAGGAGTAAGTCCAATGGAATTATGGTTAGGACATAAACCATCTGTAAGACATTTTAAAATTTTTGGCTCATTAGCTTACGTACATGTCCCTAAAATAAAAATAAATAAATTACAACCTAAGGCCAATTCAGGCATAATGGTAGGTTATGCAACCAAAACAAAAGGTTATAGAATTTGGTTACCAGCAGATAGAAAAGTAATAGAAACCATTCATGTATATATTGATGAAGCTAAGAAAGGTGTAGATACTTTATTTGGTACTGCTTCTAGAGTACAATATGTTTTTTACCCACAGGATGATAACTACCCTTATGGAAATAATGATAGTGATAACCATAATTTACATACACTTACCCCAATAGACATAACTAAATGGAAAAGACTAGAAGTACCTAGAAAGACAGGACCACGAGTAGATGTATACTATTATCCACCTTCTAGTGATCAAAAATTAAGATCATTTAATGATGTACAAAAATATTGTGAAACACAAAAGCTTGAATTTAATTCTGAAATGTTTTCATTTAGACCACAAAAACCAGATATAACCGAGGAAAATGAAGTTAAAATAGAATCAAACTGTTTAGAAGATGATTTGTACGAAAGTGTTTTCCATGAGGAAATCTATAATGTAGAACTTCCTAAAAACTTTAATGATGTACAACAATCACAGGAATTGGATTAAAGCAATGGAGGATGAACTTAAGGTGATGAAAGATAGGAAAGTATGGAAATTAGTAGATCCCCCACCTCAAGGTGTGAAAATATTAGGTATAAAATGGATATATAGCGTAAAAAGGGATGATAAAAATAATATAAAAAGATATAAAGCTAGGCTTGTGGCACAAGGTTATAGACAGAAATATGGAATAGATTACACTGACATTTTTTCACCAGTTGTAAATTTTTCAATAATTATTGGGAGTACAAATAAGATTTGAGGGATTTGTAAAAGAAGCCACAACAAATATTATATAAATAGCATCGGACCTTGTAAGGTTTCATGTTAAGGCTTCATCATTTCCCCAAAAGCAGTCTTTTCACTCAAGTGTAAGGAACGTTTTTTTTGGTGCTCTAACCATGTCAACCTTTTTGCCAACAAAACACAATTTGCGGGAAGCGCTGCTTTTTTGTTTTAATTTGAAGAAAAGTGCAACTGATGGACATCGATTGCTGTGTGAGGCATATGGTAAACATGCTCTATCAATAAAATCATGTGAGTACTGGTTTTGGCATTTCAAAAGTGGTGATTTTGACACCAGAGACAAAGAACGCGGAGGGAGGCCAATAAAGTTCGAAGACGCTGAGTTGGAGGCTTTATTGGACGAAGATTCAAGCCAAACTCAAGAGGAGCTCGCTGAAACCTTGGGAGTGACTCAACAAGCGATTTCGAACCGTCTCAAGGTCATGGGTATGGTGCAAAAACAAGGAAATTGGGTTCCATATGAACTCAAGCCAGGAAACATCGAGCGCCATATTTGCACGTGCAAACTACTGCTCAAAAGACAAAATCGGAAGGGTTTTTTGCATCGAATCGTGACGGGGGACAAAAAGTGGATTCACTACGACAACCCAAAGCGCAGAAAATCGTGGGTTAAGCCCGGTCATGCATCAACTTCAACGGCCAAACCGAATATTCATGGCAAAAAGCTAATGCTGTGCATCTGGTGGGATCAGCTCTGAGTGATCTACTATGAGCTACTTCAGCCTAACGAAACCATCACTGGAGAACGTTACTAACAACAATTGATGCGATTAAGCCGAGCATTGAAGATTAAACGCCCACTATATGCCAAAAGACATGACAAGGTGATCTATGGCACGACAACGCTCGGCCACATGTTGCAAAAGTTGTCAAGGAGACTTTGGAGGCGCTTCAATGGGATGTCCTACCCCACCCGCTGTATTCACCAGACATTGCTCCTTCACACTACCACATGTTCCGTTCGATGACACATGGCCTGGCCGAGCAGCACTTCACTTCTTACGAAGAGGCGAAAAATTGGGTCAATGTTTGGATCGCCTCAAAAGACGAGGAATTTTTTCGACACGGAATCCGTATGCTGCCTGAAAGATGGGAAAAAGTCGTAGCTAAAGATGGACAATACTTTGAATGAAATATATTGTACTGATTTCTCTGAATAAAGCTTCGAATTTATAAAAAAATCCCTCAAAACTTATTTGTACTCCTAATAGATTCCTGTTCATAATATTAGTATCTTTGCTAAGATGGAAGCATGTCCAGTTAGATGTTAAATCAGCCTATCTTTATGGAAATTTGAAGGAAAAAATTTACATGCAACAATAAAAGGTAGTGAAGATAAAGTTTGTCTTTTAGAAAAGACTATTTATGGGTTACATCAGAGTGGAAGAGAATGGAATAAAGAATTGGATTCAATTTTGAATTCAATAGGATTTGAGACCATTAAATGGCGCAATTGTGTATATAAAATGAATAATAGTGTTATCCTGATAGTATATGTTGATGATATATTGTTATTTGGAATAGAAACATCTGTAATTGGAAAAACTATTCAAATTATTAAAGAAAAGTTAGATACGTATAGAGGAATTAGGAAAGGTCACAAATATCTGTTAGGAGTTAACTTTGAAACTACAGACAAGGGCATATACTTACATCAAGAAACATATATAAGCAGACTTATAACTAGTTTTACAGATCTACCTGAGACATTGGTAAATTTACCTTTTAAAACAGGGTGCTGGTTACCACCAAAAATTAAGGAAGATGAAATTATTGAGACTGAACTCATGAGAAAATACCCATATAGATCAATAATAGGTTGTTTATCTTTCCTTGCAGACAGAAGCCGACCAGATATTTCTTTTTCAGTAAACACAATGGCTCAATTCTGTAATGGATACACATATCAGCATTGGAAAATCGTTGTGGACCTAATGAATTATGTCTTTAGGACAAAACATTATAAAATAAACCTATCTAATGTTAATAGAGGCATCTTAAATGCATATTCTGATGCAAACTGGGGAAGTCATTTGACCAATAGACACTCCACAAGTGGATACATACTATATCTAGATGATACCCCATTTACATGGAAATCGAGAAAACAAAAGTGTATTGCATTAAGTTCTATGGAATCCGAATTTATAGCCTTAACTGGAAGTGTAAAAGAAACAATATGGTATTTTAATATATTAAAAGAAATAGACGTACTACCTAATGTGAGAAAACCTATTCAATTTTGTGACAATCAGTCAGCTATATATTTCTGTAAGAATAGTGTAGAAAATATAAAAACCAAGCATATTGATATCAGACTACATTCATTCGAAAACATGTTGAAGAAGAAGAATTCACTTTGAAATTTATTAATAGTAATTTAAACTTGGCTGACTTCCTAACTAAACCTTTATCTAAAGAGAAACTAAGTTGTTTCATAGAGAAACTGTTTTGGAGATGAACTATCTACAAATTAATTCAAGATTCATCTTTAGACAAGACTGGACCTGAAGCAGGAGGGAGTATGAAGCCCACTACTTGTACAAGTCAACAAGGGACTCTGCATCATCTGTAAATTCCTTCACTGTGTTGTCCTGTTTATCTCATTATACTTTTGTGTAAATAGAGCTATGATGTTGTAAATCATGAGAAGTGATGATCATGGGGCCGATTGTTGGTGGTGATCATCTTTATATTAAATATTAAAATCTTTAATATGTATAAATTCCATTGTTGAAAATTTGTATTTTTAAATATAATTGTAAAAAAATTTGTAAATTTATATGTGTAAATTCTTGTGCCAGATTAATCAATAATAGAGGATTTGCATATGTCTTGTTAGCTAAAAAGAAGATAATTTTTTTGTTTGGCTGAGAAGCTAGATGCTCTCAGGTTAGTTTTTTCCTTATTGTAAATATGTTTGTACAATATCTTAAAATTATCTGCTTTAATTTTATTATTAAATTAAACATAATTTCTTCAAAAAAGTATATTTATTTTTGACGTGACAACGTCTTAAATTAGGTTGCGGCTGGGAGTCACTTATGAAAAAGTGTAACGCCCGGTAACGTTACGATGAGTCACCGAACGAGAGTGCTGCGCGCGCAGCGCTAGAGAATTAGGCGCATTGAATCGGCGCATGCTTGTCTCTGTCTTTGTTTTTCTCGAACGTTCTTGGCGTTGGAAAAACAAGAAAGCGTCATAATACAAGTTCACACGTGTGGTTAAAGTATCGTCAGCTGTGTCTGTAGTGAAAATGTGGAGTGCTTAGATACGTCATTTACAACAACTACAACAATAAAGGTAAATAATTGTACATTGATATTTCATTATCGTAAACTATGATTGATTGATTAATTGTTAGATTGACACAAAAGTTGAGAAACTGAGTTTATAGGTTATGTCATACTATTGATAAATGTTGATAGTGTTAAATAAATTATTAGTTTAAAATTAATTAATTAATTAATTATTATTTTACAAATTTTAAATAGTTTCAAATATATTTAGCAAAAATTTGAACCTTCGATCTGAATAAATGTTTTGATTTTCGAATTGATTCTTTAAAATTACAAATATTAAGAAAAAGTGGCAGATATAATAAAACTTTATTTAAACTGTGTTGAGCAAGAATTTTAACATCTAATATAAGTAAATGTTTTAATACAGCCATAATGGCTGTATAATGCAAGAACTTCAGACTCGGGCGTATATTCGGGCGTATGTTACTCGGATGTTATATTATAAATGCACAATAATTTCCTTCGCATTGAGTTTCAACATAGAGGAAGTCCGCACGCTCACATTTTACTGTGGTTACACGATGATCCACATGATAATGCCATTGTTAAAGTACTGCAAGTTACTTGCTTCGCCGCTAATACTAGCTTCGAGTTTATACTCGGTGCTGTATATATTCATCCAGGAGCTAGTATGCAGGATATTGGAATGTTACTATGGCAAGGACTCGGTCCGTACATTCACAACAGCCAGTACGTGCCACCGTTCGTGCAAGTTGATTCTAGTATACCGATTCTTCTGTGTGGTGATTTTAACAAAAACGTAAAGCCTGACAACTCGTTTCTTAATTTCATGAAAAATACGTATAATCTTGATTGCGTATCAAACGTTTCTAAGTCAACTACGTTAAAAGGAACAACTATAGACTTGACTTTCGCAAGACACATTACAGCAGAAACACTTCCTTTCATTTCATATTTCTCCTATCATCGTCCTATCCTCAACAAAATCACTCAAATAGGAATTAGTTAAGTTTAAGTTTACATGTACAATGTTTTAGTAAACAAAATATATTTCTATAGTTAAAATTTGTGCAATTCTTATTTTCATTCAATTCCTTGTTCCTATTGTGCAATTTAATTATATTCATATCAATAAATATTCTACCGTTGTCACGTAAAATCTTCGCCCGTAAAACCGACTTTACAGGCAACCATTTTTTTCCTCTTTAAAAACTTCAAGAATTAATAGAAAATATTAAAAAGGTACCATCTCTATCCTCCTTGCACCCAACACGAACCCTGGATATAGCGAACCTTCCCTTATAACGAGCCCACGGTGATTCCCAATTCCATTCCATTGAAAATACCATCGTTATAACGAACTTTGCGATTTTTAAAATAACGAACTACCCCTATAACGAACCTATTTTCGGTCCCAAAATGATAAAATCTATTTAAAATACTATGCTTATAACGAACTTAAAATTGTGATTTAAAAAATTTTTAAACAACAAAATTTTGAGCATGTTTCAGCTCAGGGATCACGATTTAAAAACAAAAAATTAGCGGCATTGTTTGTTTTCATTTCCATTCTATTTTTGCTGTATGTTGTATAAATTTTTACACATTATATGAGGGGTGTCCCATAAGTCCGTGGCCCGACCATGAGAACGAAATATTAGAAACTAATAAATTTTACCATATATTCTTTAAAGCCTTGTATAAAGATAAGTAAATTTTTAAGTTTCTACAACTAACCGTTTTTTGTTATAGGTTCTGAAAGAGGACAAGAAACAGGAATCATCTAAAATTGAGACAAACGAGATTTGTGCTGTAATAAAATATCTTTGTAAGAAAGGAATGTCGCCGAAGGAAATCTATGAGGATATGGTGGATACATTAATGGAAAATGCTCCTTCCTAGAGAACAGTAAAAAAATGGGTAGCTGCGTTTAAATTAGGGAGGATCAGCGCCGAAGACGAACATCGACTAGGAAGACCTGTTGAGTCAGTTACTCAAGAAAACATCGACAAGATACATGTTTTGGTTATGTTGGACAGAAAAATGACAGTTCGTCGGATAGAAGAGACCTTGAGTATTCCAAAAACAACAGTGGATCGGATCATAAGAGAACACTTGGGCCTCAGGAAGCTTTCTGCCCGTTGGGTTCCCAAACTTGTGACACCCGATCAAAAGGCTGTAAGGAGAAAGTTATCTTCGGACAATCTTGCGTTATTTGACGCCAATCCAGAGGAATTTGTTAATAGATTTGTTACCATGGATGAGACTTGGGCCCATCACTTTACACCAAAGTCCAAGCAACAATCCATGCAATGGAGACACTCCGGTTCCCCTCCCAGACAGTTCCATCAGCAGGGAAGGTTATGGTGTCTGTCTTTTGGGATTCCAAGGGTGTACTTCTTCTAGACTTTTTGAATAAGGGTCAAACCATCACTGGCAATTATTATGCAAATCTTGTCAAGCAACTACGAGAAGCTATTAAAGAAAAAAAGAAGAGGAAAGTTATCCAAGAAGATTGTTTACCATCAAGACAATGCTCTGAGTCATCGGTCGCTGCAAGCCATGGCTGCTATTTATGATTCTGGCTTTGAACTTTAACCACATGCACCCTATTCACCAGATCTAGCTCCGTCTGACTTCCACCTATTTCCTCACTTGAAAAAAATCACTTTCTGACATTCATTTTAGGTCAGATGAAGAGGTCATTGATGCTGTAACCTCATTTTTTGAGTCACTTGAAACATCGTTCTTTTTGGAGGGCATAAAAGCATTAGAACATCGCTGGAAAAAGTATATAGACCTTAAAGGGGATTATGTTGAATAATATAAATCATAATCATTTTATTAGTCATTTTCTTTATATGTCGGGCCACGGACTTATGGAACACCCCTCGTACTTTTATTTAATAGAATATCTTTGCATCCGACAATTTTGAAATAGAAGAAAATACAAATGGCTTTCAAAATAAAGAAAAGAAACAAAGAGTGGCGTTCTAAAAAAAAAAGTGGCAGCATGCCCTTTTAGAAGCGTTCTATATCAAGTTTAACCTAGGCTAAAACATAATTCCAAATAATTTTAAAGCCAGAAATGATTTGAATAACAGGTTAAAAACAAAATTTAATATACACTTCATAAGAATATGTGGAAACTGGAATTGGAAGAAGAAGAAAAAAACAGTTCCCCCAAGTTCCTCGTGTCTCATGAGCCACAAACAAATCTACTTATAAATTCTCAAAACTACCACTACAGTTCTAATTTTAGAATAGAATTCTTGTTAGGTATATGACTCATTCAGGGTTCGCGTATATTCCCCCTGGCCAGTGGTTTTACCACCGATATTGGGTTTGCAAATTGTCATTTTTTATTCGCAATTTTACCGATCGCGCAATCGTATCAACATGTTTTGCGTCAGATTTTTCTGAAATGGATACTTTTAATTCATCTTCAATTGATTCAGAATACACGGAGCTTCATTACTTTGATGGAAATAATGATATTTTATGACAATTCTGATTTTCAAATTTCACTTTCAAACAACAAGGTATTAGAGGCATATTTTTTCAAATAAATATAGTATTATATTATTTGAGAAAGATGTTCTAAAATACTCTTATACCTTTTAAATATATAATTAATAATGTTTTGCCTAGGGGATTTGGCTTAATTTTTAAATAATACATAGGTTTATACGAGGTGTGTTCAAAAAGTATCGCGAATTTTGAATTTTCGCGGGTTACGTATATTCGAATTTCGATCTTTTTGTGGCTTTATGTTGGTACTCATGTCTCTCACTTATGCAGACAAGCTCGGCTATTTTGAATGTTCACTTAATTGTTGACAGCTGCTTTGCTTGCAGGTGTTTTGGATCGTCTTCGATTTTTACCTATTAAAAAAAATGGATCAAAAAAACTTGTATCAAATTTTGTGTGAAAAACGAAATTAAGTGCGCGGATGCATTCCGAATGTTGACTGTGGCATACGGAGAAGCTACCTTGGACCGAAGCAACGTTTATCGGTGGTACAAAATGTTCTCAGAAGGCCGAGAAGATGTGAACGACGAAGAGCGTGCCGGACGCCCAAGCACTTCAACAACAGACGAAAAAATTATGAAGTGGAGAAAATGATATTGGCCAATCGTCGAATCACCGTTAGAGAAGTTGCTGAGGACCTAAACATATCGATTGGCTCGTGCCATTCGATTTTTATCAATGATTTGGGCATGAGACGGGTCGCCGCGAAATTCGTAACAATATTGCTCAATTGCGACCAAAAACAGCATCGCATGAACATTGCTAATGAGATGTTGGACTCTGTCCGCGACGACCCAAATTTGCTCCAGAGGGTCATAACTGGTGACGAAGCGTGGGTTTATGGTTATGACGTGGAAACCAAAGCTCAATCATCTCAATGGAAGCTGCCGCACGAACCAGGACCGAAAAAAGCGCGCCAAGTTCGGTCGAATGTGAAAGTTTTGCTGACAGTTTTCTTCGATTGCAGGGGTGTGGTGCATCATGAGTTCTTGCCACAGAGTAGAACGGTCAATAAGGAATATTTCCTGCAAGTTATGTGCAATTTGCGCGAGGCAATCCGCCAGAAACGCCCGGATTTGTGGAAGAACAAAAATTGGCTTTAGCACCATGATAACGCCCCTGCTCACACATCGTTGCTTGTGCGTGACTTTTGGCCAAAAACAACACACTAATGAGGCCGCAGCCACCGTATTCCCCAGATCTGGCCCCCTGTGACTTTTTCTTGTTCCCTAAACTGAAGAGGCCCATGAAAGGACGACGTTACGCTACGCTTGACGAAATAAAGACGGCATCGAAGGAGGAGCTGAAAAAGATTTAAAAAATGATTTTTTGAAGTGCTTTGAAGATTGGAAAAACCGTTGGCACAAGTGTATAATATCTCATGGGGATTACTTTGAAGGTAAAATTTTACACAAATAAATTTACTGGCAATGCGTTTCTTTTTAAATATCATCAAATATTATCTCTACAGACCTTACTGCAATGATATGAGTTATTGAATGAGAGGGCTTGGCTCATCAGTAGTGAACCCTCTCAGCGGTTTCGCCAAATTAATCTCTAGACCGCTCTACTATTGTATTGGACTGGGTTTGTTATATACCCTGCATTTTCTATGGAAGACAGCTTAGGGGTGTTTAGTGAACTATGGACATAAGCTTATAGGTCTGTAGAGGTACATACATATAATTTCAAGGTATTGCATCGAGCAAAGCTCTTCCGCAAAATATATTTTCATAACCAATATATATTAGTAAATTAAATTTTATTGCCATCTATCGTTAAAATTTTACACAAATAAATTTACTGGCAATGCGTTTCTTTTTAAATATCATCAAATATTATCTCTACAGACCTTACTGCAATGATATGAGCTTTTAATTCATCTTCAATTGATTCAGAATACACGGAGCTTCATTACTTTGATGGAAATAATGATATTTTATGACAATTCTGATTTTCAAATTTCACTTTCAAACAACAAGGTATTAGAGGCATATTTTTTCAAATAAATATAGTATTATATTATTTGAGAAAGATGTTCTAAAATACTCTTATACCTTTTAAATATATAATTAATAATGTTTTGCCTAGGGGATTTGGCTTAATTTTTAAATAATACATAGGTTTATACGAGGTGTGTTCAAAAAGTATCGCGAATTTTGAATTTTGAATAATGAGGCCGCAGCCACCGTATTCCCCAGATCTGGCCCCCTGTGACTTTTTCTTGTTCCCTAAACTGAAGAGGCCCATGAAAGGACGACGTTACGCTACGCTTGACGAGATAAAGATAGTAGAGCGGTCTAGAGATTAATTTGGCGAAACCGCTGAGAGGGTTCACTACTGATGAGCCAAGCCCTCTCATTCAATAACTCATATCATTGCAGTAAGGTCTGTAGAGATAATATTTGATGATATTTAAAAAGAAACGCATTGCCAGTAAATTTATTTGTGTAAAATTTTAACGATAGATGGCAATAAAATTTAATTTACTAATATATATTGGTTATGAAAATATATTTTGCGGAAGAGCTTTGCTCGATGCAATACCTTGAAATTATATGTATGTACCTCTACAGACCTATAAGCTTATGTCCATAGTTCACTAAACACCCCTAAGCTGTCTTCCATAGAAAATGCAGGGTATATAACAAACCCAGTCCAATACAATAGTAGAGCGGTCTAGAGATTAATTTGGCGAAACCGCTGAGAGGGTTCACTACTGATGAGCCAAGCCCTCTCATTCAATAACTCATATCATTGCAGTAAGGTCTGTAGAGATAATATTTGATGATATTTAAAAAGAAACGCATTGCCAGTAAATTTATTTGTGTAAAATTTTAACGATAGATGGCAATAAAATTTAATTTACTAATATATATTGGTTATGAAAATATATTTTGCGGAAGAGCTTTGCTCGATGCAATACCTTGAAATTATATGTATGTACCTCTACAGACCTATAAGCTTATGTCCATAGTTCACTAAACACCCCTAAGCTGTCTTCCATAGAAAATGCAGGGTATATAACAAACCCAGTCCAATACAATAGTAGAGCGGTCTAGAGATTAATTTGGCGAAACCGCTGAGAGGGTTCACTACTGATGAGCCAAGCCCTCTCATTCAATAACTCATATCATTGCAGTAAGGTCTGTAGAGATAATATTTGATGATATTTAAAAAGAAACGCATTGCCAGTAAATTTATTTGTGTAAAATTTTAACGATAGATGGCAATAAAATTTAATTTACTAATATATATTGGTTATGAAAATATATTTTGCGGAAGAGCTTTGCTCGATGCAATACCTTGAAATTATATGTATGTACCTCTACAGACCTATAAGCTTATGTCCATAGTTCACTAAACACCCCTAAGCTGTCTTCCATAGAAAATGCAGGGTATATAACAAACCCAGTCCAATACAATAGTAGAGCGGTCTAGAGATTAATTTGGCGAAACCGCTGAGAGGGTTCACTACTGATGAGCCAAGCCCTCTCATTCAATAACTCATATCATTGCAGTAAGGTCTGTAGAGATAATATTTGATGATATTTAAAAAGAAACGCATTGCCAGTAAATTTATTTGTGTAAAATTTTAACGATAGATGGCAATAAAATTTAATTTACTAATATATATTGGTTATGAAAATATATTTTGCGGAAGAGCTTTGCTCGATGCAATACCTTGAAATTATATGTATGTACCTCTACAGACCTATAAGCTTATGTCCATAGTTCACTAAACACCCCTAAGCTGTCTTCCATAGAAAATGCAGGGTATATAACAAACCCAGTCCAATACA
This sequence comes from Cordylochernes scorpioides, assembly GCA_030710605.1. Lineage (NCBI taxonomy): Eukaryota > Metazoa > Arthropoda > Arachnida > Pseudoscorpiones > Chernetidae > Cordylochernes > Cordylochernes scorpioides. The sequence goes on along the minus strand of CP092884.1, from coordinate 22,437,512 downwards.
ATAGTAGAGCGGTCTAGAGATTAATTTGGCGAAACCGCTGAGAGGGTTCACTACTGATGAGCCAAGCCCTCTCATTCAATAACTCATATCATTGCAGTAAGGTCTGTAGAGATAATATTTGATGATATTTAAAAAGAAACGCATTGCCAGTAAATTTATTTGTGTAAAATTTTAACGATAGAGAGAGATGGCAATAAAATTTAAATTACTTTGAAGGGGACAAAATATGTATTCATGAATAAATAAATAATTTTTGAAAAACACAAAAGTCGCGATACCTTTTGAACACACCTCGTATATAAACATGTATGCTAATGATAAGAAGAACCTATTAACAAATGACTTCTTTTAATATTCAGCATTACTGTAAAGAAATAGGTCAAATTAGGGAATTAAAACAAAGTGACCATTATTAAGTGGCTGCCTTTTCCTGTTTGTATGGCTGTTTTTTAATTATACTGTCTAAAAATTTACAAAGTTAAAAAAATGGCCAAACCGTGGCTATAGTGAACCAAAAGCTCTGTCCCATTGTGGTTCACTATAGAGGGGTTTTACTGTATATATGCACACGTTGACTTTTATAAGGGCTGTTTAATAAGTAAGGTAAAAAATAAAGAAAACTTATTTTTGGAAAATGATGTTTCATTTTTAACATAGTCCCTTGTTGTATATATATTTTAATTGATTAATTATTCCCACAGAGTATGTTTGTAAGATCACAAGTAAATAGGCGCTAACCCTAAGAAAAAAAAAGTTCCTTTGTTTAATATGTTTCTCCTTTATATTTGTTCTCTCTCTCTCTCTCTCTCTCTCTCACTCTTGTAAATCAATAAATATAATGTTTGATTAATATTCTTGGAATCAATTTCATTTAAAATTCTAAGCAAAGTCAACCTAGTCCCCATTCAGCTCCACACACCTGGTCCAACAATGTTCTGATTTAACCCCTCAGAAAAGTATGATGTTCGGGGTCCTCAAAATATCCATTTACATCATTGATAACCTCTTTATTTGATATATCCTCCGTCCCAGCCATTTCTTTATATACAACAACAACAAAAGCCTTTATTTAGGGTCACTGACCCTATACAGGATTCACCAGAGGTATGCATAAGAACAAAGTAGTGAGACAAAGGAAATAACGATATATACAGAGTAAAAAGAGAAAGAAAAAAAAAACAAGAAAAGGAAAAAAAATAAGAAGAAGAAAGAGGAAAGCAAGAAATCAACACAAAAAGAGTAGCAGTAAGAAAGTGGGGAGTGAGTATCACTTGGCCTTCTTCTGAGATATGGACTTGTGGAAACCATAAAACGCCGTAGCAATATACCCATTTCTTTATATATGGGAAGAGGAAGAAATCACATGGGACCAAATCTGGGGGATAAGGTGTATGAGGGACCAATTGGAAACCTAATTCGAACAATTTGGTAGCTACTACATTCGACCTATAGGGGGGAGCATCATCGTGGTGAAAAAGCACCTTTTTCTGAGCCAATCTCTGACGTTTGGCATGCACTTCTTTATTTGATCAATCCATTAGTGTTGAATAATACTCTCCTCTGTTATTGTTTAACCATTTTTCAAGTAGTCAATTAGAATTATTAATTGGGAATCTCAAAAGATAGTGGTCATCTCCTTTCCGGCTGACACAATAGTCTTTGCCTTCTTTGGAGCCCTTTCTCCCACACCTGCCTACTGCTTTTACTGATGTTCTGGTATGTAGTGGTGTATCCAGGCCTCGTCTCAGTCACAAAACAAGTCCCTAGGATTAAGAGGGATCAACGATAAACACTACTGGGAAATGTCAGTCTGCATGCATTTTGGGTCGACCGTAAGCCATCACGAAACTTATTTGGTAAAAGTCTTCTTCATCTGTTATTTTACCTAGAGGATATGGTGTATCCTATCTAATGTGATGCCTGTGGTCTCAGCTATCTCACATATCTTTACTCGTCAATCTTCCATAACGATGCAATGAATTTTTCATACCATTTCTGGTGTGATTACATCTATAGGCCATCCGGGACGTGGTTTCTTGTGTTGATTTTTGGCCATTTTTAAATTCATTCATCCAGTAATAAATTGTCTTAAATGATGGGGCAGTCTCCATAAACTTTGTTTATCTCTGCTTTAATTTGGGAAGCCGATCAATGTTTAAAAAATGTTAGATAACTCAAAATAAATTTTTATACATTTTGGAATCAATTGCTAGGGCCCAAGCTTTCTAGAAAGCAGAGCATGCGGTCACGAGGTTTGAGGAATCTCCTTCTAGCCCAGCAAGGAGATTATTCTTCTATTCAGGTAGAGGTCCCACAGGCTCTGGTACTTTGCTAGGATGTAGGACCAGAATATGGAGATTCATTACTAATAACTAACTATGTCGTAAAGATAGAGGCTGCATGGCAGAGCATTCATAGTTCTTCAAATTAAAGATTTACTGATCAAAGTACCTTTAATTTGAAGAACTAACTATGTATAACCTCTTCTTCTTTCTTATCTCCCCTCAATCATATTAGGGTATCAAGTTTGTAGAGCATATTATTGGAATGCATATTCTTGTATGGTTGTTGCCCAAGCATATATAGACCAGACCAGCTCATGAATATCGTGGTGGTTTTGTCACTGTACTGTAAACATGCCCAGTATCTACCCTATGCACTTCTCGCTTGTCAGATTTGACTGTGGAAGAATCAGAGCCATTGAAAGCAAGAGATTATATTTTATAAAACTATTTCAATGCTGGTTGCAAAATCAGGTTCTGTTTGCCAATAGTTTAATTTTGGTGCTAATTTTATTAAGTTACAACTATATCTTAACAGTACATAAACCTTAGATTCCATTTTTCTGAGTGTTATTGATTAGATACACAAGATAATATGATTACCTTATGTGGGATAATTTATGGTTTGCTGTTGTCAAATTGCATCACTCATGGTTTTCTGTTGTTAAATTGCATCCATCATGGCTTTCTGTTGTCAAATTGCATTTATTTATGGTTTGCTTTTGTCAAATTGCATCCATCATGGTTTTCTGTTGTCAAATTGCATTTATTTATGGTTTGCTTTTATCAAATTGCATCCATCATGGTTTGCTGTTGTCAAATTGCATTTATTTATGGTTAGCTTTTGACAAATTGCATCCATCATAGTTTGTTGCTGTTAAATTGCATTTATTTATGGTTTGCTTTTGTCAAATTGCATCCATCATAGTTTGTTGTTGCTAAATTGCATCCATCATAGTTTGTTTCTGTCAAATTGCATTCATTCATGGTTTGCTTTGGTAAAAATGCATTTATTTATGGTTTGCTGTTGCCAAATGGCATTCATTCATGATTGGTATTGTCAAATGGCATTCATTCATGATTGGTATTGTCAAATTGCATCAATTTGTGTTTTTTTTTTGTTTTCAAATTGCATCAACTTATAGTTTTCTGTTGTTAAATTGCATCAATTTATGGTTTTCTGTTGCTAAATTGCATTCATTCAAGGTTTTCTGTTGTCAAATTGCATTAACTTATAGTTTCTGTCGTTAAATTGCATCGAATTAAGGTTTGCTGTTGCTGATTTGCATTCATTCAAGGTTTGTTGTTGTCAAATTGCATCAATTTATAGTTTTCTGTTGTTAAATTACATTAATTTATGGTTTGCTGTTGTCAAATTGCATTCATTTATGATTTGCTGTTGTCAAATTGCATCACCTTATAGTTTTCTGGTATTAAATTGCATCAATTTATGGTTTTCTGTTGTCAAATTGCATTCACTCATGATTTACTGTTGTCAAATTGCATCAACTTATAGTTTTCTGTTGTTAAATTGCATCAATTTGTTTGCTTTTACAAATTGCATTCATTCATGATTTTTTTGTTGTCAAATTGCATTTATTTGTGGTTTTCTGTTATCAAATTATATCCATTTATGGTTTTCTGATTTTAAATTGCAACAATGTATGGTATGCTGTTGTCAGATTGCATTCATTCATGGTTTCTAATGTCAAATCATAGTTTGCAAATGTGAAATTGCATCTGTTTATGGGTAGCTGATGTCAAATAGGGACTTAAAAGTTGGAATGTACCTTGAGAAAATCTGCATGGCATCATTGGCCGCTGCCACAAGATAAAGTAGTGGAGGAGAACAAACATTGAGGCATACTTGAGAGAGACTGTCTACAAAGATAAGCCTACTGAAAAAAGTTTTTCTTTTACAAATCTATATGACCTAACCTCTTTAATTCGACACCCCAAGGGCTCAGAGTTTTTGGTTGAATTAAAGTTAGATTTTTTTAAATTATTCCTAGTACACATGGTACAGGCTATGATAATCATGGTGGGTAGAAATTGGCGACTGCTTGTCTACACATGTGAAAAGCAGTTCAACTTTTGCACTTACAAATGTGCTAGAGCCCCGTTTGGTTACTTGCACTCGCTGGTGGGGTTGGACTTTTGAAAGAATCGGGGGCCATTGGAGCATTTTTTTTTTTTATATCAGAAAAAAGTGAGTAGGTTAGATGATTCGAATCAGTCAAATTATTGTTAGGTTGAATTAACGTGTGGTATTTGATTGTTGATGGGGGTCGGGACATAAAAATATGGTCTAATTACAGCGAGTGTTAAATTATAATGCATCAAATTAACATGGTTATACTGTATTTGGTGGAATCCACAACTTAGCCAGCCTGAAATATGTAAATTCACATATAATGAGGTAGCTAGCACATGAATGTGATATGTTAGGCGTTAAAATTTAGTTAGTTGCAGATGCTATTGTTGCGAGTATCGGCCTGAAAACACCTACAACCTCCTCCAATAGATGGCGCTTTAGCCTATTTCTAGTCTGGGACTAGTTTGGGAGTTGCCTACTGCTGTGGTCCTCTTTCCTGGGGCTAATAATTGTAAACATCTGTTTATATTGGCTCTGGGATGTAACTCGCTGTAAATACCCGTTAACTGATATTCGAGTTCTCATGTAATGTGGATTAGGGATGATAATAAAAAGAGGAGTGTTAGCAGAATTGTTTCTGGTTGCTGTTGTGTCTCTCTCCCCAATATATTACAGTAGCTACTCTTCTGGTAAGTCTCCCGTGTCCCCCCACCAGTGGTAAGGCCGAGAGATACTGCCAGAGGGAAAGGAGATCCACATGAGTAGTGGTTTTCAGAAGGTCTTTGGGCTGAGTGCAGGGTAGGATTGCAGAGGTGAAGTGACGGGAGCCAGGGTAGGTGATTCATGGTAGAGGAAGCGGCATCGTTGCGAAGAACCAGAGGAGAAACGTGTGACAATATTTAGATAGGTAGACCTCCATGCCAACAGTGTTTACCCAACCCCAGCTAATGGCCATTTCTGATGGAAACACCTCCCAACTAGAATGAAGTCAGAGATAGACTCCCAGATTCTCAATTTACTGTTTTTACATCCTGATTGGTTGTTGGAATAATGTCATTTATTTGTTCTTTTATGTGTGATTTTTATGTTAACATTGTACATCTTTGTAATGAATAAATTTACTGGCAATGTGTTTCTTTTCATTAATATCATAAAATATTTCTCTATAGACCTTACTGCAATGATATAAGTTATTGAATGAGATGTCATTGCAGTAAGGACTGTAGAAATAATCTATATATATATATCTATCTATATATATAAAAATGAATGTTTGTATGTTGGTTTGTATGTCCGGTATACAAATTTGCAGTAGTTCACTAATTCAAACCAAAATTTCCATACATAGGTAAAAAATAACGGGGAAGACGATAGGCTATTTTAAAAAATATATAAATCAATTATTAAAACTATATATTCAAATTATTCTACTTAGCTCACGAACAGCGCCCTCTATCAAGTACTAAAAGGTTATAAATACGTTTAAAATCTAAATCTTCTCAATATTTTATTAATAATAGTTCGCTTAATAACACATATAATATAAATATTTATATAATAACTGCTCTAATTGGAAATATTTGGTAGGTTTTATTTATTTATATATTTTCATTTTTAGATATAACTGATCTAATTCGCCATTTAAAATAACTAATAATAGTTCGCTTAATAACACATATAATATAAATATTTATATAATAACTGCTCTAATTTGAAATATTTGGTAGGTTTTATTTATTTATATATTTTCATTTTTAGATATAACTGATCTAATTCGCCGTTTAAAATAACTAATAATAGTTCGCTTAATAACACATATAATATAAATATTTATATAATTACTGTTCTAATTTGAATTATTTGGTAGGTTTTATTTATTTATATATTTTCATTTTTAGATATAACTTATCTAATTCACCGTTTAAAATAACTGCTCTAATTCGAAATATTTGGTATGTTTTATTTGTGTTCAGTAGAACAGTAGTTGAAGTACAGTAGAACTTGGATAATTCGAACTTCTTCAATTCGAAAACCTCTTTAATTCGAATATTTATCTTGGTCCCTAGAATTTCCTATATAAATAATGTTAAAAAATCGTGGTTAATTCGAATTATGTCTTGGATAATTCGAACTTTTACGAGTTAAAATAAGGACCTGATGCCGGTTCAAGGCGTGACATTTTGCGAAATGACGTTGTAATATTGTAACAACGAATTTGTTATTTTATTATTATTAATTATTTTCTTAACAGAGTTATCAATTTTTATGTTTATATTTTGCTACTCTGTAAACTTCCCTCATTGCTTATCTTTTATTTTATCAATTATAGTTTGTCCTTGCCTTAAATAAATTGCTGTGTCACGCCGAAGTTGTCTTTCCTAATTTTCCACGTGCCAATATCTTGCCACAAGAGAAGTACTATATATAATAAATTTATTTTTATTGGATTTTTGAGACTCCTTATTTATCAAGAAAGCTAAAAGGAGCGAATATGTCGGCGCTTCGAACATACAAAACTTTGACGTTGGCTGAAAAAATAGCGGCGATTAAAGAAGTAGAGATGGGGATGAAAAAAAATATCCGATATTGCTAAGGACTTTGGGATTCCTTGAAACACGTTGTCGACGTACTTAAAAAATAAAGAAAAAATTCTCAGGAGTGAAAGTGAGTGTGATAAAGGCCAAAAAAGGTTAAGGGAGCCGGGAAATCCTGATTTGGACAAATGTGTTTTAAAATGGTTCAAGCAAGCAAGAGATAAGAAGATTCCCATGAGTGGTCACCTTATAAGAAGCAAAGCTGAACAATTTGCTACTGAAATGGGGAAAACCGATTTTAAGGCGAGTTCTGGGTGGCTAGATGGCTTCAAAGAACGCAACAAAATTTCATTCAAAACCATTCGTGGAGAAAGTGGGGCCGTTAATCTACAAGTAGCCGAACAATGGAAAAATAATTTACGGGAATTGATCCAGGATAAAGACGCTAGAGACGTCTTCAATGTTGATGAAACGGGTCTTTTTTTTAAATGCACCCCTGACAAAACGCTAGCTTTTAAGCATGAAAAATGTCACGGGGAAAAACTAAGCAAAGAGAGAGTCACTCTCGTGGTTGGTGCAAATATGGATGGATCTGAAAAGCTTCCTCTATTGATGATAGGCAAGGCAGCCAATCCACGTTGTTTCAAGAACGTCAAAACGAAGCCAGTGGACTATGCAAACAGCGCAAGAGCTTGGATGACTAGTTATCTTTTTGAGAAGTGGCTGTTGAACTTGGACAAAAAGTTCACAAAAAAAAACGAAAAGTTATTTTATTTATCGATAACTGTACTGCACACAACTCAATCCCTCCAATGGAAAATGTGGAAGTAATTTTTTTTCCTGCCAACATGACTTCGGTTATCCAGCCCATGGACAAGGGAGTCATCAAAAATCTTAAGCATTTTTACAGACGGTTTCTAGTTGAGAACATATTGACAGGAGATTCCGAAGCCCTTAAAATTAAACTAGATGTTCTTCAAGCCTCTCGATTGTGTAAGAAAGCTTGGGACCAAGTAACGTCCGAAACGATCAAACACTGTTTTAAAAAAGCTGGTTTCGTAAAAAAGGAGGAGGATGAAGAAAATGCAGATGATATTATAGCGGAAAGATGCCTTCAGTTGACGGCTGGGAGGACGTCATTTCTAATCCTACCATTTCGTATGACGATTTCTTAAACGTGGATGACGATGTTGCAGTATGTGGTGAGATAACCGACGCAGATATCATCGCTGAAGTGCTCAACCACAACATTGAAAAACAAGACGGCGACGAGGCACCGGGTGATGAAGACGAGTCATCAGTTGCCAGGGAAATGAACGTTCCAAGCGCGGCTGAAGCAACGAACTATATCATGCAACTTAGACGCTTTTTTGAAAGTAAAAATGACGTAAGTCCCTCTATTTTCCACTCGTTGAATATGTTAGAATCCTTTGTCCTTACTGAAAGACTTAATTCTAGAAAACAGGCTAATATTTATGACTTCTTTGGCAAAAATTAAATTTCAGAGTTCCAACGAAGCAGAATAATCTGTACATTTTTTTAACCAGCAATCTGCCTTTTTTTTTGTACATTAATACATCAGTTTTGAAATTTTTTAATATGTACAGGGTGTACCAGGTAAATTGGGACTAACTTTGACAGTCCATAAAACAAAAACTACTTGAGATTAAAAACTTGTTTTTTTTTATTACGTAGCCATATTCATGTAAAATGCAACAGTACATGTGTGCGCAGTGTAGTGATGAAGAGTAACCGAGAATTTGAAAATCGAGCTGCCATCATCGTTGCTCTGCGCGCCGGAAGGAGCCCCAAAGAGATAGTGGATTTTCTTAAGTTGCCCAAAACCACTATTTATCGTGTCAAGAAGCAGTTTGATGAGGCCGACAGTAACAAAGAGGGGATAGCTACAAGGAAAAAGCACTCGCGTCGATCGGACAGGGTAAGAGGCGAAGAATTTGTCAAAAATGTCAAGGAGAAGATTGATGGAAACCCTGGGAAGAGCATGAGGGCCATAGCCAAGGAAATGGACGTTGGCTCTATGACAATTGTCAGAACTATCCATGAGGACCTTGGTCTCAAGTCTTATGCCCTTCGGAAAGGTCAGTTGCTGACTGAGAATATGAAGAATAACAGAAAAGGAAAGGCTGCTGCCCTCCTCAACAACCTGAAACACGACTCTTTTGGCATGCTAAGGTTCTTCTCTGACGAAAAGAACTTTGACGTGGACCAAAAGGTAAATCCCAGGAATGATCGCTGGATCTGTAGACTCCTCAGAGATACCTGTCGTGATGCACACGAAATTTCCTGCCTCCGTAATGGTCCTTGGCGTTATCAGCAGTGAAGGTGATGTCATGCCTCCCCATTTCTTTGAGAAGGGCCTTAGGATGAACGCTGACACCTACATCAATGTTCTGGAGACCGTTGTGAAGCCTTGGATGGACATGGTGGCCGCAGGAAGGAAGTATGTCTTCCAACAGGACTCAGCTCCAGCCCATAAGGCAAAAAAGACACAATCGTGGCTGACACTTAACGTCCTTAGTCACTGGGGTCCTGATATTTGGCCCCCTAATTCTGCAGATTGCAATCCCCTCGACTACTATGTATGGGGCGTTGTTGAGAGAGATGTCAACAAAGCTCCTCATACCACCATCCAGTCTGTCAAGAAAGCAGTTCACACGGTGATGACCCAAATGGACAAGGTCATCGTCGCCAAGGCCTGTGCTTCATTCCGCACTCGCCTCGAGACTGTTGTAGCTAATAATGGAAACTACATTGAATAAATAAAAACTATATCCTTTTATCTACTACTGTGTCAAATTTCATTCGGATATTTTAATTTTTACTTGCAAAAAATTTCAGTTAAAATACCATTGTTGAAATTCCCAATTTACCTGGTACACCCTGTATATAGTATATACATACAATTATTGCACATAATCTAAATATACGGTAAAAATGTAAATTTACAGCAACTAATGTTATTCTTAATAAAGGAATTGATCGAAATTGTGAGATTTTTATTGTTTTAAGCCTTTTTATTCAAAACACCTTTAATTCGAATTTTTGGATAATTCGAATTTTTTTATGGTCCCTTGGGGTTCGAATTATCCAAGTTCGACTGTATTATAATTTCCATGTTTCAAAAACCTATTTCAAAAAGGTCGTTAGAAATATGTAGGGCCTGAAATAGCTTTACATGCGAATATTTATGATGCCAAGCGTAGCATAATGGTTAGGTGTGCGGCTTCGTATTTCCACAACCTTGGTTCAAAACTTAGCCTGGGTGTTTTTTTTTTTTTTATTATTGAAGCAAAGTTTTTTTTTACAGTACCAAAATTTCCATACATATGTAAAAAAAAAAATACGAGGAAAACGATAGGCTATTTTAAATTATATATAAATTAAATATTAAAACTATATATTAAAATTATTCTGTTTAGCTCACGAACAGCGCCCCTCTATCAAGGTTATAAATACGTTTAAAATCGAAATCTTCTAAAAATTGTATTAATAATAGTGTTCGCTTAATAATTAGAATACTTGATCTAAATCGAAATATTTATAGACGCTCGCTCGATTTGAAGATTTATATCGTAACTAATCTGACTGAAATTTTAACAGTATATAGAGTAGAATCTGGAAAAACTTATAGTGAAATTTACAGGTCTCTATCCCGAATATTCGTCGAGTTTGCCCTTTTGCTCGCGAGCAACACCTCTAGCGGTGAAGATGGGAGGTAATATCAGCTGACCTAATGTACATGTAAAGTTTGGAGCGGGACGTTTCACAAGAGTGACATCCACGGCGCCAATTTATAATTGTAACGAATAGTGTTTGAATAAAACATTTAATCGGGTAAACCCGGGCGTTGCCCGGGTCATTCGTCTAGTATATATATAAAAATGAATGTATGTGTGTCAGACAGACACACATTTATGCCTGACCAAACCACTCATTGGAACGCCATGAAACTTTGGGAAGTTATTTAGTATAGTACTGGGAAGGTTTCTAGCAAATAAAATTTTTTAAATAACTTTTCGCTTTAAAATAATCAAGATAAATATTCTAATTTATCTGTTATAATTCAACAATCTGCTCCAAATATTATCATGATGATACGATGATTTTGTAATGTAGAAAATTAGGAAAGACAAAATTCAGGATGACACGGCAATTTATTTGAGACAAGAATATTGATACAATTCCAAGGCAAGATACTATTCCTTTAACTTCCAATTACCGAGGGAACCAATTAATATTGATTTTATTCAACTTATCGAGTATTTTTAAAGGGACCGGGAAAAAATGTTCACTTTATCGAGAGATTCGTTAGACAAACCTTTACTCGGTTAAAAGCCGGGCGAAGCCGGGTACATCCATACAAGAATAATGATACAATTCCAAGGCAAGATACTATTCCTTTAACTTCCAATTTCCTAGGGAACCAATTAATATTGATTTTATTCAACTTATCGAGTATTTTTCAAGGGACAGGGAAAAAATGTTCACTTTATCGAGAGATTCGTTAGACAAACCTTCACTCGGGTAAAACCCGGGCGAAGCCTGGTACGTCCGCTAGTATTTGATGATATTATTGAAAAGAAACACATTGGCAGTAAATTTGTTACAAATTTTATTGATAGATGGCAATTGAATTTATAAATTGTAGATCTTATCCATGAGCATTGTAGATATTTGTATGTCTTTGCAAAGAAGAGACAAAAGATAAAAGCGCCGAGTTTCTTTATTAAAGAGGTACAAGCTTGGCGAGGTTTCGGACAATAACATCCTTCAACATGCTGTATGCAAATCGTATTACAGCCCGTTGAAGGACATTATTGTTAGAATGCTGTCCAAGCTCATACCTCTTTAATAAAGAAACTTGTCACTTTTATCTTTGGTCTCTTCTTAGCAATGATATCTGGCAATTCCTCCTATTATAATTATCCTATTATAATTTGTATGTCTTTTTGGAAGTTTCTCAGGTATGTTTATCCCCAGCTAATGATAAGGCACAATTTGGATTATAGATTATAAGGTAATATATATATATATTTTTTTTTTGCTTATCCCTAGTACACATGGTACAGGCCATGATAATCATGGTGGGTAGAAGTAGGCGACTGCTTTTACTGCAAGTGCACCACATGTCTACACATGTGAAAAGCGGTTCGACTTTGCACTTATATACGTAAAAGGTAATATACAGGATTATAACACAAGGTGGTGGTGGTGTCTTGTCCATGGAGCAGATCAGATCAGTGTGTGCACCCTGATCACAATACTTGTCAACGGAGATGCCTTCTGTATGGATGTCCTCTTCTGGATTGATATCTGCCATATACAGTCGAACCTCTTTAATTCAACACCCCAAGGGATCAGAGCTTTCGGTTGAATTAAGGTTAGATGATTAGCTAATCATCTAACTCACTAAAATAATATTTTTTAAAATTGCTTTTAACATAAATTAATGATATTAATTGAAACCATTGTGTGTGTACTTTTTTTGTAATTATTATTTTTTTTTTTTTCATGATTAACTTTTAGTATCAGGGACAAAATGACAATAATACATATTTTTGAAACATAAATAATTACAAATAATATTTTATTCTAATTGAAGAATATAGCAGTTGAAAGGAAATAAATATGGAAAATAAAAAGAAAATTTAAAAATAATATTTAAAAATAATCATAAAGAGATATTTTTAAAAATTCCTTTATAGATGTCTGTTTTTGCACTGAAATCCTATTCAGGATGTATTCCAGATGGTCTATTTTAAAAAAACATGCATGTCTTTCTTCCTCTGGAATGTGTTTTAAAAAACAAAGAGCTTTTATTGTATTAAAGGCATCCACTGCTTCTGCAGGTGTTATTGATTTTGTGTTTAAATATTTTATAATAACACGGATTTTTAATATTGAAATAAAATGTTATCATAATCATTGTGGCTACATTTTATGAAGATTTATTTATTTAAAAAGAAATTATTTGTAAACTTATAAAATAACTAAAATATTTCAATGCCGAAAATTAACCCTTAACTGGATGGGTTGGGTAGATTCTGCCCATGCATAAACTTAATATAGGAAAAATATATATTTTTCGTTTACCTAGAGCTTTCGTGTATTCTAATTTTACAGTGATACAAACATTTTCCACCCATCGTTTATAAATTTCAGTTTTGGGAGGGGGGTTAAATTTGCATGTTGGGGCGGATTCTGCCCAGCCCGTCCAGAAGCGTGAGAATTTTTCGTGTCAGTGTTAGCTTGTGGCTCATACTTGAGTTTCTATCTTCCGCAATTTTTTAGCTTCCTTTTATAAAATAACACTTCTTTCTTTGGATAAGTATAATTTTCAATCACGTCAACAGAGAGAACTATCCCTGCCAACCCAAAATATATATAGGTTTTAGAGATTAGTTGACCACACTTTGGAAGAAATATTCCAGCAGACAACTGATTCACTTCAGTAGAATTAGTTGATAAGTTGAAAGAACATGGCCTTACATATTTAGGAACAATGAGAAAGAACGAACCTTCGATTCACCACAATTTCAACCGCACCCTAATAGAGAATCAGGAACATATATTTTTGGTTTCTCTAGAACAACCACATTAGCTTCCTATGTTCCCAAAAATATATAATAATAGTTTTTTTTTTTTTTGCTTATCCCTAGTACACGTGGTACAGGCCATGATAATCATGGTGGGTAGTTAGCGACTGCTTTTTACTGTAAGCGCACCACATGTCTACACATGTGAAAGCAGTTCGACTTTGCACTTTCAAATGTGCCAGAGCCCCGTTGGTAATCAGATTGATAAAAAGGGTAAAAAAGAAAGGAGTTATTTTATTGTGGATCTTGGAAGAGCATTGACTGATGAACACCTGGCCACACATAATCTCAATTCTCTCCCACTGGAATTACAGACGACAATTCAAGAAAAATGATGGTTCAAGTAAACCAAGTGAAACTACGATGCCACAACAATCTGATACTCCAAAAGGGTGCTACAAATGTCCATCAAAAAACGCAGGAAAAATAAAAACCCTTTGCTCTGTATGTCAACTAAGCATTTGCAAAAACATTTTTTATAAATTGTGGAAACTGAAAATAGATTATATTCAAAATTTTTTAAAGTCAAAATCTGTATATTAACTACGTATATATTAATTAAATATTTTTTTGAATATTGATTTCAATCAATTTTTAGCGTTTATTTCATAAAGTTATATAGATGGGTTGAATCAACCCAACCCGTCCAGTTATGTAAGAAAAATCCACCCGTCCAGTTAATTTAAACTAACAGAAACCAAAAGTGCGCAGGCGCGATCCTATCGGCACCCGCCGATCGCCGCCGCCGTAATACCTTTTTAGTTTTGAAGTTGTATGTAAAAAAACATTCAACTGTCGAAATTCAAATTTTAAAATGGTCGAACTATCGAAACTGTCGTATTATCGATACTGTCGAATTACGGTTTGTTATTTGATAGACCGGAGGTCGGGACATCACAATATGGTCGAATTAAGGTAGAGTGTCGAATTTGCATGTGTAGAATTATTGAGGTTATACTGTAGAGGGCTGCAAGGATGGCGGGGCAATAATACTTGGTAATAATACCAAATCCAAATAAATAAACAGCGCTGTTACCGAAACATCACACACTTATTTATTTGGATTTGATCTTATTACCTTGTGTTTATCCCCAGCTAAGGTAAAATGTTTATTTCCTGATTGGCTGAAAGATAAATGGAAGCATTTGTCATTTAGAATTACCTTACAGCAAAGAAAAATGTTTGCCCTAAGAATAATTTTTTTCTAGAACATTCTCCAAAACATTAAGTCACTAGCTAGAAGCAGGTATTCAGTTGATGTTAGTTTTCTCTTAATAGTTTTAAAAATATTTATTTTATATAGGTTATAGTTTCAGGTTAGATTCAACAACCACAGTAATAGATTTTAGCAATATGAAGAAATAAGGTAGTGTCCCCAAATACTTTTTATAAAAAAAAATGTTGACTTACAGGCTTTTATAAGAGAATATATATTGTATATAAATTATAAATTTAAATACAAACTGTGCATAGGAATATATATATATATTCATTTCAGCAGATCATTGGAAATTGTATTATTCTGCACTAGGACTACTTGTAATAAACCTAATAACTCCATTTCTAAAAATCAACCAATCATATTGATATACTTGGCGGCACTGCCAACAGTGGTCTGCAGAAATGAGTATCTCGCTATAAATGGTTCAATAAATATATATTAAAGACTAAAAGTAATTTTAATTTCTTTGCAAGCTAAAGAAAATGTATGTAAAAGAAATTTCTTTTTTCTTCTTAATCTTCTTTTATGACGTCTAGACTTTTTAACGATAATAGTTGAAAAGTATTTGTCACGAATTTCTTCATTAGGGCATCCATCTTTAAATTGAGAATTACCAAAAAATTCTTTAAAATACCTTTAATAACAAATGATCCTATCGGTTTTCTTAGAATTCGATAGCAGCCGATTATTTGGCATTGTAATAAAATATTTGATCTTGAATAAAAATACAAACTTTGCGAATAAAGAATATTTGGAATATTTAAATGGATTTTCTTTTTGTATTCATGCTCATGCTTAACTTTATTCCTGCATCTTTTTCGACGAAAAGCATTTTTATTACTTTTCTTTTTGAAAGATTTTACAGTATCAGATTCACAAGATGGCAATTCATCGAAAGACATTTTATTGCGAAGTATTATATATAAACCTATCCCAAACCATCATGTTGATGTTCCATATTTAAAAAATTTAGATATTTATATATATAAAATTAATTTCACATATTTAACTAAATTGCGCCATATTGGCTTTTAATAAAATTTTGCTGCTGTCACGTCAACCTACATATTCTATAGATACATATAGAATATGTAGGTTGACGTGACAGCAGCAAAATTTTATTAAAAGCCAATATGGCTTAATTTAGTTAAATATGTGAAATTAATTTTATATATATAAATATCAAAATTTTTTAAAAATGGAACATCAACATGATGGTTTGTGATAGGTTTATATATAATACTTCGCAATAAAATGTCTTTCGATGAATTGCCATCTTGTGAATCTGATACTGTAAAATCTTTCAAAAAGAAAAGTAATAAAAATGCTTTTCGTCGAAAAAGATGCAGGAATAAAGTTAAGCATGAGCATGAATACAAAAAGAAAATCCATTTAAATATTCCAAATATTCTTTATTCGCAAAGTTTGTATTTTTATTCAAGATCAAATATTTTATTACAATGCCAAATAATCGACTGCTATCGAATTCTAAGAAAACCGATAGGATCATTTGTTATTAAAGGTATTTTAAAGAATTTTTTTGGTAATTCTCAATTTAAAGATGGATGCCCTAATGAAGAAATTCGTGACAAATACTTTTCAAATATTATCGTTAAAAAGTCTAGACGTCATAAAAGAAGATTAAGAAGAAAAAAGAAATTTCTTTTACATACATTTTCTTTAGCTTGCAAAGAAATTAAAATATTTCCATTATGTAATTTAAATGATATTTACTAAAAGTAATTATTGCAGTCAATCTGGTGCACCCATAGCTTAACAGCAAATTTGCAACTCATCTTTTATGGCATATTATTTCATTTACTGATTAAGCTGGGATGACTTTTAGTTGAATCATCTTTCAAGATTTAATATAGGTTATTTTGTATTAAAATGCCGCGTTATTTAGTGACGTTAATTTTCTTGACAGCATAGAAGAGTGCATTTAGAATGAATATATGTGAAAGCCTTTATATATTGAAAATTGTGATTAACCTATTTTTACAGCTCTTTATTGATATAAATAAGAGAACTTGAATCCGGCACGATAAAAGTCTAAAAATACCAATTAAAAAACCTTACCATAGGTTTGTTTTGCTTTTGATCTGACATGTTTTTTTGTTTTTTTTTTTTTTTTTGAAACTCCCAAAATAATAGGCTTTTATATAACTTAAAACGGTGATATTTTAACCACGACGGAGGGTATGCCCAATACTTTAAATTTGTAAATAACAAGTGATGATGATCGACTCGTTAGCCCAGGTTTCAGATTCAGTGAGAATATGGTTTTACGGGCTACTAACCAAAGTGTAAGAATATAATAAGCAAAAACTTTTGATTTTGTTATTCTGTTTTAAAATGTTATTGTACATTTAAAAAAAAAAATATTTCTCGAAAATTATATTTGATATTTTTATATTTATAAAATAAACTAATATAGTGAATAATACTAATAATAAGGGTTAATATATTCTCTAATTGCAGCTAGCTTAACTTATTTGAAAGGAATCTTGACTCTATCTCCATCTGAATCTTCTGCGCAATAATATTTTTATCGAAATTTACACCAGTTGAAGGAAAGATATTTTGACTTCTTAGAAAAATGTTGCATAAATAGAATCTCCATTCTCTATAAATTCCATTTTAACTGTGAACTTTAGGTTTTTGATACCATAAATATGAACACCTAAATTAAGTTTATACATTTCTATTGCAAAAACAAATTTTATTGTATAATAATTTTTTAAATGAGCTTAGTCATGATATATAGCTAGCAATAAATATGTATTAATATCTTAATATCTATATTAATAAAATGCAAATTTCATAAGAGGACATCACTAAAAACTTTCGTTACAATGCATCAATTTCAACCAAATTTTCAACATTTATGTAAAACGAGATGGAGCAGGTTTTGCTTAACATCAAAATATTTTTCCCTAACATTAACATGCGTAACTTAGCTGTTATCGATTAAATACAAAAAAATCAACAGAGTTAATTTTATTTATATATAAATGCAAAAAAAAATTCAGCAATTCATTCAACTCAATCTAAAAAAATATTCAAAACAAGCAATTTTAAGATAACACCATATGTAAAACAGTCGGCCAAGAAAACAACAACGATATTACATCTTTCTCACATATTCACACACAATCTTGATTAATAATTAAAACTAATCTTTAACATTGTTTATTATACTTCATAATATATAATATTAATTATCAAAATATATCTTTTTTTTTTAAATAAGTTTTCAGAGAATTGTTTTAACAAATGTTCGCTAGACAAACCTTTACTCGGGTAAAACCCCGGGCGAAGCAGAGTACGTTTTATAAGTTTATAGAGAATTGTTTTAACAAATGTTCGTTAGACAAACATTCACTCGGGTAAAACCGGGCGAAGCCGGGCACATCCGCTAGTATATATATAAATTAGATAATAAAAGGCATATATTGGATTTAATAAATATTTATTTTGCCAATATTTCGGCTGGCTGAACGCCAACCTTTATCGAGGCATTACATTTTTGTATACACAAAATCACTATGCGGCGCTGATTTTGTGTATACAAAAATGTAATGCCTCGATAAAGGTTGGCGTTCAGCCAGCCGAAATATTGGCAAAATAAATATTTATTAAATCCAATAAATGCCTTTTATTATCTAATGAATTAAGTATGGATTGCTCTATTTTCAAAACAATATATAAAAATGTTAATCTGCAAGACGCAGGTTATTATCATCCCTTTTTGATTTGTTTTTGTCATTTTTTGGCGGCTTGCAAATAAACAACAAAAGGTGTATCAGACATTATAAAGACAATAAAAATTTTCTGATAATAAGAAGGTACAAAGATATTGCATTTGGCGACGAGGATATAAGAGTAAGTACCCTTGAATTTCGAAGTAAATATTTTTAGAAAATATCTTTGATTTTCCATATAATTGAAAGTTATTTTTAAAAGACACAAATTGCAAAGTTTTAAGATGCAAATTTAAGAAAGAGTAAAAGAAAATTTTAAGAAGTTATGTTTTATTATAAACTAGCGGACGTACCCGGCTCCGGGTAAAACCCGCGTAAAGGTTTTTCTAACGAATCTCTCGATAAAGTGAACATTTTTTCCCGGTCCCTTGAAAAATACTCGATAAGTTGAATAAAATCAATATTAATTGGTTCCCTCGGTAATTGGAAGTTAAAGGAATAGTATCTTGCCTTGGAATTGTATCATTATTCTTGTCTCAAATAAATTGCCGTGTCATCCTGAATTTTGTCTTTCCTAATTTTCTACATTACAAAATCATCGTATCATCATGATAATATTTAGAGCAGATTGTTGAATTATAACAGATAAATTAGAATATTTATCTTGATTATTTTAAAGCGAAAAGTTATTTCAAAAATTTTATTTGCTAGAAACCTTCCCAGTACTATACTAAATAACTTTCCAAAGTTTCATGGCGTTCCAATGAGTGGTTTGGTCAGGCATAAAGGACAAACAGACCACACACACACACACACACACATACATTCATTTTTATATATATAGACTAGCACATAAAGTGAACATTTTTTCTGGTCCCTTGAAAAATACTCGATAAGTTGAATAAAGTTAATATTAATTGTTTCCCTCGGTAATTGGAAGTTAAAGGAATAGTATCTTGCCTTGGAATTGTATCATTATTCTTGTCTCAAATAAATTGCAGTGTCATCCTGAATTTTGTCTTTCCTAATTTTCTACATTATAAAATCATTGTATCATCATGATAATATTTAGAGCAGCTTGTTGAATTATAACAGATAAATTAGAATATTTATCTTGATTATTTTTAGGCGAAAAGTTATTTCAAAAATTTTATTTGCTAGAAACCTTCCCAGTACTATACTAAATAACTTCCCAAAGTTTCATGGCGTTCCAATGAGTGGTTTGGTCAGGCATAAAGGACAGACACGCATACATTCATTTTTATATATATACTAGCGCCCGGGTTTTATCTGAGTGAAAGTTTGCCTAACGAAATTGAAAATAATTTTCCGGAACATAGACTATTATGATAATAATGATAATAATATTCATTACATTATATTTTTTATTATATCTACTTATATATTTGCCTTATTCTGTCTGTTTGTCTGTTTGCCTGAAGCTCACGGATGGGATTTTTCATAACCATCGGTGGTTCAGTGGTAGAATGCTCGCCTGCCACGCGGGCGGCCCGGGTTCGATTCCCGGCCGATGCATTTTTTTTTTACAATTTTTAAAACTCATTTATATATTATACAAGAATGACATCCACGGCGCCAATTTAAAATTGTAACGAATAGTATTTGAATAAAAGCATTTAATCGGGTAAAACCCGGGCGTTGCCCGGGTCATTCGTATATGATATAAAAAGCCAACAATGAAGAGTGAATGTAATATAAAAAGCCAACAATGAAGAATGAATGTAAGATAAAAAGCCAACAATGAAGAGTGAATGTAATATAAAAAGCCAACAATGAAGAATGAATGTAAGATAAAAAGCCAACAATGAAGAGTGAATGTAAGATAAAAAGCCAACAATGAATAGTAAATGTAATATAAAAAGCCAACAATGAAGAATGAATGTAAGATAAAAAGCCAACAATGAAGAGTAAATATAATATAAAAAGCCAACAATGAAGAATGAATGTAAGATAAAAAGCCAACAATGAAGAGTAAATATAATTTAAAAAGCCGACAATGAAGAGTGAATGTAAGATAAAAAGCCAACAATGAAGAGTAAATGTAATATAAAAAGCCAACAGAGTGAATGTAAGATAAAAAGCCAACAATGAAGAGTGAATGTAATATAAAAAGCCAACAATGAAGAATGAATGTAAGATAAATAGCCAACAATGAAGGGTGAATGTAATATAAAAAGCCAACAATGAAGAATGAATGTAAGATAAAAAGCCAACAATGAAAGATGAATGTAAGATAAAAAGCCAACAATGAAGAGTAAATGTAATATAAAAAGGCAACAATGAAGAATGAATGTAAGATAAAAAGCCAACAAAGAAGAGTAAATATAATATAAAAAGCCAACAATGAAGAGTGAATGTAAGATAAAAAGCCAACAATGAAGAGTAAATGTAATATAAAAAGCCAACAGAGTGAATGTAAGATAAAAAGCCAACAATGAAGAGTGAATGTAATATAAAAAGCCAACAATGAAGAATGAATGTAAGATAAAAAGCCAACAATGAAGAGTGAATGTAATATAAAAAGCCAACAATGAAGAATGAATGTAAGATAAAAAGCCAACAATGAAGAGTGAATGTAAGATAAAAAGCCAACAATGAAAAGTTAATGTAATATAAAAAGCCAACAATGAAGAATGAATGTAAGATAAAAAGCCAACAATGAATAGTAAATATAATATAAAAAGCCAACAATGAAGAGTGAATGTAAGATAAAAAGCCAACAATGAAGAGTAAATGTAATATAAAAAGCCAACAGAGTGAATGTAAGATAAAAAGCCAACAATGAAGAGTGAATGTAATATAAAAAGCCAACAATGAAGAATGAATGTAAAATAAAAAGCCAACAATGAAGAGTAAATCTCTATATCTCTATCTCTATATCTCTATCTCTATTATTATATATATAAAAGTCAATTTCTGTCTGTCTGTCTGTTTCGCGATAAACTCAAAAACTACTGAACCAATTGGTACCAAATGTTGCATGTCGCTTTTTATAAACCTGAGGAAAATTTTCGGCTGCATTTTGATTAGTATTTTTGGCTATTTCTTTTTTTCATTTGAAGAACTTTTTTTTACCCGGACTAATCCGGAATGGAATGAATACCTAAATATGGCCATTTTTTAAAGCATCGGTGGTTCAGTGGTAGAATGCTCGCCTGCCACGCGGGCGGCCCGGGTTCGATTCCCGGCCGATGCATTTTTTTTTACAATTTTTAAAACTCATTTATATTATCAACATATATAGTCACGACCGTCATGGGTTCTGTCACGGGTGCGCGCGCATCATCATTATGATCATGATCATTATTTAATGATAATAATAATAATAATAATTATTATATTATTATTATTATTATCAACATATATAGTCACGACCGTCATGGGCCGGCCGGCAGTTCTGTCACGGGTGCGCGCGCATCATCATTATGATCATTATCATTATTATTATATTATTATTATTATCCATCCATCAACATATATAGTCACGACCGTCATGGGCCGGCCGGCTCTGTCACGGATGCGCGCGCACAGGGAGGTCACGTGCTCGCCGGCAGCCAACGGGCGCGCGCCGCCGGCATTACGTCATAGATTATAAACACAAGGTAATAAGGCCAAATAAAAAAATAGTGTGTGATAAGGCACAATTTGGATTATCTACTTATATAATTGCCTTATTCTCTCTGTGTGAAGTTCACTGTGTGAAGTTCACGGATAGATTTTGGTCAGAATGGATAAAATAAAAAAAGTGTCAAGGGATGGGAATCGAACCCACGACCTTCCGCTTACCGGGCAGATGCCATGACCACTAGGCTACCCTGGACATATTTTTGCGTTCACAATTTTATTTTTATATTTTCAAGACACACACAGTTTGGGGCGGGACGTTTCACAAGAGAGACATCCACGGCGCCAATTTATAATTGTAACGAATAGTATTTTAATTAAAACATTTTAAAAATATATACGCACTCGGGTAAAACCCGGGCGTTGCCCGGGCCATTCGTCTAGTATTTATATAATAAGAATGGCCCGGGCAACGCCCGGGTTTTCCCCTAGTGCGTATATATTTTAAAAACGTTTTAATTCAAATACTATTCGTTACAATTATAAATTGGCGCCATGGATGTCACTCTTGTGAAACGTCCCGTTCCAAACTGTGTGTTTTTAAAATGTTTTAATTAAAATACTATTCGTTACAATTATAAATTTGGACGATAGGCTCATTATTTCTTTATACCGTTTTTATACCGTTATTATACCGTTATATTATATATATTATATTATATATATATTACACGTTATTTGTTTTCTTGGCCGACTGTTTTACATATGGTGTTATCTTAAAATTGCTTGTTTTGAATATTTTTTAGATTGAGATTATTAGCTAGTATGTAAAAACAACTATGTTGAAATTTAATTTTGTATTTATATATAAATAAAATTAACTCTGTTGATTTCCGTTTCATCCTGAATTTTGTCTTTCCTAATTTTCTACATTACAAAATCATCATTTTATCTATTCTCCCAATATATATGTTGTAGATAAATGATAAAACTAACTTTGACTTGTGCGCAATTAATAGGTAGACAATCTTACTTTTGATAAATAATCTTTAAGATAATAAACTCATAGATAAAAAAACTTGTTATCATCATCGCAATGAGGGCGCTGCTTGCGAGTTAAATCTACAAATCTGTAAATAACTCTAAGGATATTCAAGATATTCAAGATATTATTTTTCAAAAACCTTCCTGGGGATACACCTAATAATATCCCAAAATTTCACGGCGATTGGATGTATGGTTTTTGAATCTATAGAGTACAGACAGACAGACAGATAGACAGACAGACTGACATTCAATTTTATATATATATAGACTAGCGGATGTACCCGGCTTCGCCCGAGGGTTTTACCCGAGTAAAGGCTTGTCTAACGAACATTTGTTAAAACAATTCTCTATAAACTTAATTAAAAAAAAGATATATTTTGATAATTTGAAACTCGTAAATTTGAATCTCTCGATAAAGTGAACATTTTTTCCCGGTCCCTGTGTGCCGTGTCATCCTGAATTTTGTCTTTCCCAATTTTCTACATTAGAAAATCATAGTTTTATCTAGTGAACATTTTTTCCCGGTCCCTTGAACATTTGTTAAAACAATTCTCTATAAACTTATAAAAAAAGAGATATATTTTGATATTTTGAAACTCGTAAATTTGAATCTCTCGATAAAATGCTCATTTTTTCCTGGTCCCTGTGTGCCGTGTCATCCTGAATTTTGTCTTTCCTAATTTTCTACATTACAAAATCATCGTTTTATCTAGTGAACATTTTTTCCGGTCCCTTGAAAAATACTCGATAAGTTGTATAAAATCATGGTCGTTTATGGAAGATGGACGAAGTTCCCGGAGGTCACCCGTGAGGCTTTTTTCTTGTCTACTTGGCACAGCTGTGTCACCAACTCTGCCCCCGCGCGCAAGGACCTCTCGATCCCTCTGATTGGTCGGTGGGAACTTGGAATGTCCATCCGGCCGGCGGCCGGACGATTCCATTCTCTCGACGGGGGGGTGGGGCAGACCTAAGCCTATCTCCGTCGCAAGGTGGCGCTGCTTGCGAGTTAAAGCTACAAATCTGTAAATAACTCTAAGGATATCAAAGATATTCAAGAAATTATTTTTCTAAAACCTTTCCGGGGATATACCTAATAATATCCCAAAATTTCACGGCGATTGGATGTACGGTTTTTGAATCTATAGAGTACACACACACACACAGACAGACATTCATTTATATATATATATATAGACTAGCGGATGTGTACCCGGCTTCGCCCGGGTTTTATCCGAGTAAAAGTTTGCCTAACGAATATTATCGATAATAATATTCCGGAACACACAGAATATTATGATAATAATATCCATTACATTATATAATATATAAAATATATTTTTCGAGTAAACATATCCTCTCTCTCTACTGAATAGATTTGAAAAAGATATATATAAATAAAAATATCTAGAGATATACTACATGATCTTAGCCAAAAGGCCGAGAAACTATATTTTATATAAAGAGATGACCTGGCTTTGTGTGTCTTCTGCTCGAGTGAATGTTTCGCTGGTAGAATTTTGCTCCTGCCTACTAAAAATTATTATCTGGGTCCGCCCGTGGACTGCTTTAGTGAATATTCCCCTAAAGAATTTTGTTTATGCCAATCAAGCATGATACAGCAATATTGTCATTATCATTTCTGACTAAAAAATATTGTTGCTCAGTACTTGGTTAATTATACTTTTTCTTGGTTAAAGTGCGACAAAAACTCTTCCAGATTTAACTCTCTGTCCTATTCAAATTTCAGAGAGATTAGTTACATATTGAGGGCGTGCATAGCCGACAAACATATATATGTTCCCGGCTTCACCCGAATTTACCCGAGTAAAAGCTTGCCTAACAAACATTTGTTAAAACGATTCTAGCAAACATCCAATCCCTACTGAATCTATACTTGTCTATACTCTCGATATGGAAATTTTCCCGGTCCCTTGAAAAATACTCGATAAGTTGAAAAAAAAAACAGTATTAATTGGTTCACTCGGTAATTTGAAGTTGAAGGAATAGTATCTTGCCACAAACGAAAATTTATAAATAATTGTATTTAGTGAATGTACCCGGCTTCGCCCGGTTTTTATCCGATTAAAGTTTGCCTAACGAACATATGTTAAAACGATTCTAGAAAACATCCAATCCACCTATATATTGATTTATAAACATATATAAATATAAATATTGTTATATGCGTTTAAATATATTTTTGAAACACATAATTTTTGAAAACATTTATTATATTTTAAGAAAGATATTGTCACTTTTGTGAATTTGATAATTAATTAATTATATTTTTCTCAATGAATATCTACTTATATATTTGCCTTATTCTGTTTGTCTGTTTGTTTGTCTGAAGCTCACGGATGGGATTTTTCATAACCATTGGTGGTTCAGTGGTAGAATGCTCGCCTGCCACGCGGGCGGCCCGGGTTCGATTCCCGGCCGATGCATTTTTTTTTTTTTTTACAATTTTTAAAACTCATTTATATATTATACAAGAATGACATCCACGGCGCCAATTTATAATTGTAACGAATAGTATTTGAATAAAAGCATTTAATCGGGTAAAACCCGGGCGTTGCCCGGGTCATTCGTATATAATAATTGTATAAACGAATGCAAGACAAAATCACCGCGAATGTTTCTTTTTTTAAGGCAATTATCGTTATTTATCGTTAATTTTTGTTTCGATTTTATTGAAAAAAAAAACCGATATGGTGCCTTTAAAAAATGATCTTTATTACTATGCAGTTTTCTATTTAGTCAATATACCTAAGTTCATGTTGCAAATGTAATTATCTCTATCGATTTAGTAGGTGAAATGCAAAAAAAAAATTCGACATGATGAAATCTTTATGAAAATTCACATTTTTATTTTTATATTTTCAAGACACACACAGTTTGGGGCGGGACGTTTCACAAGAGAGATATCCACGGCGCCAATTTATAATTATATCGAATAGTATTTTAATTAAAACATTTTAAAAACACACAGTTTGGAACGGGACGTTTCACAAGAGTGACATCCATGGCGCCAATTTATATTTGTAACGAATAGTATTTGAATTAAAACGTTTTTAAAATATATACGCACTCGGGTAAAACCCGGGCGTTGCCCGGGACATTCGTCTAAAACTTATATATTTACCTTATTCTGTCTGTTTGTTTGTCTGTCTGAAGCTCACGGATGGGATTTTTCATAACCATCGGTGGTTCAGTGGTAGAATGCTCGTCTGCCACGCGGGCGGCCCGGGTTCGATTCCCGGCCGATGCATTTTTTTTTTTTTACAATTTTTAAAACTCATTTATATATTATACAAGAATGACATCCACGGCGCCAATTTATAATTGTAACGAATAGTATTTTAATTAAAACATTACTAAAATATATACGCACTCGGGTAAAACCCGGGCGTTGCCCGGGCCATTCGTCTAGTTATATATATTAATTTAAAAATTCACTTTTGTTATCATCATCACACATAATGTAATTTTTTTATATAAACAAACGATAATAAACAACAACAATGTAATTTGCATCTTCATTATTATAAAACAACAACAAATTAAATTAACAATGTAAAAATATATTTTAACACTAGCGGACCCGCCCGGCTTCGCCCGGGTTTTACCCGAGTAAAAGTTTGTCTAACGAATCTCTCGATAAAGTGAACATTTTTTTCCCGGTCCCTTGAAAAATACTCGATAAGTTGAATAAAATCAATATTAATTGGTTCCCTCGGTAATTGGAAGTTAAAGGAATAGTATCTTGCCTTGGAATTGTATCATTATTCTTGTATGGATGTACCCGGCTTCGCCCGGGTTTTACCCGAGTAAAGGTTTGTTTAACGAATATCTCGATAAAGTGAACATTTTTTCCCGTTCCCTTGAAAAATACTCGATAAGTTGAATAAAATCAATGTTAATTGGTTCCCTCGGTAATTGGAAGTTAAAGGAATAGTATCTTGCCTTGGAATTGTATCATTATTCTTGTATGGATGTACCCGGCTTCGCCCGGGTTTTACCCGAGTGAAGGTTTGTTTAACGAATCTCTCGATAAAGTGAACATTTTTTCCCGGTCCCTTGAAAAAATACTCGATAAGTAGAATAAAATCAATATTAATTGGTTCCCTCGGTAATTGGAAGTTAAAGGAATAGTATCTTGCCTTTGAATTGTATCATTATTCTTGTCTCTTGTCTTTCCTAATTTTCTACATTATAAAATCATTGTATCATCATGATAATATTTAGAGCAGCTTGTTGAATTATAACAGATAAATTAGAATATTTATCTTGATTATTTTTAGGCGAAAAGTTATTTCAAAAATTTTATTTGCTAGAAACCTTCCCAGTACTATACTAAATAACTTCCCAAAGTTTCATGGCGTTCCAATGAGTGGTTTGGTCAGGCATAAAGGACAGACACGCATACATTCATTTTTATATATATACTAGCGCCCGGGTTTTATCTGAGTGAAAGTTTGCCTAACGAAATTGAAAATAATTTTCCGGAACATAGACTATTATGATAATAATGATAATAATATTCATTACATTATATTTTTTATTATATCTACTTATATATTTGCCTTATTCTGTCTGTTTGTCTGTTTGCCTGAAGCTCACGGATGGGATTTTTCATAACCATCGGTGGTTCAGTGGTAGAATGCTCGCCTGCCACGCGGGCGGCCCGGGTTCGATTCCCGGCCGATGCATTTTTTTTTTACAATTTTTAAAACTCATTTATATATTATACAAGAATGACATCCACGGCGCCAATTTAAAATTGTAACGAATAGTATTTGAATAAAAGCATTTAATCGGGTAAAACCCGGGCGTTGCCCGGGTCATTCGTATATGATATAAAAAGCCAACAATGAAGAGTGAATGTAATATAAAAAGCCAACAATGAAGAATGAATGTAAGATAAAAAGCCAACAATGAAGAGTGAATGTAATATAAAAAGCCAACAATGAAGAATGAATGTAAGATAAAAAGCCAACAATGAAGAGTGAATGTAAGATAAAAAGCCAACAATGAATAGTAAATGTAATATAAAAAGCCAACAATGAAGAATGAATGTAAGATAAAAAGCCAACAATGAAGAGTAAATATAATATAAAAAGCCAACAATGAAGAATGAATGTAAGATAAAAAGCCAACAATGAAGAGTAAATATAATTTAAAAAGCCGACAATGAAGAGTGAATGTAAGATAAAAAGCCAACAATGAAGAGTAAATGTAATATAAAAAGCCAACAGAGTGAATGTAAGATAAAAAGCCAACAATGAAGAGTGAATGTAATATAAAAAGCCAACAATGAAGAATGAATGTAAGATAAATAGCCAACAATGAAGGGTGAATGTAATATAAAAAGCCAACAATGAAGAATGAATGTAAGATAAAAAGCCAACAATGAAAGATGAATGTAAGATAAAAAGCCAACAATGAAGAGTAAATGTAATATAAAAAGGCAACAATGAAGAATGAATGTAAGATAAAAAGCCAACAAAGAAGAGTAAATATAATATAAAAAGCCAACAATGAAGAGTGAATGTAAGATAAAAAGCCAACAATGAAGAGTAAATGTAATATAAAAAGCCAACAGAGTGAATGTAAGATAAAAAGCCAACAATGAAGAGTGAATGTAATATAAAAAGCCAACAATGAAGAATGAATGTAAGATAAAAAGCCAACAATGAAGAGTGAATGTAATATAAAAAGCCAACAATGAAGAATGAATGTAAGATAAAAAGCCAACAATGAAGAGTGAATGTAAGATAAAAAGCCAACAATGAAAAGTTAATGTAATATAAAAAGCCAACAATGAAGAATGAATGTAAGATAAAAAGCCAACAATGAATAGTAAATATAATATAAAAAGCCAACAATGAAGAGTGAATGTAAGATAAAAAGCCAACAATGAAGAGTAAATGTAATATAAAAAGCCAACAGAGTGAATGTAAGATAAAAAGCCAACAATGAAGAGTGAATGTAATATAAAAAGCCAACAATGAAGAATGAATGTAAAATAAAAAGCCAACAATGAAGAGTAAATCTCTATATCTCTATCTCTATATCTCTATCTCTATTATTATATATATAAAAGTCAATTTCTGTCTGTCTGTCTGTTTCGCGATAAACTCAAAAACTACTGAACCAATTGGTACCAAATGTTGCATGTCGCTTTTTATAAACCTGAGGAAAATTTTCGGCTGCATTTTGATTAGTATTTTTGGCTATTTCTTTTTTTCATTTGAAGAACTTTTTTTTACCCGGACTAATCCGGAATGGAATGAATACCTAAATATGGCCATTTTTTAAAGCATCGGTGGTTCAGTGGTAGAATGCTCGCCTGCCACGCGGGCGGCCCGGGTTCGATTCCCGGCCGATGCATTTTTTTTTACAATTTTTAAAACTCATTTATATTATCAACATATATAGTCACGACCGTCATGGGTTCTGTCACGGGTGCGCGCGCATCATCATTATGATCATGATCATTATTTAATGATAATAATAATAATAATAATTATTATATTATTATTATTATTATCAACATATATAGTCACGACCGTCATGGGCCGGCCGGCAGTTCTGTCACGGGTGCGCGCGCATCATCATTATGATCATTATCATTATTATTATATTATTATTATTATCCATCCATCAACATATATTGTCACGACCGTCATGGGCCGGCCGGCTCTGTCACGGATGCGCGCGCACAGGGAGGTCACGTGCTCGCCGGCAGCCAACGGGCGCGCGCCGCCGGCATTACGTCATAGATTATAAACACAAGGTAATAAGGCCAAATAAAAAAATAGTGTGTGATAAGGCACAATTTGGATTATCTACTTATATAATTGCCTTATTCTCTCTGTGTGAAGTTCACTGTGTGAAGTTCACGGATAGATTTTGGTCAGAATGGATAAAATAAAAAAAGTGTCAAGGGATGGGAATCGAACCCACGACCTTCCGCTTACCGGGCAGATGCCATGACCACTAGGCTACCCTGGACATATTTTTGCGTTCACAATTTTATTTTTATATTTTCAAGACACACACAGTTTGGGGCGGGACGTTTCACAAGAGAGACATCCACGGCGCCAATTTATAATTGTAGCGAATAGTATTTTAATTAAAACATTTTAAAAATATATACGCACTCGGGTAAAACCCGGGCGTTGCCCGGGCCATTCGTCTAGTATTTATATAATAAGAATGGCCCGGGCAACGCCCGGGTTTTCCCCTAGTGCGTATATATTTTAAAAACGTTTTAATTCAAATACTATTCGTTACAATTATAAATTGGCGCCATGGATGTCACTCTTGTGAAACGTCCCGTTCCAAACTGTGTGTTTTTAAAATGTTTTAATTAAAATACTATTCGTTACAATTATAAATTTGGACGATAGGCTCATTATTTCTTTATACCGTTTTTATACCGTTATTATACCGTTATATTATATATATTATATTATATATATATTACACGTTATTTGTTTTCTTGGCCGACTGTTTTACATATGGTGTTATCTTAAAATTGCTTGTTTTGAATATTTTTTAGATTGAGATTATTAGCTAGTATGTAAAAACAACTATGTTGAAATTTAATTTTGTATTTATATATAAATAAAATTAACTCTGTTGATTTCCGTTTCATCCTGAATTTTGTCTTTCCTAATTTTCTACATTACAAAATCATCATTTTATCTATTCTCCCAATATATATGTTGTAGATAAATGATAAAACTAACTTTGACTTGTGCGCAATTAATAGGTAGACAATCTTACTTTTGATAAATAATCTTTAAGATAATAAACTCATAGATAAAAAAACTTGTTATCATCATCGCAATGAGGGCGCTGCTTGCGAGTTAAATCTACAAATCTGTAAATAACTCTAAGGATATTCAAGATATTCAAGATATTATTTTTCAAAAACCTTCCTGGGGATACACCTAATAATATCCCAAAATTTCACGGCGATTGGATGTATGGTTTTTGAATCTATAGAGTACAGACAGACAGACAGATAGACAGACAGACTGACATTCAATTTTATATATATATAGACTAGCGGATGTACCCGGCTTCGCCCGAGGGTTTTACCCGAGTAAAGGCTTGTCTAACGAACATTTGTTAAAACAATTCTCTATAAACTTAATTAAAAAAAAGATATATTTTGATAATTTGAAACTCGTAAATTTGAATCTCTCGATAAAGTGAACATTTTTTCCCGGTCCCTGTGTGCCGTGTCA
This sequence comes from Cordylochernes scorpioides, assembly GCA_030710605.1. Classification (NCBI taxonomy): domain Eukaryota; kingdom Metazoa; phylum Arthropoda; class Arachnida; order Pseudoscorpiones; family Chernetidae; genus Cordylochernes; species Cordylochernes scorpioides. The sequence continues at coordinate 22,406,168 of CP092884.1, read as the reverse complement.
TCCTGAATTTTGTCTTTCCCAATTTTCTACATTAGAAAATCATAGTTTTATCTAGTGAACATTTTTTCCCGGTCCCTTGAACATTTGTTAAAACAATTCTCTATAAACTTATAAAAAAAGAGATATATTTTGATATTTTGAAACTCGTAAATTTGAATCTCTCGATAAAATGCTCATTTTTTCCTGGTCCCTGTGTGCCGTGTCATCCTGAATTTTGTCTTTCCTAATTTTCTACATTACAAAATCATCGTTTTATCTAGTGAACATTTTTTCCGGTCCCTTGAAAAATACTCGATAAGTTGTATAAAATCATGGTCGTTTATGGAAGATGGACGAAGTTCCCGGAGGTCACCCGTGAGGCTTTTTTCTTGTCTACTTGGCACAGCTGTGTCACCAACTCTGCCCCCGCGCGCAAGGACCTCTCGATCCCTCTGATTGGTCGGTGGGAACTTGGAATGTCCATCCGGCCGGCGGCCGGACGATTCCATTCTCTCGACGGGGGGGTGGGGCAGACCTAAGCCTATCTCCGTCGCAAGGTGGCGCTGCTTGCGAGTTAAAGCTACAAATCTGTAAATAACTCTAAGGATATCAAAGATATTCAAGAAATTATTTTTCTAAAACCTTTCCGGGGATATACCTAATAATATCCCAAAATTTCACGGCGATTGGATGTACGGTTTTTGAATCTATAGAGTACACACACACACACAGACAGACATTCATTTATATATATATATATAGACTAGCGGATGTGTACCCGGCTTCGCCCGGGTTTTATCCGAGTAAAAGTTTGCCTAACGAATATTATCGATAATAATATTCCGGAACACACAGAATATTATGATAATAATATCCATTACATTATATAATATATAAAATATATTTTTCGAGTAAACATATCCTCTCTCTCTACTGAATAGATTTGAAAAAGATATATATAAATAAAAATATCTAGAGATATACTACATGATCTTAGCCAAAAGGCCGAGAAACTATATTTTATATAAAGAGATGACCTGGCTTTGTGTGTCTTCTGCTCGAGTGAATGTTTCGCTGGTAGAATTTTGCTCCTGCCTACTAAAAATTATTATCTGGGTCCGCCCGTGGACTGCTTTAGTGAATATTCCCCTAAAGAATTTTGTTTATGCCAATCAAGCATGATACAGCAATATTGTCATTATCATTTCTGACTAAAAAATATTGTTGCTCAGTACTTGGTTAATTATACTTTTTCTTGGTTAAAGTGCGACAAAAACTCTTCCAGATTTAACTCTCTGTCCTATTCAAATTTCAGAGAGATTAGTTACATATTGAGGGCGTGCATAGCCGACAAACATATATATGTTCCCGGCTTCACCCGAATTTACCCGAGTAAAAGCTTGCCTAACAAACATTTGTTAAAACGATTCTAGCAAACATCCAATCCCTACTGAATCTATACTTGTCTATACTCTCGATATGGAAATTTTCCCGGTCCCTTGAAAAATACTCGATAAGTTGAAAAAAAAAACAGTATTAATTGGTTCACTCGGTAATTTGAAGTTGAAGGAATAGTATCTTGCCACAAACGAAAATTTATAAATAATTGTATTTAGTGAATGTACCCGGCTTCGCCCGGTTTTTATCCGATTAAAGTTTGCCTAACGAACATTTGTTAAAACGATTCTAGAAAACATCCAATCCACCTATATATTGATTTATAAACATATATAAATATAAATATTGTTATATGCGTTTAAATATATTTTTGAAACACATAATTTTTGAAAACATTTATTATATTTTAAGAAAGATATTGTCACTTTTGTGAATTTGATAATTAATTAATTATATTTTTCTCAATGAATATCTACTTATATATTTGCCTTATTCTGTTTGTCTGTTTGTTTGTCTGAAGCTCACGGATGGGATTTTTCATAACCATTGGTGGTTCAGTGGTAGAATGCTCGCCTGCCACGCGGGCGGCCCGGGTTCGATTCCCGGCCGATGCATTTTTTTTTTTTTTTACAATTTTTAAAACTCATTTATATATTATACAAGAATGACATCCACGGCGCCAATTTATAATTGTAACGAATAGTATTTGAATAAAAGCATTTAATCGGGTAAAACCCGGGCGTTGCCCGGGTCATTCGTATATAATAATTGTATAAACGAATGCAAGACAAAATCACCGCGAATGTTTCTTTTTTTAAGGCAATTATCGTTATTTATCGTTAATTTTTGTTTCGATTTTATTGAAAAAAAAAACCGATATGGTGCCTTTAAAAAATGATCTTTATTACTATGCAGTTTTCTATTTAGTCAATATACCTAAGTTCATGTTGCAAATGTAATTATCTCTATCGATTTAGTAGGTGAAATGCAAAAAAAAAATTCGACATGATGAAATCTTTATGAAAATTCACATTTTTATTTTTATATTTTCAAGACACACACAGTTTGGGGCGGGACGTTTCACAAGAGAGATATCCACGGCGCCAATTTATAATTATATCGAATAGTATTTTAATTAAAACATTTTAAAAACACACAGTTTGGAACGGGACGTTTCACAAGAGTGACATCCATGGCGCCAATTTATATTTGTAACGAATAGTATTTGAATTAAAACGTTTTTAAAATATATACGCACTCGGGTAAAACCCGGGCGTTGCCCGGGACATTCGTCTAAAACTTATATATTTGCCTTATTCTGTCTGTTTGTTTGTCTGTCTGAAGCTCACGGATGGGATTTTTCATAACCATCGGTGGTTCAGTGGTAGAATGCTCGTCTGCCACGCGGGCGGCCCGGGTTCGATTCCCGGCCGATGCATTTTTTTTTTTTTACAATTTTTAAAACTCATTTATATATTATACAAGAATGACATCCACGGCGCCAATTTATAATTGTAACGAATAGTATTTTAATTAAAACATTACTAAAATATATACGCACTCGGGTAAAACCCGGGCGTTGCCCGGGCCATTCGTCTAGTTATATATATTAATTTAAAAATTCACTTTTGTTATCATCATCACACATAATGTAATTTTTTATATAAACAAACGATAATAAACAACAACAATGTAATTTGCATCTTCATTATTATAAAACAACAACAAATTAAATTAACAATGTAAAAATATATTTTAACACTAGCGGACCCGCCCGGCTTCGCCCGGGTTTTACCCGAGTAAAAGTTTGTCTAACGAATCTCTCGATAAAGTGAACATTTTTTTCCCGGTCCCTTGAAAAATACTCGATAAGTTGAATAAAATCAATATTAATTGGTTCCCTCGGTAATTGGAAGTTAAAGGAATAGTATCTTGCCTTGGAATTGTATCATTATTCTTGTATGGATGTACCCGGCTTCGCCCGGGTTTTACCCGAGTAAAGGTTTGTTTAACGAATATCTCGATAAAGTGAACATTTTTTCCCGTTCCCTTGAAAAATACTCGATAAGTTGAATAAAATCAATGTTAATTGGTTCCCTCGGTAATTGGAAGTTAAAGGAATAGTATCTTGCCTTGGAATTGTATCATTATTCTTGTATGGATGTACCTGGCTTCGCCCGGGTTTTACCCGAGTGAAGGTTTGTTTAACGAATCTCTCGATAAAGTGAACATTTTTTCCCGGTCCCTTGAAAAAATACTCGATAAGTAGAATAAAATCAATATTAATTGGTTCCCTCGGTAATTGGAAGTTAAAGGAATAGTATCTTGCCTTTGAATTGTATCATTATTCTTGTCTCAAATAAATTGCCGTGTCATCCTGAATTTTGTCTTTCCTAATTTTCTACATTACAAAATCATCGTATCATCATGATAATATTTAGAGCAGATTGTTGAATTATAACAGATAAATTAGAATAATTATCTTGATTATTTCTAGGCGAAAAGTTATTTCAAAAATTTTATTTGCTAGAAACCTTCCCAGTACTATACTAAATAACTTCCCAAAGTTTCATGGCGATCCAATGAGTGGTTTGGTCAGGCATAAAGGACAAACAAACAGACATACATTCATTTTTATATATATAGATATTAACAGTAATTAAACGTAACAGTAAGAAAATGTTGATTTTAAAATATTTTAATTTTAAAATATTTTAATTTTTTCATATTTTAAATATGTAAATAGAGTCTCTTAAGAAAGACCACCTAAAAACATGAATCAACTTGTTTCTCCTGTTGGTGGTCTCTCATTGAAGATTCTAATTGCTATTAAAGAATCTCTAATAGACCTTTAATAAGAGACTGCCTCTTGGAGAGACGGTGTAGCTACGAAATGGATATTCCCGGCTTCGCCCGGATTTTACCCGAGTAAAGGTTTGTCTAACGAATCTCTCGATAAAGTGAACATTTTTTCCCAGGCCCTTGAAAAATACTCGATAAGTTGAATAAAATAATTATTAATTGGTTCCCTCCGTAATTGGAAGTTAAAGGAATAGTATCTTGCCTTGGAATTGTATCATTATTCTTGTCTCAAATAAATTGCCGTGTCATCCTGAATTTTGTCTTTCCTAATTTTCTACATTACAAAATCATCGTATCATCATGATAATATTTAGAGCAGATTGTTGAATTATAACAGATAAATTAGAATATTTATCTTGATTATATCTAGGCGAAAAGTTATCTCAAAAATTTTATTTGCTAGAAACCTTCCCAGTACTATACTAAATAACTTCCCAAAGTTTCATGGCGATCCAATGAGTGGTTTGGTCAGGCATAAAGGACAAACAGACATACATTCATTTTTATATATATAGATTACATTTTAACATTTAACACAAAAACGTTACAATATATATATTTAAATATATATTAATATTAAAATGCCAAGTTTTTTTACGTCATTGGAATATTATATTACTAAATTCTCAAATTAAATTTATTATACTTGGAACACATTTTGAGCATTGTTATAATTTATAAATATAATTTCACCAGAAACCGCGAGAGGCGCTGCTTGCGAGTGAAAGTAGAAAATTTGCAAATAAAATTGCAAAGAATATTTATTTCAAATCAAATTCAAACCAGAAACCTTCCCAGTAGTATAGTAAATAACTTCCTAAAGTTTCACGGCGATTGGATGATCCTTTACCTTTTAAAAACATCGTGTAAACAAACCACGTGTAAATTATTAACCAATCAAAGTCATTTATCGTCGCGACCAGTGCTGCTCCCAAGCGGTAAAAGGCTGGAACTAACGCTTTTTGGTTTTATATTTTTCTAAAAAAGCTCATTAACCTTTTTATTTTTTTGAATAGCCAATATGTTAAACGAAATCTTCAGCTACCTACATGCGAAATTTCATAATTATTTATTCTGTAGATTTTGAGCAACGCGATAACAAACATCGATTTTGGATTTCATTTTTATAGATATAAGGAAAGGATAAGGATATATATATATATATATATATATATATATATAAATTGCATATATATGTTGTTATAAAAGAAAATGGCTAGTTACCAATTTAAAGAATATAATGAGGAAAGTGAAACTTTTGAAACGTTTTATGAACGATTGGAACAGTTTCTCATATTGGAGGAGGCAGGGGATGAAAAGAAAAAGGCTTATCTCTTAACCCTCATGGGAAGTAAAACATATGATGTTTTGAAGAATTTGTGCAGTCCTATTCTACGTAAAAATGAAACCTTTGATTACCTAATAGATATCTTGAAAAGGCACTTCTCTCCAAAGCGATCAATTGTAGTAGAGAGGTTCATTTTTTTAAAGAATGCAATTAAAGGAAGAAAACATCTCGATTACTTGGTGGAAATTAAGCGTTTGGCTTCCTCGTGCAACTTTGGAAATTTTCTGGAGGATTCTTTAAGTGATAAAATGGTATGTGGTTTATATAATGCCAAAATACAAAATAGAATTTTGTCGGAGGGCGACATTTCTTTGGCTAAAGTAATTGAGATAGCATTATCTATGGAAGCGGCCGAGAAAAATACAAAATTATTTCATTTGGAGCAGGGTGAAGATTGTGTGGATAAGTTGAGGATGGAACGCAAGGTTGAATCAAATTTCCAGGATGGCAAATGTAAACATTGTAGTGAACTGCATAAAGAACCATGTAGATTAAAGGAGGCGATATGCTTTAAGTGTAATGAAAAAGGACACATTGCCCCAATATGTTGGAGCAGTAGAAGAAATCTAAGGCAACATCAGAATCAGCCGGGAAATATACATCAGATAGGAGACCAAGAAGAGGAGGAAGAGTATGTCCAGAAAATTATAAGCGTGACGATACCCGAGTATAAAACTAATTTTGCCTCAAGTGACCCTCGATATCTGATGGAGTTAAAAGTAGAAAAAAACTTTATTAAATTTGAAATGGATACGGAAAAGGATTTTAAAAATAGTCTTCCACATTTGAAATTGGAAAAAGCGAGTATTATTGTAAGAACTTATAATGGTACCGTGGTACCCATTCTGGGTAAAATCAATGTCAAAGTGGAATGTCAAGATATGACTTACAAACTTAGAGCGTTGGTGGTGAAAGGAGAAAAGAGGGCTTTGATGGGAAGAGAATGGATAAATAGATTGAAATTGGGCTGTTTCGCGGTAAAACATATACCTGTGGAAATTACCATTGAGGAAATTTTGAAAAAAAATCAAGCCTTATTTGTGGAGACAACTGAACCAATAAAAGGTTCCACATTTTCAGTAAACATGTGTGATGTGAATCCAATTTTCCATAGGGCTCGTCCGGTGCCTTTCGCCATTAGGCCAGCAGTTACTGAAGCATTATCTATGTGAGGTGTCGAGCTGTAAATGGACCACTCCAGTGGTTGTAGTGCCAAAGAAAAATAAAGAGATCAGAATTTGCTGCGACTTCAAGGTAAATAGACTAAATAGATATTTGGACACTGCGGCCTATCCCCTTCCCACACAGCAAGATTTATTCTCCACATTGGCCAAGGGAAAATACTTTTCTAAATTGAACTTGAGGAACGCTTATCTGCAATTAGAGGTGGACCCAGGCACCCGACCGTTGCTAACGATAAATACTCATAAAGGGCTTTTCAGGTTTAAGAGAATGCCATTTGGATTGGCAAATGCGCCCAGTTATTTTCAATCTGTAATGGATAGGGTTTTGTCGTGTATAGGAGGCGTAATTTGTTATATTGATGATGTTCTTATAGCCACAGCATCAATTGAAGAACATCTGGCGTTGTTGAAGACTATTTTTGCTCGCTTGGCGAAGTATAATATCAAACTAAAGAAAGAAAAATACCTATTTTTGCAAAAATAAATTGAATATTTAGGACATCTTGTCACGGGAGAGGGCATCAGACCTTTGGATCATAAGGTACACGCAATACAGAAAGCCAAAACGCCTACGAATATCTATGAATTAAGAAAGATCATTTCTTGGTTTAATTAACTTTTATGGGAAGTTCATACCCAATTTTCCAGAGCTTTTAAAGCCTCTTCATGAGCTTCTTCACAAAAAACGTCCTTGGGTTTGGGCAAAGGAATGTGGAGAGGCCATTGACAAGTGCAAGAATTGCATTACCTCTGAGAGGGTGCTAGTCCCATATGATATGACTTTGCCATTGTGTTTGGCCATTGATGCATCGCAGATTGGAGTGGGCGCTGTGTTGTCACATATTATAGAAGGCCTGGAGAGACCGATTATGTTTGCTTCACGGACTTTATCGGGAGCAGAACATAATTATTCTCAGATTGAGAAGGAGGCTCTAGCCATTATTTATGGAGTAACCAAGTTCCATCAATTTATTTATGGAAGAAAATTTATTCTTATTACAGACCATAAGCCATTGGTGACCATTTTGGGTCCAAGATCAGGAATCCCCACCTTATCTACTTCAAGATTGCAGCGCTGGGCGCTTATTTTGTCAGCATATACTTACGATATTAAATTTCGATGTATTTTTTGTTGATTTGAGAAAGGCATTTGATACAGTTCCTCACTCATTACTCTGGAAGAAATTAACCAATCTGGGCGTGAGCTATCAATTTATACATGCAATTCGAAATTACTACGAACAGGCGACTGTGGCAGTCAGATGGAGGGGATCAATTACAGAAAATATTAAGATACATTCGGGCGTTTTACAAGGAGAGCCACTATCGCCATTACTTTTTATATTATTCATGACGGACCTGATTAAAATGTATGACAACTCAGATCTAACGAGTGTATACCTTCCGGAATTTGGTGATGTTCACCTGCTGATGTATGCAGATGATATTGCTATTATAGGGGAGTCGAGGATAAACCTACAAAAAATGATTAATATATTGAAAGAATATCTTGGTGAGAACTATATGACACTGAACGAGTCCAAATCGAAGGTTATGGTATTTCGCAATGGTGGTAAACCCTCAAGAGAAGATAGATGGTACTGGAATGGTAAACCTCTGATGGTAACAAGAAGATATAATTACTTGGGATACCCTCTGGTCAGTACAACTAAAACCACTCAAGCTGCAAACTTTTTCAAAGGAAAAGCACTTGCGGCAATAAATGCTACAACCCCAATATTGGCAAAATCAAAAATTAATTCATTAAACTCGGCAATGAAACTGTTTGACTCTATTGTGATGGCTGTTTTGATGTATGCTGCTCCAATTTGGGCAACATAGTATAAAGATTTATTAGACCATATACAAGATACATTTATTCGTAGGTTCTTGAATTTGCCTAGATATACACCAGGATACATAATAAGACCAGAAACAGGCCGCGTCTCATTAATAATAACAGCTCTGAAATTGACCTTGAAATATTGGCTGAGGGTGCTGAGTATGGATACAAATAGATTGCCTCGAATATGTTTAAATAGAAAGAGGCAATTATCCTGTGCTACAGGTGCGCCCATCGGGTTTATAAAACAATTAAGCAATTTACTCAATAATAACGGATCCTCGTGGCTTACTTATTGTAATGATCCTGATTCACTAAGGAATGCTATCCCAGGAATATTAAGAACTGCGATAGAGCAAACAATACATAACGACTTAACAAGAATAACCCAATCAAAGTTATATTCCCACTATAGATATATATATACAACGTTTACCACCGAAGAATATTTCTTAAGTGAACTCCCTTTTCCTGTTATCAGATTAATCGCACAATTTAGAACCCTTTCAATTTTTTTTTTCAGAGAACATCATCTGATTTTATTGAGGCGTGAAAACCTGAAATGCACTTTCTGTGGATCAGGAATAACAACGGAGATGTTGCACTACTTATTTGACTGTGCTGCTCTGTCTGAGGAAAGACGAAAACTAAATGATAAAACGGGGCAACTTTGTCCTTCATTTCCGGCACTAATTAATGAAATATCAAAGAATAGGTATATAGCGATGGCGATATATGGATTCCACAAGACTATATCCCGGGAAAAGGCCACACAGTGTTCTCCCCATCCCTTGTGAACTGGCGAATCCTGTATAGGGCGAGAGGCCCTAAATAAAGGCTTTGATGATGATGATGATGATATTAAATTTCGAAGAACTCAAGACCATGGGAATGCAGATCTTCTGTCACGTTTTCCTGTGGGTTGTGAAGAAATTCCAAGACTAAATAATGTCTACGCTCTTTATCCTATGTGGAAGAATTGTCGATCACAGCAGAGGAAATTGCCACGGAAACTGAAAAATACGAATTGGCCAAGTTTTATACTCAGCAAGGCTGGCCTGAAAAGGTGGCTGATCACCTCAGACCTTATTTTCAAAGGAAACTTGAGCTAACTGTAGATGGGGAGTGTTTGGTTTGGGGAATGAGAGTCGTCATTCCACCATCTCTCAGAATAAAAATGTTGAACTGTCTTCATGAGACTCATTCCGGTATGAACAAAATGAAGGCTGTAGCAAGATCACATTTTTGGTGGCCAAATCTAGATACCCAAATCGAGTTTTTGATGAATAAGTGCAGAAGCTGTCAGCAATCCCAGGATGGGCCAAATAAAGGAAAATGGCAACCCTGGAGATGGTCAACCAGACCTTGGCAAAGAATTCATATTGATTTTGCAAATAAGGAAAACATCAATTTATTAATAGTAGTAGATAGTCATTCAAAGTGGATCGAAGCCATCCCAATGAGAGAGACCACCACACGCAAAACCATTGAGCAACTACGGCGACTTTTTTCTTCCTATGGTTTACCGGAGGAACTTGTGTCTGATAATGGACCTCAGTTTACTGGTAGTGAAATGAAAAGTTTTCTGGAAGGAAATGGAATTAAACAAACATTGATCCCGGCGTACTACCCGGCTTGGCTGAAAGAGCGGTTAGAACAATTAAGACTGCTCTGGATAAAAATAAAAGAAAAATTAGGGATACCATTCAAGACACCTTATCAAAAGTTCTTCTGGCATATCGAAGCACCCCGCATGTGACAACGGGAAAGACTCCATCAGAGCTCTTTATTGGGCGTGCGCTTCGAACCAGAGTATCGTTGATACATCCTAGCTTGGCATCTAGAGTTAGGGAGCAGCAAGCCAGGCAAATGAAGTATGATCGGCGAACCCATTTGGAAGAATTCCAGATAGATGATTTAGTGTGGTGTAAAAACTTTAGAGGTGGTGATAAATGGATCCCAGGAAAATTTGTGGGCAAGAAGGGAACTAGAGTCTACACCATTTTGATCCACGGATAGGTAAAGGCCTATCACAGGGATCAAATTAGAAAAAGGTGGAGGAATGGTGAAGAAGATGAGAGCGGATATGGAGAGCGTCAACCCGAGCACTCAAGAGGAGCAGGTCCCAGTGCTATAATCTCGGAGGTTGTACGAGACAGAGGTTATATGGAGTCGCTGTCGCCAGGACTAACTAGCCAGTGGTCGGATCAAGATTCAGAGGTTCAGAATGATACAGACGATGGAAAGTCATTAGAGCCTCTTCGCTCGCTGGACCCCGAGGCCATGAGAGAGGAAGGTCCTGTCCTAAGGCGGAACCCACCTCGAGCCAGGAGACCTCCTGTGAGATTTCGTGTTTGAAGAGAGAAGATGGTGATATATAGCTAGCAATAAATATGTATATATATGTTTCTATGAAAATGTTAATCTGCAATACGCAGGTTATCATCATCCCTTTTTGATTTGTTTTTGTCATTTTTTGGTGGTTTGCAAATAAACAACAAAAGATGTATCAGACATTATAAAGACAATAAAGATTTTCTGATAATAAGAAGGTACAAAGATATTGCAAGTCCAAACTTCCGAAATAGATTAGCACAAGAATAATGTTATTGTGACCTGAGATAATTTCATATATTCTTTAATCCTTTAAATTTCTATTGAATTTTTATGAATATATCTTGAGACAGGAAATTTGTCAAAACAAAATTAATAAAATAAGTATTTGATTCTATAAAAATAGATTAAAATAAAACAGTCAAAAGTATTTGTTAACCATTATTAATAGAAATAACAATCTATTATGCAAACATGCGTAAATTACTTGTAAATACATGAATTATCTTTGGTATATACTTTGACATTTGCTTTATACATTTACTTTACACATTTACACATTACTTTGACATATTCAAATATTGAAATTCTTTCCTGACATCCCTTTGTGAATCCCGCGTCTGATTTACTCTTATAACTGACGTATAGACAAAAAAAAACTATTAAGCAGTAGTTTTCCCCTTTAACTCTCTTAACTAGCGAATCGCTAGATTTGTCTTACCCTAGTGAAAGTTTGTCTAAGAACATTTGTTAAAACAACATTTGTGAGGCTAGCAACCACTGCCTACTGAATCAATTTGATAAAAGATAAATTGAAATTTGCAATAAACAAGGCGATAAGGAAGATGGGTGTCTTTATTATATAGAATAAGCACGAGCATTCGGGTAAAAACCCTTCTACAGGTGGCTATCACATAGCAAGATGGACACTCTATCCTTATCCATCTTCCTTATCGCCTTGTTTATTGCAAATTTTACTAGGAAGAGTTATTTACAATAAATTGAAATGTTTGTTACTCTTCAACTCAAAATTTATTTTTTCCGCATGCACTATATGCTTTTGTTACTCTAGTTCAGAGAAATACTTAAAAAACAATTATTAAGAAATTTTGCATGTAGGTAACTGAATATATAAATACATATATGGTAATTTAAACAAACAACCTCATATTCTATATATTATAACAAGATTTTCATGTTGTATAATAGAAACACATCTATAAATAATTATACGCATGATTGACATGTGTCATTACATCTCATATGTATTGTACTTAGTACAGACTGAGGATAAATAAATAAAACTCTATAATAGATTAAGAGTTGAGCTAAAGCAAGAGATAGAGATAGAAGTCCAAAAATGTCTAAAATTGAGGCTTACAAGATGTCAGGCCGTTGCCAGAGTGTACAATATCTTTTCCGATCCACGCCCTTATAGAATCCGCAGAAACCCAATACTTCCTCTCGGCAAAGATATATAAGCCTCCAACAGGGCCAGAAATAAATAGTCACTTCACCATCAGCGGGAGCCCTCGTCGGTTTGTCCAAAGTCCACCTCATCGACCATGTAGAACAGTAAGAACTCTTCTATTTCCATTTCTCGCTCCTAGCTCGACTCCTATCTGTTCACGGAACTTTCGTAGTACAACTGTGTCCCTTCGTTTTTTGTGTGGACATTCCCAAGCTTTCCACTCTGCCTCGACCACGACTGCCTGTACTCTGTGAAAACTGGCTTTGTCACCGACCCGATGCCGCTAGTTGCGGCGACGGTCAATAGATGGCGTCAGATTCTGACGTTTATTTTGACGAGAGAATCGCCAATTGCTTCCATGGATTAATTTCCTCCCGGCAAATTTTCCATCTATGTTCTAGCCATAGATTTGGCCCAGCCACATTGCCAGCAAAACACCTCTTCGGTAGATTGTGAGGATTCCATTAGATCCCGTGTGGATCTCATGGAATGAAGTCCGCCCTAGACTGACGAGGGCCATTAGCCCGAAACCATGGTCTCTAGGTGGACGCTTATCAGTTTGCCAAAGTTGGTGTTGTGGCTTTGTCACCGACCCGATGCCGCTAGTTGCGGCGACGGTCAATAGATGGCGTCAGATTCTGACGTTTATTTTGACGGGAGATTCGCCAATTGCTTCCATGGATTAATTTCCTCCCGGCAAATTTTCCATCTATGTTCTAGCCATAGATTTGGCCCAGCCACATTGCCAGCAAAACACCTCTTTGGTAGATTGTGAGGATTCCATTAGATCCCGTGTGGATCTCATGGAATAAAGTCCGCCCTAGACTGACGAGGGCCATTATCCCGAAACCATGGTCTCTAAGTGGACGCTTATCAGTTTGCCAAAGTTGGTGTTGTGGCTTTGTCACCGACCCGATGCCGCTAGTTGCGGCGACGGTCAATAGATGGCGTCAGATTCTGACGTTTATTTTGACGGGAGAAGCGCCCATTGCTTCCATGGATTAATTTCCTCCCGGCAAATTTTCCATCTATATATATATAGATGGAAATTTTGCTGGGAGGAAATTGATCTAAAGAGACAAGGGTCGCCTCTCCCGTCAAAATAGACGTCTAAAACCAGACGCCATCTATTGACCGTCGCCGCAACTAGCGACCTCGGGTCGGTGACAAAGCCACAACACCAGCTTTGACGCCAAAGAGGTGGCTGGGCCAAATCTATGGCTAAAATATAGATAGAATATAGCAGATTGTCAAGAATCCATTAGATCCTGTGTAGATCTCATGGAATAAAGTCCTCCCTAGGCTGACGAGGGCCATTAGCCCGAAACCATGGTCTCTAGGTGGACGCTTTTCAGTTTGCCAAAGCTGGTGTTGTGGCTTGTCACCGACCTGAGGCCGCTAGTTTGAGGCGACGGTCAATAGATGGCGTCTAGTTTTGACGGGAGAGGCGACCTTTGTCTCTTTAGATCCACATCCTCCAGGCAAAATTTCCATATATATATTTCTGTCTTTGCTCTTCTCTTTAAAACTCTCTCTTCGCTTATTCCTTTTTTCACCCAGCCTATGACGCGTAACTGCCGATGCTTTGCTGGTGTAACTTTTTTTAAAAATATAATATAACTAATTATTTATTACAAAAAAAAAAAATTAAAAAACAAACCACACACATTTAAATTAAATAAAAAAAAAATATTAATCTTAAAAATTTGCATAACTATACTATAAAGCTTGGCAAAAATTCCACTCCTAACAGATTATATAGAATCCAGAATAATCAAATTTGATCTAGCTCAAATGTCCATTGAAGATCTAATTACTTACGAACCCCATGCTCCAAGTATAGTCAAATCATTCTTACACGCAAAAATGAATGAAATTTTGAGAACACTAATGAAATTTTCAGAAGCTTTTTCGTATTAGGAATTCCAAGATTTTTCCGCCCAAATTTTTATAATATCCAATTCATTACAGATCATGGCAATTTTGGGAAATTTTTGGCAACTATCGGCGCCGTGAAGGAACCAGGATGCTTCTGCGGAAGTGAAATTCAAGACGCGAGACATCTACTTCTGGAGTGCCCAATTTTCCGGGATTTTAGGGAAAATAGATTTGGTCGTATTGGACAGCTTGATGAATTTGTAGACAAAAAAGAAAAGTATAAAAATTTTGATCAATTTTGTAAATACATATACAACTTTCTCTTGAATTGGAAAAAAGAGAAGGAATCTTAGAAAAAAAAAAAAAGAACTGCGATGCTTGCTCTGTGTGTTTTGCTTTGTTGCTTGTTTTTCTCTTTGGACAATTTTCTTTAGTTAATTTATGTAAAATAATGAATTGAACAGGATTGTAAATAGCCGAATTGCTGTAATGCAGTGAAATGTATTGGCGCAAATATCCCTGAGTTTGGGATATCGCGTTTCATGATGTTAATAAAGTTAATTAATACTATATATTTATATATATATATATATATAGATGGAAAATTTGCCGGGAGGAAATTAATCCATAGAAGCAATGGGCGCCTCTCCCGTCAAAATAAACGTCAATAGATGGCGTCAGTTTTTGACGTTTATTTTGACGGGAGAGGCGCCCATTGCTTCTATATATATATATATATATATATTAAGAAAAAGTCATCTCCTTATCGTGCAACTGAAAGTTGCTAATGGCTTGCGCCATCTATCGGAATAAATATCAACTATTCTCGTTGATTTTTAATTATTCCAGAATTGGCCAAATACCCATTCTTGATTAATCAAGAAAAGCTAACCACGGACGCGTTTCGGGCTGATGGCCCTCATCAGCGTGGTGCAAGCTGTACCTCAACGACCAAAAAAAAAATTGGTCATTAAGGCATCCTGAAAAAACATGAAACGGGTAGTTAAGGCCAGAATTGCGTGAGAACGCTACACAATGTGAAAAATTAGTACAATTGTAATATTGTACTGGGATAAGGTGCATAAATTAAGAAAAAGGCATCTCCTTATCGTGCAACTGAAAGTTTTTTTTTTTTTGGTCGTTGAGGTACAGCTTGCACCACGCTGATGAAGGCCAACAGCCCGAAACGCGTTCGTGGTTAGCTTTTCTTGATTAATCAAGAATGGGTATTTGGCCAATTCTGGAATAATTAAAAATCAACGAGAATAGTTGATATTTATTCCGATAGATGGCGCAAGCCATTAGCAACTTTCAGTTGCACGATAAGGAGATGCCTTTTTCTTAATTTATGCACCTTATCCCAGTACAATATTACATTTGTACTAATTTTTCACATATATATATATATATATTATAATCTAAAAACTCAAATATTTCTATATTTTAAAAAATATATACTTTATTTTATTCATTGATAATTTTATTTTTTGTTATCATCGTTTTTAGAAAGACTTTCAGTTTAGTTGTTTAGTTTCGTTGTATAGTTTTGTTGTAAATATGCGTAGTTAACCAATCAATCCTTTTAAATCACTAATATAGGATTAACTTATAAATTCTATATAATGTGAAAATCAACAAATGTGTAATCTTTCCTCAAGTAATTGAAAATAAAAGCTACTTGACGGTAAAAAATTATCTTTTTTTTATCACGACTGCACCTCAACCCTTTATCTTATCGATCCTTTGTCTTATCAAGCCTAATCTAACAACAACACAAATATTCATAACAATAAGCCGACAGGATTACCTGAATTTTCAACCTAATTGCTCTATAAATTATTCAAATTTTATAAAACTATTTTTACAAAATGTCTCGCAAACAAAGGAATGTAGAACACGCCATGACGCCAAATCCAAATACTATAGAAATACCGAAATTTAATGGTCAAAATTTAGACATAACATCTTGGCTCAAATTCTTTAACAAAAAATGCCAACAAAACCATTTTGATGAAGACTATAAGCTAAAGAATATTTCAAATTATCTTGATGGAGAAGCTTTTAATTTTTTTATAGAACAATTACAAGATATATATAGATAATTGGAGGGAACTAGAACAAAAGTACTTTCATATTTTACAGTTAAAGACTCTAATCTATTTAGTAAATTCTTAAATTTAAAATATAATGATAAGGATGATCTTGATATTTATTTTAAAGAAAAATCTTCATTAGCAAAAAAACTTAATTTAGATACACCCCAATTATTAGAAGCTCTTACAGATGGGATGCCAAATTACCTAAAGAAATATTTAATTGCAGCAAGAGTTAAGGAAACCTCAGATTGGATTAAAATAGCCACTCAATTAAAATACTCTACCAATCAAGAAAAACAGGAACCACAATGTAAATATAACTCAGATAATTAGCAACCATCCACAAGTAATGATAATAGGCAGAATTTTCAAACTAGATCATATTACCCAGCAAGGTCAAGATTCAACCCAACTCTTCCCCAAGTCTACAACCCCAGCCACCTCCAAGGTCATCTCCAAGGTCAATCACAGCTCATCACCAGGAAGCATCCAGTAGAACAATCAATTTACCACCCTACCCCTGCAAGATCTGCTCTTCCCATCAACTACCCAATCAATACCATTTCCACAGAGATTGTCCACTCAACAAACATGAAAAAGAACTGCCAACTAACACCCATTCAGAACCTCTAAACCCAGGTAGAACTTTATTATTATTCTCTGTACTCATAAACTATGTATCACTGCCTTGTGTACTTGATACGGCATCATCTATCTCCATCATGCCCTTAAAATATTTAAATCACATTCATTACAAAATATTAGATAATTCCCCAAATGAAAGAATAGGTCAGGTAGAAGGATTTAGTTACCCATTATACAAAATATTAGTTAGGCTTACTTTAGGAAAAATCACTAAATATCAATAATTCTTTGTTTGCAATAGTTCAATAGAATATCTTATTTTAGGTTTACCAACATTTTATATATTTAGGTTACAAATAGATTTCTCAAAAAACCTTCTTTTCCAAAATTATAAATTCTTGTATTCCTTTAATCCAAAAACTGATAATCAGAAGTCATATGCTACCACCTTATGTATTCCAGACCCATACTATGTTAAAAATTCATCTCTTTTGAATATTAACCCATTGTGTAATTTCAATTCTTTTGATATGCCAACTACAAATGTTAAACTTATAGATCCTAATTCAAATCCCATTATTGATTCTAACTCATTTCACAGTATGCAACAACCGGACTCTATAACAAATTATAATTCATATTTAGACTTTAGTAAAGTAGATATTAATTCAAATTTCTCAAATCAAACAATTTCAGATATATTGCATAAATATAAGAATGTTTTCTCTAAACACAATTTTGATATAGGATACATAAAGACTAACCCAATTTGCATATCTCTTTTAGATAATATTCCCATAGCACAAAAGCCATATAGGACATCTTTTTACAATAATGCTGAAATACAAAAACAAATAACTGAATTATTAAAATATGATATTATTAGGCCCTCATCTAGCCCCTATAGTTCTCCTGCATTATTAGTGAATAAAAAATCTGATGCCCCAAATCACCCCACAAGACTCTGTATAGAGGATAGGAAACTTAATCAAAAAACAGTTCCAGAACATACCCCAATTCCACTTATAGAACAAATTATAGATAGGTTATCACAGTCAAAAATATATACTATTCTAGATGTTAAAAATGCATACTGGCATATACCCATAGATGAAAAAGATAGACATAAAACCTCCTTTGTAACACAATTAGGATGTTATGAATGGAACAGACTTCCATATGGTCTAAAAAATGCACCTTCACAATTTGAAAGGATTATGAAGTCAGTTTTCACTAAGCATAATATACACTATGCCTTAAATTATTTTGATGATATTATTATACACTCTAAAACTTATGAAGAACACATTAAGCATTTAGATGACATATTAGGTATATTCGAACAAGAGGATATAAAGCTGAATCTCAATAAATGCAAATTTTTACAAAAAGAAATACAATTCTTAGGATACACTATTAACTCAGGAAAATATACACCAAATAACACAAATATTGAAGCAATTTTAAAATTAAATAGACCATATAATATTAAAACCTTACAGAGATTTTTAGGCACCATAAATATTTATAATAAATTTATTCCCCATTATGCGCAAATTAGGGCACCTTTGAATGAACTGTTGTTAAAAAATGCTCCTTGGCTATGGAGTGAGAAACATGAACAAGCCTTCCAAACACTTAAAAATTCACTCATATCACAACCTGTACTATATATTTATGACCCATCAAAACCATGTCATTTATTCACAGACGCGTCAAGTCTAGGAGTAGCAGTTCTTAAACAACCAGATGAGCAAGGCATTTTACACCCCATAGGTTATTTTTCAAGAAAACTTCATCCATATGAACAGAATTATACTGCCTCAGAAATTGAAACATTAGCTATCATTAATTCAGTACAAAGATTTCACACATACCTACACAACATACATTTTACCTTGCACACTGATCACTTACCTTTAAAATGGATCAAAAATGTAAAAAACCCACAAGGTAGATTATTTAGATGGTCCTTAATCCTATCTCAATATAGATTTGACATTAAACATATTAAAGGATTAAATAATATAGAAGCAGACATGCTGTCAAGAGCACCTGTCTCATTTTACCTAACATATAATGAGTTAAAAGAACACCAATCCACAGAACAAATTAGTAGTGCTAAAATTAAAATTCAAAATGGCCTTTATATGATTAACAAGAAGGGTTTTAAAAGAGCTCATGTACCACAAACACTAAGACACAAATTATTAAGCAAAGTACATACAAAGCATGGACATATTGGAACAACTCAAATGACTAAAATAATTTCTCCACACTATTATTGGACACATATGACTAGGGATATTGCTAATTACACCAAACATTGTGAAACTTGCCAGTTTAATAAATCTAGGGATAACAGAATTGTTTATGGACCACTACAACAGATGCCAATAGCCACACACCCAAATCACATTTTTTCTTTAGATACATTGGGCGGGTTACATAATTATGGGACAACAAGACACAGTATCCATATGATAGTAGATCACCATAGTAGATTCCTTTGGGCTTTTCCAACAAAATCTGTATCAACTGATTCTTATATAACTTGTTTGAGAAATTTATTCCAAATTAATAAACCAGAAATATTAATAACTGACAGAAATGCAGCTTTTCTTAGCAGAAAATTTAAACACTTTTTAGAAAGAAATAATGTTAAGCATCTACTCACCAGTTCCCATCATCCAGAAACAAATGCAAAAGTAGAAAGACTAAATTCCACTATCATTAATAGGTTAAGATGTGAATATAATGCTAATTTAAAGATTCCTTGGACAAAATATATTCCTAAAATTACTGAAAGCTATAATGAAACAGTACATACCACAACAGGTTTTACTCCTAAATTCTTATATTATGGAATACAACCACAGTATATAGAACATGACACAGTAACACATACACCAATTGAAAAAGCAAGAAAATTAGCCATTGAAAGAACCATAAAATCCCATGAACACAGCAAACAACTTTATGATATTAAACACCCGAACCCATTTTTAAAGAAGGAGATCAGGTATTAGTAAAAACCTTTATTTATCCAAACACTGGTAAATTAACACAAAGATATATAGGCCCATTTACTATTTTAAAACAACTTTCTCCAGTCACATATGAAATTAATAAACCCAATTTACCCCAAAGAAAACAAACAGAAATTATACTCTAATAAGCTTAAATTATTTTACCCAGGAGCAGATTTTCTACTTCACTATAGCACTAACATAGAAAATGACTTTATAGTAAACCAAAATTCTAACACAAAGTTAATAGATATTGATGATAAACCATGTTTTTTACAGGACGGCCATATTTTGGACATGGACAATGAAGAACAAATATCAGCACCAATTCTTAAGCCTTCACAAATAACTTAATGTCACTCCATACATCTATTAGCGTTTCATTACTCAACCATGTAAAAATAACATTTTCTACTGCTTTTGATACTTTGAAGTGTGACTACCATAATGTCATAATTACTCAAATTTTAAATACCTTTTCTGCTTCATATCCATATTTCATTTGACTTGGCCATTAATACTTCTTATATAAACTTTTATTATAATTTCATAATTGTATAAATTATTTGTAAACAAACTTTCTTTTGATTATTTTGAAGAAATGTGCGTATTGATTTTTATTGTTTTATTTTTAATTATTTCTATATATTTATTGATTTCGTTTAATTAATTATTTTTAATTACCAATTTTATTTTAAAATTTTAATTTTTTAAAATCTTTTTCACAGGGGGAAATATTATATAATCTAAAAACCTCAAATATTTCTATATTTTAAAAAATATATACTTTATTTTATTCATTGATAATTTTATTTTTGTTATCATCGTTTTTAGAAAGACTTTCAGTTTAGTTGTTTAGTTTCGTTGTATAGTTTTGTTGTAAATATGCGTAGTTAACCAATCAATCCTTTTGAATCACTAATATAGGATTAACTTATAAATTCTATATAATGTGAAAATTAACAAATGTGTAATCTTTCCTCAAGTAATTGAAAATAAAAGCTACTTGACGGTAAATAATTATCTTTTTTTATCACGACTGCACCTCAACCCTTTATCTTATCGATCCTTTGTCTTATCAAGCCTAATCTAACAACAACACAAATATTCATAACATATATATATATTTAAAAATGCCTATTTTGGATCATAAAGTTTTTATTTCCGATATTTCGTGAGGCAACTCGCCAAACTTCCTCTGGGAACAAAATCGCTTTAGAGAAGCTCGCGTATCATTTCGCGAGTATATACAACCGCTATAAAATTTAAATATCTAGAATCTACAATATGCATGCCTCTATGAATATAATAATTAATAATAATATAATATGTAAAACATTAATATATAGAGAATTAAGTAAATATATAGATTTAAAATAAACGAATTGAAAATCAGCAATTTTGCCATATATATACATATATACGTGTATAGTAGTGGGCTATGTGGTTTTAAATTGTAAGTATAGTTGAGGAATGTCTATTTTTCGGTTGATACTGTTTTTATCTTCTATTGAGCTCCAGCTTTCTAGAAAAAGTCTTGAATGTTTATCCTTGATATTTTGATATACTATTTCTGTTGAGTCGAAATTTGGTATGTGGTCCTGTTTCAGTGCGTGGTCTACTAAAAGGGAAAGAGGGCTATAGTTTTTAAGGGCTGTCCGGTGTTGATTGGTTCTTTCTTCCAGAGTTTTTCCTGTCTCTCCTATGTATGTAGCTGGGCAAGATCGGCACGGGATTCTGTAGATGAGGTTGGATTTTTGACTGTTGTTTGTGTTATGTTTGGTATCGGGATGGCGGAGAAGTGTTTTCAAGTTGGATGGTGTCTGGTATATGGTCTTGATGTTATATTTCTTGAGGGTTCTGCTGATTCTTTCAATGCCGTAGCTGTACGGAAGTGTGCAGTATAATTTATGAGATTGGCTATTGGAAGGAGGGATGAATGTTGATCTGTGGAATTGTCTTTTGATAAATTCTGTGGGATAACTATTGCTTTGTAATTCATTCATTAGTATTGTTCTTTCTTGTTGTGACTTTTCTAGATTATTGGAGCAATGAGTAGATATTCTTTTTGAGAGGGTTTTTATAACAGATATTTTATGGTTAATAGGACCGAATGAGCTGAAATTTAAGTAACCACCTGTGTGAGTTTTCTTACGGTAAATGCCTGTTTCTATTTTAGAGCTGTTTCTGGTGAGAATTATATCTAAGAATGATAAAGAGTTTTTTTCTTCTATTTCATGTGTAAATGTGAGAAATGGTTTTATATTGTTCAAGAAATTCAGAATGCTTGTTGTATTGTTGTTTTCGGTTATGCAAAGAATATCGTCAATATATCTCTTCCAGAATGTTATTTTTAGCTGCTTATTGTCTATTATTGATTGGTCAATATTATTCATGAAAATGTTTGCCAGAGCTGAAGATATTGGGTTGCCCATCGGGAGGCCTT
Source organism: Cordylochernes scorpioides (assembly GCA_030710605.1). NCBI lineage: Eukaryota > Metazoa > Arthropoda > Arachnida > Pseudoscorpiones > Chernetidae > Cordylochernes > Cordylochernes scorpioides. Next base: position 22,383,715 of record CP092884.1, on the reverse strand, counting down.
TGATCTGTTTGAAGTATTGATTCTTGTAGTTAAAGTAGCTGAATGATAGGCACAGTTTGAGTAAGTCTATGAGGGCTTCCTTTGGTATAGACAATGGTAGGTTGGGGTGGGCATTCAAGAATTCTGAAATTTCTGCAATAGCTTCATCATGTGGGATTGAGGTATACAGTGATTCAACATCAAAGGAGACCAGGCGACTGTTCTCCGTTATTTGAGTTCTTGAAATTATTTCTATTGCTGCTGTGGAGTTGGGAATAGTATGAGGTAATTCTTTCTGAAAAGGTGAAATTATCGAGGAAAGGTATTTCGACAAGGGGTATATGGGGGTGCCTCGATAATTTCACCTTTTCAGAAAGAATTACCTCATACTATTCCCAACTCCACAGCAGCAATAGAAATAATTTCAAGAACTCAAATAACGGAGAACAGTCGCCTGGTCTCCTTTGATGTTGAATCACTGTATACCTCAATCCCACATGATGAAGCTATTGCAGAAATTTCAGAATTCTTGAATGCCCACCCCAACCTACCATTGTCTATACCAAAGGAAGCCCTCATAGACTTACTCAAACTGTACCTATCATTCAGCTACTTTAACTACAAGAATCAATACTTCAAACAGATCAAAGGCCTCCCGATGGGCAACCCAATATCTTCAGCTCTGGCAAACATTTTCATGAATAATATTGACCAATCAATAATAGACAATAAGCAGCTAAAAATAACATTCTGGAAGAGATATATTGACGATATTCTTTGCATAACCGAAAACAACAATACAACAAGCATTCTGAATTTCTTGAACAATATAAAACCATTTCTCACATTTACACATGAAATAGAAGAAAAAAACTCTTTATCATTCTTAGATATAATTCTCACCAGAAACAGCTCTAAAATAGAAACAGGCATTTACCGTAAGAAAACTCACACAGGTGGTTACTTAAATTTCAGCTCATTCGGTCCTATTAACCATAAAATATCTGTTATAAAAACCCTCTCAAAAGAATATCTACTCATTGCTCCAATAATCTAGAAAAGTCACAACAAGAAAGAACAATACTAATGAATGAATTACAAAGCAATAGTTATCCCACAGAATTTATCAAAAGACAATTCCACAGATCAACATTCATCCCTCCTTCCAATAGCCAATCTCATAAATTATACTGCACACTTCCGTACAGCTACGGCATTGAAAGAATCAGCAGAACCCTCAAGAAATATAACATCAAGACCATATACCAGACACCATCCAACTTGAAAACACTTCTCCGCCATCCCGATACCAAACATAACACAAACAACAGTCAAAAATCCAACCTCATCTACAGAATCCCGTGCCGATCTTGCCCAGCTACATACATAGGAGAGACAGGAAAAACTCTGGAAGAAAGAACCAATCAACACCGGACAGCCCTTAAAAACTATAGCCCTCTTTCCCTTTTAGTAGACCACGCACTGAAACAGGACCACATACCAAATTTCGACTCAACAGAAATAGTATATCAAAATATCAAGGATAAACATTCAAGACTTTTTCTAGAAAGCTGGAGCTCAATAGAAGATAAAAACAGTATCAACCGAAAAATAGACATTCCTCAACTATACTTACAATTTAAAACCACATAGCCCACTACTATACACGTATATATGTATATATATGGCAAAATTGCTGATTTTCAATTCGTTTATTTTAAATCTATATATTTACTTAATTCTCTATATATTAATGTTTTACATATTATATTATTATTAATTATTATATTCATAGAGGCATGCATATTGTAGATTCTAGATATTTAAATTTTATAGCGGTTGTATATACTCGCGAAATGATACGCGAGCTTCTCTAAAGCGATTTTGTTCCCAGAGGAAGTTTGGCGAGTTGCCTCACGAAATATCGGAAATAAAAACTTTATGATCCAAAATAGGCATTTTTAAATATTGTAATATATGGATTGCTCTATTTTCAAGCATATATATATATATATATATATATATATATATATATATATATATATACTAGCGGACGTACCCGGCTTCGCCCAGGTTTTACCCGAGTAAAAGTTTGTCTAACGAATCTCTCGATAAAGTGAACATTTTTTCCCGGTCCCTTGAAAAATACTCGATAAGTTGAATAAAATCAATATTAATTGATTCCCTCGGTAATTGGAAGTTAAAGGAATAGTATCTTGCCTTGGAATTGTATCATTATTCTTGTATGGATGTACCCGGCTTCGCCCGGGTTTTACCCGAGTAAAGATTTGTCTAACGAATCTCTAGATAAAGTGAACATTTTTTCCCGGTCCCTTGAAAAATACTCGATAAGTTGAATAAAATCAATATTAATTGGTTCCCTCGGTAATTGGAAGTTAAAGGAATAGTATCTTGCCTTGGAATTGTATCATTATTCTTGTCTCAAATAAATTGCTGTGTCATCCTGAATTTTGTCTTTCCTAATTTTCTACATTACAAAATCATCGTATCATCATGATAATATTTAGAGCAGATTGTTGAATTATAACAGATAAATTCGAATATTTATCTTGATTATTTTGAAGCGAAAAGTTATTTCAAAAATTTTATTTGCTAGAAACCTTCCCAGTACTATACTGAATAACTTCCCAAAGTTTCATGGCGTTCCAATGAGTGGTTTGGTCAGGCATAAAGGACAAACAGACCACACACACACATACATTCATTTATATATATATATATATATATATATATATTTGCTTATCCCTAGTACATGTGGTACAGGCCATGATAATCATGGTGGGTAGAAGAAGGCGACTGCTTTTACTGTAAGTGTGTGATAACTTGAATCAATAATAATCTTTTATGTACAGTTATTATCATCTTGCTTTGTTTATGTTTTAATAATTACGCCTAATAATATGGTTGTTTTGCTTAGTTAGTAAAACCTTATATATATGTAAATGCATAACAGTGGTTGAATAAAAATTATTATTTTTCTCTAGTGAATTCCGTTTGATAAAGTGTAAGATGCATCAGTAGCGACGAGGTTTATCGGAATTAGCAAGGTAACACAAGGTATATTTTTTAAAATAAAAAATGGCTATTAATTATAAATTCGAGTCATATGATAACAATGAAGATTTTAAAAGTACATTGAATCCCTGGGAATACCCAAATAAGACATGGCAGAGAATGCATGCAGATTTCATTGGACCATTTCAGAACCATATGTTGTTGGCCCTTATAGATGCCCACAGAAAATGGCCAGAGGTAATTTTAATGAAAAAAACAACAACTTCATAGGAAACAATACTGAAGATCAGAGATATTTTTCTCTCTGTGGTATACTAGAAAAGTTGGTAACGGACAATGGATCCCAATTTACTGCAGCGGAATTTTCAGCATTCACAAAGAGTTTTGCGATTAAGTATGTTCTCACACCTCCAGGGCATCCAGCCACGAAAGGTGCTGCGGAGAAATTTGTGGGTACCTTTAGAAAGCACTGAAAGCAAGCTTGTAAGAAGGCCTTTCAATTCAGGAAGCCATTCTTAAGGTGTATACAGATGTACTCCGCATACAACAACAGGACGTGCTCCATGCAAACTAATGTATGGAAGAATATTAAGATCAATGATATTACGTGAAGGCGTCGGACGTGCGTCGCTTGGCTCTGCTAACTACGGTAGGCTTTGTTTTTAAAACTTCTTCCTTGCCTGTTATAAAAATAACATATCACATATAATAAAGCGTTTGTTCGTTGAAGCCGAATAGGATTGGTCCATTCTGTGTCACGTGTTCAAGTTACGTAGTTAAGTCACGTGTTCAAGTTACGTAGTTAAGTGACGTGGCCGGCTGTTGGTCTGTTTGGTTTTTGTTTTCATCCTTTATTTTATTCTATTCTGACCTTATTAGTCATTTTTTGCTTTCGGCAATTTATTCGGTGAATATTTGAGGAATAATATTTTTTAAATAATTTTAATTTTTAATTTAGCTTGATTATTTTATTTTTATAAACAATGTATCCTAAAAGAGCCCTTTCTATTGTTGAGGCCATCGAAGCAAAGCAACGTCGTATTGAACAGCAGCGACAAAGACGTTTAAATTCACCCATAAGAGAACGGCATAATGAACAACAACGGCAATACCGAATGAATATGAGCGAAAATCAAAGAGCCCTTCAAAGGGAAAACAGTAGGCTGAGGATGCAAAGAATTCGACAAGGAGATAATCTACCTTTGCCAACAGGGACATGTTTCGAGGAAGATCAAATTCCCCTGCACCTTTGTGGCCAACTTGATCAAGTTTTCCCAAAATGTAGAGCAAAGTATTTTGAATTGGAACAAACGACATACAGTAAAACTTTTCATAAATGCTGTTCCAAAGGAAAAGTCGAACTTGAACCGATTCAAACCTCTGAACTACTTGAAAGTTTAATGACTGGAAAGCATCAACATTCAAAGAACTTCATGGAAAACATCCGTTCCGTCAACATTCTGAGATTCCTTTCATTCTCAGAAGGGGACAGTTCCCTGTAAAATTAGCCTTCGCTATGACAATAAATAAATCACAAGGCCAAACCCTTGAAATGGTTGGCATCTATTTACCTGAACCAGTTTTTAGCCATGGTCAGTTATATGTTGCTTTTTCTAGGGTGAAAAGCTCTAAGTGTGTTAAAATAAAAATAATCCACGGAAGCAAGCAAGGAAGGCTTCTTGAAAAAAGTTCAGCTTGCTTCACCAAAAATGTTGTTTACAAAGAAATTTATTCATTGTAAGTTCACCTCTTTTAAAGTAAAAATGTTAATTAAAAAAATATCAATAAAATGACCCGAAAGGTAAAATGTTGCAACGCTCGGAAGGGGATCGATCCCTGACGGACCATGAACGTTATTTTACCTCGAACGCTTCCGATTACATATTATTAATGTTGTGTTTTAACTTTAAAAGCACACAAAAAATATAATAAACTTGAATTTGTTTATTCAAGTATCAAAAAACAAAGCTTTACATATAGAACAAATAATAATTAAGAAGAAAGAAACATTTTAGGAAAAGGCAAAAAGCAAAACAAAGTACTGGTCAAAAAGAAACATTTAAAATCACAGATTAATATCTTCAACACTTCCCCTTAATCAGATTTCAAATGTCCCTCATACCCAGTAGATATCTCAGCATTTGGAAACGCGGCTTAGGGAGCCCTTTGGTCATAATGTCAGCAACTTGATCTTTTCCAGAAATATGTTCTACATTGAAAATTCCTTCTTGATACTTTTCTCTCACAAAATAGTGCCTTACTTCTATATGTTTGGTTCTCTTATGAAATTCAGGATTTTTGATCAATTTAATTGTACTTGCATTATCAACTTTTATAATTGGTTGTTCTTTTAGTGGAGAAATTTCACTGAAAAGTCTATTTAACCAAATGACTTCCTTTGCTGTATTGCTTGCTGCCACGAGTTCGGCCTCAGTTGTTGACAAAGATACTGATCTTTGTTTTTGGCTAAGCCAAGAAATAGCACCACCAGCCAGTTTACACACAACTCCACTGGTAGATCTTCTAGTTTCTGGGTCTCCAGCAAAATCTGCATCACTGAAAGATTCCAAAACTCCTACTTTATGACCCTTTTGGTACATAATTCCATATTCAGTTGTTCCTACAAGATATTTGAAGATTCGTTTAACTGCTTCCCAGTCATATTTTGTTGGTGCTGCAAGTTTTTGAGAAACTTTATTCAGTGCAAAAGTGATATCGGGTCTTGTTAAGCAGCTCAGATGCATCAGACTACCAATCGCTTCACGAAAGGGAACATTTTCTAGAATCTCTGCTTCCCCAGGAACAGTAGAATTATCAGTTGGTGTTCCCACTTTATTCGCTTGAGACATATTAAATTTCTCAAGAATTCTTTTTATATATGCCTTTTGATTTATGAATATTGACCCATCCGGTTGCCGCTCTATCTCAATACCCAAAAAGTAATTTAATGGTTCACTTGTGATCTTAAATGAAAACATTAGTTCATCAAGAAATTCTTTGATTTCCTGTTCATTTGTACCAGCAATGATTCCATCATCAACATATATGGCAATAATGAGTAGATGATCATTTGTTTTTCTGAAGAATAAACAGGGGTCAGCTGTACTTTCCTTCAGACATCTTTCTTTCATGAAGTTGACTATTTTCTGATTCCAGCATCTTGGTGACTGTTTAAGTCCATAGAGACTTTTCTTCAATTTCCATACAAGATCTGTTCCATTGTTGAATCCTTCAGGTTGTTTGATATAAATTTGATCTTGTAAGTCTCCATAGAGAAAGGCTGTCTTTATGTCAAACTGTACCAATTTTAAGTCTTGATTAGCAGCAATTGCTAAAAGAGTTCTTATGGTGTCATGTCTTGCCACTGGACTAAATGTTTCTTCATAATCTATACCCTTCTTTTGTGCAAACCCTTTTGCCACCAGTCTTGCCTTATATCTTGTAATCTCTCCTTTAGAATTCAATTTGGTCTTTAATACCCATTTACAATCAATTGGATTTTGGCCAGGTGGTAATGTTGTGCATTCGTATACATCATTTTCTGTTGAAGAATTCATTTCTTCATTCATTGCTTCTTTCCAAAATTGTGCATTTGGAGAATCCATTGCTTCTTTGTATGTCTTGGGTTCAAGACCTTCTGCAATATTTATTTCAGCATCAATATACCTTTGAGGTTTTGATATATTTGATCGATCTCTTAGATTGTATACGTCTGATGTTTGAACATTGCTTTCAATTTTCTCAATATCTTGAGTATCATTTTGTTCATCAATCTGGTTACTTGAAAGTTCCTTATTTCTCTTTTCAATATCAAGGCTAAATGTTGGTATAGTTTCCTTGAATATTACATCCCTACTTGTGACAACTTTGTTTGAGTTCGGCATCCAGATTCGATACCCATCCTTGTTACTGCAATAACCAACTAAAATACCTTTTTCGCTTTTGGCATCTAACTTTCTTCTCTTTTCATCAGGCACATGAACAAAACATTCAGTTCCAAATATTCGAAGATGATCAACTGCTGTTTTTTTTATCAAACCATAGTTCATAAGGTGTCTTTCCCTCAATTTGTGTTGGTCCTGTTCTATTCAAAACATATGTAGCAGTATTAACTGCCTCTGCCCAAAGCTTTAGGCTCATATTTTTGGCATATATTATTGAACGAGCTGCTTCTATTAAAGTCCTGTTTTCCCTTTCCGCTGAACCATTCTGTTGTGGAGTATATGGCATTGTGATCCTATGATTAATACCATACTTGTTTGTAATTTTTGAGGTTTCTTTATTTACAAACTCCTTTCCTCCATCTGTGAGAATTTCTTTCACTATATGTCAAGTAGTCTTTGTTTCCAAGAGAAATTGTTCTAGCTTTTCAATGACTTGTGACTTTTCTTTTAGGAAATACACTGATCGGTATTTTGTAAAATCATCTTTGAAACACACAAAGTATCTCATCCCTCCTTTCGAAACCTCCTGCATAGGGCCACATACATCTACATGAATTAAGTTTCCAGGTTGAGTAGAAGCATATTGTTCTCTTGATCCAAAACTCAGTCTATGTTGTTTGCCATAAATGCATGCCTCGCAAGGTTCATTGTCCATGACTGCATCTATTCCTTGTTCTTTAAGCCATTTTTGAACATGCCTTTTATTTTGATGTCCAAATCTTTCATGCCATAGTTGTAGCATATTGACATTTTGGGTTTTGGCTAAATTGACTTCTGCAGCATTTTCAGGTTTGATACTTGTTATTAACATACCATACAAGCCTCCTGGTAGTCTTTTCCCTTCTACAATAACTTCTCCAGTTGTTGTCTTAAAAAGTTTACAACCTTTTTTATCCATTTTCATTTCAAACCCTTTATCCAATGTGGACTGTAATGACATCACATTACGACTGAAATTGGGAACATACCATACATCAGTTAGGTAGTGAGTTTGCCATTTACCTTTTACACAAGTTTCAATTGTAATAGTTCCACTTCCATAAGCTATCAATTTTTCATTACTTCCAACTTTAACAGTCTGTTGGGTTGGAAAATCCTTATAAGAAGTATAAAAACTTGCATTTCTTGTAATGTGGTTAGTAGCTCCTGAGTCACCAATCCAAATGTCTTCATCTTGTTCATTGAATCTTTCACTGATTAAACTTTCACTTAATTTTGAATTAAGTTTTAATTTAGTTTCATCCTTTTCTTTATCCTTTAGTTTCTTCTGTTTTGCATACCTACAATCTTTGGCCAAGTGTCCTTTTCTATGACAAAAGTAACATTCTCTTGTTTCTCTTGTTTTCTGAAATTTTTCATTACTTTTGGTAGCTTTTCCTTTCATATTTTGCTTATTTTCATATGCATTTGCCATTAGTGCTGTCGAACTTGATGCGCTGCATTCATCTCGCTGTTCAATTCTTATTTCGAGTAACCGAAGCCTTTGTGTGAGATTGTCTACAGAACGTTCTTCTTTAGACACTGATTCCCAAACACTTTTAAAATCAAAATATTCATCAGGCAAGGTGTTTATGATTCTGCACATCAGCATGGATTCAGGCAATTTCAAATTTTCTTGTTTAGTAAGTTCATTTTGCATATCATTCCATAAACTTTCTAATTTTGAAATGTGCTTTGAAATATCATCTGTAGGATCCTTCTTAAAATTAAAGAATTGATTATAGAGCATGTCTAATCTCTGACCAGAACTTTGCTCATAGACACTTAACAATTTGTCCCACATATCTTTAGCACTTGAGCAGGGAATGATTAGTTGACTTACATCAGGCATCACACTTGTTGTAAATAACAATTGGGATATTGCATCTTCACTTTCCCATTTTACATATGCCTCTTTTTCTTCATTTGTTTCTTGTTTTATTGGCTTTCTATATGTTCCATCAACAACGCCTATTACTTTGTTTATTGTTAAAAGCAATTTTATATTTTTCTTATATTCTGGCCAGTTTATTAATCCTTCCAATTTGGGAATATTCATACCCATTTTAATATTATCCATTCCAGCCATTACTAATATAAATTTTAACGTGATAAACAAAATAGAATTCTTTTTAGGCTTACCGTTGCTTCGTTTTATTTATATTTCGCAGTGGAAGCGTGCTGGGCCCATAACCTGTTGTGTTTTAACTTTAAAAGCACACAAAAATATAATAAACTTGAATTTGTTTATTCAAGTATCAAAAAACAAAGCTTTACATATAGAACAAATAATAATTAAGAAGAAAGAAACATTTTAGGAAAAGGCAAAAAACAAAACAAAGTACTGGTCAAAAAGAAACATTTGAAATCACAGATTAATATCTTCAACAATTAAGTATCAAAAAGGAATGTGAGAAATAAAATTAGGAATCCACCTGCTCTAGCCGATCCCGTCCTTGGACGGGCCTTTCTACTAGTTATATATAAATAGCTTAAATCGAAAATAATATTGACTTTTGATCGGCAATTGCTGTTTGAGTTTCTGAAGGTTTTCTATTAAGTATGTAAAATTTGGAAAATGAATGTTTTAATTGTAGAACGATTGGATGAACTTTGCAAATATTTTTCTGATAAATTTTATAACAATCAAAAAATATTAAATAAACAAGATATAGGATATTTAAGGGGAACAATAAAACAGATAATGGATAATATAACAGAATTACTTAAAATTGTTCAGAACATAAACAAAATCGAAGAATGTATGCAAAATAACTTTACGGTAATCAATAACGATTTATCAAAGATAATTGGGCAGGGTTTAAGTAAAGATTCGTATGCAGAAGTGGCTAAAAATAAAGATTACTTACTTGCACAAAAAGTACGAAAAAATACTAAGGAACAAACCATTATTATAACGGCTAATGAAAATCAAGCAATATCACAGGTACAACAAAAGGTAAATGAGGGTATCAAATTTCTTAGACAAGAGGGTAATAAAACAAGAATCAATAGACTAATAAATACAAGAAAAGGGACGATCCTTAAACTGCCTAATGATCAGAATATAGACCAACTGATTGAAAGTTTCAAGAAGCTTGACGAAATCAACCAAATCAGCAAAATATATAAGCCAAAACTAAGAGATCCTACAATTTTAGTGAAGTCGAATAACAAAATAACAGATATAAAAAATTTGGTAACGATAATTTGTGAGATGAACCCAGAACTTGCTGGGCTAAATAATGAGATCAAGGTCTTATTTCCTATTAAATCTGTAAAGGCTGAGCAAGATGTAGTTCTGAGGGTCTCCCCGAGGGCCTATGCTATTATTAAAAACTTGGCAAAATATATACTGATATCCAACGGTGCGATATTAGGGATAAAGTGCTTGTTGATCAATGCCAAAACTGTTACTTATTCCACCCTGGACATCGGAGCAGAAACTGCCCAAATATTTTTTTAAAAAATGCGTAAAATTTGGACTGGAGGGACAGCATCACTGCTCTGAAATAATAAGATGTAGCAATTTCTGCAAGAACTCTTATTTTAAGAACGGAAATTTAGGTCATAAGTCAAATACCCAAGCTTGCCCGATCTTCGAAAGAGAGATAAAAAACACGATGCAGCGTACCGACTATTCAACAACTGAAGAAGAAGAGAACAAGAATTAAAACACCATTTGAATGCATATGAACGTAAGAAATACAGCTACTGATAGAATTAAAATTATTCAACAAAATGCTAGGAAAAGCAATACCTGCAGAAGTGAACTATGTTCATCCAAAAATTTAGAAACACAGACTTAATTCTGATTCAGGAGCCTTATAAAATAAAAGGAGATAATTTTTCCAGGAAATAATATAATATACCATCAGGAGAACAGTCCAAATATAAATACAGCAATAATTGTAAGAAACAATGCGTTACAAATTAAACTAATTAAATAATTTACTAACTCTTTTGCCACAACCATTACTATAAAAACAGAAAGTAAGAAAATTGCTATATCAAACATTTAAATTTTCCCTAATTCTATGAGAAAGGAGCACGAAACATTCTTCAGAGCACTAACTGACACATTTATAAACACGCCCCTAATTTTAAGTGGTGACTTTAACGCTAGATCGCCATTATGGTATGATTCCAAAAAAAATTACAACGGGCATAGGTTGATCCCCATCATTGACGAAATGACCTTAACCATACATAATAATAAATCCACTACATGTCGAAATGCTAGTGTGATTGATCTTACGCTGACTAACAAACAAGCAATAGCAGCTATCAGAATCTGGCACACAGAGCAAATATCGCAGATCTCTGATCATGTAGCAATAATCTATGAAGTACATACAACTGATAATTTCACCACAGCTACTAATTATTCTACATGGAAATTCAGTGAAGAAAAAGCGAACTGGTCAAATTTTGGTCAGAATATCAATAAAATAGATCAAAATAACATTGAAAACCTTTTAGATACAGCAAATACAAGACATCGATAGCGCGGTAAAATAACTTTCGAACACGCTCATTGAAGCAGCATATAAAACTCTTAAACTAAGAAAAAACAAATCAATAAAACACAACATAAACAGATGGTGTAACGCGGACTTGAGAGGTCTTTAGAACTATTGTATAAATATCTCCGTAACTCTTATTATTGGGCAAAAAATCCCTCTATCCTTTTTGAACAACTGTGTAAAAGTGCAAGAAACAAATACGTTAGGGAAATAGATAAGGCTAAAAGAATGTTTTGGAGATTTTTCTTAGAGGACATCAAATAAAAAAAACCATATGGATATTTATACAGGGCATACAAAAATATTAAAAACGGTTCTAACCGAAAGGGATTTTTGGAAATTTTAGAAGTGAATAAAGATGAAGAACGATTCCAGAAGACAGCGGAACTTTTGAACAACCTTTTCCCCGATGATAGAGATAATGAAGACACAACCTTCCACAAAAACAAAAGAGAAACTATACTCTAGAATTTCATAATAAAGAAAATACAATAATAACGCCCAATGAAGTAAATGGAATAATTGATGAGCTAAACTCAAAGAAAACGCCTGGAATTGATAATATATCTAACAATAAGATAAAACATACTAAACAACTAATAGTTTCAATATTTGTGAAACTATTTCAAAAATGCTTAGATTTAAATTATTATTCGAATGAATGGAAGAAAGCAGAGGTAAGAATTATTCCCAAATCAGGTAAAACAGACATGAAAAGTTATAAAAGCTACAGACCCATTTGTCTTAACTCAAACATTTCCAAAATATTTGGAAAAAATATTTACAACAAACTAATAAAATTTTATGAAGACTCGAATCTGCTTAACAATCGTCAACGTGGATTTAGAAGATCAAGATCTACCATCTCTGCATTAAATGAAATTGTTAAAATAGATCTAGCAACATAAAAACAAAGAATATACAGCTATAATCGCAGTTGATATAAGTGGAGCGTTCGACAATGCATGGTGGCCTATGATGCTAAAAAGACTAGATGAGGACAACGTTCAAGCTTCAATAATAAAACTACTAGTCTTTCTTTAATAATAGAAGAGTGAGATTTTTAGATATTCATCAAATGAAACCCATAAAAAATTAAGCAAGGGATGCCCATAGGGTGGGCCTATATCCCCTACAATATGGAATATTATTCTAAACGATTTATTGGATAACTATTCAGAATCAAACAGTGAAATCATTGCTTATGCGAATGATATAACTGTGATATGTTGGGGAAACAACTTGACAGAACTTTGTAATACAACAGGAAAGGTCATGGGGAGAATATTAGACTGGTGTGGGTACAATAAGTTGACCGTATCTGAAGAGAAAACGAAAATCTTATACTTGTTAAATAGCAAAATAGCTGCAAAAATTCCGAATCGGGTGGAAAAACTGAAGATTATGGGAATAACCTTTAACATAACAGAAATTAAAAAAAAATTGGATTTTGCGCCCCATATTGATGAGATTATTACTAAAACAGATAGAGCTAGTGGATACCTAATTGGATTAACGGGTAGAGAATGGGGACTGGGCAGTAAAAGAAGAATAGTACTTTATAAGACATTGTTTCGAAGTACACTAACCTATGGTTTCACGATCTGGTACAACTTTATACCCAAAAAAGTCAAAGATAAATTAAAATCTCTGCAGTATAAAATTTTGAAGCACAGTACACAGGTTTATAATTCAACATCGTCAAACTGTACTCATATTGTTGCTAGAACACCAAAGCTAACGGATTTTATTGAAACAAATATACTAAAAATAAATATAGGATACAAAAAAAATCAGATCCAAATAAAAGAAAAATTATATCTAATTTTATTAAACAGAAATTTGAGGAATACTATGGAAGTGCTAATGACAATTTCAAGGGATTCTTTGAAGAATTCCTATATATGTTCAACCTAACTTCTATGACGTCTAATTTTTTACTGGACATGGTAACTTCAACACATATTTGTTTAGAATTGATAAAATTGGTTCACCTGCGTGCACTTGTGGAAATGTAGAACAAAACTTTGTACGATTATAGATATTCATAAACGATTGCAGTTAGGCCTAGAGTTAAGAGGAAAGATTCCCATCTCACATCATTAGCGCAAGGTCAACGACACTTTTATTCCAGAGAACTCCAAGACAAAGGACCCTGGAGTTGAGTTCGCTAAAAACAACTTTATTTGGGTCAATGCTCCATCCTCATATTTTCTGCTATAACTATCAAAGATGGCTTCCCAGTCGTTTGGACCAATCGAGGCGATTCTTCATTTTCCATGATGTAATGAATGACCAATCAGAATCTCAATAGAGGTCACGTGACACCACCCGACTGGGGAAGCCTCAGTAACAGAGCTCCAACATCGGGTCGCTCGAGTCAGCCTCCACCCTCTTTTAGAGATCACTCGGCCGAGTTCGATTAAATTAGCCCTTCCAGGCTCCTAGACATCCTACCTAGAATAGAATTATTATTTTTTGCAGCCTCAGTAGCGTCTCCGAGTCTCATCCGTACTAGACGTGTCTTCTGATCCAGTGTAAATCGCGGGGCGTAAGCTCACTCTCCTCCATGTTCTCTTGTCTGTCAGCATCGGTTCCCTTGACCAACCTATCCTGTGTCCTCACTCCTGCCATACCGACTGCAAATTCACCAATCCAATCCCAACTTCCAGTTGACAGCATCTTCGCCGTCACAACTACCACAGAGTAAACGGAGAATCGGCAAGATTCTACCATATATATATATATATACTATCCGAATGACCCGGGCAACGCCCGGGTTTTACCCGATTAAATGTTTTTATTCAAATACTATTCGTTACAATTATAAATTGGCGCCGTGGATGTCACTCTTGTGAAACGTCCCGCTCCAAACTTTGTGTCTGAGAAGCGATATTTTTATAGAAAGATGATCTAGCTTTTGTTTTCTGCTCGAATGAATGTTTTTCTGTTAGAATTTTGTTCCTGCGTACAAAATAATGAACTGGTTTCACCCGTGGTCTCTGCTTTTTGGAATTTTTCCCGATATAATTTTGTATCTGATAATCAAACATGATACAGCAATATCGTCATCATCATTTTCTGAATAAAAATATATAGTTTTAACAATTGATTTATATATTTTTTAAAATAGCCTATCGTCTTCCCCGTATTTTTTTACCTATGTATGGGAATTTTGGTTTGAATTAGTGAACTACTGCGAATTTGTATACCGGACATACAGACAGACATACAAACATTCATTTTTATATATATTGAGATGAGATATCTTCTATATATTGTTGCACCAGGTTGCGGCTTGGCAGACTCTTCAGCCATGATTCTCTCCTGTGCTGGGTCTTGCATCTTACCAGAGCGTGTTTCAACCATCCTACAAATTTATATAAGGGAATAATGAGATAAGTCTACTTTAAGTAGCCTCCAGAATAATTTATTTATTTTCTCCCATCAAAGAGAGCAGTGAAGTCACACGTGTACCTAAATACAAATGATGATAATCTAAATAATCTGTTTTAAATAAATATCATAGAATATTTTATATAAAAATAAATAAATATATAATTTAAATTTCAAATATATTAAAACTAATATAAGAAATACGCCATTAATCATGATGTAACACTTCCCCCTCTCCAGAGGTCGTCACGTCCTCGTGATTGACCTCATCAATTCTTTCAAAATAGGGTTTGATTCTTGAGACATGGACAATCAATGGGTCTTGGCCAGGATTATCTTTTGGTTCAATTAAGTAATTTACGTTGGACAGCTTCTTTAATATTCTATATGGGCCAAAATATTTTCTCAGTAGTTTCTCACACTTTCCTATTTTCCTAATTGGTGTCCAAACTGCTACTAATTCTCCTGGTTCGTAGCTTCTTTCCATGTGTTTTGTCATAGTTCTTTTTCATTCTTTCTTGAGTCTTTATTGTGTTGTTAATAACTAATTTTCTTGTTCTGTTTATTTTGTCTAAGTGATGTTTTATGTATTCATCATAATCATCCTTGTCAATGTCCACCGAGATATTCCTGTCGTCCAAAAGAGACGTGGGTTCTCTTCCAAACATCAGGAAAAAGGGAGAATATCCTGTGGTTTCCTGAATTGTAGTATTGTAAGCGTGAGTGATGAATGGGAGTATTTCTTCCCAATTCTTCTGATCAGTGTTCACATACATACTGAGCATATTGATCAATGTTCTATTTAACCGCTCTGTCAATCCATTAGTCTGGGGATGATAGCTCGTTGTGAAGCAATGTTTAATCTTGCACGTTTTCATCACCTCTTTCATTAAATTACTGGTAAATTGAGAGCCTCTGTCACTAATAATATATTGTGGGGCTCCGTGCCGGAGAAAAATATCCTCTACTAGAAATTTAGAAACTTCTTTCACTGTTGCTTCCGAGACTGCTCTTGTTTCTGCATATCTAGTGTAGTAGTCCGTCAGCACGATTATCCATTTTTTCCTGTTTTTCGTAGATGGCAGTGGACCAACAAAGTCAATTCCAATTCTTTCGAAAGGAAAGTTGGCTGGGGGGATGGGCTGTAGTAGTCCAGAAGGTAATTGGTTTGAGCCTTTCCTACTTTGGCAAAGGTGACACGTCTTAACAAATTCTGAGACATCCTTTAGCATGGATGGCCAAAAGTATTTACTCTTTATTCGGTACATGGTTCTGGCGACGCCCAGATGGCCATTCGACATATGATTGTGATATTCTTTCATAATTTCTCTCTTTTTCTTCTCTGGAACCACAAGCAACCACGCCCTGCCTTCAGGGTTCGGGTTTTTCTTAAAGAGGCATCCATCTTCTTCTTTAAAGTTTTGCGCAATTGATCGCCTGCTTCCATTAAGGTTTTTCTTAACACTTTCGATAAATTTATCCTCTTCGTCTGTTATTTGATTTAAAAATAGCCTTTCAAAATCCTCATCCCAATCAGTTTCTGGTAAAGGTCCCCTAGATAAGCCACCGGCGTCCAGATGCTTCTTTCCTGATTTATGTATTATATCGAAGTCATATTCTTGAATTTTCAATGCCCATCTTGCCAATCGACCTGTTGGATCCTTCAAGTTTTTGAGCCAGCATAAGGCGTGATGGTCTGTTACTATTTTAAAGTGTCTTCCATAAAGGTAGGGTCGTAATTTTGACATTGACCAGACAACGGCCAGACATTATTTTTCAGTGGTTGAATAATTTTGCTCCGCTTTACTCAGGGTACGACTCAAATATGAGATCACCTTCTCTTCACCACCGATGTCTTGGACAAGAGTTGCACCTATGCCGATGTTGGACGCATCAGTATGAATATAAGTAGGCGCATTTGGATTGAAGTGCCCTAAGATTGGTGGACTTAATAGTGCTGTTTTTAGGGTTTGAAACGCTTCCTCTTGCCTTTCTGTCCAGGTAAATGATACACTTTTTTTTATAAGGTTGGTCAAAGGGTCAGCAATTTTTGAGAAATCTTTGATAAATTTTCTATAATATGAGCACATTCCCAAAAATGATTGTGCTTCTTTGACCTTTGTGGGCCGAGGAAAATTTCTGATAGCTTTGATGTTATGTTCCGCGGGTTTTATACCATGTTTGATCGTTATATAGCCGAGAATCTCCAATTCTTCAAAAACAAATCGGCATTTTTTGTCGTTTAATCTTAAATTAGATTCACGAAAACATCTAAAAACAGCTTCGAGTCTTTTGAGGTGCGTTGGAAAATCCGGGCTATATATGATAACATCATCCAGATAACACAAACAAATTTGCCATCTCAGATTTCCAAGCATATTCTCCATATTTCTCTCAAAGGCAGCAGGCGCGTTACAAAGTCCAAAAGGCATCACGTTGAATTCATATAACCCATGTGCCGTAGTGAAAGCCGTCTTCTCTTTGTCTCTCTCTTCAATTTCGACTTGCCAATATCCCGATTTGAGATCTATTGCTGAGAAGTACTTGGATCCTTGGAGAGAATCCATTACATCATCAATTCTTGGGATTGGATAAACATCCTTCACTGTTACTTCATTTAATTTCCTGTAATCCACACAAAATCTGTATTTGCCATCTCGTTTTTTGACCAATATAACGGGAAAGGACCAGGGACTTGAAGATGGTCTAATTATTCCTTCTTCAAGCATCTCGTCTATTTGATCCTTTATGATGGTTCGTTCCTTAGCACTTACCCTGTAAGGCTTGTGCTTTATCGGTTTTGCGTCTTCTGTATGAATCTGATGTTTTGCCAAATTGGTCCTGCCTAACCTCGATGAGAACAAATCAGTATACTTGGCCAAAATTTGTTTTAACCTCTCTTGTTCTTTAAATGATAAATTTTTGTTTATTTGAAATTGTATTTCGTCATTTTCATTCTGCTTCTCTATATTCTCTATAAAATTTACTTCTGCAGGAAGACTTCCATAAGCCAATGTTTGGTCTTTCATGATTTTTAAAGGTCGAGGATAAGGGTTCGTTATCCAGATATGAGTTTTCTTATCCGTGACAGTAAGCAAACTTCTTGCCAATCGAAGACCATTTGTTTGAGTCATTTTGTTGTTCTCTTCGATGACATATTCCCCATCCTCTGCTTCTATTGAGGCCCTAATCAATTTAATAGATAGTTTAGGTATAACGGTATCTGTAGTGCTCTTTATTTTTTTTAGGTCATAATTGCTTACGTCATGATTACTCATCAAATTATATTTTATCGTTTCTCGTTTACAATCAATTTTAGAATTCATTTTTTTAAGGAAATCTCGTCCAAGAATAAGAGTTCGTATATGCGCGTCCATTACTACAAATTCGTGGGATAATTCAGTGTCATCAATTTTCAAATCTAAAATAATGCTACCTACCATATCTAATTTTTTCCCATCGGGTCCTGAACATGTTTTAGTGAGACTATTTATTTCACGGCCAGCAAAAAGTGCTGTCCTTAGGTCGACCACTGAAAGATCGGCGCCTGTATCAATCAAAGCTTCGCATAACCCTATCTTGTCCACATTAATATTAATTTTGTACCTAGGGTCCAACTTTCTAATTCCATTTATGGTCGACTTGCTTTGATTGAAGGAATCAGGCGCGACACTTAGTTTAAATCTTCCAACACGGAATATCTATTCCGTGTAGGAATATTCGTTTGTGTGTCATTACAAACATCCGCATAGAGGCGAGGCCGTGTATAATCTTTTCTTTCGTCCATTTGAAGATTTTCTTGACTCTTGTCTTGGGAAACTGAGGGGTCCTCTTCTACGATCCTCACAAACTTGACTCTGCAATACCGCGCTACGTGTCCTGGCTTGTTACACTTGAAACATATTGGTCTCCCGTCTTCTGTCCTATTCCTATTTGAATTTCGATTCTTATTGTATGTTTTACTTGGGTAGACCGGTTTTGGCTCAGGATTAGAAGTGTAAGATCGTCTAGGGGCAGATACCTGGGGCAGAGGCTTGTTCTGGTAGTACCTCGGAGTGGGGGCCTGGGGCTTGGAGGTGTTCTGGTAGTACCTCGGAGCGGGGGCCTGGGGCTTGGAGGTGTTCTGATATGGTCTTCTGAACGACGTAGCATTCTTCCATTGCTCTTGATGATGGAGACGAGGAGAGCGTGGTCCAATATATAGAGCTCTTGATTTTTCTGCACGTTCTTGGTAATTCTTTTCGAACAAATCCAGCTTTTTACAAATTTCTAGAAGTTCATTGGTATTTTTAGGAGGGTTTAGGTGAAGGGCAAAAGAGTATTCTTTCTTTAACCCTCCAATAACCCAGTTTATTTTAGTCTCTTCTTCCATTTGGGGGTCGACCTTGTTGCACAGTACAAGGATATCCTCTGCGAACCTGATTGCAGGTTCATTCCACTGTTGAATCCTGTTTAGTCTCATCTTCATTTCTTCTTTGTTGGCGTCTGAGGCAAAATCCTCAATTAGGCAGCTCTTGAAATTTTCCCAGCTGGTGAAACTTATCTTGTGTAGGTTCAGCCAGGTTTTGGCGCTACCAATCATATTCATGGCAGCATAACGAGAGATAATGTATTCTGCCCAATGGTACAGGAAGCCAATTTCTTCAAGAGATTCAATCCATGGGCGAGGGTCTTCCGTTCCATCATACTTGGGGATGTCGATGTTGGGATTCAGGACAACTGGGTCGGAACTAGCATCTCTACCAATTGTTGCACCAGGTTGCGGCTTGGCAGACTCTTCAGCCATGATTCTCTCCTGTGCTGGGTCTTGCATCTTACCAGAGCGTGTTTCAACCATCCTACAAATTTATATAAGGGAATAATGAGATAAGTCTACTTTAAGTAGCCTCCAGAATAATTTATTTATTTTCTCCCATCAAAGAGAGCAGTGAAGTCACACGTGTACCTAAATACAAATGATGATAATCTAAATAATCTGTTTTAAATAAATATCATAGAATATTTTATATAAAAATAAATAAATATATAATTTAAATTTCAAATATATTAAAACTAATATAAGAAATACGCCATTAATCATGATGTAACAATATATAAAAATGAATGTTTGTATGTTTGTTTGTTTGTATGTTGGTTTGTATGTCCGGTATACAAATTCGCAGTCGTTCACTAATTCAAACCAATATTTCCATACATAGGTAAAAAAATACGGTGAAGACGATAGGCTATTTTAAAAATATATAAATCAATTATTAAAACTATATATTACTAGACGGATGACCCGGCTTCGCCCGGGAATTCCCCCGAGTGTAATTTCCTTCATACTGAAAGTACATCAATAATAAATAGTAGAAGTGCCATAGAATAGCAATACAGAAGTAACACATAAACCACAGGCAAAAAGTGTGTGTGATGGCGAAAATTGTATTATATTAGTGTTTAGGTATTTGATTTAATTATTTTTATTTTTTTGCAATCCATTTAGTTGTTTCTAAATCAATGTAGTTTAAATTGATGGCCGCTTTTTCACCCAACCCCCGAGATAGCCGCCCCAGCGCATTAACCCTTGAAATTGCCAGAGTCGTGTGAGTGACTGCGATGGATCTTGACTGCGATGCCCATCTTCTCAGTAAGAATAAGAAAAAATCTATATATATAAAAATGAATGTATGTGTGTGTGTGTGTGTGTGTGTGTGTGTGGTCTGTTTGTCCTTTATGCCTGACCAAACCACTCATTGGAACGCCATGAAACTTTGTGAAGTTATTTAGTATAGTACTGGGAAGGTTTCTAGCAAATAAAATTTTTGAAATAACTTTTCGCTTTAAAATAATCAAGATAAATATTCTAATTTATCTGTTATAATTCAACAATCTGCTCTAAATATTATCATGATGATACGATGATTTTGTAATGTAGAAAATTAGGAAAGACAAAATTCAGGATGACACGGCAATTTATTTGAGACAAGAATAATGATACAATTCCAAGGCAAGATACTATTCCTTTAACTTCCAATTACCGAGGTAACCAATTAATATTGATTTTATTTAACTTATCGAGTATTTTTCAAGGGACCGGGAAAAAATGTTCACTTTATCGAGAGATTCGTTAGACAAACCTTTACTCGGGTAAAACCCGGGCGAAGCCGGGTACGTCCGCTAGTATAATATAAATGAGTTTTAAAAATTGTAAAAAAAAAAAATGCATCGGCCGGGAATCGAACCCGGGCCGCCCGCGTGGCAGGCGAGCATTCTACCACTGAACCACCGATGCTTTAAAAAAATGGCCATATTTAGGTATTCATTCCATTCCGGATTAGTCCGCGTAAAAAAAGTTCTTCAAATTAAAAAAAGAAACAGCCAAAAATACTAATCAAATTGCAGCCGAAAATTTTCCTCAGGTTTATAAAAAGCGACATGCAAAATTTGGTACCAATTGGTTCAGTAGTTTTTGGAGTTTATCGCGAAACAGACAGACAGACAGAAATTGACTTTTATATATATAGAGATATTTAAAAAATGTTATAGCAGTTGTACATACTCGTGAATTGATACGCGAGCTATTCAAAACAATCTTGTTCCCCGAAGAAGTTTGGCGAGTTGCCACACGAAATATCGGAAATAAAACTTTATGATCCAAAATAGGCATTTTTAAATAATATATATATATATATATATATTATATAATCTAAAAGGCAAATATATTATTTTTTAAAGGCATATATTTTATTTCCATTCATTGACTGTTCTACATTTCTTACCATAGTTTTAAAATATACCACTTTGAATATTGTTGTAAATAAATGTATAGTTAACCTACCTATTATTTTCCAATTCACGAATATAGGATTCCTTTTATAAATTTTATATTACTGTGAAAAATATTTAATGTGTAATTCTTTTCGAGTTATTGAAATTTGAAACTACTTGATAAGTAAGTAACTATCTTTCCTTTTTCACGACTGCACCTCCAAAACTTTATCATTCCAACATCAAAACATTATAATCATAACATATATATATAGATGGAAATTTTGCCGGGTGGAAATTGACCTAAAGAGACAAGGGTCGCCTCTCCCGTCAAAATAGACGTCTAAAACCAGACGCTATCTATTGACCGTCGTCGCAACTAGCGGCCTCGGGTCGGTGACAAAGCCACAACACCAACTTTGTCAAACTGAAAAGCGTCCACCTAGAGAGCATGGTTTCGGGCTAATGGCCCTTGTCAGTCTAGGGCGGACTTTATTCCATGAGATCCACACGGGATCTAATGGAATCTTGACAATTTGCCAAAGAGGTGTTTAGCTGGCAAAGTGGCTGGGCCATATCTATGGCTAAAATATAGATGGAAATTTTGCCGGGAGGAAATTGATCTAAAGAGACATGGGTCGCCTCTCCCGTCAAAATAGACGTCTAAAACCAGACGCCATCTATTGACCGTCGCCTCAACTAGTGGCCTCGGGTCGGTGACAAAGCCACAGCACCAGCTTTGGCAAACTGAAAAGCGTCCACCTAGAGACCATGGTTTCGAGCTATTGGCCCTCCTTTATATATATATATATATATATGATATCTTGGGACCTCTGGGACTAGTGTTACCTGATGCTAGACGAACCTCGATGTCACCTCTACCGTGCAGTCGTGGTGGAAGGCGACACAGCTGGGCCAAAGGTGAAATAAACAAACAGAGATTCCACTAAGAAGCGTCTGAACGTCAAGAAGGAATGGGACGAGGAGTTTTCTGGCAGGAAAGGGTTTAATTACCTCTATAGAAGCGGCCTGCGCGGAGGACTGAAGACTAAAAGACTGAGGCTTGGGGCCTCCTTTTATAGCTTCAGGGTCCAAGCAGGTCACCGCCCTTTTCTGACGTGAACAGGGGGGGGGGGAGTTACATCATCCAGGAGGGCCACGACCTCGTAAAAATTGGATTGGGCTCGATAGGCCTACTTTCTTATTCTCACTTAGGCCTGATTAGTTTTAGCCTTAATTTTCTCCTGTTATTCTCCATTCTTTCTATCTGTACAGTTGCTATACTTTATTAGATTCTTACGCGATACAGATTGATGTTAGTTGAGGCTTTTTATTTGCAGTAAATAACAAGTTATATACAGTCACGTGGGGAAATATGTGGTAGTAGATATCTGGATTATTTACAACAATTCCATGGTCTTAAATCATCACATACATATATTAATAGTAATTTTTTTAAGAGGAAAAGTAAAATATTAAGAACTACAGATTTTGAATTAATTTTGAGTCATATATATATGAAAAAACAATAGAAAAAATAATAATAAAAAGGTCAGGTGTTGATATTAAAAATAAAAAAGGCATATACTGACCAGGAGCACATGTGCTTTTCAGAAGGCAGAGTGCCATCTGGTGGAATAGAAATCAACTATTCATTGATTTAACCTGTTCCCTGATATTTGGCCAGCCCAATTTCTTGATAAATCAAGAAAAGCCATCCACGAACGCGTTTCGCGCTGTTGCGTATTTACGCAAGTTTGGCTTCAAATACCCATTTCTTGGTTTCTCAAGACGCCACTGGGACCAAAAATATTTTTGGTCGCAGTGGTACAGCCTACTCCACGCTGACGAGCGCCAACAGCGCGAAACGCGTTCGTGGATGGCTTTTCTTGATTTATAAAGAAAATGGGTTGGCCAAATATCAGGGAACAGGCTAAATCAACGTTTAGTTGATTTCTGTTCCACTAGATGGCGCTCTGCTATCTAAAAAGTACATGTGCTCCTGGTCAGGATATGCCTTCTTTGTTTTTAATATAAATTTATTTGTTTATAAAAGTCTTCAAAAATCCTCTTATTTAATTCCACCCCGCCTACCTCTGGACTTCCATTGAGGCCGCAACAACAAAGACTTTCTCACTTTAGCAACCAAAGCGATCTAGCTAACAACTCAAGCGATTAGCGAACGACCGAAGCGATCAAGATGAACTTTGAAAGCGATCTTATCTGATCTGAGCGATCTGAAAAGGCGAACTTGTGTGATTTGAGTGATCTTGTGAACCGAGCGATCTTGTGATCCGAGCGATCTTTTTTAACCGAAGCGACTAAGCGAGCACCATGGAGGAGAAGTAGTATTGGCTTTAGCAACACTTATGATTATCAAATTTCGAAACTATTTTAAAGGCGTAAGATTCTTTTTGATATTAAACAATTTTTACTGCCCTTACTGCAATTGAAAAATTAATGAGAGGGTCTGGCTCATCAGTGGTGAACCCTCTCAGCGGTTTGATAACAGATGGCGCGCTAGTGCATCATCATATTATAAATGTTCTAATAAAAGAAACTTATGATTATTTTAAGCAAATTTCCTAGATTTGAGAGCTAGAAATTCACGGACAAACATATTCAAATGTATCATGTCAGCATATTAAGTAGACAGCACATGTAAAATAATTCAACTCTTCCATAGAATTTGCTTTTGTTTTATAATATTGGTCAAAATAATTTGTAGATATTTTAAAAGAATCCTTGTAAATAAAGAAGAGCTTTACTTTCGACCTAATAGACAAATTTAAATTAGAAATGTTTTTTGAAGGCAAGAGATAACTGTCTATTAGTTTTGTGTTTTAAAGAGATGAACTTTGTGGAAATTTTTATAGAGATTTGGCTTCACTTTAAACACGTGTTGTTTATCCCATGCCTGGCTAGAGAGAAACAAACGAGAGTCTCATGGATTGATATTAACAAAGTAAATACTTCTGAGGAAAGTTTGAGATTAAAATTGAAATTAAACTGCAACGAAAGTTTATTTTCAATTCTACCCTCGATTAATACCTGAGAGTTTATGGAAGCAAACAAAATCTGAGTGAGGAGTTGCAAGTATTAAATGAGTGTTGTATTTTTTTAATTTTTAATTTAGCATAACAGCAGCTTATTAATTTAAACAAATTTGTTATTCAAATACAAGGAGAGGTTAAACAAACTGATTAACTTAACAAACGAAGAAAAATTTGAGCTTCAATATTCTAAGCTATTACTACAACATAAACAAAACAAACTTAGTCAAAACGCACATATTTGACATCACAGATTATTTTAAATTGATTTGTTTACCAATTTAACAACTCCCCCCTTTGGTGAGCAAATCAAAATTAGGTCCAAAAAGAAGTCCCATATTTACAAGCAGTCTCTGAATTCTGTCTCCCGGGAGCCTCTTGGTGAGAAGATCCGCTTCATGAGCTTCTGAGTTCACGAAGGAGATCCTCAAATTTCCCTTTGAGACTTCATCTTTCACGAATAAATATTTTCTGTTAATGTGCTAGGTTCTACAATGATGAGATTTTCCTTTAATCCAGTCTATTGCTGATTTACTGTCTGTCTTCAGAACAAGTGGTATTTCAACACATGATTGATGACCTATTTCGGAAAGAAAGTTCATAAACCATTTTAACTCTTTAGTGCACTCACAGATAGCCATTAATTCCGCTTCGCATGTTGACAAGGCTACCAGTGGTTGTTTTTGAGATTTCCAACTAAGTAGTGAAGTTCCTAATTTAGTTAAATATCCTGAAAAAGATTTTGAGTCTTTAGTTGAGGACCAACTAGCATCTGTAAAGACTTCAATTTTCCCTCTTTTTCTGTCAAAGCATAACTTGTAGCTTTTGTTCCCTTCAAGTATCTATATATTCTTTTAAGTGCAGTAAGGTGAATGACTTTGGGATCCTTGTTGTATTGGGAGAGTTGACTAACATAAAATGTTATATCAGGCCTTGTTCCCACTGATAAATAAATACATCAAGGAACCTATCATTTCTTGGTAAAGTTTAGGGTCCACAGGAGAAGAATCTGGGTGATTATACAGATCTTGATTAAGATCACCAGGGGTTTTTACTGGATTACATTCTTCAAGGTTAAATTTCTTCAAAATCTTTTCTACATAGGCTTCTTGTGAAAGTTCGAAACAATTTTCTTTTTCCTCAATTTTGATTCCAAGAAAAAATATAGGCTTTTCTTTTCGAACAATGACAATTTGATTATCCAATTGCTTAACTATTCTGTTAATTATGGTACTATCCGATCCAATAATGAGAAAATCATCTACATAAATCTCAATTATTAGAGTTTTCTCCTCTTCTCTTGAAGGATTTATGCACATGGTTCACTTTCTAAACTTCTGAGTCCAATATCATTAAAAATTTGGTTATTATTTTCATTCCAGCATCTTCCGGATTGTGGTAAACCATATAAACTTCTGTTTAGTTTACACACTTTATTTTCCTGTCCTGCTTGAACAAATCCTTCAGGTTGTTCCAGGTACACATCGTCTTTTAGTTCCGCATTGAGATAGGCAGTTTTAACATCATATTGTTCAATTTTCATGTTTTGTTGTGATGCAATGGCAATCAATGTTCTTAAAGAGTCCAGCATCATCACAGGAGCAAAAGATTCTTCATAGTTAACGCCAGGTTTTTGATTTTGCCCCATTGCAACAAATCTAGCCTTTCTTTTGTCAATGCTTCCATCTGGGTTCATTTTTATATTAAAAATCCATTTTCCTTTTATCAGGTTTTCATTTTCTGGTTTGGGTACAAGGGTCCATACATTATGTGAAGTGTTGACTTTGCTTAGTATTATTAATGAAACTGATTCCAACAATTATTAATTAAACATTATATTTATTGATTAACAAGAGAGATAACAAAATATAAAAAGGAAACTTATATTGAAAACAAAGGAACTCTTTTTTCTTGTTTTTTAGCGCCTATTTTCCCGTGAGCTTATGTTGGGACACGTTTTTGAAACCATACCCCAACAGAAGGCGTATGTATAATCAAATCAAATGGATACATGGCTTCCCTCCCACATAGACTTACAGACCACTTTTTGCCCAGAAACCTAGACAATTGATGACACCAGACTTCCATGCCGAAAGCTGATGCCTGGTGAAGAAGACACCAGTGACATCCAGAGACATCCGCGCTGGAAGCTGTTGTTCCATATGTACATATATTCCCCTCACCAAAAATTTAGGTAAAGGTGACCAGAAAAAAAAATGGAGAAGGAAGATCTCTAAAAGACTGAACCTTATAAAATATCCTTCCCGAGAAAGGAAAGCGTTATATTACAGTTCAAGTGAAAAGGGGCCTGTGTCGATTTTTAGCTAAGACGGAGGGGGGGGGCGATATATATATACCGTCCCGAGAAAAGGGGAGGATAGTATTTCAATCCATGTGGAAGGGGGGCCTGGGGTCTGAAATTTTACACTATCGCCGTAGCTGTTGCTCTCTTTAGATTTTTTTGTTTTGGTAATACTATATGTTCTATTTTGATGGGAGAGGCCTGGGGCGTCTATGAAATTGCATACTGGAGCCGTTGGCCATTTTGATTGGTGTTTCTTTCGGCGAATGAAAATGCCAGCCAATAGAAACTTTGGCTCGGCAGCGAATGAAAACGGAGAGAGAGATGAATAAAAGAGGGTTTCTTGGCCAAAAGGCAGATTGAATCGGAGTCGCTCAGTGAGAGGACAGTCTTCAGACGGGAGATCAGACCTTTGCCGGCACTTTCGAGAAAAGGTAAGCCATTTGTCATTATGACTTAGCGCCCCCCCCTTTTTTGTGTAGTAACCAACCTAGATTTCGCATGGGCCCTAAAGGGCTATAAAGTAACTTCAGGTCACCTCTATCTAAATTTTTACTATGTAAATAGCATATCTCGTCAGTATAGACATGTTCCCAAATTTTAATTTATTTAAATAAATATCTAGAGAAATTTTCTTGTTTCCTGTCATACATATTTCATTCCTTTTGCTTTATGGTACTACCCCCCCCCCACACCTTAATTTCATAAATTGTACTAAAGGAGGGTTTCTTTGCCAAAAGGCAGATTTCTCTTTATTTATCCTGTTTGCACAAATTGCGTTACATGTGATGATGTAAAGACATATGTCGATGGTGCATCATTGACAGCTGTGTTCCTATTATACAACATTAAGGTCTTGCTGCGGGTTATATACATGGGGTTGTTGGCCTAAATTGCTATATATATATATACTTAAGTAAGGAAACTTTAATAAGTCACATCGTGTATCCTCCCTTTTCATCTATCCAAACCGGGAACGCAACAATTACGCCCGCCGCGGGGCTCGAATTTAGTATATGTTTCATCCCCTATACTTTAGAAATATATACCTAATGAAAAGCCATACTATTTTTAAGTATTGGTGAAGTAGTCCACGCATCCTGAGATTAACAGTCTATTATAAATCGTGAATTTTAATTTATGCTTTCCGTTTCACTGGCATTTTATCAGGCAATAAAAGTTATGTTGAGGCGGTGTATACCGCATCTCTCGCCGCTGTCTTTTACGATTCACATTGTTTGTGGCAAAACCTTAATATTATCATTGATTTCTGATATCAAAGTAAAACGTTTATGGGGATGAGTATCTTTTATTCTGGTCTTCTCGAGCTTTCGAGCTTGTCCGCCCTTCTACAGGAGAAACATATACAATATATCAAGAAAATATAACGTCGCCTGATGCTAAAACTATTATGATTCTATGTACATATATATATATATATATATACATTAGGAAGTTTTGCATATTATTTGATTTCTTAAGACAATTTTTTTTGGTTAAGGTATTTACACATATTCTACTATTGTTTGCTATATTCTATGAATTATCTTATAGGTTAGAAATTCTATTATTTAAGTAGTTTTATAATA
Source organism: Cordylochernes scorpioides (assembly GCA_030710605.1). Lineage (NCBI taxonomy): Eukaryota > Metazoa > Arthropoda > Arachnida > Pseudoscorpiones > Chernetidae > Cordylochernes > Cordylochernes scorpioides. The sequence goes on along the minus strand of CP092884.1, from coordinate 22,355,161 downwards.
GTTATTGGCTATTACATATAAGTTATTTATATTATTGTTGATATTATTAGCTGGTACTAGGATATATTGTGTTATATGTTTCGGGCAAATCTATTTTCTATTAATGCTATTGTGTTTTCTGAATAATAGAGAATCAATTATAAGCCTTGATATTTGCTGTTTATGTTATTGTAATGTATTCTAGGTTCTCCTAATGCGAAAGTGTGACCTGTTCCTTTGCAGTATTGGAAAATTAGAGACCTATTATCTTGATTAATAACGTTGCGTCTATGTTCATATATTCTATTGCTGACTCTCCTTCCTGTCTCCCCTGCGTATTTGGCTTGGCAGCTGTTACACTCTACGGAATATATTGCCTTTTATTCTCTGTTTTGGTTAGTGGGTTTTATGATAGTAGGATTATTTTTAGATAGTGGACTTTTATGGTGGAGCCTATGTTAGGGGAATTACAGTAATATGTTTGGATGCCAGAGTTTCTTAAGTAGTTGGCTATTGTTATAGATGTTTGTGAGTATGGAATGTAACATATCGCCCTATAGATATTTTGTGGTTTTGTTTATTGGGTTATTGATAGTTATACTTTTGTGGAAATGTTGTAATATAAAGGTGGTTTGGTATCCTGCTTGCTGGACATTATTTATAATGTTCTGTGTCTCAATCATTTTGAATTATGTTGCGAGCACCATTGATTACAATTTCTTTATTTTACTTTCTCAAATTATTATATACAGTATGAGAAATGAGGTTGGATTGCCATGGTTCAAATTTAGAACGGTGATCAGTGTTTTACAGTAGTCTACTGAAATGACTTAGCATTTTTTTTTCATCATAGCTCTGATATAATTTCTCACAGCAGAGGTGAGTTCTGATAAATATTGCTGGATACAAATATCTTAACTTCATTTTAATAGCGCTTTCTATCAAATCATACTAGCCTGTGCATCCAGATTAGGGCTAACATGCTGAATGATAGTTAATCGATTTTATTTTTTTAACGCATAGTGGATTGGGAGAGTGGCAGATATATGAGCCTTAAGGTGAAAATAGAATTGAAGATCCAGTTAGCGTACCCATGAAGAGAGAAGTTTGATCACCATAAAAAGACGCGTCAGGCAACCGACTCTTTTTTTTTTCATGATGCCTCCAACTGCATATGATCTTAAATATCCTGTATACACTCTGACAAGGGAAGGTTATCCTGAATTGACAAATGTATAATTTTTTGTCTTTAGTAGAGATTTCCAATATTCTATTTCTGAAACATTTTTTTTTGGATGAAGACAAATAAAACCATCTTGATAGTATTGAATTTTACAGTAAATATTTGCCAGCAGAAGGCATGATGAGATTACATGAAATTTAAACCAGTTATATGCTTAGTATGTTTCTTCAGCTGTAATTTGACACAGTCATCAAATGAAGAAATGGGCAGTACGCCATATCTTGATGCTGAACACTTCTGTGTCAGGAAGGTGTAGTTAGTCTGTTTAATGAGAATTTCAATAATTATCGAAATTTAGCAGATTATCATTGGGGATTTGAACAACTGTCTTGAAAATTTTTGAACAGCCTGAGTAGATAAAGGAATCCTGGAGTTAGAGTGGAGAATTAGTAGTACAGACTGACCACTCGACGCAGATAACTCTAGGGAACAATTATTGTGTTAATCCGCCGTAGACAAGAAGAACATTGATTCTCAGGATATTCGATAGGCAGCATTTTGAGAATTGATAAGGTCATGGTTAAAGTTTACACAGGCATATGGGAGTAAAGACAGTGATTTAAACAAGATAAGAGGCAGCCTTGTGTCTTAAATACTTTCAGTGGAAGCAGATGCCACTGCAAATATTCAGGTCTAATAATTTCCAAATTTGAAGTCATGCATGACGGGTTAGCACGGGATTGACGCCTGAACTGGCTTTCACTGGGATTAATCGAGCTTGCGAAAGAACTAGAAGAAGTGTGACATGTCACGCCACTGTACTAAATTAATAATTGAGAAGATTTATGTTGAGCCAACTGAAATTAGTAAAGAATTAAGAGATTAAGGTCTTATTCTTTGAGTTTTACACTAATTTCAATAACGCGATATGGACGGCGTTATAAGTTGGGTGGAAATGATTCGGTCGCAATGGGATGGTCTCCTGGAGGTGGTACGATCAAATACTACTTATTGAATGCCGGGCGGGATCGCATGAAGCATTAAATGACATCAAGAAATGCTTAAAGAAACACCCTAGAAGATTGGGGATCGACAAAATGACGACATGGAAAATGCTCAACATTGTACATTGGCAGCAAAATGATATCTTGCTATTGTATGGACGACCACTCCTTCCTGAAATGTGCAGCGGATGTTAGTCCCAGAATTAGGTCCTTTGAGGCGACACTTTCCTTTGCAGATGACATAAAGACGCATGACAAAACAGCACATGAGCATTTAAACTAACTTCAATTCCTGCCATTAATTAATTTAGTTGACCAATAGCTATAGAACCGCTGGAGACCTCCATACCCTGTGTGAATATTTTAGTGAGAAATGAGCGATTCAATTCTATGAGCCATGAGGTATCCTGTAAGATCAGAGCTGTACCCCATTCAATTTTTTTATAGTAGCCAGTGCGAGATATTTCCAGAATGTTTGTTTCTTTTTTTTAACTGTCATATAATTCGGAAACTAGAAAACTACACTATTTTGATACAGTTTACATCTAGCATCCATGTGAACTCAATATGACTATTGAACGTAGATTGAAGATTAATGAGCGAGCCAACCTAAAGAGAACGAGTTTAATAGGTTTACAATCAGTAGTTGAAACAGACTATTCGCACAATTTTGTTATGTTCTCCCTCTAGCTGATCTATGACATTATAGATTTTTTTTTAACAAGGTGACTACCCCGTCGAGTGTATATGAAGGTATAAAGGTTTAAAGGTCATAGGCTGTTGGAATAATAATACACTAGTAATAATTATAGTTCATTCTGATGTACAGTAGAGGCAGTGAGAACAGCGCCTCTACCATCATGGCTAGTTAGTTTCAATACACCCAGAAAGAGCATTGATCTAAGATTACTATCCACCCACATGGATGAACATGTACCTCTCCCATTTCCTTTCCCTTTTGGGCCATGAACCCATCTTTCACCCCTCGGTTCCCTGCCCCCATTAATACATGAGATTCTCTTCTCCAATCCCCACTACTAATCTGGAATATTTCAGACAGCAGACTGAGAGAGAACCATGCACCCTGGAGATGACCCCTCACCCAGCCAGACGCCGTTGCCGTCTGCGCTATACCATTTGGAGAAGTTTGAGGGAAATGGGCTCATACCATTCGACAAGTTCATCCGGGACTTCGAATTGGTCTACGATGTGAAAGCCCTGGATGATTCTAGGAGGAGGATCCTCCTGGACAATCACCTTCGAGGAGCTGCGAGAGAGTTCGCCCTCCAGGCCTCCCAGATCAAACTGGGATACAACGAATTAAAGGAAAACCTGGAACAGAGATTCTCCAGGAGGGCCCCCAAGAGAGAAGCCAGGAAGAAGTTCTTCTCCTGTAGACAAAGGCCCGGAAAAAAGGTTAAGGAATACGCGAACAGAGTGCGGAGCCTCGCCTCAGAAGCCGAGTCAGATGGCCTGAGGATCGACATCACTGAGGTCGCTGATATCTTCCTCACTGGACTCTGTCCAAACCTGTGGCAGAGAGCCCACCAACTCCAGAATGAGTCATGGGAGGTGGTTGTGAGCAGTCTCCACCAGATCGAAGAAAGGGATGACGAGTACTCCAGATGCCAAATGGAAGATGAAGAGGGGAGTGCCAGGAAGTTGAGGGAGTTGACGAGCCAGATGGCCCGACTGGAATCCAAGTTAAAGAACCTGGAGACGGAAAACCAAGACCTGAGGAGGACCCACAGGGAGCAACCCAGGATGAATATGGGAAACAGGTGGAATAACAACCAGGTCAGAGGTTTCCAGCGGAGAGGAGGTTCCGCTCAGAACAACCAGCCCACTATACAAGGGACCAGGCAGGAGAGACCCCAACAGAACCCTAACGGTAGAGCCCCACAAGAACAGCGCAAGGAAGGCCCTCCAGCAACAACCAAGGGAGGAGCGCCAAGGGGGTATGAGGGCCCCGAAGCAACGCGGACACCCATCAGGTGCTTCAGATGCGGGGAGACAGGCCACATGGCAAGAATTTGCACAGCCATGACAAAAAAATAGGTCCGGCTTGCCTCAAAGCAGGGAATGGGGGAACTCTAGCCGGCCTACCTGTAATCACATGTACATTTGTAGATAAAGGTTGGTCTCTGAGCAATAGGACTATCAGACTAATTATCGATACAGGCTCAGAGGCCAACATTGTAAATATAGATTCCTTGGATATTAGCCCTGAAGGTTTGGGTAAACCCACCTTCCTTAAGGGGATTAGTGGGAGTGAGTTAAGGTCACTGGGGAGTGAGTTAATAGAGGTTAGGGCCTATATCAGGGGAAAACCCATCAGGGAAGTAAAAACAACATTTGAATACTGCCATCTAGGTGGGCTAGGCTTTGATGGAATCCTAGGTATGCCAGGATTCAAGGCTCTAAGACTCACTCTCAACCATGATGGAAGCGTCAGATCAGACTTTGAGCAGGACGAAGAACCGACTAAGTCGGCCTTCCTGTCCTCGTTACAGGCCAGTGAGGTGCCTGTCAGACTACCCAGTATACCTCTACATAAAATCAGGACAGGGGAAGACGTCCTTAGGGCATATAGTCACTGTTTCTGTGACAACATCTCCGATATGGGCGATGGGTCAACCATCATTGCCCCTAAGTTAAAGATACTGACTGGAATGCCAGTCTATAGACGTCAGTATCCGATCCCAAATAAGCTGGTCTCAAAGGTGAAGGCCTTAGTAGACGAATTGGAAGAAGCTGGAATAATCGAGGGGAGTACATCCTTATGGAATTCTCCCCTATTCCCCGTTGCTAAAACAGACGGCAGCGTCCGCATTACAATGGACCTGCGATTAATTAATGAGGTGACAGAATTCTTCCCGTTCCCAATACCTCGTGTTGAAGACAACCTGCGTGCTTTTGCAGGCGCAAAGGTCTTCAGCACATTAGACTTGACCTCTGGATTTTTCCAGATTCACATCCCGGAGGGTGATAGAGATTATTTCACTTTCTCTCTGCCCTGGGGGAGATATCGTTTCACACGTCTACCACAAGGAGCGAAGAACTCAGCTCAGATCTTCCAATGGGCCATGAATTTGGTCCTAGGGGATTTGTTGTATAAATGCGTTCGTTTGTACATCGATGATGTCATCGTCTACAGCGACTCTCATGAGCAGCATGTGGCGGACCTTGCCGCTGTACTCGAACGCCTGAGTCGCTTTAATTTAAAGGCTAGGCGTGGGAAGAGTTATTTCTTCAAGGGCTCTGTAGATTACCTCGGTCATGTAATTGATCAGGATGGGATAAAACCCATGTGGGATAATGTCGCGGCTCTCAGGGATTTGAAACGTCCCCACAACATCAGGGGGGTCAGAAGTCTTTTGGGTACTGTAAACTACTACAGGCGCTTCATACCCAACGCAGGTGAACTCCTAGCTCCACTAAGTAACTTATTGAGAAAGGGGCGAAGATTCACTTGGGGTACAATAGAGCAGACAGCCTTTGAGACCATAAAACAAGTACTAACCAGTGAGCCTTTACTGGCTCATCCAATGATAGGGCGACCATTTATCCTCAATACAGACGCCAGTGGAATAGCGGTTGGCGCTTGTCTCCAACAGGAGATAGACGGGGTTGTCAAGCCAATAGCTTACTATAGCAAACGGTTGATAGGCCCCGAAACTCGCTATTCCACAATCGAAAAGGAGGCTTATGCCGTAGTGTTGTCTCTGCAGCACTTTAAACACCTCCTGGCGGGCAGTAAGGTTGAGGTGCATACCGATCACAAACCGATCACTTATAACAAGGGGTCTGATTATAAGAACGCTCGATTGTCTAGATGGGCAGAGATCATCCAAGACTTCAATGTGACATTTGTGTATGTCCCGGGGAAAGAAAACACGGTAGCCGACTTCCTCAGTAGGTTCCCGTGTGAGGATGATCCTGAACCATCACGAGATAAGAGAGTTGTGGCCGCAGTAATTAAAAATCGTGGGCCCCCCTTGATAGATAGTGATCGGACGTGGGAAGGTTTGCTTAAGGACAAGAAATGGGCCCCCTTATTGAAACTAATAGGTGACAGACGGTCTACCGAGACTGTAACTTATAAAAATAAGGATTATAAAATGCACGAGGGTTACCTTGTGTCTAAGAACAGTGGGGGTATCTGGGTGAAGGTGGTTCCGTCAGACATTAGGGAGATGGTGATCAAATATCACCACGACGTTCCGACGGGAGGTCATTTTGGGGTCAAGAAGGTAATGAGAAGGCTGAAGGACGATTATTATTGGCCGGGTATGAGGACACAGGTCCGAAACTATATATACAGATGCGAGGGTTGCCAGCTCTCAAATCAAGGTGTAACCAAGGCTGGTAATGCTCCCCACTTCAGGCCTGGAAAACCATTTGAGCATCTTGCTCTAGACTTCATAGGACCCTTAGAGAAGACTTCCAGAGGACATTCTAGCATCCTGACCATAGTCGATTTATTTACCAAATTCCCTATTTTAATACCTACAAGAGACCAGTGTGCCAGTACAGTGGTTAAAGCGCTGTTGGAAAGCGTAATTACTATCTTTGGAGTACCGAAAACTATACTTTCGGACCGGGGTTCGGCATTCATTAGCTGTATTTTTAAAGGGATTTGCAAGGCCATGGGGGTAAGTGCAGTGAACACCACTGCTTGGAGACCTCAAAGTAATGGCGCTGTAGAAAGGCTCAACAGAACAGTAATTGAATCTTTGCGTAGGTGTGAGGCAAGTTCTAATTGGGATGACATCCTACCCATGGTAGCTTTAGCTATCAGAACCACTGAACATTCTAGTACAGGATTTACGCCAGCGAAACTCATCTTCGGACATGAGCTGAGGCTTCCGCAACCTTTTCAGGAAGCGGGACAAAGTCCTGTAAGCGAAGATTTGATTGCTCAAACGGCAGCCTTCTACGAGCGGGAACTAACAGAGGAGGTCGAGAAGATAAGAGAGGTGGTAAGGCAAACCTACTTGAATGAACAGGAAGAAGCTAGGATTAAGTTCGAAAACAAAAGGCTGAGAACTTTCAATAACGGGGACTTAGTCCTAGTGGAGAGAATGCATGAGACGAAGGGGCGTCACAAATTTGAGCCAAGGTATGGGGGTCCATATGAGGTACTAAGAAGAGCTGGTGATACTGTATATCTCTTGAAGAATCTAGAAACTGGGAATTTGGATAAATACCATATAGATAGGTTAAAACAATACCATATACCAATTAGGATTTTCCCCACAGAGGAGGAGGAAACTAGTGATGGTAATTCAAGTCAAGGTTCCAGTGATGAAGATCATTGGATTCATCTTACAGGTCCAGCTTATCTCCCTAATAGGTCCGTTAATGTAGTGGTTCCACAAGGGGTGACAACCAGAGCGAACTCAGAAGTAATGAGACGAGGGGAAGTTGACAGAGTTAGTGTGAACAGTTTAACTTTACGCAGGTCTACAAGGGTGAAAAGGCCCACACAGTGTAAATTCTGCTTAGACTGTCGCCACTAACCAGGATTTTGGAGTGTGTACGGAGAATCAGCTCGATAGAATGAGAAGTTTAGAGATTTCAACCTTTTTTTTTTTCATTTAAAAACCTTTTTTTTTTAAAGTAGAACTTCATTAGGATTTTTTTTTCTATACAAACTATTTCTTGTTAAACCCCGAGTTTCAAAGACCAGTGAGAATAATGTATACCATTGTGAATTAATTATTTAGTATAAATCTGAATTTTTGGTTATTATCGGGAGTAATAGATGAAGGAAGGTGTAGGAAATCACAACTTAGAGGGGGGCTATGTCTAAAATAACAAACCTAATAGGCATCCTATGGCTTGTGTTGGGTAATTCAGAAACCCTATAATCCCTGGCCTTCAGGTAGTAGCTTTGAAATAGGTTTCTAATGAGGACATGAAAGGTCAATCTTTCAGAGTAAAGTTGTGAAGTATAGGGACCCTAAGCCAGGGGTAGAAGTTAAGTAGGCCCAGACTGTAGTTGATCCTTGGAAAGCACTTGAGAATGTTAGTGTTGGGTAGTGAATCATAAACCCTATAAATCCATCTTTCAATAGAGTGCTGAGGTCGGACTACTGCAAAGGGGGCAGACGCACGAGGAAGTAAGAAGAAAGTGACTTCACCCACGGTGGCTAGGGGAATAACTCAATCCGCTTTTATGAGGTGTCACGCTTAATGGTCCTTTATTCGCCATTATAATTTGTGTATGTCTTTATATAGAATTGTCGTGAAAAGTCGCTTGGTGTCAAGGCAAGGGCAGTTTTTGAAGTTACACTGATTTTTTTTTTCAGGTAGGTTAGCTTTCAGATTATTTAGAATTGTTAACCATTTTATTAACAATCATTTATCGAGTATAAAGTATTAGTATATATAGAGCTTGTACAGAGGCATTTTCTTTTGAGTAACCTAGGGCTTTAGTTCCCAATTTGTTTTAATTTTATTATTTTATTTGATTTCACATTTAGTCCTGGAGATTAGTAATAGTTAGAGTAAATGTTAACATTGATTTATAGTAGTTTCTAGCTTTAGTTTATGTGCAAGATGCGAATGAAATTGAATGAATGGGAAATCTTAGTGAATGTGTCCAAGGATAGAAACAATTATACTGTTAGACCAAAGGTATATTAGAATAGTGTAGGGAATTAATAGGTTCGATTTTTTAATTTTGATTTCTTTATTTGTTAGGATCGGAAGCCTCACAGGACAACTACAACTCTATCTAGTTAGAAATATTCGCTCCCTTTTGTTAGGTCCCTCGTTAGAGGATATAATTTTCCTTTGATTTTCTTTTATTTTAGTTTAGCTTGAATTCTAAGGATTGTGGATAGATGATCCCTATCCCGACCCTCAGACTTGGAGATAGTGGAAGGCAAGGATCAAGCCGAACTTTCCACTCAACTCCTCCTCGCAAGAGGAAACGAAGAGGTATAGATTGAATTTTATGCAGGATGGGGGATTTGTTTTAGCCATGCCGTATAGCCTGGGGTATAACGGCGCGACCTTGGGTAACCGATCTGACACCGTAGTTTCGACGCTTTTAGCGTGGCTGGAGCGAGGGTGTTACAGACGGGAGGTCCTGTAAGATTGGCATGTAGGCAGAGATTGCCCAGTTATTCTAGACGAAGTGTTTCCGTCTATTGAATTTTTTTTTGGTACCAGTTTGATCCCCCATAGCTAGCGGAAGTTTCTTCTAATAAAGGATTCGCCCTGCCATACGTTTTGTTGGAATGAATTCGAGTATAAGACCGATTCGAGAGGCAGAATAAGTAATTATTAGGACCTTCAACGAGTTTAAACTCGTTCCATGATAGGATAAGATTTTAAAGTATTAGTTAACTATAAGGACCGCGAACGAGACGCCAGAACGAGCCAATGAGTCAAAGTTTTAGAAGTGTTGTATTGAGGACAGTAGAATTAAGAGCAGTTATACAGGGAGTAGAATTCTGAAGGAATTTGTAAAAGGAACCAAAATTTCAGATTGATAAAATTCAAACTTATAAGATGTAGATTTATAGGATTCAGGTCAATGAATAGAGGGTATATTAGTAGAAGAAAGTAATGTGAATTTCTCGGAAGGGGGAGGTAGCTGAACTGTACACACCCCAGAGGCAAGGTAAACGGAGCCACAAACAAAATAGTAGAAATTGATTAGTCGCTCTGCCAAAACAGAAAATTTCTCTTCATACAGTTGTCACCCTAGATTCAAAAGGACTGTGTAGTTTAATAGAGGTCTGGGCTATGTTCCATTTGACCAAGATTCTAAATGACGTACCCATCTGGGTTGAGAGTATTGTAACAGAGGAATCTAACACATAAGAGAAAACACACCCTCCAGTAGGATCGGGATAGACGAATATTACCCAATGACCAACTCGTGATTCCAGACTGAATAAGATTGAAAACTTAACTGAGATACTAAACCTTGAACCTTCAGCGCACAAATATATATAATGTGTTTTCATTTTCTTATTGAATATGTTATTATTTTATATCATTTATATTATATTATAATCATATACTATTCATTTCAACAAATTTATTTCCTTTGATATTCATGATATTAGTAATATTTACCTGCCATGTTGCATTTTTTTTTAACATGTTGTCGTGGCTTATTCTTCCCTCAAGGCATGATCTATTTTATCCTTATTGTCTTTTATCCGCCTTACTTGTATATGTATATATATTTTGTCATCATATATAATTTTGTAGTGGTTTTCTTTATCATCTATCATGGGATGATTTTTATCATATTTAATCACTATCTGCATGATACGTGTTTTCTTCAATATATATATTATACCCATCATATAACATGGAAGGATTCATTTTATCATTACATATTTCGTGCCTTATTTAATAATTACTTTCACAATTTGTTTCTGTAATTTTTTTAATCTAGCAAAAGTCATCATGTCATAGGCTAATTATTATATACCAAGATATTTCTTTCAGCTAACTATAATTATCCTTTCCTTTGATTGTATATGTATAACTATACCACACGAATGTCTTGATTGGTACTTAAATAAAGATGCTGGCATGTTTTAGGAGTTGGACTAGTCAGTTATTTCTAAACGACTTCTTGGCGCCCAATTTTTTATATATAATATGTAGTAGGGAAATGTTCTAACTGTATTGTTAACAGAAAGAAGGTAGCAATGAATCCAGCACCCCAAGAGGCAAGGATGGGGTTGAGAGGACTTACCACAAGGAAGGCCTACTCCTTAAGGCCAAAGAAGAAAGTGGAAGGGTGGTATATATACCCATGAATGGTAAGACAGATGACCTTGCTTACTTCCATACATATGATATGACTGTCCCCCATAACCTATGTTGATAACAGTGTGCTGACAGAATAATAACACAAAAAAACCCTTTGCCAGGATGCGCAATGCCCACTAATGTTCGGAATAATAAACATCTAGAATGGCATACCATCATTTTGACTAGCCTTATCTTCCCTATAGGTTTCGGTACATCTGGCTTCACCTAGTAATGGAAAATGCATTTTGCTAGAAATGGGCCTGCTTTCATAGTAACTGATGAAAGGCAGATGAATAATGAGTAGCACAAACGCATTTGTCCATTACTTGGCAGGGGGAGGATTGTTGGGACACGTTTTTGAAACCATACCCCAACAGAAGGCGTATGTATAATCAAATCAAATGGATACATGGCTTCCCTCCCACATAGACTTACAGACCACTTTTTGCCCAGAAACCTAGACAATTGATGACACCAGACTTCCATGCCGAAAGCTGATGCCTGGTGAAGAAGACACCAGTGACATCCAGAGACATCCGCGCTGGAAGCTGTTGTTCCATATGTACATATATTCCCCTCACCAAAAATTTAGGTAAAGGTGACCAGAAAAAAAAATGGAGAAGGAAGATCTCTAAAAGACTGAACCTTATAAAATATCCTTCCCGAGAAAGGAAAGCGTTATATTACAGTTCAAGTGAAAAGGGGCCTGTGTCGATTTTTAGCTAAGACGGAGGGGGGGCGATATATATATACCGTCCCGAGAAAAGGGGAGGATAGTATTTCAATCCATGTGGAAGGGGGGCCTGGGGTCTGAAATTTTACACTATCGCCGTAGCTGTTGCTCTCTTTAGATTTTTTTGTTTTGGTAATACTATATGTTCTATTTTAATGGGAGAGGCCTGGGGCGTCTATGAAATTGCATACTGGAGCCGTTGGCCATTTTGATTGGTGTTTCTTTCGGCGAATGAAAATGCCAGCCAATAGAAACTTTGGCTCGGCAGCGAATGAAAACGGAGAGAGAGATGAATAAAAGAGGGTTTCTTGGCCAAAAGGCAGATTGAATCGGAGTCGCTCAGTGAGAGGACAGTCTTCAGACGGGAGATCAGACCTTTGCCGGCACTTTCGAGAAAAGGTAAGCCATTTGTCATTATGACTTAGCGCCCCCCCCCTTTTTTGTGTAGTAACCAACCTAGATTTCGCATGGGCCCTAAAGGGCTATAAAGTAACTTCAGGTCACCTCTATCTAAATTTTTACTATGTAAATAGCATATCTCGTCAGTATAGACATGTTCCCAAATTTTAATTTATTTAAATAAATATCTAGAGAAATTTTCTTGTTTCCTGTCATACATATTTCATTCCTTTTGCTTTATGGTACTACCCCCCCCCCCCACACCTTAATTTCATAAATTGTACTAAAGGAGGGTTTCTTTGCCAAAAGGCAGATTTCTCTTTATTTATCCTGTTTGCACAAATTGCATTACATGTGATGATGTAAAGACATATGTCGATGGTGCATCATTGACAGCTGTGTTCCTATTATACAACATTAAGGTCTTGCTGCGGGTTATATACATGGGGTTGTTGGCCTAAATTGCTATATATATATATACTTAAGTAAGGAAACTTTAATAAGTCACATCGTGTATCCTCCCTTTTCATCTATCCAAACCGGGAACGCAACACTTACACACACTCTGTGGTAACAAATAATTAAAATATGTACAACACACGCTCCCCTGTGTGTAAGCCCTAATCAGCAAGTCCAAGGCTATCTGCACATTTCCGTAGTTTGTCCTTAGGTAGACTCTTCGTTAGTATATCCGCCTCCATGTCTTCACTTTTAGTGTATTCCAGCTTGATTCCATTTTGAATTTCCTCTTTCACAAAATAATACTTTCGGTTTATGTGCTTTTTTCGTGAAGTAATTTTGTCAGATTGTATCCAGTTTATTGCAGCCTGGCTGTCACTTTTCAAGGTAATTGGGAAAGTTAAATTTTCACAAAGTTCTTCTAGTATCCCTTTAACCATAATACTTCTGAAATGCCTTCACATATTGGAATAAGTTCTGCTTCACATGTAGACAAGGCTACTAAATTTTGCTTTCTACTTCTCCAGTTTATTAAGTTGTTGCCAAGTTTGACTGTATAGCCTGAATAGGATTTTGCGTCTCGGGTAGTGCACCAGCTGGCATCAGTACTTATTGTGATATTGTTGTCTTTTGACTTATATGCCAACATGTTATCTCTTGTTCCCTTCAGATATCTATAAATCCTTTTAACTCCAGTTAAGTGTATTTCCCTTGGATCATTACTATACTGTGATAAATTGCTGACGTTGAAGGATATGTCTGGTCGAGTACCCGTAGAGAGGTACATTAGTAATCCAATCATTTCCTGGTATACAGTTTTATCTACTGGCTTAGAGTCCAAATATTCATCCAAATTTTGATTTTGATCTCCAGGTGTCTGCACACTGTTGCATTCTTCCAGTCCAAATCTGTGAAGAATTGTATCAATATAATGAGTCTGAGATAGATAAAATCCAACTTCTTCCCTTTTTATTTCAATTCCAATAAATGGTTCTGTTGGGCCAGATTTTCCACAAAATAGACCCAACAATGATGTAAACATTTACATAATATATACACAGTGTCTTGCCGAAAATGTTTTGTGTCCAGATGGAGATCCCACAACGGTGGCCGACGGTGCTCTAAAGGTCGAAGCAGGGGAGAACGTCCGATCGGAGGTGACGCTGGTGGTACCATGACCGAGATACCGGCCAACCCTCCACAGAAGGACAACAACGAGGCGGATTGGAAATGAAGGACTAGAAGCAACGCTGGGCGTGTACTCCAAGACCCGCTGTAGAAAGATGGAGAATTCCCCAACGAGGAACCTCAACGATGCTCTTAAGTTCAGAAAGCTAGAGATGACACATATGCCTTTAAAGACCAGAAGTCGGAGAAGGCGCCCAGCTGGAGATGACACCTATGCCTTTAAAGTCCAGAAAGGCGGAGATGACACATATGCCTTTGAAGACCAGAAGCCGGAGGGGACCAGCTGGAGATGACATCGGCCCTGTCTAAGAATTCAGAAGCCCGATGCAGACAGGCCCAGAGGAGGATATGCAGACCATATAAATATGTAAATAGATGAATTCGTCAATCACCCTTTTATATGCAATGAAACGTCCAAAATCATATTACCTTTTAGGGAAATTTAAGTCCATTCTTTATTCTAAAATGAATAAAACCAATTAAATACATACCCAGATAAATTGGGCGTATTTCTCTGCTTTAAATTCTCTTAAGGAAAGGGTTACTATATAAAAAAATTTAAGGGATAGACGTATTATAGTTTATCAATTTTATTATTATCTCAAACTTTTCTTTCAATAAGCAGGAGTTTAATTTCGAATTTCTTAAAGAAGAAATTACTTTAAATTTAAAGAAAAATTTTTATATTTATTATCCTTATTTTATCAATTTTTTATTATCTCAAACTTTTCTTTTAATAAGAAGTAGTTTAATTTCGAATTTCTTAAAGGATAAATTACTTTAAATAAATAAAAAAAATATATTTTATTATCCTTATTATTATTTTTAAATATTCTTTTAAAAAAGAATATTTTATTTATTACTATTATTTTTAAATAAATATTCTAAGAATATTAAAGTAATTATTTTTTTTACTCTGTAGGAAGATGACGATTTACCTTAGAGGGCGTTGTTTTGAAAAATAACGGTTAGTTTTTTGAGCGGGCGGCGTACGAAAAGGGTCGATCCGGGAGAGAGCGCTGGCATCCAGGAGAAACGGTATGTTAATATCTTTTCTATTAATTTAGGGCTTATTTAATATGTTAAAGAGACATATTTTTAGCTTATTTTAATAGGTATGAAAAATTCATATTTTGTCCTTTGTATGAAATCTTAGAGATTGATAAAGAAAAGAGATTTTATGTTCATTTAGTACTGCCTGCAAACGAAAGTTTGTAAGAAAACTTACTAAGGTAGAACAAAGGGTCATGTTCCATTATGTTTTATTTGGTATGTTTGCCAATTATGGCATGTTTTATATGTTGAGAAAGGCATATCTATGTTTTTAATAGGTAAAAATTTCATTCTTGCTTGAAATCCTTAAACAATAATTTTTGTCCATGTAGAATTACCCATAATTGAAATTTGTACACTGAGATAACAATAAAACTTTTGAGTTATTATTTTAAATATGTGTTTGTGATACTTTTACCCTGAAAACAAATTGCACATTAAGTATTAAACATGGATCTTTTGTGTTCGCTATATCCTATTACGTGTGTATCTTAATTTTAACCCAAGTTGGTATACAATTACAAATGATATTATGGCTGAGCTAGGTCAGGTTCGAAGTAGGGATGTCCTTAAATAGGACATGAAAAATGACTCAACAATTTTGGCGCCTTTCAACGTGAGGCAGAGTCTCCCGAAAATCTCAAATTTTAATAAAATTAAAATTTGTGAAAAGTAGGCCTACAAAACCCCTGAGATTAAGAAAATTCGTATCACTGCATATTTTATTTTGAAAAATAACTCAAGTTTAAAAAAAAACGCGTACCATATTTATACACCTCTTTATGTATTTTGCTGAGTAATCGTTAGTACAAAGTAAAAAATTACTATCACCACATATTTAATTTTGAAATTTACGCCATACAGAACACGTGTGTCATCTTTTCCTTTTATCCACAAAGATGTTTAATGTCTAAAATTTAGTTCACTTTAGTGTATTTTTCATGTTTTAAAGCGAACTTTGTAATATCCAAAATATACGTTACAATGACGCACGACCATGATAAGTTAAAATTTTTATTTTTAAGAAAGTCGCTGGTTTTTCAATGCAACATTAAAGTTTTTACAATTATTTACCGCTAAGACCTTAAACTACAGACGAAAATTTTGAAATTTTTATTATTTCTCTATGTATTCATAATCACCGTTATCTATTCGCGTGTGTCATTTTTCTTTCTTTTATTCAAAAAGATGTTTAATGTCTAAAATTTAGTTCACTTTAGTGTATTTTTTCATGTTTTAAAACGAACTTTGTAATATCCAAAATATACGTTACAACGACGCACAACCACGATAAGTTAAAAAATTTTATTTTTAAGAAAGTCGCTGGTTTTTCAATGCAACATTAAAGTTTTTACAATTATTTACCGCTAAGACCTTAAACTACAGACGAAAATTTTTAAATTTTTATTATTTCTCTATGTATTCATAATCACCGTTATCTATTCGCGTGTGTCATTTTTCTTTCTTTTATTCAAAAAGATGTTTAATGTCTAAAATTTAGTTCACTTTAGTGTATTTTTTCTTGTTTTAAAACGAACTTTGTAATATCCAAAATATACGTTACAACGACGCACAACCATGATAAGTTAAAAAAATTTATTTTAAGAAAGTCGCTGGTTTTTCAATGCAACATTAAAGTTTTTACAACTATTTACCGCTAAGACCTTAAACTACAGACGAAATTTTTTTAATTTTTATTATTTCTCTATGTATTCATAATCACAGTTATCTATCCGCGTGTGTCATTTTTTTTCCTTTATTCAAAAAAATTTTTAATGTCTAAAATTTAGTTTATTTTAGTGTATTTTCTTTATGTTTCAAAGCGAGGATTGGATCGAAAACAATGTTTTGCGCGTGAAAAACTCATGCTTTAGTCTATTTTCTGAATATTATTTTTTTTTGGTTCTTAAAAGATATTTGGACGCGAGCTTAGGCCTAAAAACAATGCCTTCCTCAAAACCTGAGAATTTCCCACAGGCTCCAAATTTAGGACCTTCCCCCCCCCTCCAGGAACATATGTGAAGAGGGGAACACGTGTGCAAAGGGGATGGAAATAGAGGTATTCTGGGGACCACACATGTAAAACACATGTGTTCACTATAGGCGGGAAGGAGAAAACAACTAAGGGCTCAGTTGACTGCCAGCATCTGAATTGAAAAGTCGGTTTTTTTTGCTACCTCTTCCCGCCCTTGCGGGAAGACTACCTCCTCTTGAATATTCCATCTTCTTTTAGTTTTCCACCATTATCTTTTAAATAGTAAAGTCAATATGACTTATTTTTACTATATATCAAGGTTTAATAATTTTTAATTTTTCAATTATTTTTTTTTTCCAACAAAATGATTCCGCTCGATAAGTCTGAAGATATTTTGAATTTTGTTAATGCCATTGTACTCTTAGTTATCTCTTATCTTTACGATATTTAGCGTTATCAATATAAATATAAAGATTTGAAGCCTTTATTTTCTTATCTAATTTAAAAGAAAAATGTGCATATGTCACGCGATTTATTTAATTTTATATATGTTCCCATTTATTTTTTTAATTTTTACTAAGTGACTCCATACTGATTTTCTTTCTTTATTTGATAGTACGATTGTTTATCTCTCTTATTTTTATTTTATCCCGAGAAGGTTTAGATTTATTAAATTAGACGCAATTTCGCTAGCCATTATTAAGCATAAGTTCCTCTTTTGTGATAGTTCAACTGTTTATTTTTTATTTTCTTTTGTCCTTATACGAACGTAATGTTCAGACTTAAGTGTCCGCTCCGATTTTCAATTGTAGACGCGCTTAGTCATGCTTTCCCATAAACCTCAATATTAATTTGTTTTATGTAACGATCATTTTTATATGTAACAGTCAGTATAAATTCCCGGTAGTGTACACGAAATAAAAAAGTATTTTTTTTTTGCTAACTTTATATGCATGTGCATTTTTTTTAAGATTTAACCCCCCCCCCCCCCGATATTTAGACAAGCGTATTTTATTAATTTTATGATTGCATAGTAATGGTTTGTTTTGCTTCTTTGAAACGTTGAATTTGTCATCCTTTTTATCCCAATATGGTATAATTTACAATAGTTGCTTACATGTCGGTACAAGGTGGATCAAGAACGCGTTTAGTCATGCTTTCCCATAAACCTCTATATTAATTTGTTCTATGTAACGATCATTTTATATGTAACAGTCAGTATAAATTCCCGGTAGTGTACACGAAATAAAACAGTATTTTGGTTTTTTTATTTTTGCTAACTTTATATGAATGTGCATTTTTTTTTAAAGATCTAACCCCCCGATATTTAGACAAGCGTATTTTATTAATTTTATGAATGCATAGTAATGGTTTGTTTTGCTTCTTTGAAACGTTGAATTTGTCATCCTTTTTATCCAGATATGGTATGATTTACAATAGTTGCTTACATGTCGGTACAATCACGATAAAATTCCAAAATGGCGGTCAATGGGACGCGTACAACGCCCGACTTTCAGCTCATGTTACATCCAACTTTATGGCTAATAATTATATTTATTTAGTCTTATTTACCACAAATCGAATCATTAAAGTGATAAAGCAGTATAAATTTATTTATATATTTTACCAGCGTTTAATGTTTATGCATTATTTTTTTTACTTAACCTCCCCCACAATTAAACTAGCATATTTAGATTTTATATTGTACGGAATTGATATGCATAGAGACGGCCCCCATATTCAGTATATTCTTTTAGGTTTAAAACGATGGAATGTTTCATAAAAACATTTCTTTTTGTATGAAGTTATTGAGTATTATACAAATAATCCACATATCATCTTTAAGATAATTTTTTTTCAGCAACCCATATCGTGATTCTTTCTACCTAGTTATCGCAAATATTTACATATCGCGCTTTAGATTATTATGAAAAACGACATGTTTATCTCTCAGATTTTCTTGTTGATTCGAAGGGCGTATACCCCACCCCCCCCCCCCCCCCCAGG
Organism: Cordylochernes scorpioides; assembly: GCA_030710605.1. Lineage (NCBI taxonomy): Eukaryota > Metazoa > Arthropoda > Arachnida > Pseudoscorpiones > Chernetidae > Cordylochernes > Cordylochernes scorpioides. The sequence goes on along the minus strand of CP092884.1, from coordinate 22,336,391 downwards.
ACAAATGTTTAATTTCATCGCCTACTTTTTAAAGTATTTAGGTTATAAAAAATTTGGTCAACTGAATTCATAATATTTACTGGGTCTTTATCCCTTTGGTACTTGTAAGCAAATTCCGTCTAATATTTAATTATATATCTAGTTTATAGGAACATTTTATTGCAAACACTTGAGTGTCAATACCACGATAACCCGGGCTGTTTTCCTAGTTAATATAATCCTTCAAGTGTAGAGTTTCGACACCTTTCCATTTTTTTTGTACAACCTACAATATAGGCATCTGCGTGATGGTACAGTCACGATAAAATTCAATATGCCATGATTAAGAATTTACCTTTTTTTTTTTTTCCTTTATGAAATTTCCAACGATTCTGCCCACTTCCCCGAAGCACCTTTCCTAGAACAAGGACAAATAAAGGCATCATTATCAGCATCTAATTGTAATAAATAACCACCAGTAGAAGGCCTGATCAGATACGATGAAATTTGAGCCCGTATATATTTAGCCTATTCTTTATTTTAATTAAGCACAGGAATGGATATTCATTCAGTAAGAATTCTCTAGAAGTCTTGTAAGACGAGTTGAGCATTAATTTCAACACTAACGGGAGAGGGATTGCTTTGTCAAGGCAAATGTAAGAGAATATATATCAACAAAAGTCATGGTATTCTGATGGTATGGGTTTGAGCATCTCCTTTTAACTAAAACCCATTTCCCTTAGAAAAAACGAGAGAGATATTCCAATAGTGTTGATTCAATATATAAAATTTCAGATTTATTATAATTATCTTGTTTTATAGAGGCAAGCTTCGATTATGCTCGTGAATCAGATATGTGGTTTCTTTCCATGACAATAGTGTTTAGATATATTTTTTTTATCGTAAAAGGTCTGGGCAGTCTAGATCCTGGAGTTGGAGTGGAGATTTAGATAAGGAGGTTCAATCCACTCATCGCAGACGACTCCAGTGATTAATTAAGACAATTCTAACTAACAGGGTGTTCAAAAGGCAGAACATTAAGGAATAAGCCACATCAAGAACAATGTTTGCGCGGGGGTCTAGGAGTAATGATGAAAAAGGATTACAGCGATCCAACTAATAACAGTTGAATAAATAAAATAAATGGATACCATATTGGATAATAATGTCAGTGGGAGCAGATACCACTGTGGTATATATAAGTTTTTTTTTTTTTTGGAACCATACATGAGTTTAACAAGAAACTGACGCCTTAAAGTGGCCTTCTCATTGGGATTGATTGAAGTTGCTGCCGATTAAGAAAAGTGTAGTGTGTCAGGCCAGTGTATTAGGAAGAAATGGAGAAGACAGTTGAACTAATAAAATTAACGAATATACAAGATTAAGATTCCTACTTGGTTCCAGTTAATTTCAATTACCGCGATGAGACGGTGTTATAAGTCGGGAGAAAGTTGATTTGGTCGCATAAGGGATGGCCTCCTGGACGTGACAAAGATAACCATTGATATCTTATTGAATGCCGGACGGGATTCGCGTGTAACAGCCAATAGACTAAGTAACACCCTAAAGTACCTGGGTGGCGATGAGAGAGACAGCATAGTCTATATTCAACGATATACACTGGTCAAATGTACGATTCCTTCCACATCAATGTTTTGACAACCACTTCATTCTGAAAGGAGCAACGAGTTCTAACCCTAATGTTAAGGTCCTTTGGAGCGGCATCTCCTGTTGCATAACGTAAAGAAACATGACAACAAATTTGCCTAGATCAACTGTTACCAGATAAACACTTATGGCCTACTAGAAGGGCTCCAATCATCAGCATGAACATGTCTTAGATGAACGACTTAATTCTATAAGCTACTACCCTGTGAGTTAAGAGTTGCCAACAACGTTAAGAACTTCCCTTTTGGGACGTGAGGAACTGCATAGTCTAATTCAACCAGAGCACAATATTTATAAGATCATACCAAGTCATAGTTAGCATCTAGAAACTTCAATGCTGTGAGAGGCTTGCATAATTTCTTGAAGGTGATATTGTTCAGCAAAGTGTAGGACAGCCGACTTTTGTACATATATATCTCTGATTTTCCATGATAAGGTTGCCCTATCTCGCATGGAGGGAGACAATTCTAAAGAAAAGTGACTTGTCAAATCCCAATAACTACAGTAAAGTTACTGACCGGTCTAGACAGGATCTCTAAGACCGCCGAGATAAGCTTATCTCTTGAAAGGGGGGAGGCCAAGGGGGGACAGAATAGGAGGAAATTTCATGCTTGCAAATAGGAGGGAAGGTCGTCAGCTTTGATAAGGAGTGACAGGGGAGGAAAAGATTCCCAGAAAGGACTCCCGAGATATCAAAAGTAGACTAGAGTAATATTGGGATTTGTTCCCGATGACGGGTTTCGAGGAAACTCCAGAGGGATGAAAAGGCGTTAAAATGTGTTAAAGGCGATGAAAGAGAATTGACTGGCGTTAACTTTCTGTCTGTTACCATCGAAGATGGGAAGAGAGTTGAAATTTTTAACCTCAACTTCTACTGCCAATCAAAGGTTTGCGAGCAGGATCTTTTGGCAATGGTTTAGATTTTTTTGGGAGCATTGTATTTTGGGTGATTTCTTTGGGCCACTCGGTTCCCATATGCGAGTTATTATATTTTATATATAGAACTTTATTTACCCAACAATGGGACAACAGCATTGATGTGATGGATTTTGTAGCGGAGAGAAGGGAGTAAGGTCTCAGTCATCCCAGTTGTCATCACCCCGCAGCGGCAGCTATAGGCGAGATGCCCTACCAGCCCGTAGTGATAGACCGATGGAAGATTTATTGCTAGTGGGTAAAGATTGGCCTGTAGTAACGGGGTTGAGGGATAATAGCTTCTTGGTGTAAACATTTTTGTTACCATCGAAGATGTGGAAAGAGGGCTGAAATCTTTATTATGACTATTTAATCAATACATACACTACATATACCCTACATATACATACACTACACGTCATAATAAATGTTTCGATTACCATTTCTCGCCCACGTCCGCACGATACTGTTTGACTGTGAGCTCCTCCATCTCCTATACTGGTGGAGACGGATTTCTTCCTTTGAGGTCCCTGATCGCGGTGATCACGTAGTGATCCATTATTATGACTATTTAATCAATACATACACTACATATACCCTACATATACATACACTACACGTCATAATAAATGTTATGATCACTATTTCTCGCCCACGTCCGCACGATACTGTTTGACTGTGAGCTCCTCCATCTCCTACACTGGTGGAGACGGATTTCTTCCTTTTGAGGTCCCTATTCGCGTTGTAGTCCATTGTTTTGACTACCTAGTGACCCCACATTGTAATCAATGTTTCGATTACCATTTCTCGCCCACGTCAGCACGATACTGCTTGACTGTGAGCTCCTCCATCTCCCGAACTGGTGGAGATGGATTTTTTTTAAGGTCCATGATCACGGCGATCATGTTGTAGTACATTGCCGTGACTACTTAGTGATCTCACATAGTAATCAATGTTTCGATTACTATTTCTCGCCCGCGTCTCCGCGATTCTGTATGAATGTGAACCCCTCTATCCACTGGACTGGTGGAGGCGGATTTTTTTTTGAGGTCCCTGATCTCGACAATCAGGTTGTAGTCCATTGTTGTGACTACATGGCAGCAACACGTCATGGTATAACCTGTCTTGTCTGCCGAAACCCGACATGGCGTTATCCGCTCCTGTTAATGGATCAAGCTTACTATGTGAAAATATGGAACTTTACCTGAAACGCGAACTTCCCATTGTTTTAGGAACGTGAATAAGGAAAGTCTCTTCCCTTCCTTCCACTTAGTATTCCCCACTTTGCCCGCCTCTTTGGGTCCTGATACTATCGTTGCAGTCAGGGTGAAAGACTAATACCTGGTTCCCATAGATCCAACTGAGGACCATGCCTGCCGAAAAGGAGAACGCCACAGCTAGCCAAGCCCAGCTGCCCTCCATGCTGTACAACCTAGAAAAATTTTGAAGGGAAAGCCATAGTCCCCTTTGCAAAGTTCATAAAGGACTTTGAGCTCGTCTACGACCTAAGGGCCCTGGACGACGCCAGAAAAAGAATCCTCCTGGACAACCACCTCCGAGGGGCTGCGAGGGAGTTTGCCTTCCAATCCCAACAAATCCGTCTTGGGTATGAAGATCTGAAGGAGAGTCTCGAGAGACGATTCCGAAAGAGAGTCTCCACAAGGGAGATGAGGAGCCAGTTCTTCTCCTGTAGACAGGGAGCCGGGGAGAAAGTCCGTGACTTTCGCCGCACGGGTGAGCGACCTTGCGGCGGGAGCTGAGTCTGATGGCCTGAAGATAGGCATCTCGGAGGTCGCGGAGGTCTTCATCGACGGACTCTGCCCCAGCCTGTGGGAAAAGGCTCACCTCTACCAAGGCGAACCCTGGGAGACCCTAGTCAGCAAGCTACAGTGGTTAGAGCAAAGGGAGGAGGACTACAGGGAGGCACAGCGCTCCAGCACCGACAGGAACGGCCAGAGGCTGGGCGACATGGGCAACAAGTTGGCCGAGCTGGAGAGGAAAATGAAGGCACTAGAGACGGAGAATATGGCCCTTGGGGGACAAAGGGGAAGTGTCAATAGTGCAAGTAACGAGGGAAGAAGGTGGCCAACACACCCCACAGGAAGAAGGGAATACGAAGGGGACAACACAGGGGATAGTAGAAGGGGAGCCCCCTTCAGGAACTGGCAGGGGAGACCGGCACAACAGCCATCCAGGCAGCAACGGAATCCGCCCCCACCTAGACAAGAAAGGAGGGACCCCAACGGTGAAAGGGAGGAGAACCCTGGAGTGGACTACAAGAAGCAAGATGCAAGGAGACCACCACCCAAGTGCTATAGGTGCGGCGAGCCAGGACACCTCATCCGCGACTGCCAGCAGACACAACGAAAAAACTAGGTCCGGCTTGCCTCAAGGCGGGGGGGGGGGGATTTGCGGCCAGTCTACCTGCTATAAATATGTATATATTAAATAAGGAGAGGTCCCTAAGCGAAAGGCCTCTAAAATTCATCATAGACTCGGGCTCAGAGGCCAATATTGTAAATATTGATAGTTTAGAAATATGCACTGAGGGATTAAACAAACCAACTTACCTTAAAGGTTTTAAAATAAAACTACAACCTTTCGCAATAAGTTTCTTTTATTATGATATGCGCGAGCTAACAGGCAAGTCTTTAAGGTCACTAGGGAGTGAGGTGTTAGAAATAGGAGCGACAGTGAATGGTAAACCCATTAGGGAGGTGAGAACGACCTTCGAGTATTGCCACATGGGGGAAGTAGGATTTGATGGCATACTTGGATTACCAGGTTTCCGAGCTCTAAAACTACACCTCAGCTATGATGGGAGTGTTAGATCTGATTACGAAAGGAAGGAAGATCCGACCAATTCGGCCTTTCTTTCTTCATTACAAACTATAGAAATGACTCCTCAACCACCCAGGATACCCTTAAACAAAATTCACACGGGCGAAGATATTCTCAGGGCTTTCAGCCATTGTTTCTGTAGGGATATAAGAGATATGGGGAATGGCTCCACCATCACAGCCCCTAAGCTGAAGATGCTGACCAGCAAACCAGTATATAGGAGACAATACCCGATCCCGAACAGATTAGTCTCAAAGGTGAAAACGTTAGTAGACGAACTGGAAGAAGTGGGGATAATAGAAGGGAGTACCTCTCTGTGGAATTCCCCTCTATTCCCGGTTGCCAAAACTGATGGTAGTGTTCGCATCACCATGGATCTACGTCTGATCAATGAGGCAACTGAATTCTTCCCGTTCCCGATACCCCGTGTTGAAGACAATCTGCGCGCATTCGCGGGTGCAAAAGTCTTCAGCACATTAGATCTGACTTCTGGATTCTTCCAGATTCACATCCCGGAGAGTGACAGAGATTACTTTACCTTCTCTCTACCCTGGGAAAGATACCGCTTCACGCGTTTGCCACAAGGAGCTAAAAACTCGGCACAAGTCTTCCAGTGGGCCATGAACTTGGTCCTGGGTGACTTGTTGTTCAAATGCGTTCGTCTGTACATCGATGACGTCATTGTCTACAGCGACTCTCACGAGCAGCATGTAGCGGACCTCGCCGCTGTACTCGAGCGCCTGAGTAAGTTCGGTTTGAAGGCCAAATACGGGAAGAGCTATCTCTTCAGGGACTCGGTAGAGTACCTGGGTCATGTAATTGACCAAAATGGGATCAAACCCATGTGGGATAATGTCGCCGCTCTTAGGGATTTGAAACGACCTCATAACATCAAGGCAGTCAGAAGTCTATTGGGTACAGTTAACTACTACCGACGCTTTATTCCCAACGCAGGTGAGGTCCTGGCTCCACTGAGCAACTTATTAAGGAAGGGACATAGATTTGCTTGGGGTATGGTAGAGCAATCAGCCTTTGAGACGGTGAAGGGAATATTAACCAGTGAACCACTACTAATTCACCCAACAATTGGGATACCTTTCATCCTGAACACTGACGCCAGTGGAATAGCGGTAGGCGCTTGCCTCCAACAGGAGGTCAATGGGACAGTGAAGCCAATTGCCTATTATAGCAAGCGACTGACAGGTCTTGAGATCCGCTATTCTACAATAGAAAAGGAGGCTTATGCAGTAGTGTTGTCCCTACAACACTTTAAACACCTTCTGGTGGGCAGTAGGGTAGAAGTACATACTGACCATAAACCGATTACTTATAATAAGGGGTCTGATTATAAGAACGCTCGACTGTCTAGGTGGGCAGAGATCATCCAAGACTTCAACGTTACATTCATTTATGTCCCGGGGAAGGAAAACACGGTAGCCGACTTTCTTAGTAGGTTCCCGTGCGAGGATGATCCAAACCTATCACAAGATAGGAGGGTGGTGGCCGCGGTGGTAAGAGACCGTCGGCCCTCCTTATTAAATAGTAATCAGATATGGGAAGGCTTGCTTCAAGAGAAAGGATGGGCCCCAGTAATAAATAGGTTAATTAAATTAAAATCGGGTAGCATAGAAAGGTATAATAGCCGAGAGTACAGGGTACAAAACAAATACCTCGTTACAAAGAATGAAAGGGGTACCTGGGTGAAGGTGGTTCCTACAGGTTTTAGGGAAGCAGTGATCAGTTATCATCATGATATCCCTACTGGAGGTCATTTCGGAGTTAAAAAGGTTATGAGAAGGCTAAAGGGTGACTATTACTGGCCTGGCATGAGGACTCAAGTCCGGAAATACATACGCAGATGCGAGAGTTGTCAGCTATCAAATCAAGGCGTAACCAAAGCCGCTAGTGCTCCCCACTTAAGACCTGAAAAACCCTTTGAACATCTAGCTCTCGACTTCATAGGACCATTGGAGACAACCCCAAGAGGTTATTCGAGTATTTTGGCTATTGTGGACCTATTTACCAAGTTCCCAATTCTGATTCCTACTAAGGACCAGTGTGCCAATACAGTGGTTAAGGCCTTATTGGAGAGGATAATCACTACCTTTGGAGTACCAAAAACAATACTCTCTAACCGAGGTTCAGCATTCATGAGTTGCGTGTTTAAGGGAGTTTGCAAAGCCATGGGGGTTAGTGCAGTAAATACCACAGCCTGGAGACCTCAGAGTAATGGCGCCGTAGAAAGACTCAATAGGACGGTAATAGAATCTTTACGCAGGTGTACAGCGGGGAACAATTGGGATACCACCTTACCAATGATAGCTTTCGCTATCAGGACCACTGTACATGCTAGTACTGGGTTTACTCCAGCGAAACTGGTTTTCGGACATGAGCTGAGGCTTCCACAACCTTTCCAGGAAGAGGAGCTTAATCCCGTATGTGAAGATTCAATTACCGAAATGGCGGTCTTCTATGAGCGGGAATTGGTGGAGGAGGTTGAGAAAATGAGAGAGATGGTGAGGCAAACTTACTTGGATGAGCAACAAGAAGCCAGGGCTAAATTCGAAGCTAGAGAGTTAAGAACCTTTGAGATGGGGGATCTAGTCATAAATTTGAGCCGAGGTACAAAGGTCCATACGAGGTATTACAAAGGGCGGGCGACACTGTATATCTTTAGAAGGATTTGGAGACGGGGAACTTAGATAAAATCCACATAGACAGGATGAAGGCCTATCATGCCCCGGTAAGAACTTACCCTGCGGGGGACAAAAACATACAAGAACAGATAGATGATGACATCAATGATGAAGATCACTGGGTACATCCAACATATCCTATATATTCCCAAAGACCTGTAGAACCAGAGGAACCACAAGAGACGGCAATCTTAAGAAATCCACTAGGGATAGTGAATAGGGAAATTGGTGGCAATGTAGGCGGCCTTGAAATACGCCGTTCAACCAGGGTCAAGAAGCCCACAGGGTGTAAGTCATGCCCAGGCTGTCAATGAGTAAATCTATAGAATGTGTACTAAACTTTAGTTAAATTTTGATCATAGTATGAGTGTTAGAAAGTGATTTAAAGGTCTTAGAATATGGTCTTAAAGAGTTTTCAGTTTTTTTTTGGCTACAATTTTGTTTTAGTGTTGGTATATGATTTTAAAGAGTTACTCAGTTTCTTTTCTTTTTTTTAACAACACTTTGTTCTTAGTGATAGGAAGTGATTTAAAGAGTTTTCAGCTTTCTTTTATTTTTAAGCTACGAGTTTGTTTTAGTGTTGTAATGAATCTTGAAGGCTCCAATTTTTATTTTTATTTTAAGTTACATATTTGTCTTAAGTGTTAGGATGAATTTTAAGGAGTTTTCAGTTTTCTTTTATTTTAAGCCACAATGTGTGCTTTAGTCATAAATGATCATTGTAAAGGGGTTTCAGTTTCTTTCAGTTTTTCTTTTTTTTTAAGGCTACAACCTTGTGTTTGTGTTAAATGTTCATTGTAAGGAGTTTTCAGTTTTCCTTTTTTTTTTATTGAAGATGCTATTCTGTATTAATAGCAGGTTGTGATTTAAGACTTAAGTTCCACAGTTTATTTTGTTTTAATTTTTTTGTTTATGGTTCTGAACTTTAGTTCAACTTTAAAATTAGATGAAGGGACTTAGACGCACTAGATAACTGCTGTGCTTATAACCTATTCACTGTGGGCGGGCTCGGAATATGCGTTGGGTTAAAACTTGACACCTTTTAATCCCTTGTGTCCAGGATGCAGCCCAAAGAGAATTTCTGATGAGAGTGTGTAAGGCAGTTGTGGTCTAAGAGTTGATATGTTAGGATAACAAGTGATCTCTGTTGTTAAATCCCGGAGCAGGTTGGGTATTGAAAGCCCTACGATTCCAAAGGAGGGGTTTAGCTGAATAGCATGGAAGGGAAGACGCCAATAACCTTATATAGGAAGTAGGGTTGGCAAACACTTGTAGATCTATCATGTATGGCGATGAGGTAAATGCTCGAAGTTCAATTCGCTCCAATTTAAGTGCTAGTTTTGGTGATTCATTTTTTTGTTTAGACACCAAGTGTCAAGATAAGGAGAAGAGTTTCAAACTATTAGATGCACAGTTTAATGATAGGTTAGATTTCAGTATTTGATTGTCAACAATCAATTTTATTAATTTGTTTAAGTGTAACTATTATTTATTTAAGTACAATTAATTTATAGAGTTTGTATGAGGCATTTTTATTTGAGTAAGTAGGGCTTTAGTCCCCAATTTGTTTTAGTTTGATAATTCATTTGATTTCACATTTAGTCCTGAAAGATTTTGTTAGGGTCTATCGATGATGATAATTATAGTACTTTGGCTTGTGTAGCAGCTTTTAACTTTAGTTTATATGCAAACCGTGAATGATAGGGGGGAGGGTGTATGAATGGATTGGTTTAATGAATGTGTAAGAAGGTCAAAAACAATTATACTGTTAGACCAAAGGTACATTAGAATAGTGTTAGGGAACTAATAGGTTCGATTTTTTTAATTTTGATTTCTTTATTTGTTAGGATCGATAGCCTCACAGGACTGTACAACTCTATTGATAGGAAGGTATTCGCTCCCTTTGTTAGGCCTCCTTTTAAAAGGGTATAAATATGCTTTCTTTTATTAGTGTAATTAATCACTCCATTTCATCATATCAACTTGAATTTTAAGGGTCGTAGATGATGACCGTGTCTCGAACCTCAGACTGGGGGATTGTGGGAGGTCACGGTCAGACCAAAAGCCTACAAACCTCTCCTCATTAGAGGGAACGGAGAGGTATCAGGTGAACTTTGTGCTAGGTGGGGGATTTAGTTGCCGATGTCGCAAGCTAAGTGTACAGCGACAGACCTCGGATAACCGATCTGACATCGTAGTTTACGACGCTTTAAGCGTGGCTGAGATGAGGGTGCTTCAGATGGGAGGTTGGGAAGGATCGGCACGTTGGGAGCTCTTCTATATAATGCGCAGCCTGGAACCAATCCTCTATGGACAAACTTGGAACATGTGGTGGGTAAAAGTGAATTCCCTATAACTCCTTGTTTCTAAGTCAAAGTCTAAAGGGGGTTTCTAACGAGGGTTAACAATCAGAGCGTGTAAGAGATAAGTTACGATTAGACGAGGCGATTCCGTCTACAGATTTTAGGTACCAGTTAGCAAAGTGACAGATGGACTGTCCAGATTCTTTGTGTTTTATATCCCCCCAGGCTAGCAAAGGTTAATCACCTAATTAAAGACTATGGTCTACCATACGTTTAGTTAGAACGAGTTCAAGTCTAAATACCAATTAGTAAGTAGAATTTTTTTTAACGAGAGTAACTCATTATAAAATAAGATAAATTTTAAATTAGTAGGACACCTAAATGAGCTTTTGAAGCAGATTGCCAGAACAAGCCAGGCCAGTATTCCAGATTTGAAGAAAAAGGAAGTTTTAAGGGGGGATTGAATATCAATTTTTTTGTTTTGGCTGTGAAATGGCCCAGAGCAATAAGTTTTTTTTTTAGGACAAAGAGTCAAAAATTACAGAGAGATATTAAGAACCAAAGTGTGAGAAGATATATCGTAAGGTAGAAGTTAGACCTAGGTTGTTAGTCATCATCATTTTATTTCCTTCGGGGTTAATCTATGTATTTTATTAAAGTGAATTTATTGGTTAAAAATACGAGTACACATTCTATGGATGATCTAAACAATGTATAACAGAGGTTAACAACAATGTTCAACTAAAGACAAAGATAGGTAAGATTGTCATCACGATAAGGTAATTTTTGGAAATAATCTGGTTTAAAGAATTTACTAACTACTAAGATTTCCTTTCCTATATATTTTCCCATCATGGTTAAGAAGGACGGAGAACACGTCAGACAAACACTCTCAGTGACAAGTTGGTAAGAATAAATTTTTAAGTAATACGTGTAAATTTTGAAATACTCGTGAAATGCCCATGATCCTCAGTGCATATTTATTTCTTCGTTATATTATATATTCAATAATACCATTTACCATGTGTATTTTTTTATTATATTCATATATATTTATATATATATATATAAGGTACAATTTGGATTATAGACGTAAGATGTCGGGACCGAATCCGAACACATGATGTGTGACATTTTGGTAGCAGCGTCGTTACCATCTTCAGACAAGATGCACTAAATAAGTTAAGCTACAGTATATACACTTCGTTCTCTTTTTATGCGGTTTTGGAGTTATGCGGTGCAAGAAAAAAAAATTATTCGAATTTCGAAAATTTTTTTTTGGTGATTCACTTTTTCTGAAAACGAATAAGAATAACAACTACAACTCTACTATTACGCAATCAATACAAAGAAAGAATTTTGTAAATCCTGGTTGTATGTTAAGTTATCCAACAAACAGTAGAGGGGAAGTTCCAATGTCTTTTATTCCGCGCCTGCCGGTGTCTTACACAACTCGTGCAAAACCGAAATCAAAACTGAAAACCCGCCGGCGTGCCAGCTGCCGTTACAAATTTCTTTTTTCTTTTATTGACATGTTTTCTCTTGATTTATTCTTAAAACCAAAAGAGACAAAAACAAAAATACCTCGTTAAAATTGCGTGTTTTTATGCTGCATTTTGTTTTTGTATGAAACTAATTAAAAAACCCTGCATATTGGAAAGCATTAGAAAATAAAACTTTGTGAAAGAAGGTTACTACCGAAAACCGGAAGATAAATTTACTCAAGTGAATTGTAAGTTTTTTTGAATAATTTTAGTGCGTAATTGTACATTAAGTTTTTTCTATAATTTTTAGTCCTCTTAAAGAAAATGTGTGACAATAATAAAAAACAAAAAAGAAGTGCAATTTCGCTAGATACCAAAATTATAATTCTCGATTGCTTGGCGAAAGGAGAAAGATCAACAGCAATAGGTAAACGTTATAATTTAGGCGAATCTACTATAAGAGCTATAAAAAAATGAAGCGGCAATAAGAAGATCAGTCAGATCTGGTACAAATTTGAGTTCTAAAATTTCATCATATTCAAGAGGCACTTTAATAGAAAAACAGAAAAGGCTCTCGTAATTTGGATTGAAGATTTAACTCAAAAAAGAATTCCGTTAGATGGACATTTAATCAAGATGAAAGCCCTTAAATTTTACAAGGAGTTAAAAGAATCAGAGCCATCTACATCTTCACGTGAAAGTAATCCACAATTCTCTGCCAGCACAGGGTGGTTAACTGGTTTCATAAAAAGACATTCTTGTCATAATCTAAAAATAAAAGGTGAGGTGGCTTCTGCAGAAGAAGAAGCTGCTAGAAAATATCCTGAAAAGTTGGCTAAAATTATTAAAGATGGAGGATATTGTGCCCATCAAATCTTCAATGCTGATGAAACAGGATTGTTTTGGAAAAAATGCCAACCCGTACTTACATTGCAAAGTCCGAAAAAAAAATGCCAGTGGTTTTAAAGCTGCTAAAGATCGAGTTACTTTATTGCTGTGCAGCAATGCATCTGGCGATCGAATGTTAAAACCGCTGCTTGTAAATCGATCTTTAAAACCACGTGCATTAAAAGGAAAAGACTTAAATACACTGCCCGTACATTGGATGGCAAACAAGAAGGCCTGGGTAACAACGGCTATTTTCACTGAATGGTTCAATAAATGCTTCGTACCCGAAGTAGAAAATTATATGAAAGAGATGGGTCTCGAATTTAAGATCTTATTAATTCTTGACAATGCACCAGGTCATCCAAACTTAGAACATCCAAATATAAAGGTAGTTTTTTTCCCTCCAAACACAACGAGCCTAATTCAACCATTAGATCAGGGAATTATTTCAACATTTAAAAAATATTATGTAAAATTCACTTTCCAATTCATTTTCGATAAACTGGAATCCGATACAATAACAGTTACTGAAGTTTGGAAACAATTTAATATCTTGAACTGTGTAGATCACATGTTGCGTTAGCAATTGCCGAGATAAAATAACAAACTTTAAATGCATGTTGGAAAGCTGCTTGGCCTGAATGCGTATCAAAGAGAAATGAATCAAATAGAACAACAATGGTAATATCAGATATTATTTCAATTGCTAAGGAAATAGGTGGGAAAGGTTTTGATGATTTTGGCGAGCATGATATAGAAGAATTGCTTGTGGACGAAGCCCTAAATGATGATGATATTTTGGAAAGTATGGTAGATACTACTAAAGATTTCGAAACAGTAGATAGCGAACTGGAAGATGTTACTCCACTGGACGAAAAATTACTTCGGGAAGGCCTTCAACTTTCCGGTAAATTGGAAATTTTTTTTAATTCAAAATGATAATGATGTAGAACGCGCCTTAAAATTCCAACGTGATCTGAAATTTTGTATGTCTGGCTACAGAGAACTCTACAAAGAACTAGTCAAGCCATCACAGCGTTTGATTACTGACTACCTTGTCAAAGAAAAAAAAATCACTGAAGTTCCTAAAGAAGCATTACCATGTAGATCTGATGACGTAATTTTATCTTCAAGTGATGAAAGTGATCTTGCACCAATCCACAAACGGGTTCGCACATTATCAGACAGCGAATAATGATGAAAACATTCTTAATATGATTTTAAATAAAGTTTTGTTTATATATATTTTTTTACATATTAAGTTTTGTTTTTGTTATTAACACACATATGTGCCATTTATTAAAATATGATGAGAAAAAAAATTAAATCTTATTATTTATAAATCTTTTTTCATGCGATTTCTGGTGCATTTTAAAACATTATTTAGGTTTTATGCGATTTTTTTAATAAATGGAACGTATTGAAGCGATGCAGCAAAGAAGTAGAAAATAAGACGTGGGAAAGCCAAGAGAAGAGGTATGCAGGGGCTCCTTCAGGGAAGTGTGGATTGACAAATTCCAGAGGAGGGGGTGGCAGACAGAGGCAGTCCAGCCGGCGCCGCCGTGGAGAAGGGATCAGCCGAGTCCAGCTGGTGCTGCAGTGGAAGGAAGCCGGCCGGCCTGCCGGGAGATTGGTGTGTGCCGACCAGACATGGCAGTCTGGGGGAAGAAGTCTGTCTGGTGACAACGGGACCTGCAGCAGGGAGAACGGCGGTGGTGACAACAGACGCGGCAAGTTTAGCTGCGAGGAGGTGGGCTCCGGGACTGTGTGGATTAACAAGTGGAGTACGAGGAGGAACCTACCTGGAGCGGCATTGAAGGCAAGTCCATCTACTGTATAGTTACTTATCTACTCTTTAAAGCTCTTATAATAAATATACCGCACTAAGCTGTATCCTAAAGAATCCACATTGTCTTCTCAGAAACCTTGTACGCAAACATCGACGGCTGAGAAGCGTCGTAACATTTGGTGTCAGAAGTGGGATACAGCTTAGTTAATTTTAATTGAAGATTTTATTTTGCGCTAATTTAAAAAGAAAAATGGAAAAACTAACCGACCCCGAAATCGAAAAATTCACAAAATTGCTCAGTCTGATAAGCCAGAAATTAGATGTGCTCGGAGAAACCGTTAGATCGACTACTAAAGGGATTACTCCATTGGAATCTCGATTGAGCCGACTCGAGCATAATCGGAATTTCAAACGTTCTGCCACACCCATGTCTTGCGAAGTTAAGTTCAATGTACTACCGCCAGAAAATCCTGAAGGCTTTTCAAAAACAATCACAGCAACCAATAGCTCACGTATTCAATGCCTGAGGGGACAAAAGACGATCCCAGGTGATGAAGAACCCGACAAGCCCATCACAACAAAGATCATCACGTCAGGAGACGTTGTAAGTGAACTGTCAAAATCTACGCTAGAAGATTCTCCCGTGATCCAGAAGTCCGAAGAGTGTCGACAGCAGGAAATGATCCAGACTGGTTGTGTAGCGGAGGAGGGTGAGCTGATCGCCTCCGACAACGGCTTGGCACGAGTGTTTTGTATGAAATCAAGCGGACGGAAGGAGAATACCCTCAAGGTGATATACAGAGCGAAAATTCAACCCCTGGGATTCTTTCTGAAATACTCCATGAGAACAGCAACGATCTTGGCGAGCTGCACTGCGACAGCGTGGCTGACTTCAGCGACAGTGTCAGGCTGTCAGGGACTACAGCGGCGATCCAACTGGACGGGACGGAGCTGGATGCTCCATGGAAGTGCGACAAGGCTAAATGGTCGAAGCACCCTGTAGTTGGAGCCGGCAACCCGACTGAACGGGATAGAGCATTGGACGCTCTGTGGAAGTCCGACGACAATGTCTGTGACGCGGAAGTCGCGCGCAATGTGTCAGCGCCGTCGTCTGCAATGCAAGCTGAAGAGATGTGCCAAGAATGTGTACCATTCATCTTCGTTCCTTCGCCCGACAAGGTGCAGATCAAGCAGCCACCGCCTAGGAAAAGTTCTACCGACCTTGAGACTGCCACGGGATCCGACACCTCCAGAAGGTTTAAGAAATTCACAGCCCTGTGCGTGGTCGGCACTAAGGAGCCCAGGTTTGAAGGGTTAGGAAAAAGAGAGCCTCTAGAGCAAGAGAATGGGAAACCTAGAGAAGAAAAGAGAGGCCACGATATGGACAGCGTGGATCAGGTGGACGAATCCACTGTAAAGATCGGCGATCTTAAGCCCCGTCGTGGAAGGAAGCGGCGAAAGCGCAACACAAACGATCACAGCCCTTTGTACATTGTGGCTACAGAGTGTTCTCAAGGAGAATTCAAAATATCAGATGGGAGCATCATAGGCAGTGAAATATGGCCGCCATCTTGTGGAGAACCACCGCCCTGTGCTAGACAGCGAGACCAATCAATGGCGTCGGCACTGGTTGAGAGTGGAAAGAAAGCGCGAGTTGAGATGTGGTTCTGCAAACAAGGGTTGGTGTTAACCCTGCCGTTACGCTTCCGGGAGGCTGACGACCCTTATGTGGCCAGATACGTCAGGGAGATCAAAGGGCCGCCGATCAGCGCCTCTGGTGAAATCAGCCTTTTCGGGACGAAAAGGATTGAGAAGGGGGCAGTGAAGCGATGCAGCAAAGAAGTAGAAAATAAGACGTGGGAAAGCCAAGAGAAGAGGTATGCAGGGGCTCCTTCAGGGAAGTGTGGATTGACAAATTCCAGAGGAGGGGGTGGCAGACAGAGGCAGTCCAGCCGGCGCCGCCGTGGAGAAGGGATCAGCCGAGTCCAGCTGGTGCCGCAGTGGAAGGAAGCCGGCCGGCCTGCCGGGAGATTGGTATGTGCCGACCAGACATGGCAGTCTGGGGGAAGAAGTCTGTCTGGTGACAACGGGACCTGCAGCAGGGAGAACGGCGGTGGTGACAACAGACGCGGCAAGTTTAGCTGCGAGGAGGTGGGCTCCGGGACTGTGTGGATTAACAAGTGGAGTACGAGGAGGAACCTACCTGGAGCGGCATTGAAGGCAAGTCCATCTACTGTATAGTTACTTATCTACTCTTTAAAGCTCTTATAATAAATATACCGCACTAAGCTGTATCCTAAAGAATCCACATTGTCTTCTCAGAAACCTTGTACGCAAACATCGACGGTTGAGAAGCGTCGTAACAGTATCCATCATTTTACATATAAATGTATGTCTTTTTTGTGCGATTTTTTTTATGCGGATTCCCCTGGAACGCATCTACCGCATAAAAAAAGAACCAAGTGTATATATATATATTGTTTATTTATAATAATGTATCCCCCATATCAACGTTATTTCCTTCCCATATATCATATTCATCCAAATTTTGGCGTATTTATTACCCTGAAATAGTATTTACTCATTTAATATATATATACCACCCACCATGTATATTTCCTTTCTTATTATATTCAGGTATATTTATATACTAGCCGAATGACCCGGGCAACGCCCGTGTTTTACCCGATTGAATGTTTTTATTCAAATACTATTTGTTACAATTATAAATTGGAGCCGTGGATGTCACTCTTGTGAAACGTCCCGCTCCAAACTTTACATGTACATTAGGTCAGCTGGTATTACCCCTCATTTTCACCGCTAGAGGCGCGAGCGAATTGACTTTTTGTAAATATACATAATTATAAAGATAGAAGCTTCTATAGAAGATAATGATCATAATGATGATGCGCGCGCATCCGTGACATGAGGAAAGACGGTCGTGACTATATATGTTGATAATAATAATATAATATTTATTATTATTATTTTCACACATTAGATAATGATATAATGATCATAATGATGATGCGCGCGCATCCGTGACATGAGGAATTGAGGAAAGACGGTCGTGACTATATATGTTGATATAGATAGAGCACAGTTTGAATTATAGACTATAGAATCAAGATGACGAGGCCGATCCCAAAATAAATAGATAGTGTGTGACATTTCGGTACCAGCGTTGTTACCATCTTCAGACTAATGTACTGAATGAAAAGGTTTAACCACAGCTTATATATTTATTTGTTTATCATTGTATATCCTATATATATATCAAGCCATTTCCTTTCTAAGTATAGCATATATTCATTTAAAATTTTCTTTATGTATTGTTGTATACTTATATATCCACGTCATTTCTGTTTACCCTTTTATTATTATTATTTGATCGAATAGGTCTATTTAATTTTGTCTTATATAACCTTGTATAACCATTTCTTTTTTATGTATCTCATCATGTATAGTTAATAAAAAAATTTTCAGATGTGTTTTAGGAATTGGACATATCTACATTTTACACACACAATTCCTTGGCGCCCATATGATTATGTTTATCTAGGACGGTCTAAGGATCTGTTTGTACAGAATCTGGGTCTAGACCACTTTCCCATCTCCACCTATAGGGACTGCTGTCGGGAACGTGAGGATTCACCTCACATCTAGGTCAAAACCCTCTGGCATACAGACAGCGAAAGATGGGCTTAGTATTTTGCCCATTAAATGGTAGGATAAGATTTCCTTTCAGTAATTAAGATGAGTTAACCTGTCCTAGGTTTCATGGCCCGTTTGTTCCCCCTTTGCCTGAGTGTCGGTGATTGCATATACTGGTATCGTAAAAAAAAATGCATTTCTTCCAAAATCATATTTCTCATAGAGCATGAACAGATATGAATTGGAATAAACACATTTTTTCACTCTAGCAGGGGAGGAATTGTTGGGCCAGATTTTCCACAAAATAGACCCAACAATGATGTAAACATTTACATCATATATATACACAGTGTCTTGCCGAAAATGTTTTGTGTCCAGATGGAGATCCCACAACGGTGGCCGACGGTACTCTAAAGGTCGAAGCAGGGGAGGACGCCCGATCGGAGGTGACGCTGGTGGTACCATGACCGAGATACCGGCCAACCCTCCACAGAAGGACAACAACGAGGCGGATTGGAAATGAAGGACTAGAAGCAACCCTGGGCGTGTACTCCAAGACCCGCTGTAGAAAGATGGAGAATTCCCCAACGAGGAACCTCAACGATGCTCTTAAGTTCAGAAAGCTGGAGATGACACATATGCCTTTAAAGACCAGAAGTCGGGGAAGGCGCCCAGCTGGAGATGACACCTATGCCTTTAAAGTCCAGAAAGGCGGAGATGACACATATGCCTTTGAAGACCAGAAGCCGGAGGGGACCAGCTGGAGATGACATCGGCCCTGTCTAAGAATTCAGAAGCCCGATACAGACAGGCCCAGAGGAGGATATGCAGACCATATAAATATGTAAATAGATGAATTCGTCAATCACCCTTTTATATGCAATGAAACGTCCAAAATCATATTACCTTTTAGGGAAATTTAAGTCCATTCTTTATTCTAAAATGAATAAAACCAATTAAATACATACCCAGATAAATTGGGCGTATTTCTCTGCTTTAAATTCTCTTAAGGAAAGGGTTACTATATAAAAAAATTTAAGGGATAGACGTATTATAGTTTATCAATTTTATTATTATCTCAAACTTTTCTTTCAATAAGCAGGAGTTTAATTTCGAATTTCTTAAAGAAGAAATTACTTTAAATTTAAAGAAAATTTTTTATATTTTATTATCCTTATTTTATCAATTTTTTTATTATCTCAAACTTTTCTTTTAATAAGAAGAAGTTTAATTTCGAATTTCTTAAAGGAGAAATTACTTTAAATTTAAAAAAAAATTATATTTTATTATCCTTATTATTATTTTTAAATATTCTTTTAAAAAAGAATATTTTATTTATTACTATTATTTTTAAATAAATATTCTAAGAATATTAAAGTATTTTTTTTTTACTCTGTAGGAAGATGACGATTTACCTTAGAGGGCGTTGTTTTGAAAAATAACGGTTAGTTTTTTGAGCGGGCGGCGTACGAAAAGGGTCGATCCGGGAAAGAGCGCTGGCATCCAGGAGAAACGGTATGTTAATATCTTTTCTATTAATTTAGGGCTTATTTAATATGTCAAAGAGACATATTTTTAGCTTATTTTAATAGGTATGAAAAATTCATATTTTGTCCTTTGTATGAAATCTTAGAGATTGATAAAGAAAAGAGATTTTATGTTCATTTAGTACTGCCTGCAAACGAAAGTTTGTAAGAAAACTTACTAAGGTAGAACAAAGGGTCATGTTCCATTATGTTTTATTTGGTATATTTGCCAATTATGGCATGTTTTATATGTTGTGAAAGGCATATCTATGTTTTTAATAGGTAAAAATTTCATTCTTGCTTGAAATCCTTAAACAATTTTTGTCCATGTAGAATTACCCATAATTGAAATTTGTACACTGAGATAACAATAAAACTTTTGAGTTATTATTATTTTAAATATGTGTTTGTGATACTTTTACCCTGAAAACAAATTGCACATTAAGTATTAAACATGGATCTTTTGTGTTCGCTATATCCTATTACGTGTGTATCTGAGTTTTAACCCAAGTTGGTATACAATTACAAATGATATTATGGCAGAGCTAGGTCAGGTTCGAAGTAGGGATGTCCTTAAATAGGACATGAAAAATGACTCAACAGTTCGCTAACTTTCTTTTCTGTTAGAGTAACATATTTTTCTATTTCTGAGGCTAGGTTGTCATTAATTTCCTTACTAGTTCCAGCAATGATGAGATCATCTACATATAGACCCAGTATTGCATACTCTTCTCCTCTCTGGAGTTTATAGACACATGGATCACATTTGGTTCTAATCATTCCCAACTGGTATAAAATTTCATTGATCTTTTTGTTTCAACATTTTCCTGATTGTGGTAGACCATACAGGCTTTTTTACAATTTACACACTTTGTTTTCTTCTCCTTTTTGTATAAAACCATCTGGTTGTCTCATGTATACTGTCTTTTTTAACTCACCATAGAGATAAGCTGTTTTCACATCATAAGTCTTTATGGTTAAATTCTGTTGTGTTGCAAGAGCTATTATTGTTCGCAAGCTTTCCTTTTTGAGTACAGGTGAAAAAGATTCCTTATAGTCCACACCATATCTTTGATTGCATCCAACAGCAACCAGTCTGGCCTTTCGTTTATATATGCCGTCACTTGGTGTTTTCTTCGTACTGTAGACCCATTTACTATTGATGACTTTCATACCATTTTCCCTTGGTACTTGTGTCCATACTTTATGTTTCTCTATCTCACTGAGCTCATCTTCCATTGCTTTGTGCCATTCATTTCTTTCTCCACTATCCATTGCTTCTTTAAAGTTCTCCGGAATATAATGATCAATTTCCATAATTAAGTTTGCATCATTCCTATCCTTTATTCTTTGTGAGCGTCGAACTCCTTCTTCAATCAATTTCCTTTCTTGTTCTTCAAGTCTTGCTTTGTGCCGTTCTTCCAAGATGCTCTTTGTTTCTCCTTTCTTTCTACCTCCTTTTGCGCATCTTTCCTCTATTGGTTCAGTTTGTGTTGAGTCATTTTCAGTGTCACCACCTGGTTTTACTGAAGTATCCTCCTGAGACTTCATTTCACTCTCTGCGACAGGATTGTCTTCTTTCAAGATAAGAAAGTATTCAACTATTTCTTCACAATTTCCTTTATAGATCAAATTATCACAATTAGTATCTTCCTGAATATCATTTGCATAATCAATTCCTCTCTTATCTTCACTAAATTTTACTGATCTGACTTCATGGATTCTCTTTGTCATTATATGTAGGCTTTTCTTTTAATGGAATAACCAATAAATATTCCCTTTCTACCCTTTGGTGAAAACTTGTTTCTTCTTGGTTTGCTCTCAAGCCAATGTGTCAAACATCCAAATATTCGAATGTGTTTGACCGATGGTTTCCTGCCATTCCATCTCTGCATAGGTGTATTTTGCTTGATAGACCTGTGGGGTGTACAATTCTTAATGTATGCAGCTGTAGCAATTGCCTCTGCCCAAAACATCATGGGTAATTTTGAGTCAATTAGTAAGGTTCTCGCTGTATCTATAAGAGTCCTATTCACTCTCTCTGCGACTCCATTACTTTGTGGTGAGTATGTGGTGGTAAGTTGGTGATGGATCCCACTTCTCTTGAAAAGTCCTTCAAATCTAGAGTTACAAAATTCAGTTCCATTGTCCGTTCTTACATCTTTTATTCTAAGACTTTTTTCGTTTTCAGCTCTTGCTTTAAATTCTTCAAATCTTTCAAAGGTCTCATCTTTAGATCTCAGGAAATATACAAAGATTCTTCTACTGTAATCATCTACTATAACAAGGAAATACTTAGATCCTCCTAAAGATTGACATGGCATTGGTCCACATAAATCCATATGAATCAACTGCAGGGGCTTAACTGTATAATTATCTGTAATCAAATTATAAAACTATTTTAGAGGCGTAATATTCTTTTTAAAATAAAACAATTTCTACTGTCCTTACTGCGATGGAAAAATTAAAGGGAGGGCCTGGCTCATCAGTGGTGAACCCTCCCAGCGGTTTCGCCAGTTTAATCTACCATACCGCTGTTATATTGCATTTTTGGAACTTCCTTTTATAGGTGACTGTTGTAAGACTCTTGGAATGGGTATCTGTAATATTATATGGCTTCTGCACCAGTTTTCCCATTATGTATGCTTCGCACTCTGGTAACCTTTCGAATTTTAGATCCAATCCTCTTACAATATGTCCTTGATTCATTTTTTTCATGTATTCTTCATTTATATGGTTTAATCTCTTATGCCATAAACTTATATTGCTATTTTTATTTGATAAATGTGTATTTATAACCATGACATTTTCATTTTTTGCTATTGGTACATTTTTTGTTTTGTTTCCATCATAAACATTCTATCTTTAATATATGCTTCAGCAACTAAATCATTCCCTTCATTATAAATTTTTGCTCCATCCTTATTGAAAATAACTGAATTTCCCTTGTTGACTAATTCGTATACTGACAAGAAATTATTCCTTAAACTTGGTACATGTAAGATATCTTTGATGCGAATATTTTCTTGGCCTTCACTTGTGCATGTAGTAAGTCTCATATCTCCTTTGGCTATGGCTTGGGTAGTTTTGCCCTTTTCAGCTAGGTTGATTTCACTTTCATAGTCTACCACATTTTCCATCAAAGTTAGGTTTGGGGTTAAATGTGTGGTGCATCCTGAATCTATACACCATATTTGTCTATCATTTCTCTCATCTGGTGAATCTTCAAATTCTTTTGCATATGTTTCAAATGCTTGCTCATTAATTCCACTTTTCATAGTATCCACTAGGTTATTTGAATGTTCCCTACTGTATTTGTGATTTATATAACCAGGATTCCATTTCTTTTGGTATCCTTGTTTCTGTTTATCTCGAAACCAGCAATCATTAGCTAGATGTCCCTTTTTATTACAAACAAAATATCTTTTTGGCTGAGATTGTTGAACTTTTCTATCTTTAATTCTGTATGCTTGTCCATGCCCATTCTCAACCGATTGATTTAATCTCATATTTCTTCTTGACTCCTCTTCTCTTAGAGTTTGTTGAATCTCTTCAATTTTTGCCTCTCTCTTTGATCGTAAGACAATAGCAATATTTTCATACCTTGGATGTATGCCTCTGACAATATGAAATGAAAGTTCTCTTGAGGGAAATTGATGCCCTAATGATGAACTTCTAGCAGCAATATTTTTTGCCCTTGTTATATATTCATCTACAGTTTCATTATCTTTCATTCTAATGTTATTTAATTCTAAGCCTATATCAATAATTTTATCTTCCAAATTGCCTGTGTATGTTTTTCTCAGTAAGTCCCATACTTTCTTAGCATTTGTTTCTCCTATGAACATTCCAGCTTGTTCATTTGTCAACGTAGTGATGATTATCCCAAAAGCTTCATCATTTTTATCACTCCAAATCTCCCAAGAACTTTTGTCTTCCATATCAGGTTCTGGATCTGAAATTACACATTTAAATAATTTTCTTCCTCTCAGAACTGCGCCGATTTTCAACGCCCGTATTTGATAATTATTTCCTGTTAATGGTTCAATTTTTGTTTGGGATAAAAAATTATATTCAGCCATTTTCGTCTTTTGAGCTAATATAAACAAACCAATATATAATTTAAAAGAAATATATATTTTAAATTTATTTAAATATTGGGTAGCTTTTAAACATGCAATATATAGATATAATTTAACTTAATCTATATACAACAACAACAAAAGCCTTTATTTAGGGCATTGCGCCCCACATAGGATTCGCCGTATTTACACATCAACAAGAGGAGAGGGAAGAGGAAACATTTACAGCAAAATAAAGTTTATCTCACATTCAGTTACCTATTTACAGATAGGTCATCCTCCAGTATTCTTTGCCCTGTATTCTTTCTTATTCGCCCAGCTTCTGTGCAGAACTTAAAGTATTTAACAATCAGTAATTCATCATCCAGAGCTGAAGAGAGAAGTTGACATATGTGTTGGTATCTAAATTGACCAAAGTTAGGGCTTGGGAAAATTTCAATACGTTTTTCTGTTAAGAGAGGGCATTGGAAGAAATAGTGAACCTAATTATCATCCATGAGATCCTTGCCATAAAACTCTATGTTGTGCAACTAGTCTTTTGTCGGGAAGCGGGATATTTAATCGTAGGTACTCCTCTGTCATGAATGATTCCCTCAAATTTTGTAGTGAGCAAAGTGGGTTGAATCAATGATTTTCATCTGATCGTTTTGAATTAGTTGGTCTGTGGTGGTTCTAATTATGCCTGGCAGTTATTTCTGTATGATTAAGAACAATTCGCAGCCCTTAAGAAAGGAATTTCCCTTAGAGTCTAAATTTTTATTAAATTTTGAGAAAACTGTTTTCTATTTCCTTTTTCGCGGTGACTTTCCAAAGATAGTTTAAGCAAGCATGTGGTAATCTGCTCGTCTCCATTTTTAAGATCCTGACCCAAAACTTTAATGTTAGCTTTTCAGCATTAAGTTCAGTTGAAATTCTTCCACATTCTCTTCTGAGGATATATGCTGGTGTGAAGTTTGGTAAGTCTAAGAGACGGCGAAGAAATGCATCTTGGATATTATTGACTGTCTTCAGCTGGTTAATTGCCAACCATTGGTTTTCTTTTTTCTATCTTAATTTTATTATGTTTCAGATTTAAGCCCTTAAGTTGACTTTCTTTAATGGTATGAGTCTTGCTATGTGAAATATGAGGAGTTCCTGTGAGTTGAGTTTTGTTTCTAGATTGTGCATCTTCATTTGTATGTGTAAGATCCGTTCTTTGCGTCCCATTTGGGGACATCCCTATGCCAATCCTGACTAACTCAGTGGACTAAATTTTTCCTTTTAGCATATATGTGCAGAAAATGTAACACACGCCAAATGCTTACATCAACTTGTATTTCAACTTGGGTTAAAACTCAGATACACACGTAATAGGATATAGCGAACACAAAAGATCCATGTTTAATACTTAATATGTAATTTGTTTCAGGGTAAAGGTATCACACACATATTTAAAATAATAATAACTCAAAGGTTTTATTGTTATCTCAGTGTACAAATCTCAATTATGGGTAATTATACATGGATAAAATTTATTGTTTAAGGATTTCAAGCAAGAATGAGATTTTATACTTATTAGGAACATAAATATGCCTTTCTCAACATATAAAAACATGCCATAATTGGCAAACCTACCAAATAATACATAATGAACATGACGCTTTGTTCTACCTTGGTAAATTGCTTACAAACTTTCGTTTGCAGGCCGTACTTAATGAACATAAAATCTAATTTCCTTTTAAACTCTAAGGCCTCATACAAAGGGCAAAAAAATATGAAAATTTCATACCTATCGAAGTAAGTTAAAATATGTCTTTCTGACATATTAAAGTAAGCTTAAAATTAACAAATAAAAGATGTTAATCATACCGTTTCTACTGGATACCAGCGTTCCCACCGGTCGGCCATTTCGTCCGCGTCCCGTTCAAAAACTTGATCAAAACTGCCGTTATCTTCAAAATAACGCTGCGAGGTAAGTCCTCAATTTTTACTACAGAGTAATAAAAATAATTAATATTCCTAGAATATAATAAAAAAAATAAATATTATTAATTTTAAAATAATATATTATTATTTTTAAAAGAGAGATATCGAAATAATAAATATAGATGCTTAATCCTTTGAGAAATTTAAAATTCTTCTTTTCTTTTTAAGAGAAAAGTTTGAGGTAATAAAAAAAAATGATAAAATAAGGATAATAAACTAAATAATTTTATCTTTAAATTTAAAGTAATTTCTACTTTAGGAAATTCGAAATTAGGCTCCTTCTTATTAAAAAGGTTTGAGATAATAATAATATTGATCAGATAGGGATAATAAAATATAAATTTATTTATTTTAAATTTAAAGTAATTTCTTTTTTAAGAAATCTGAAATCAAACCTCCTCTCTTTAAAAGAGAGCTTGAGATAATAATAAAATTGATCTGGGTATATATTTAATTGATTTTATTCATTTTAGAATAAAGAATGGATTTGAAATTTCCCTAAAGGCAATATGATGTTGGACGTTTCGTTGCATATAAAAGGGTGATTGGCGAATCTATTTACAGGGCAGGACTCGTGTCATCTCCACCTTTCTGGACTTTAAAGGCATAGGTATCATCTCCAGCCTTCTGGTGTAGATCCTCCGCTGGACCTCCCTGCAATGGGCTCCAGGATCCTTGGGCAGGACTCGTTCATCTCCACCTTTCTGGACTTTAAAGGCATAGGTATCATCTCCAGCCTTATGGTGTAGATCCTCCCCTGGACCTCCCTGCAATGGGCTCCACGATCCTTGGGCAGGACTCGTGTCATCTCCACCTTTCTGGACTTTAAAGGCATAGGTATCATCTCCAGCCTTCTGGTGTAGATCCTCCGCTGGACCTCCCTGCAATGGGCTCCAGGATCCTTGGGCAGGACTCGTGTCATCTCCACCTTTCTGGACTTTAAAGGCATAGGTATCATCTCCAGCCTTCTGGTGTAGATCCTTCGCTGGACCTCCCTGCAATGGGCTCCAGGATCCTTGGGCAGGACTCGTGTCATCTCCACCTTTCTGGACTTTAAAGGCATAGGTATCATCTCCAGCCTTCTGGTGTAGATCCTCCGCTGGACCTCTCTGCAATGGGCTCCAGGATCCTTGGGCATCGTCGGCCACCGTGGTGGGGTCTCCATCTGGACACCAAACACTTTCGGCGAGACACTGTGTATATATATGATGTAAATGTTTACATCTTTGTTGGGTCTGTTTGGTGGAAAATCTGGCCCAACAATTCCTCCCCTGCCAGAGTGAAAAAATGTGTTTATTCCAATTCATATCTGTTCATGCTCTATGAGAAATATGAAATTGGGAGAAATGCATTTTTTTATGATACCAGTATGCAATCACCGTCACTCAGGCAAAGGGGAACAAACGGGCCATGGAACCTAGGACAGGTTAACTCATCGTAATTACTGAAGTAAATTCTATCTTACCATTTAATGGGCAAAGTACAAAGCCCATCTTTCACTGTCTGTACGCCAGAGGGTCTTGACCCAGATGTGAGGCGAATCCACACGTTCCCAGCCGCAGTCCCTATGGGTGGAGATGGGGTGGTCTATACACAGATTCTGTGCAAACAGATTCTTAGACCATTCTGGATAAACATAATAATTACGGGCGCCAAGGAATTGTGCGTGTAAATGTAGATGTGCCCAATTCCTAAAACACATCTAAAAAAAAACTTTATTAACTCTATATGATACATACGACAGCAAAGGAATGACTATACTTGGTCACATAAGATAATGATAATAAAAAAAAAACTAAAATTGCAGCTCCTATCAAATGACATCAATAATAGGGCAAACAGAAACGTGGGAAGTGAATATACATATCAAAGTTGCACGGGTAAGATGTATGCCAAAATGGAGCAATGTAGATATACGCGATGTTAAATAACAAAATTTTTAAAATGGATATTTACTATAAGTAGAAAGGGAATGGCTTGATATATATATAGGATATACTATGGTAAACAAATGAATATATAAATTGTGATTAAACTCTTCATTCGGTACATTTGTCGGAAGATGGTAACAATGCTGTTACCAAAATGCCACACATATTAATTATTTGTTCTGGAATCGGTCTCGTTATCTTATCTTTTTGTAGTCTATAGCTCAAACTGTGCCTTATCTATATATGAATATACATGCAGATAATTAGGGAAAAAGGTAAACATGGTGGATGATACATTAAATGAGTAAATATCACCTCTGTATAATAAATATGCCAAACTTCTTGAAGAATATAATATATGGGAAGGAAATAACATTGATATGGGAATATATTATGGTAAATAAACAAAATATATATATATGCAGTGGTTAAAACTTGTTTAGTGCATTTTGTCTGAAGATGGTAACAACGCTGCTACCAAAATGTCACACATCTATAATCCGAATCGTGCTTTCTATATATACAAATATACATGAATATAATAAAGGAATGATACATGATATATGATAATAATGAGTATATAATATGTCGCATACCTCGCGACATTTGCATGATATTGCTTTGTTTTGTATATTTTTACATTCTTTCTTTTAAAACATGGTAGATTTGCATATCCGCGAGAAGCGCGATATCTATATATAGGTGAAAGGATTAATAAAGTGGGAGTTTCTACTGATTAGAATCGTCTCATAATTTCTTAAACTCGTTCTTCCTAAGTGGAATATCACAAATGGCGCAGCCCCGGACAGGATCGCTAATCTTATACTTCAGGGATAATAAGGTGATTGGATTTGGTTTACACTCTGGTGAGGAGATTATTGACATTCCAGAAGAATACCAGTCACCAGAGTGTCATGAAAGGACTTTTAGGTATGGCAAGAAACCAATGGCTTTTTATCTAAAAAAAAGTTCAAACCGATTTGTTGGCGTTCCAACTGGCCTTAATACAATGGTATGCCAATGGAGAATTTGATAAGATCAAACTTATTAAGCAAGACCTCCAAGAGGAAGAAACCGACTTGGCAGATTCGACCATGGAGAGCTCCAGATCGACCATGGAGAGTATACTCAGGACGATGGCCAACCAGCAGCGCTTAATGACGGACTTTCTTCTTACTAATAAGAGTGAAATCAGGGTAGGTAGGCCAGTCAAAATGGATGTGGCTACCTATGATGGAAGAAACGTGGATCCTAAAATTTGGATCAAAGTATATGAAAACATTTGTGGAAACAACGGATGGGTTGGAGACGAGGCTAGAATCAATGGAATGCGATCATACCTAACAGGATCGGCCTTGTTATGGTTCGACAACAAATACCAGGATGAAGAGGAATATTGTTGGAAGGATTGGAAGCGGGAGTTTATTGGTTCTTTTAACGAAAATCCCATTGTGAGTTACGACCGTGCTTTCAATTGGAGATATCGAGGAGGATCCTTGGTGGAGTATTTTTACCAGAAACAAGGAAAGATGCGACTTGGTATGCCTGGCCTTAGCGAGGAATTGTTGATTATTGGGATAATTCATGGACTTCCCCAGCATATGCAGTAACAACTGGCCACGGCAAATATCAAATGCAAGCAAAGTCTACTCAAACTCCTGGAGAACATCAGGCCGTCTGCAAGAACTCCTGGCACAGTCAAGAAACCAGTTCATTTCACTGAAACTAGTGACACGGGGTTATACCAGGCGGCAAATGATGGAAATGGTTAGTTTTTGTCAAAAAACTGACGAGTATGGGTTCGCCGATCCCATGGTCAAAATCGACCATTTTTTCGATTTGTGATTCTCCCCATTCCTTCATTGATGTGACAATAAACTCTTGCTTAGTAAAGGCCTATCTGGACAGCGGTTCTTCTCTTAACCTGATACACGAAAATTTAACACAAAAAAAAACAGGTGGAAAACATACCCTACCAAGACTAATAAACACGATCAACCATAATAAATTCACTGCTACCGAAGCCATTAATCTGGTTTTGGAGGCTGGGGAGCAAACAATCAAGATCCAGGCTATTGTCCTCCCAGATATGCCCTTTGATCTGTTAATTGGTAAGCCTACGTTAAAATCCTTGAAAGTGAAATGGGACTTCTTCACAGATCAGATCAGTTTCTTTTCTGAAACTGGCCCGAACCTCGTTACCAGGAGGGATGTCGAGGTCAAATACCCCAGCCTTTGCAAAAGGACTTCGCCAATAATTTCAAAATTTGAAGTGGACTTTGGACTGCAAGAAAACTTTCAAGTTGTCAGTGCAAAGCCATATCGATTGGAGAATACCAAAAGAAACTGGTTAAATGTGAAAATTAGATCGATGCTAAGCGAAGGAATAATTAGACCATCAAACTCGGCATTTGCATCTCCATGCATAGTAATTCCAAAAAAGAATGGAGACTATCGATTATGTGTCGACTATCGAAGGATTAACGATGAAACACTTTTGGATCCTTTTCCCTTTCCTCGAATAGACGACATTATTAATGTGTTCGGAGGATGTCGTTTTTTCTCAAAGCTCGACTTGAAGGATGGATTCTGGCAACTTGGCGTATCAGAAAATACTCGAAAATACACTGCCTTCATAACTCCATCTGGTCATTGCGAGTTTCTAAAGCTTCCGTTTGGATGGAAGAATTCTCCAGCTAAGTTCCAGAGAATAATGACTACAATTCTAGGAGACCTACTGGGTGATAAGGTGATAGCTTATATCGATGACATCTGTTGTGGTGGCTATACTCAGGAGGATTGCTCCATTTTGACGCATAGAATTCTTGAACGACTGACCACTGCGGGCCTAGTGCTAAATCTTGATAAATGTCAATTTTGCCTCCCTCGCATAGACTTATTGGGGAGAGTTATTGATGGAGACACAAAGAAAATAAGGTCTGAAGTTACCGAAAAGGTTCGAAATATGAAACGTCCATACAATTTGAGGTCCTTACAGTGTTTCACCGGATTGACTAATCATTTCCGCGCTTTTATAAAAGATTATGCTCACATAGTAAGACCATTGGACAAATTAAAAGGAAAAGATGTAACCTTCGAATGGGATTCTGAATGCGAGACGGCCTACCAAAAACTTATCGCACTTATTACTGAGGAACCAATTCTTAGGGTTCCTGATGGGAGATTGCCATTCGAGCTATCAACGGATGCCAGCTACTATGGAACGGGAGCCATTTTATATCAAAGGGACCTCCAAGAAAAAAGATGTAAACAACTTCGGGTAATTAGCTATTACTCCTACACCTTTACAAAAGCCGAACAAAATTATTCCGTTACCGAGAAAGAGTGCTTGGCGGTATTAAAGGCTGTGAAACATTTTCGTACCTACTTGGAGAGTCGCCCTTTTGTGGTACATACTGATCACAGAGCCTTAACTCAACTTTTAAGTTGTGGAGAACTTAGAGACCGTTTAGCCAGGTGGCAGTTATTTCTGCGCTCCTTTAATATCATAATAAATCATCGGTCGGGAAAGGAACTGAGGGACGCCGACGCGTTGTCACGATTGTGTGTAAGCGTCCCAGACAAGTCTGATGAACAGACGTTCTGGTTGAAGCATAAAGCTTTAGAGCTAAAATACGACGAGCAAAGAAAATCTTATTTGGTGACTCCTGAACTGGTTCCTAACATTCTCGGCTTATATCATGATGATCCTAAATCTGGTGGCCACTCGGGATTCTGGAGAACCTATTACACAATTAAGAATCGATTTTGGTGGCGAAATATGAAGGGGGACATTCGACGGTATGTCCAATCGTGTTCTACCTGTCAGAAGGTGAAGGCCAGGTATAGATCTACCTCTGATCAGATGAGTTTGCCTGCTCAATCTCATGTTCCATTTCATACGGTTCATGTTGACTTCGCAGAACTCAAAAAGAAATCGGAATCCAATGCCTCTACCCAGTCATTCTTAGTAGTGATTGATGAAGCTACTTGGATTGTATACGCTAAATGTATGAAACAGTCGGGTAAAGCTCTAAAAGAATACTTTACGGACCATCCCATTCTTAAAAATGTAAAGAAAATTATTTCTGATAGAGGTACCTCCTTTACTCGAGGGGAATTTTACAACTGGACGCAGGAGAAGGGAATCAGGTTTCTTCATACCAGTCCTTATCACCCTGCGGGAAATGGTCTAGCCGAGAGAGTGATTCAGGAAATTAAGACCTTCATGGAGTGCTACCCACAGTTTCCTAAAGGATGGAAATGTTGCTTGGAGGCAGCCGTCAATTATCACAACAGACATCATAATACCTATCTGGGATGCTCTCCATGCTATAAATGGAAGGGAATAGTACCAATAGTGCCTGCTGACGAGGAATTGGGCTTACGACTCCTTAGAATTGAAACGGAGAATGATGACAAACAGCGCCATAAAAATACCGTCTGCGCACTAAATATTATTATAACAGAAATCGAAGAAGACCTACTGATATCAAACCTGGAGATTCGATTCTGGTGAAACACCAATACACAGGAAAACATCGACTGCAGACTGGACCCCATGTTGTTACTGAGGTAAAGATGGTGGACGGCTCTGTTAAATATGTCCTTTATGAATCGGAGCGAGGAACCCAGAGTGCCCACATCACCAACATCATCAAATTTCATCATAGACCACCCGGAGTCATCACAGGAGTGATGAGAGGTCATGGAGGGGGAGTCTGTCGCATACCTCGCGACATTTGCATGATATTGCTTTGTTTTGTATATTTTTACATTCTTTCTTTTAAAATATGGTAGATTTGCATATCCGCGAGAAGCGCGATATCTATATATAGGTGAAAGGATTAATAAAGTGGGAGTTTCTACTGATTAGAATCGTCTCATAATTTCTTAAACTCGTTCTTCCTAAGTGGAATATCACATAATAATAACAAAACGGATATGCACTGAGGGTCTAGGTCATTTCACTAGCATTTCAAAATCTATATGTAATATCTTAAAAACTTGTTCTTACCAACTCGTCACTGGGAGTGTTTGTCTGGCGTGTTCTCCGCCTCTCTTAATCCAAGAGAAAATCTATAGGAAAGGAAATCTTGGTAGTCAATACGTCTTTAAATCAGATTATTTCTGAATTACCTTATCTGTGGTGGCAATCTCACCTATCTTTGTTCTTAGCTGAACACTGTTGTTAACCTCTACTATACATTGTTTAGCTTATCTATAGAATGTGTACTCATATTTTTTGACCAACAAATCCACTTTAAAAAAAACTCAAATTAACCCTGAAAATAAATTATGATGATTAACAACCTAGGTCTAACTTATACCTTATGATATATCTTCCCACTTGAGTTCTTAATATCTCTCTGAAAATTTGACTCTTTGTCCAAAAATAAAATAGAATAAACTCATTGCTCTGGGCCATTTCATAGCCGAAACAAAAATTTGATATTCCATCCCCCCTTTAAACTTCCCTTTCTTCAAATCTGGAATACTGGTCTGGCTTGTTCTGGTAATCTGCTTCAAAAGCTCATTTAGGTGTCCTACTAATTTAAAATTTATCTTATCTTATAATGAGTTACTCTCGTTAAAAAAAAATTCTACTTACTAACTGGTATTTAGACTTGAATTCGTTCTAACTAAACGTATGGTAGACTATAGTCTTTAATTAGGTGATTAACTTTTGCTAGCCTGGGGCGATATAAAACGCAAAGAATCTGGACAGTCCATCTGTCACTTTGCTAATTGGTACCTAAAATCTGTAGACGGAATCGCCTCGTCTAATCGTAACTTTGTCTCTTGCACGCTCTCATTGTTAACCCTCATTAGAAACCCCCTTTAGACTTTGACTTAGGGACAAGGAGTTATAGGGACTCTGTTTACCCACCACATGTTCCAAGTTTTTGTCCATAGAGGATTGGTTCCAGGCTGCGCAATATATAGGAGAGCCTTCAACGTGCCGATCCTTCCCAACCTCCCGTCTGAATCACCCTCATCTCAGCCACGCTTAAAGCGTCGTAAACTACGATGTCAGATCGGTTATCCGAGGTTTGTCGCTGTACACTTAAGTAGTTTAGTAAAGCGCATCCCCAATTCACTTTAATTGTCGTACGTCCTATTAGAGCCCGCTTCAAAAAATTTGTGCACTCTAATTGGCTTACGTCTGGAGATTCCCCGTAATAAACTTTAAATACAACTTTTTTTTTTTTAAATGTGTTGCATCCCCAATTCACTTTAATTGGCCTATGTCCTATATGTGCGTTAAATAGCTGGGAACGTAAGAGAGATCTTTCGAAGGCCGTAATAAATCACTGCCGCTTCTAAAATAGTCATAGGTGACCATTCCTTAGATGGAGGTGATAAAATCTTTTCTCAAATTGCAGTCAGATCACATGTAAATTAATGTCAGGGTCACATTTTGCCGACTCGGTTCGAAGGTCGTCATTTTAATTGCCCTAAGGATTCCCAATTCACTTTAATTGCCCTACGTCATAGGTGACCATTCCTTATTGGAAACATGTTACAAGTATATGACGTAATGTCAGGCGCATATATATATAGGCCGATATTTTCTCATATTGTTAGCTTTCATACAGAGTTAAAGCAACATGGAAGTAAAAATTTTGCCAAATTTAGTTAAAGAAGTTATTGAAACAATTTTGGAGAAAGGTCTTTTATTAAAAAAGAATCAATTTGTAGATGTAATTTATGAATTCCCTATTTCATTCGAATATTCTACTAAAGAAGAAGAAAGAAAAGTTTCCTATTTTAATAGGTTTTTTAAAAACCATTTATTTCAAATGTATGATGAAAGTGGAAATTTTATTGATGATTATTACGATTTTTTGGACCATTTTAGGCACACACCTGAGTGTGAAGGCGACGCATGGTATTATTCAAAAGAATTATTTGAAAAAATAATTGAAGCTTATTCCCAAGCTTGCAATTCGGTCTTGCAAATCCAGGCTTGCAATCACGAAGAAGAAGACAACGACACTTAGAGGAAAAATGTATAGAAGGACTCTATGAACACTTATATATTTGTTTAAAATGTAATAAAGTTCATGTTAAAAACAAAAAAAAGTGTGTGCTCATTAAAAAAAAAAATCTGTCATATCTTTTACCAACTAATTTAATATTTATGGAAATATGTTTCACAAATATGTTTTTAAAAAAAAAGTGTATATTTTTAAATGTCATAGCTTTACTATTGTAAAATTTCACCCACATGAGCTTTACTATTGTAAAATTTCGTCTGAACGTAAGAGATCTCTCTTTTTTTTTTTTGCCCCATAAATCCTCTGCAGTTGTCATTTTTAGAGCCGCTTCTTGACCTTAGACCTGGCACAATTCGATGGACGTAATAACCACTTTTTTAAATTGCAGCACGTCGTGTCGTGGCTTTTTTTTTGTCATAAATCCTCTGTAGGTGACCATTCCTTAGATGGAGGTAATAAAAACTTTAAATAACATTTTTAATTGCATATAGGCCGATATTTTTCTCAAATTGCAGTCAGATCATAAATTTTGTATTAAAATTCTGCCCTATGCGTCGTGGATTGCAGCAGGTTTTTTTTTGGAGCAAGTGACAACTTAAATAGCTGGACCAAGCAGTTTCGGATTTAAATTTTTCCAACATGAGGTAAGTTTTGTTTCTTGAATGTGTTTTTCTCATAATCAGAAAAATTTTACTAGGTAATTAAAAAAATATTTCAATGAGATTTGAACCTAGCAAAAAAAAAAAACATTAGAGCAATGGAGTTAACCAATACGCTAATGTTTTTTTCATTTGGAATGGAATTAACCTGATATATATATTTATTATTATTTTTTTTTAGGTGTCTACGCTTGGAGGCAAGTGCGCTCAATGGCTATCTAGAAAGGTGGTCTTTCCGCTCGACCGAAGGTACAGTAGATGTACTTCCAGACCTCTCTTGTGAATTGGAACAAGTTCTCGGACCATCGGGAGATGTCTGTATGGAAGAACTTTCAGAAATTGATTTGATACACATTCTTGAATCACCACAGGATGTGTGTATGCCAGGTGAACTTTCTCACCTCTCACCACTAGATATAGAGCAAGTGCTCGGAATTCCCGAGCAGGGTGGGCTCGACAACGCTCCCACAGTCGACGACCTCACATTAAGCAGGATTCTAGAGGCGGAATTTCATTTTTCGAGGTAAGAAGAAGGAATATTTATTATAAATTATATACTTAATATATTTATGTTTTCAGCCTAGAGGAAAAACTTGACAGCTTCGAAGCAGATATCATCGACATTCTACAACAGGCCTTGCAGCGACATAAGACCATCCGATTTTTTCTACAAACGGAAGTGGAACTTATCAAGACAAATGATGCTTCAGGTAGGCGAGCCCATTTTGTTTCCAAGTGTCAGCGTGTGTTTACCCCAGCAATGTTGAATGGGTTAGTTAAAGAATCCCTAAGCCAAATTTACAATAGACTATTAACATACAATAAAGAGGGGTCATCTTTTATATTTTCAAACTTATTAGAAATTAATTTAAATATAGGTAGATATACGCCGATGTATGCTGGGTGTCAAGGTGTTAAACCACCAGCTTTAATCGCGAATAGAAGGGCACTACCTTACATAAATGCACCCGATGACATGTGTTTTTATTACTCTATCCTTGCCGCCTTATACCCAGTATCTAGCAATCCTCACCGTTCTAAGCACTACGAACCTTTTCTTTCTAATCTCAAAGGCGTTATACCAGCTCCAATGCCACGCGAACGCATTAAACATTTTGAGGAGCTGAATTCTCTCGCGATCAATGTTTATAGTGTAGAGGAAAAAGAAATCTTCCCCCTCCAGCTTTCCGAAAATGTAGATAGCAAAGAAATAAATTTATTTATATATAAAAGCCATTATTTTCTGATTAGGCACTTCAATCGTCTTTTTGACTCAAAATCGCGCTACGTTTGTCACTATTGTCTGTATTCTTTCAAATCAAAAGAATTGGTAATGGAGCATGAAAAAACATGTAGGGTTCACGGAGCTCAACGTGTCAAATATTCAAAAGAAGGTTCTAAGCTTTCATTTTCCAAATTTTCTAATAATTTTAAGCAGATCTTCGCTATATACGCAGATTTCGAAGCCATTTTACAGCCCAACCCCGACCCTTCCAAATACTCTGTCCACGTACCGTGTTCGTATTGCTATATCGTGGTAGATCCGGAGTCAAATATCGTCCACAAAGAAATTTATCGCGGCGAGAATCCAGCGGAAAAGTTCTTGTTGAGTTTATTCTCAACAGTTTCAAAGCTAAAAGAACGTCTCAGAAAATATCCTTCCGTCGATATGAACGAGCAACAAAAAAATGACTTTCTAAACGAGCAAACTTGCCACATCTGTAAAAAACAATTGGACATTAAGACAAAAGTAATCGATCATTGTCATTGGAGTGGTCGGTATAGAGGGGCCGCCCACAACATCTGTAATTTAAATTACCACAATAATTCAAAATTTCGATGCTTATTACACGGAGCAAAGAACTACGACAACCATTTTTTAATCAAAGCTCTCCGTCATGTGCCTCATAAACATCTTAAAATTATTCCTATGAATATGGAAAAATATTCGGTCATTCTGGTAGATGATGTCATATTTTTGGATTCATTCCAATTTCTATCCGCATCGTTAAATACTCTTAGTTCAAATTTACCGCAAGATGGGTTCAAGGTTCTTTCCCAATGTTTTCCGTACCAGACCGATCTGCTTCGTCGTAAAGGTGTCTATCCTTACGAGTACATGACGGATAGTTCAAAATTTTCAGAAACAAGCCTCCCTCCCATTGAATATTTTTCCAGCAAACTTTTAAATGAATCCTGCTCCAACGAATCGTACGCTTTCGCGCAACAAGTATGGGAGGAACTTAACTGTACAACGCTCGGAGACTACCACGATATATATTTAATTGGCGACGTGGCTCTTCTAGCCGATATTTTTCAATATTTCAGAGACCTCTGTCTAAGACACTATCAGCTGGACCCAATTTTAAATTTTTCTTCACCGTCTCTCTCTCTTGACGCAGCACTAAAAATGACAAATGTTTCGTTAGATCTAATCAGCGATCCTGACATGTATCTGACGTGCGAGCAAATTCGCGGAGGAGTCGCCATGATATCAAAGCGATATGCCAAAGCAAACAATCCTTTTATGGGAGATGAATTTGACTCAAGTAAAGATACATCATACCTTTTTTACACAGATTGCAATAATTTATACGGATGGAGTATGTGTCAACCTCTTCCAACTGGTAGGTTTCGGTGGCTGACTTCAGAAGAATGCAACCAAATCGATATTTTAGCTCTCCAGGACGACAGTCCGATCGGCTATATATTTGTCGTTGATCTTTGCTATCCCGAACACCTCCACGATTCGCACAATGATTTTCCCCTCGCTCCAGAACGTTTACAAATAGTAGAATCCATGTTGAGCGATTTTCAAAAGTCTCTTCCACACAGCATCGCTTCCTCGATCAAACTCTGTCCCAATTTTTTCCCCAAATCTTCCTACACGGTTCACTACAGAACTTTGAAATTCTACCTTAGTCAGGGACTTATACTAACAAAAATTCATAAAATTCTTTCGTTTAATCAGAGTCCCTGGCTGAAACCCTATATAGATTTTAACACAGATCAACGTAAACAAGCCAAGTCCGAATTTGAGAAGAGTTTCTGGAAGTTGCTTAACAATAGTGTCTACGGCAAAACCATAGAAAATCTAAGGAAAAGGGTTCGAGTAGAAGTTGTAACAGAGCCGGAAAGAGCCGCAAAACTTATGGCAAAACCCACTCTCGATAGTTTTCATATTATAGAAGAAGATTTGGTTATTCTTAAAATGAAAAAAAGAAATCTGACTCTCAACAAGCCAGTCTATCTCGGTTTTACTATATTAGAACTTTCTAAACTAAAAATTTTTCAATTCCATTATTCCACTATGCTTCCTTTATTCAAAGCTCCGTCCTTCAAAATAAGTCTATGCTTCACCGATACTGACAGCTTTCTCTATCATATAACTACTCCACCTTCTGCCGACCTTTTTTCTATTCTCGATAAAATCCGAGATCAGTTAGACACTTCAGATTATCCTTTAAGCCACCCACTATATTCGCAAGTAAATAAAAAAGTAATAGGCAAGTGGAAAGACGAATTGTGCGGACAAATTATGACAGAATTTGTTGGACTCAAAGCAAAGATGTATAGTTATAGGGTTTTAGGAGGAGACGAGAAAAACATAGGGAAGGGGGTTAAAAAACATATATTAAAAAATGAATTGGCTTTTCAAAACTATAAGGACACCCTTGAAACACACAAACGGCATTTTTTAACACAAATCTAATACAATCCCGTAAACACACGCTGTATACAATAGAACAAACAAAGTTGGGCTTAAACGCCTTCGACGACAAGCGTCATTTGTTAGACGATATCAATAGTTTAGCTCACGGACATTATAAAATTTGTTTGTAAATCACTAGAAAATTATTGATATTGTAAATAAATGTACTTTTCAATGTTTGTATTCTTTATTGTAAATAAATTTACTTTTCATTGTTTGTATTCTTTATTGTAAATAAATGTACTTTTCAATGTTTGTATTCTTTATTGTAAATAAATGTACTTTTCAATGTTTGTATTCTTTATTGTAAATAAATGTACTTTTCAATGTTTGTATTCTTTATTGTAAATAAATGCACTTTTCAATGTTTGTATTCTTTTTTTAAAAACATCAAAAATAATGCATAAAAAAAAAACTTCACCTAAATTTAACATCCTATTCTGGAAAAAAAAAAAGTTGAATTATAAATAAATAAATGCATTTAAAAAAATAATCATTGGGGATCGGTCAGCGAACTAGGTTCAATTGTTGTGTCCTTAATGTGTCTTAAAGGGAAACAAAAAAAATGTTATATAAAATAAATGATGCCTTCTCTGGCTTCTTTTCAACACATATTTACAAACCAAGAACTCATAATTTATTATTATTCGATTATCATATGAATGAAATTAAAAAAGAATTGATGACCATAATTGGTCGTCAAAGATGTCGTTTTTTTATTTCAGCAACTTTGGAATTTTATAAAGAAAAAACGGATCTTAGAAGAGTTCATTTCTCATCACGCTGTCAAAGAAACTGGGGCAGCCTTTCTGTTGTCTTAGACAACATTTTAAAACAGATACAAGCCAATATAGAGACATTCCAAAGCAGAGGCTCAGGTTTTGCTTTTTCCAAACTCATAGACATTCAGCTACATATAGGAAAATGTGGTACGGGTTTATGCAACTCAGAGAAAACGAAATAATTGAGATTTCGAAAAATCTTTTCAGATGCGAATGTCAGCTTCCCGAAGTCGAAAATGCAATCTATTTCAAGATTGAAGGGGACGCATTAATTCAAGTTCCGAGACAGAAAAAAAATTTTCCGACTATGAACCGACGCTATGGTTTTTTAACAACTGTTCAATATCCCGGTTCAATAAAGATGACTATTGGAGACTTTTCACATTATCTCAAATGTTGCAAGGAATCGCTTTATAAACAAGGAGTCGACATTGTTGGAAGATCTTATGTTAAGACTTATTATTTTGTCATAGATGGTATAAATATAAATTCCGCTTAAGAAATCTCTCAGTCATGTCGTCTCAAGATGATATTCAATTTCGTTTACGACATCCGTTTAACGCGTTGGTTGTGGGTGCCTCTCAATCGGGAAAAACAAGTTTAACAAAACGATTAATTGATTTAATCGAACCCCCTCCCGAGAAAGTTATTTGGTGTTATTCGTCTGTTCAACCGTGGTTTAAGGATTTCCCCTTTGTTTACATAAGCGGCTTACCACCCAATAACTGGGATGTTAGCAAGCGCACTTTATTGATTCTCGATGATTTATTTTTTTATATTAATCAAGACATTTGCAAAATATTTTGCAATTATACTCATCACCGGAATGCTTCTATTATAATTTTAGCGCAAAAATTATTTCCGAAAAATCCGCATTTTAGAACCATTTCGTTAAATAGTCATTACATTTTCTTGTTTAGAAACCCCAGAGATGCCCAACAGGTATATACGCTTGGGCGACAAATGTATCCCAATAATCCAAAATTTTTAGAAGCGGCTCTAAAAATGGCAACTGCAGAGGAATTATATAAATTTATCTGCATAGATTTGAAACCTCAGACGCCTGAGCAATTGAGGATCCGTTCGCATATATTTCCTGGGGAAGCTAATTTTATTTATTCACCAAAATGAATCGATTATACAAGCATAGATATGCGCTAGAGTCTCTAGCAAAGGCGCAAAATGTGCTAGATAGAAAAAAATTACTCACTCCAGCCCTGACCGATTGTCTCTGCGAAATATGTCTCAACATTTTAAAAGGCAATGTTAACCTTTCATCTAAACGCAAAACAAAACTTCGTCGCTATAAAAAGATGATGAGAACTCTCGCGAACAGAAAGATTTCTCTCGTCAAACGGAGACGTCTACTGACTAATCAGAAGGGAGGTTTTTTGCCCCTTATTTTAGCGCCTATTCTGTCGGCCTTGGGATCCTGGATCGGTAAAAAGTTGTAAAAAATGGCCGAAAGATTCGCATTTCCTAATCCGTCATTATATCCAATTTATACACAAACGTTATCTCTCGAACAAGAGATCGACGCATTATTAACAAAGAAGTCTTTGCCGGACGATCAGAAAGTGAAGCTCTTAGCAGAATTAATGCGACGTTATCAACGTTCATTCGACACTCCGCCACCACCGCCGCAACCCATCGAACCTTTAAATGAACGAAATATAGATGCAGAAATTATCAATTCAGTCCCGATCACTTCAAAAAAGTATGTAGACATGATTATTCAACGTTTAAGATCTACTAACGAAGTGATTTGGAATCAGAATGGTGAAATCATAATCAATAATCAACCTATTCCGCAGTCCAACGTCGTCGATATTTTTACGTTTCTTACGACGCGAAAAAGGAAGAACGTAAATGTACCTGTGGGCTTTCAAGATTTAGCGATAAGTTTAAAGAAAATAAATATTCCACAACAGTGGATTTTTAATTCGACCGCTAAGAATCTCATATTTAAGAAACAAACGCCGAGTGTAAAGCGGGAAGAGCGCTCGCCTTCTTTATCGACTTCAAAAAAAGAAAAAAAATGGATCAATTATTAGCCAAAGTGTATTACAACGCGGAAGAACCGGGAAGTTTTGGCGGAATCGATCAATTGGCTAAGAGCGCTAAAATATCGAAAAAATCTGCGCAGAAATGGTTGGAGACACAGGACGTTTACACCCTTCATAAACCCGTTAAGTTAAATTTCAAACGACGAAAAATTATCGCCTTAGATATCAATGAACTATGGCAAGGCGACTTGGTGGACATGATTAAATTTTCAAAATTTAACAAAGGTTATCGTTACATTCTAACTATTGTCGATGTTTTTTCCAAGCGAGCCTACGCCATTCCTATCAAACGAAAAAATTCTACCGAAATTGTAAAGGCCTTCAAAAACCTTTTTTCGAAGGAAAAAGTCGTTCCCAAACTCTTGCAAACGGACGAGGGCACCGAATTTTTCAATAAGCCTGTGCAGACATTATTCAAAAAATATAATATCAAACATTATCATTCGTACAGCGATAAGAAAGCCGCTAATGTGGAGAGATTCAATCGAACGCTTAAAGGAAAAATGTGGCGGTTATTTACTCGAAGGGGGAGTTACAAATATATAGACGCGTTGCCGGATTTAATTAAAAGCTATAATAAAACTGTAAATCGAGTTACAAAGGTCGCCCCCGATGATGTGACTCCTTTCATGAGGGATGAAATATTTAATCGTTTGTATCCGCCTTCTACCGCCAAACGTTTCAAGTTCGAGTTCGGAGATAGAGTAAGGATATCTAAACTTAGAAGAACTTTCCGCAAAAGCTATCTACCGGGTTGGAGCGACGAGGTTTTCGTCATTTCCGATCGCAAGAATACTGTTCCGGCAACCTATATATTGCGCGATTTGAAAAACGAGTTAATTAAAGGAAGTTTTTACGATTTCGAATTACAACGAGTACATAAGAGAGACGAGGATTTCTGGCCTATAGATCGCATTATCAAAACAAAAGGGAAGGGTAAGACGAAAAAATATTTTGTCAGTTTTAAAGGCTTTTCGGATCGATTCAATTCATGGGTTACAGATCTACGAAGGAATTCTATGTGACCCTACCTTCGGATTCGAGTTTGGATTATTTTCCAAATAATACGCATTCAAATTATACAACGCGTTTGCCCCATTGTATCAGACTCGAGGGAAACTGGCTCGTCGCCCTTGCCGAATTAAGATTTGATAGAATTGTCAAAGAAAAGGAACATTTTAATTTTTATTACATCGTTTCGAACGACCAGGGTGATACGCTTTTGTCTCATCAATTCGAATATCAAGCGACCGATCCGCTAATCGCCCTCGACAAATTTAACGAGGATATCGTCAAATTATTGTGGAGTCACAACATTAAAAACCACGGACAGTTCGATTTTCGGAATGACATTTCAACTTTAAATTTACCTCCTAATCATAAATTGATCATTTCTAGGAATTTATATAATTATCTCAAATTCCCCGAAGCAACAACTTTATTACCATTAGGGATCTTGATTGAAGAACAAAATACAATATCGACCGAGCCAATCATTCGAGAGCGAACGGATAAGAATATACAATCGGTTTTTGTTTACTCCGATATATGTAAGTTTGGTATTGTGGGAGATTCGGCTTCGCCACTTCTTCGGCACGTATTTCTTCCTCGAGAC
This sequence comes from Cordylochernes scorpioides, assembly GCA_030710605.1. Taxonomy (NCBI): domain Eukaryota; kingdom Metazoa; phylum Arthropoda; class Arachnida; order Pseudoscorpiones; family Chernetidae; genus Cordylochernes; species Cordylochernes scorpioides. The sequence goes on along the minus strand of CP092884.1, from coordinate 22,292,835 downwards.
AAAGGTAGCGTAAACTTTGAAACTTTGTTCTATAAACCCGTTAATAAGAGCGAGTTTCAGACGATCGAAATAAATATAAGAGACCGCTACGGTGATTTTGTATTATTCTTAGGCGAGAGCGTCAGCGTGACTTTGCATTTCAAACGAGATGACGATGCATAAACATCGCTCTATCGACCCGCATACATGCTGTCAGTATTACGCGCTGCAACAGGGTGGTAATATTCCATATTATTACGCCACACAGGCTGGAAGGGGATGGTTCGGAAATATTTTTCGAACAGTAACGCCCGTTTTGAAACGCGCGGGGAAATACTTTGGCAAAAAACTTTTATCCACCGCTTCTAAAGTAGCGGGAGATGTCGGCGACGGAGAAAATTTCAAGCAGAGTATAAAAAAGCGAATATTTGAAACTGGAAGGGATATCAAAGACGACGCTCTCAAACGATTTCAAAGCGGAGAGGGCAAACGTATAAAAACCGTACGTAAACGAAGAAGAAAGCAGAACAGAGACATATTCGCATGATGGAACCTCTGTGTCTTAAATCCGAGCTGGACTTATTTTCGGGTTTACCGATTCAAGTAGCTATAGAAAACTCCGATTTTGAAGAAGTCCATCCTATAGCGACTCTATCGGACGGTCCAATCGAATTCTATATTCTGGGCACGTTTGAGCACTACATCGACCCGTCGTTCATTTTCTTACAACTCGCGGTTAAAATTTCGAAGAGAGATGGAAGCGCCATAGCCGCCACGGATAAAGTCGGACCTATAAATTATCTCCTGAATACGGCTTTTGAGAATGTAGAAGTTTTTTTAAACGAAAAGCAAATCGTATCGCAAAATAATTACGGGTATAGAAGTATTTTAGACGCCTTGCTAAACTTTCCCAAAAATGCACAGAAAACTTTTCTCAAATCTAGCTTATTTGAAAAGGACACGGCGAAATATTTTGACGAAACAGACCCAAACGGTAATAATTTGGGATTGAAAGCTCGACATGCAGTTATGGATTTAAATAAAGAAATAACACTTTTCGGCGCGATGAATTTAGATTTAAGTTTTCAGCACAAACTCTTGCTAAATGGCGTCTCATTAAAAATCCGTTTGCATAGAGCTAAAAATTCCTTTGTTTTGATGTCCAATACTCAGGGTTTCGTTCTGAAGATAACAAAGGCCTCTCTTCTCGTTCGAAAAGTGACTGTTTCACCGTCCGTCGTTCTCGCGCATAATAAAACTTTGGAGAATGGCGTCGCAAAATATCCAATACGTAAAGTAGATGTAAAAACTCTAACGATTCCCAGCGGAACCCATTCGACAATCCTTCCGAACCTATTTTTAGGTCCAGTACCAAATCGTATAGTCATCGGATTTGTGACGAATGGTGCATATAGTGGAGATTTCACGAAAAACCCGTTCAATTTTCAAAATTTTAACATAAATTATATTTCATTAAAAATCGGACAACGAGTTCTTCCAAACCGTCCGCTTACTCCGAAATTTTCCGAAGGAGAATTTTACAGAAGCTACATCGATCTCTTTTCCAACATGGGTCGATATTTAAGTTCCGGAGAATTGAATATAACTCCAGAAGAATTTCAAAACGGATTGACTCTGTTCGCGTTTGATACGACTCCCGATTTGTGCGCTTCGGATCTACATTCTAGCGCTACGCAAAATTCGAATATTTCTTTGGAAGTGAAATTTTCGAGCGCACTAACATCGACAATTAACGTCATCCTTTATTCCGAATTCCAATCCGAAATTCATATCGATAAACTGCGGCAAGTGAGTTTGATCGAGTAATGCAGGATTGTTACATAAACGAGGCGACGTTAGTTCATAGCTGCGATCAAAACGCGTTGATAAAACTAAACGATGGCTTATACGTTCCGAAATCTTTACCTTTAAAACAAAATTCGTATTATGATGCTGAGCAAAGAAAAATTACCAATGTTCCTGAACCAACAGACGACACAGATGTCGTTCCAAAAGGTTTTTTAACCAAGAAAATTAAGCGTTTGAAAAAGCAAGTTTTATTGTTAGACGAAGAAAACAAACACTTTGATTGCAACGGTTATAAAGTAACAAATTTAGGTAACGCTGAAAATGACACGGACGCCATCACAGTTTTATATCTCCGTGATTATTTAGGTAAATTAGTTACTAGTACCGAAACCTTAGATTTTCGTTTATGCTCATGGAAGGAGATTCGATAGCGTTAAAATGTGAATTTGCACAACACAAATTCTTTCTCGATGGAAAAATTAGGAAGTATCGGCTCAGATATGAAAACGTGCCGACAGGTATTAACACCCCCGGGTGTTATATCGTTTTTAGAAATGACGAAGAAGAAGAAGAAGCTCCTGAAATACAACATTTTTTAAGCGAATCGGTCAGGGATGATGTAAATATCTCATTTAAAAGCGGGGATAAGGTATTGGGAAACCTTACTTATACAGATTTTCACGCAAAAAACAATGTAAGAGTGTCGTTAAAATTATACGTCGACTACATTGGCACCTTACGATGAATTCGAAACAACTCTTAAGATTGGCTACGCTCGACCCTATCATTTCTAAAAAATTTGCGGGCGTGTTTCCGTCAGATTCGCTACCGAAATATATCGATGGTCGCTGCTGTAAGTATTTTGTTGTTAATCTAGATCCATCAACAATGAAGGGAAGTCATTGGGTCGCGATTGCCTTTTTGAATAAACGAACAGTTTTTTATTTCGACCCTTATGGTATTAAACCTTTTATGCCCGCGATAATAAATTTTATGAAACGCAATGCGAAAAGAATATTGCACAATAAGCTCCAGATGCAATCTCGCAATAGTAAAAGATGCGGCGAATATTGTTTGTATTTCCTAAATAGAGTAAGCAGAAATAAAAAAAATGACAAGGCTGAATTCCGAGCAGGTTACTCGGTTCGTGCGAAAAAATTTTCGCCAGTAGGGGGGTGTGTAAGAGATATGGAAGACGCTGTTGACGACATTTGGCAGTTTGTCCCTCCATTAAATATCAATATCTATAAATATAAATTATTCAAGCCTTCTATTTCATGGCATTTAGCGCGTAAAAAAAGCATAGACGTTGAATTTCTTAGTAAAAGAATCAGTAATATAACTCCTCATCCATTTCATACTATCGAAGTTATTTCCGTAAATAGAGGAGAAATTTTTAAATCTTGGAGGCCCCTTCCAATCGGGGTCAATGCCTTCTTGTGCTTAGGCAAAGAAAGATCTCTAACGTTCAGACACCGCCAAGAAAATTCCAGCTATTTAACGCACAAACTAGAATCGGGAAATATAATTATCCTCGAAACTCGTGACGATGCAGAAGTATGTGTCCCTAAAGCGAGTTTCCGCAACGGGTGTTCGAAAATTATTTGGTTTTCTTAAATGGGTAATTGTGATAACGCTCCTCCTCTGTGGCATAATAATAATGACAGTATCTCCCATTATGACAATTCCCAGCCCATCTTCTAATAGTACGGAAAGACCTATGGGTTGTGCAATCTCTAATGCGATTTTGAATCCTTGTTTGAACGGTACCCATTTAGGAAGACAGATCTACGCACATTTGTGCAATGACGTCATTGACATAAGACAATTTTATTTGTGGAAGGGACAGTTGAAGCCCGGTGAACGAAGCGTACAGCTGACTATTTCGGAATTCTCCTGCCTGTGTCATGTACGAGATATCTTGTATCATTGATTTTGAAGCTTTTCCGCTAGAGAGCGGTATGCTACTTCGCCAACTCTCTTGGACGCACCTACACCGCGACCTCGGTGAAAGAATTGAAATATATAATCCCAATTATACATATTGTCATTTAAGTGAGAGGGACAAAAGAACAGTTAGATATTGCACGAAGAAAATTCACGGACTATTCATGTGTCAAAAACCAAGGAGAGAAGGCAATTGGATTTGCGACGTGGAAAAATATATTTTGGAATTATATTCAAATTTTGGAGGCACTTTCGCATATAAAGGCGGATGTATTGAGAAAAATATATTCGATAAATTAGATATTCCATCGATCGATCTTGAAAAAAAGTATAACGTACCCAAATCGAAAACAATAGGCGTGAATTGCAAATTGCACGCCGTATATATCGAACATTGTAGCTTCTGCGATGTGTGTTCGTATAAAAGCTTTCTTGAATCCCACTATTTGTGCAATAAAATGAATGAAATGCTTGTGTAGAGCTAAAAAAAGCTTCGTGCTAAATTTTTTTGGCGATGGGGTTGGCATTTCTTTCATGATAAAAAAAAATCAAATTTAAAGCAAAAAAAATAACAATAATAAATAAATAAAACCCCAATGAGTAATTTGGCTTTTTTACCTCCTGGGTCTACATGGAAATAAAAAGCTCAGAGTGCGATATGATGCTGGACAAAACGCTTCTCGCTCTTCCTCTGCTTCGAAATTATAAACTTTTTTTCAAATCTCATCGACGTGTAGAGCTCCGGAAATGCAAATCGAACGGCAAACCCACCCGAGTCGGATTAGTCTTCAACGCTAATGAAATAAAGGATCTATTTTATTATTTAGAATCACCTAAATTGAGAATTTTAAGAAGTGATTTTGAAATTATCATGATGAAGAAGGCTCGTGGAATTTATAAGACTATATTTTTACCTATTGAAGTTGCTGATATATTCTTCAAGTATTTGGATTTAATTATGTTTGTCATTTTTCCTCAAATAACTGCGGAAGAACTTATAAATGCTGCAAATAGCATATTTCCTGACAAGTATATTGATATATGTGTCAAATTATCTAGATTATTCAATTTAAAATTATATCCTAATTCTAATATTAAAAAAAACGACTTTTATATGAATCCCCATTTATTTGAAATAATAAAAAATCTTTAACTAATCTTCTTGTGTTTTTTTTTCTACACTAAAATACATGCATTGACGGTGTTTTTCATACAATTTTCAAATAACCCTAAACAAAATGTGGTATACATTTTTTTTTTACAAAATAAATAAACAAAAGATTATTCAATTTAAAATTATATCCTAATTCTAATATTAAAAAAAAAAAGACTTTTATATAAATCCCCATTTATTTGAAATAATAAAAAATCTTTACCTAATCTTTTTTTTCTTTCATTATACATTTGAAATAAATAGTTTTTGAAAAAACCTATTAAAATATTAAACTTTGTTTTCTTCTTCTTCCTCTTTAGTGCCAAAGTTATATGGAAAAGCTTGGCCATTTAAAAATGTACACTTTTTTTTTTTAAATATATATTTTTGACACACATTTCCATAAATATTATATCGTTATATCAGTTGGTAAAAGATATGACAGATTTTAAAAAATGAGCACACAAACACTTTTTTTTTTTTTTCAACATGAACTTTATTACATTTTAGACTCAAAGAGAAAAAAGTGTGCACACAAACGGAGCATATTTACAAACGTTGGATTTCTAAGTTTGTCGTACTCCCGATGCGTTCCTTGAAAATCAAGCAGCATTCTTCTTTGATGATTTCGTCTAATTGAAATTGCTTCAGCTTTGAATATCTTTTTGGAAGAAATAGTGTCCGCTGAGAATCTTTTACTTCTATAACCGCCTTGACTGATGGACCGAAGCGGGTTTCAACTAGTTTCAGTTCTATCAGTTTATAACTGCCTAATTCCAGCTCATCAAATTTTATTAGAGGTGGATAAGAGGTAATACTGTTGAATGCCTCCATAATCTGACTGCAATTTGAGAAAATATCGGCCTATATATATATGTATATATGACCCTGACATTACGTCATATACTTGTAACATTATTCCAATACCTATGACGTAGGAGGGCAATTAAAGTGAATTGGGAATCCTTAGGGCAATTAAAATGACGACCTTCGAACCGAGTCGGCAAAATGTGACCCTGACATTAATTTACATGTGATCTGACTGCAATTTGGGAAAAGATTTTATCACCTCCATCTAAGGAATGGTCACCTATGACTATTTTAGAAGCGGCAGTGATTTATTACGGCCTTCGAAAGATCTCTCTTACGTTCCCAGCTATTTAACGCACATATAGGACATAGGCCAATTAAAGTGAATTGGGGATGCAACACATTTAAAAAAAAAAAAAGTTGTATTTAAAGTTTATTACGGGGAATCTCCAGACGTAAGCCAATTAGAGTGCACAAATTTTTTGAAGCGGGCTCTAATAGGACGTACGACAATTAAAGTGAATTGGGGATGCGCTTTACTAAACTACTCACCTAGCTTGCGACATCGGCAACTAAATCCCCCACCTAGCACAAAGTTCACCTGATACCTCTCCGTTCCCTCTAATGAGGAGAAGTCTTGTGGGCTTTCTGGTCTGATCATAACCTCCCACAATCTTCCAGTCTGAGAATCAAGACATGATCATTATCTACGATTCTTAGAATTCAAGTTGATATAATGAAATAGAGTGATTGATTTTTTACCCTAATAAAAGAAATCATACTTATACTCCCTTAGAAGGAGGCCTAACAAAATGGAGCGAATACCTTCCTATCAATAGAGTTGTACAGTCCTGTGAGGCTGTCGATCCTAACAAATAAAGAAATCAAATTAGAAATTGAACCTATTAGTTCCCCGACCCTATTCTAAAGTACCTTTGGTCTAACAATATATTAGTTTTTAACCTTCTCATCATTTATTCCACTTCACATTCACACAAAAAAAAATTCAGTCACTGTGGGCATTCATTCTAAAGTTAAAGGCTGCTATACCAGCCAAAGTACTATAATTATCATCATCGATAGACTCTAATAATAACAAATCTTCTAGGACAAATGCGAAATCAAATAAAACAATCAAATTAAAACAAATTGGGGACTAAATGTCCCAATTTACTCGAAGGAAAATGCCTCTTACAAACTCCAATATAAATTATCTATATTTAAGTAGATAAATAAGCCAAAATATGTTGATTGTCAACAATCAAATCTGAAATCTAACCTAACATTAAAACTGTGCTTCTATTAGTTTGAAAATCTTCTTATCTTGACACTTGGTGTCTAAACAAACGAATCATCAAAACTAGCACTTAAATGGAGCGAACTGAACCTCGAGCATTTACCTCATTGCCAATCATGATAGATCTACAAGTGTCTGCTAACCCTACTTCCCATATAAGATTAATGGCATTCTTCTTTCCCTGCTATTCAGCTAAACTCTTTCTTTGGAATTATAGGGCTTTCAGTACCCAACCCGTTCTGGAGTTTAACAACAGAGGTTACTTGTTATCCTATCATATCTACTCTTAGACCACAACTGCCTTACACACTCTCATTAGAAATTCTCTTTGGGCTGTATTCTGGACCTATGGAATTACAGGGTGTCAAGTTTTAACCCAACGCATATTTCGAGCCAGCCCATAGCGAATATATTACAAGCACAGCAGATATCTAGTGCGTCTAAGTTCCTTTGTTATTCTTAAAGTTGAACCACTGTTCAGAACCTTAAATAAAATTAAAACAAAATAAACTGTTGAACTTTTAAGTATTAAATCACAACCTGCCTTTAATACAGGAATGGCATCTTCAATAAAGAAAAGGAAAAAACTGAAAACTCCTTACAATGAACATTTAACACAAACACAAGGTTGTAGCCTTAAATAAGAAAAACTGAAAGAAACTGAAACCCTTTACAATGACACTTAGAATCTAAAGCCATGGTTGTAGCGTAAAAAAAAAGAACTGAAAATTCTTTAAGACCACATTCTAGGGCCTTTTAACTCACTTTCTAACACTTCATACTATGATCAAAATTTAACTAAACTTTAGTACACATTCTATAGATTTACTCATTTATTATGATCCTTTAGCACGAAAGCACATATTGTGGCTTAAAATTAAAAGAAAAACTGAAAACTCCTTAAAATCATCATAACCTTAGGACAAAATTGTAGCATAAAATAAAAAGTAAACTGAAAATTCTTTAAAATTCATCATAATACTAAGACAAACTGTAGCTTAAAATAAAAAAATACATAAGGAGGATTGAAAACTCTTTAAGTCGCATCCTAACATTAAAAACAAAGTGTTGTTAAAAAAAAACTGAGTAACTCTTTAAATTTATATACCAACACTAAAACAAGGTTGTGAAAAAAACCCTTTCAACGACGGACTAACATTAAAACACGGTTGCGAAATTCTTTAAATGATATATTACACAAAGACAAGGTTGTGACAACCCTTAAAATTGATATACCAACACTAAAACAAGGTTGTGAAAACCCCTTTCAACGACGGACTAACATTAAAATACGGTTGTGAAACTCTCTACAATGACACATAAACACTAAAACAGGTTGTGACAACTTTTTAAAGATGATCCTTTGGCACTAAAGCACATATTGTGGCTTAAAATTAAAAGAAAAACTGAAAACTCCTTAAAATCATCATAACCTTAGGACAAAATTGTAGCATAAAATAGAAAGTAAACTGAAAATTCTTTAAAATTCATCATAATACTAAGACAAACTGTAGCTTAAAATAAAAAAAATACATAAGGAGGACTGAAAACTCTTTAAGTCGCATCCTAACATTAAAAACAAAGTGTTGTTAAAAAAACTGAGTAATTCTTTAAATTTATATACCAACACTAAAACAAGGTTGTGAAAAAAACCCTTTCAACAACGGACTAACATTAAAACACGGTTGCGAAATTCTTCAAATGATATACTACACAAAGACAAGGTTGTGACAACCCTTAAAATTGATATACCAATACTAAAACAAGGTTGTGAAAACCCCTTTCAACGACGGACTAACATTAAAACACGGTTGTGAAACTCTCTACAATGACACATAAACACTAAAACAGGTTGTGAAAACCCCTTTCAATGATGGACAAACATTAAAACACGGTTGTGAAATTCTTTAAATGATATACTACACAAAGACAAGGTTGTGACAACCCTTAAAATTGATATACCAATACTAAAACAAGGTTGTGAAAACCCCTTTCAACGATGGACTAACATTAAAACACGGTTGTGAAACTCTCTACAATGACACATAAACACTAAAACAGGTTGTGATAATTTTTTAAAGATGACATAGAAACACTAAAACATGTTGTGAGGACTCTTTATAATGATCCTTTAGCACTAAAGCACATATTGTGGCTTAAAATAAAAGGAAAACTGAAAATTCTTTAAAATTCATCATAATACTAAGACAAAACTGTAGCCTAGAAATAAAAAGAAAAACTGAAACTTTAAAATTCATTACAACACTAAAACAAACTCGTAGCTTAAAAATAAAAGAAAGCTGAAACTTCTTTAAATCACAGCCTATCACTAAGAACAAAGCGTTGTTTTAAAAAAAACTGAGTAACTCTTTAAAAAATCATATACCAACACTAAAACAAAAGTTGTAGCCAGAAAAAAAACTAAAAAAAACCTTCAAGGAAATTCTGGCTTCTCAAAAGGAGAATACATACTTGTTATTTAATATGACCTAACATTATAACTAATATAGACCTATGTATATAAACCAATGTATACAGTTGCTGAAATTTAGGTAAATCAGCTTATACAAACTCTCAGTGCATATTTTGTACTATTTACAAATATTGGCCTCTAGTCTAAAACAAATTATCTATCAACACTACGTGGTGAAGAGCCAAAATAGTTCTATCGAGGCGATAGTGCGGTCAACAGCTACGCTTTAAACATTGAATGCACTTTCTTCTATCATCTTCCCACCGTCTTTCTATCAATCTTTATCTTCTATTCACAAACCCTTTACCAACTTTCCTCAATTCCTTCGCCTTCAACATCTCTCCGCATCTTCCTACAATTCTCTCTGTCGATTTTCGACATGCTTCGACACCTTTCTAACATGTCTCCTTTACACTTTATAACACCTTTCACTGTCGATTTCCATCTCTTTCCCTCCTTTCATCTCTATTTCATCATTATTCGTCTTTCTATTCATCGCTTTCTATCCCTCTCAACACTTCTCATCTCTTTCAACACCTTTCAAAACCCTTTAGCATCTTTTAACACTTTCTTTCATCCTCTCGTCTCTATTCATTGCCTTCGATATACCTCTCTCCATCTCTTACAATAGCTTGTAACACTCTTTCATCATCCTTTCAACATCTTTCGACATGTTCCTACACCTTTCTCGCATCTCTATTTATCGCTTTCAACAATCTTCAACATCGTTTATCATCTTTCTGTCTCTTTCTCATCACCTTTCAACGCTTTCTCACCCTTTCATCATCTTTCATCATCTTCAACACCTTTCAACTTTCTTTCATCGCATCTCTCTTCAACGCTTTCAACACATTTCAACTCTTTTTCATCGCTTTTAACACATATAACCGCCTTTTCATCACTCTTTTAACGCTATTCAACCCTCTTTCATCCCTCTGAGTCTCCTCGAAACCCGTCATCGGGAATTGGATCTCGATCTATTATTATTCTTCATTTTGAAGCTATTCTGGTATACTATCCCCTCCCCTGCCAGCTCTATGCTAAAGTCTGACATTCGTTCAGGGCGAAAGTTACCGCAAAATCTTGAGGAAATTCCTCAGGACCTGTTTCCACCCCCTAACCTCCCCTTCGGGGAGATAAGCTCTTCCTGGATGTATTGAAACTAGCTAGCTATGGTAGCCTACTGATAAAGGCGCTGTTCTCACTGTTTTTACTGCATATCAGAATAAAATATTAATTACTACTAGTATAATATTGTCACGGTAGTGATAACGAGTATAACAAATGTTTAAGTAAAAATAATTTATTTATAAAATGCAAACTATTTTTAAGAATTTATTTACAAGTAATAATTTACAAGAATGGTAAGGGGTGATTACTGTGGAAATATTTATGATGATATACCACAGAATATTTAAAAATAATTATTCAGTGATATTGCCCCCTTCCTAGATGAACAGCGTCCCGCTGTAATTATCACTTGAACAGATCAGCTTGGTCCTCAGGGTCATGGTAGGGTTTCATTCTCAGTACATGGACCAGGTCTCTTGTTTGGCGACTCCTGGTTGGTTGGTCCACAGGTTCAACTTCGAATGTCACGTCAGAGAGTTTCCGAGTAACCCTGTATGGCCCGAAGTACCTTTTCATTAGTTTTTCTGAGAGTCCCACCTTTCTTATCGGGATGAAAATCCATACCAGGTCACCAACGTTGTAATCCATTGCCTCGTGCTTTGAGTCATATCTAGCCTTGTCCTTTTCTTGGGCTTTCAAGGTTTCTAATCTTGCTAGCTGCCTAGTCTCTTCGACTCGTGAGGCAATCTTCTGACTGTAATCCTCTTGGAGATCTTCATGCGGATTTGGGAAAAGAGTGTCTACAGTTGTTTCAACTTCGCGTCCATGAATCAGTTTAAAAGGGGTAAAACCTGTCGTATCTTGTTTTGCGGTGTTGTAGGCGAACGTGACGTTGGGCAGGATTACGTCCCAGTCCTTCTGTTCAACACTTACATACATAGCGATCATGTTGGCTAAGGTTTTGTTTAACCTCTCCGTCAGTCCATTCGTCTGGGGATGATACGCTGTCGTGAACCGATGTATCGACGAGCATTGATTGGTGAGTTCCGCAATCAACTTGGATAGGAATACTCGTCCTCGGTCCGTGATGATTTCTCTGGGGGCTCCGTGCTTGAGAACAACATCTTCCATTAAGAACTTGGCTGCTTCCTTTGCTTCCCCTGTGGGTAAGGCTTTAGTAACGGCAAATCGAGTAAGATAGTCAGTACAGACTATGATCCATTTATTACCAGTATCAGACTTGGCAAATCTTCCAAGGAGGTCCATTCCAACTCTTTGAAAAGGGGAGGTTGCAGGAGGTATGGCTTTAAGTAGTCCGGGTGGCTTTTGAGTTGATTGTTTCTTTCTTTGGCACTCTTTACAATGAGCGACATACTTTCGTATGTCCCGGAGAAGTCCTGGCCAGAAATATTTGTTTTTAACTCTCTCATATGTCTTCGAAAATCCAAGATGACCTGCTGTGGGAGCGTCATGTAAACTTTTCAGTAGTTCTAAGCGTAAGTGCTTGGGAATAACTAAAAGGTGTTGGTTTCCCAGGGGGTCGAAATTCTTTTTGTATAAGGTTCCTTTTAACATTTCATAACCTTTCGATTCGGCACCAAATCTTTCTGTTTCCTCTATCAATTTACTAATTTTAGGGTCTTTTCTTTGTTCAGCCTCGAAGCACGTCAGAGCAGTTATTGAGGGTATATCATCATCCTCATCATTGTATGCTTCTTCCAATTCAAGTTGGAGAGGATTTCGAGAAAGACAGTCGGCATCTTGGTGTTTGTGTCCACTTTTATAAACAACCGTTACATTGTATTCTTGGAGTTTTAAAGCCCATCTTGCTAGTCTTCCTGTCGGGTCCTTCAGGTTAGATAACCAGCAAAGAGCGTGGTGGTCAGTGACGATGACAAACTCACGACCAAAAAGGTACGGTCGAAATTTGTTGATGGCCCATATTGCGGCCAAGCATTCTCTTTCCGTTGTTGAGTAATTCTTCTCCGCCTTAGATAAAGTTCTTGAAGCATACCCAACTGGCCGTTCTTTCCCATCGTTGATCTGTACGAGGACAGCTCCAATTCCATAACCGCTGGCGTCAGTATGGAGCTCGGTTGGCAGTTGTTCTTCGAAATAGGTAAGAGCAGGTTCAGACATCAATGCTTTTTTCAAGGAATCAAAAGCATCCTGTTGGTCAGAGTTCCACGTGAATTTATTATCTTTTTTGAGTACTTCATGTAAAGGAGCAGCTTTCTCAGCAAAATTTTCGATAAATCTACGATAATAGGAACATAGGCCAATGAAGCTTCTCACATCTGTTATAGATTTTGGGGTCGGAAACTTGGCGATAGCTTCAATCTTTTCTGGATCGGGATAAATACCTTTACTATCGACGAGGTGTCCAAACACTCTTATTCGTTTGGTTCCGAAAAGGCACTTTTTGGGGTTGAGGCGTAGCTCGGCTTTGTCGAGACATTGTAGTATGATTTCAAGCCGGTGTAAATGTTCATTGAACGATTTGGAATACACCACGATGTCGTCTAAATAACAGAGGGCCATCGTCCATTTCAGGCCTTTCAATATCTTGTCCATCATGCGCTCGAATGTTGCAGGGGCATTGCACAGGCCAAAGGGCATGACTAGGAATTCGTAGAGTCCATCAGGGGTAATAAAGGCAGTTTTTTCTCTATCTGCTTCGTCGACTTCTATTTGCCAATATCCTGAACGAAGGTCCATTGATGAATAAAATTTAGCTCCTTTCAGAGAGTCAAGTGTATCATCGATTCGGGGTAGTGGGTAAACGTCTTTTTTAGTAACTTTGTTTAGTCGTCTGTATTCCACACAGAAACGCCAGTTACCATCCTTCTTCTTCACTAAAATAACCGGCGATGACCATGGACTTTCTGAATGACGTATAATCCCGGCGTCTAGCATTTTGTCCACTTCCGTTTGGATTGCTTGGCGTTCTGTAGGGGAGACTCGATATGGTCTATGCTTAATAGGCTGATGGTTTCCAGTTTCAATTTTATGTTTGGTTACTGAAGTTTGCTTTACTGGTTCATTATTTTTATCAAATATTTTATCATATCGTTTTAAAATTGATAAGATTTGAGACTGCTGCTCTTCTGATAAATCATCACTAATTAAATTTTGTAAAAATTTAAAGTCACTTTTATCATCATGACTGGCATGATTCGCATTTTTCGCCTCCTTATTAAATTCAGAACATTCTGAAATAGCCGTCAAGTTTTTTTCTTCAACCCTTTGAATTTTTCCTAGGCACATTCCCTTAGGGACTATTTGAGCTGTGGTGCTAGAATTTACGATCCAAAGTTTTCCTTTATTATGGGAAAGCCTGAATAATGCACAGGGAAGTGTTAACCCTTTTCCTATTAATACCTTTTTCGAAGGTTCAAAAAGTACCTGATTTTGCCCATTAAGCTCTTCACTCATAACATTTATTAGTTTGGTAGATTCGGCTGGGATTACGACGCTTCTGCTAGCCACAACCTTTCCCATGGAAGCTGGTGAATTTAGTACATCTTTGGCCTCTTCCAATCTGATTTCGGCGCGTCCACAATCAATCACGGCATTTGATGCCTCTAGGAAATCCCATCCGAGGATAATACTTGGGTTACTATTAGGGAGGACGATAAACTCAAGCGGCTGTTCCAATCCATTGATGCTCAAGCTGATTGTGCATCGGCCGATCGATGTAACATTCTTGCCATCAGCAACTTTCAGAGTCATTCCGCTATCTTTGAACATGGTCTTTTTTAATTGTCGTCTTAATCCATCAGAGATAACTGAAAAAGAGGAACCTGAATCGACCAGAGCAGAAAATGCAATGTCATCAATGATGATTTCGACATAATTTTGTTGTAATTTAGCGGCTGTCGACGATGGAGGGTTTTTCACACCCGCGGCTTCCCCCTCGAAAGAAGACGCGACGCTTAGTTTTTTTCTAGATTGTAGCGGCGTGGGGATTGGCTTGTATGGCGGCCTGGGGAAATGGACTGGCGTCTTGGGGATCTTCCTCTGTTTGGATACGGCGATTGTCTGCGGTAGGTTTGGCTTCTTATGGCTTGGTGGTTACCCATTTGAGGTTCTTGGGTGCTTGGTGCATGTCCTTCGGGTCTCTGCGTTCATTGTCGGCGTTCTCTACAATATCGCTTAACATGGCCTGGGCGGCCGCAATTAAAACATATTGGGATGTTGTCATGCGTCCTCCATTCATCCGTTCTTCGTTGTGGTGGCGTCTGGTTATATATGGGCGTTTGGGAAGGGTACTGACGTCGTGGAACCTGGTTGAATGTACGTGTTTGGTTGGGGTACGACTGTCGTGGCGGAGGCCTTTGAATAGGCTTCGAAATTGCAGCTACGTTTTTTTCAATCTCTTCTCGGATAATTTCTTTCAGAGAAGATGGTTCAGGGGTAGTTGACTCCGGATTTAGTGCGCGATGAACTTCTTCACGCACGATGCGTCGGATTAAGTCTTCCATTGATTCAGAGTCAGCTGAATCGATGGCGGCAACATTCGGTAGTCTGTCGAATACTACACGTTTTTTTAGACGTTTTTTATTTGAAGCCTCGATTTTTCGGCACCATTTGATGAACTCATCGATACTTGCAATGTCTAAAATGATGATTGACTGATATATCTCCTCCGATATTCCTTTTGTCAAGTGTGCAACTATTTCATTTTCCATCATAGCCGGATTCACTTCTCTGCACAGATGGAGAACATCTTGAATGGAAGAATCACTGGTCTCCTCCTTCACCTGAGCTCGAGTTCTGAGGTTCTCTGCGAGTTGATCTTTTTGGGTGACATGATGTCCGAAATTCTGAGAAAACATTTTCACAAAAATATCCCATGAATTAATTTTCTCTTCAACATTTTCGTACCATCTGTGCGCTGTTCCTTGGAGGAAAAAATAAACATTTGCGAGGCACATTGAATCATCCCAGCAGTTGTAGCGAGCGACGCGATGGAATTCTTTCAACCATTTTTCTGGATTCTGGTTGCGTTCTCCAGTAAAAATAGAAGGGTTTCTAAAAGGTTGAAAATGGTACTCACCCATTTTTGTCTGTGTCTCTTGCTTGATCATAGCGATGTTTTCTTGAGGTTCTAGTCCTTGTAGTCTTCGGCTTCTTCTAACGGCTTGGGCGTCGAGGGAATATTCCAGCTTCTCCACCAGTTGTCACGGTAGTGATAACGAGTATAACAAATGTTTAAGTAAAAATAATTTATTTATAAAATGCAAACTATTTCTAAGAATTTATTTACAAGTAATAATATACAAGAATGGTAAGGGGTGATGACTGTGCAAATATTTATGATGATATACCACAGAATATTTAAAAATAATTATCAGTGATATTATTATTCTGATAGCCTATGATCTTTAAGCCTTTATACACACTCGGCGAGGTAGTCACCTTGTTAACAACAAAAAATCCATAACATTATATACCAGTTAAAACACAATAAAGTTATATAAATAGTTTGCTTCAACCAAATGAGATAGGGCAGCTTTATCATGGAAATTGGAGATATATACATGTACGAAAGTCATTTGCCCTATAACTCGAATATTTGTGCCAAATGGGTTACACCTAATTGCTAATATTAAACAATGCTGCTTGTCTACACTTACAATATGCATTGACGTGAGTAAATTTGAAAACTTTAACATAAGATTTCAAATTTTAAGGTGTCAAAAAAAATTTTATAAAAGAAAAAAAATTCTGCTCAATTTTATCTTTCCCATTTAATACATAATAAAATCCTATGAAATGACCGTTTCTTATACAGCTTTCCATCATATTGTTCCTTTCCTTATTCCAACCGGAACTCTTATTCACTACACGTTGGTTCGAAAAAAAAAATACTGTTAATTGTAGGCTAATCTCTCTTACGCCTTTGATGATATCGTGTACCTTGTCTTGACCTGGTTTCATTCAGCGCGCCTTCCTATCGGAATCTCGTTAGGATACAGAGTTGGTCATTTAACATATATATATTGTAATGGTATCAAAGATTTGTTTCGTTAAGACATGGCTGTCGCAGTGATTTTTCGTGGTATGACAGAGGTGAACCGAGCTTAGATACATCTGATCAGGTCCGAGTTGGCTCAACCACATCTTGCGTAGGTTAACTTGGTATGTCTATTAGCTGACTTTGGAAGATCTGAGCGAATCAGGTACATCAGCCTGGCAGATGGATGTATATAGAATAAATCTCTATATTTTATAAATGATGCATATATTTCCGTTGATTTCTTCACATACTACCACAATGACCCCCTCTTCAACTGGTTTATGTCATGTGGTTTTGCGCGCGGAGGCGCCCATTGGGATATTGTTGTGTATCGTTTTCCAGCTCACGTCCATCTTCGTGAGCATCTTAAACCCTATTAAATAATGTACAATCTTGTAGGCAAAATTACATGCTCCGACATCCACAGTTCAAGACTACGCAAGATACTCTCCTTAGTCTTCAAGGACTATTCCCGACCCCCAGAGATGTAGTCTTTGCTACTGGTTACCAATGTCTAATGACACATTTCATAAAACTACGAAAGCCGATGTCGAAACGGGTTTTAGGTGTGTTGTGATGCTATAATCCTTTTCTTTGTTACTGGCTTCTGCTGCCAAATACTCTGAAGGTGGTGGAGTAGATAAAGGCTTCTGGAAGGGCTTATCAAACCAGTCAAGTGCAAACATACACGAGGTGCTATACCCTCTATCTCTGTTTGTCTAAGGTTATCTATAATCATAATCTGGTGAACTGCTAAGTTCTTATTTCAAAATGGAGTCATCAATTTCCAAAGGACGCAGGTTATAATAAAAAAAATGATTTCGTTCTGTGGCTGGAGTTAAAGAAAAGAAACAACAAATTTCATTACTGTCATAAAAAAAGAAAGCCTTTTCCACCAAGCTCTGTAATATGGATTATCATACCATAAGATCGCTATTAAATTGAATACGAAGATAACTAAATAATAAAATATAAATACACCTATAAATGGGAGAGATAAAATTATGTGCAGTAATTATTTGTAATGTGCGTGACACATGCAAAAAAAAAGAAAATACAATCAAAGATGACCGAAAAAAAAATTGTATTATTTAGTTGTTCAAATCTTTAAAAACAGTTGTCCAAATCTCTCTACCAAAGATAGTTTGTTAATATTCGATGATTATTGTAATTCTCATTAAACGGAATAACTACTCCCTTTGATATGGATACACATCCAGGTATCAGGATATATCTTGCTGTCCACCTTTCTTTGCTTAATAACGGTTCAAAATTATGAAGAAGAACAAAAGCTAAACATATGACTGGCCTAAATTTCTATGGAATTTCATCATGCCCTCTGCTGGCAACTATTCACTGTAATCAAATACTATCGAGATGTTTTTATTTGTCCTCATCCAAGGAAAAAAATGTTTCAGAAAATAGAATCTTGGAAATCTTACCTAAGACATTTTTGTGGAAAGAAAAAGAAAATTGCACATTTATAAATTCAAGGTGACCTTCCCATGCCAGTGTGTATACAGGATATTTAGGATTAAGCAGGAAAAGGAATTCTTTAGCGTCTTCAAATTCATATATAGTTGGAGGCAACATGGATTGAAAGTCGGGCTTTGTACGCGTCCATCGACCGCTATCTTGGAATTTTATCGTGATTGTACACCGACATGTAAGCAGCTATTGCAAATTATACCATATCGAAAAAAAAAGGATGACAAATTCAACGTTTCAAAGAAGCAAGCAAAACTATACGCTTGTCTAAAATATCGGGGTTAAATTTTAAAAGAAAAATGCACATTCATATAAGGTTAACAAATTAAAAAATCAAAATACTGTTTTTATTTCGTGTGCGTTACCAGGAATTTATATTGATTGTTACTTATAAAAATGATCATTACATAAAATATAAGCTAAGGGAGAGATTTACGGGAAAGCATGACTAAACTCGTTTACGATCGAGAATCGAAGCGGACACTTAAGTCTGGACATTACGTTCATATATGGACATAAAATAAAATAAACAATCGCACTATCGAATAAAAGAAAAGAAATACCAGCGTGCTATTAAACCTGTTGGATGAAATCACTTAGTAAATACAAAAAAATATAATTGAAATCATTTATAAATTAAATAAATCACATGGCTTATACACATTAGATAAGAGGATAAATGCTTTAAATTATTATATTGAAAACGTTAAATACCATAAAGATAAGAGAGAACAAAGGGCACAATTTGACAAACTCTAAAAAATATCTTCAGACTTATCGAGCGGAAATTTTGCTGAATAAAGTATTTGAAATAAATCATTAAACCTTGATATACAATAGTACAAGTCATGTTGAACTTACAGTTTGAAAAGAAAACAATGGTGAAGAACTAAAAGGAGATGGAATATTTAAAGCGTGAAGCCTTAAATACAGAAAATATAATTGAAGACATTTATAAATTAAATAATTCGTATGTCAATGCTCATCAGAAAAGAAAATAAATGCTTCGAATTATTATATTGATAAATGTTAAATACTATAAGGATAAGAGATAACTGGGAGAACAATTTGACAAACTCAAAAGAAATATCTTCAGACCTATCGAGTGGAAATTCTGTTGGATGAGAATAAATTAAAAAAAAAAAATATTATTAAACCTTAGTATAAAATAAGTCGCATTGGTTTTTACAATTAAGAAGGTAATGGTGAAAACAAAAAGGAAGATGGAATATTTAAGACGTGAAACCTTCCCGCAAGAGCGGGGAGGATAGCAAAAACTAACCTTTCAACTCAGATGCTGCCAGAGAACTGACTCCTAGTTATTTTATACCTCCCACCTTGGAATGCCCACATGTGTTTGACACATGTCCACCCCAAAATACCTCTCTTCCCCACCCCCCATGCACACGTGTTAGCAGGAGGGGGAAACACATGTGTCATGTGTCCCTAAGGACTCCAAATTTGGAACTCGTGGGAAATTCTCAGGTTTCTGAGAAAGCATTGTTCCTAGGCCTAAGTTCGCGTCCCAATATTTCAGGATCCATATAAAAGGAAGAAATTATTTCTCCAACATTTGAAACTTAGAATTAAAATGTGGTACACACCACCCATAAAATGTTTTTATTAACTCGAAAAATTGAAAGGTTAGAATAATGTATACGCTAAGCTCAGAAAAATAACGATCATTTCTTCTATCGTGTGAAACTGAGAAATAAAAAAAAATCAATGTGTACACTAGACATAAAGTTAATTAACAATAAAGGTTAAAATTATCGTTTACACTAAAGCATAAAATACCCTTTTCAACTCGTGGAATTGAATGGTTAAAAATAACGATATTTCTTTTATCGTGTGAAACTGAGAAATTGAAAAAAAATTAATGTGTACACTAGACATAGTTAAAATAACAATAAAAGGTTAAAATTATCGTATACACTAAAGCATAAAATACCTTTTTCAACTCGTGGAATTGAATGGTTAAAATAACGATTATTTCTTTTATCGTGTGAAACTGAGAAATTGAAAAAAAAATTAATGTGTACACTAGACATAAAGTTAAAATAACAATAAAAAGGTTAAAATTATCGTATACACTAAAGCATAAAATACCTTTTCCAACTCGTGGAATTGAATGGTTAAAAATAACGATATTTCTTTTATCGTGTGAAACTGAGAAATTGGGAAAAAATTAATGTGTACACTAGACATAAAGTTAAAATAACAATAAAAAGGTTAAAATTATCGTATACACTAAAGCATAAAGTACCTTTTTCGACTAGTGAAATTGAATGGTTAAAAATAACGATTATTTCTTTTATCGTGTGAAACTGTGAAATTGAAAAAAAAATCAATGTGTACACTAGACATAAAGTTAAAATAACAATAAAAGGTTACAATTATCGTATTCACTAAAGCATAAAATACCCTTTTCAACTCGTGGAATTGAATGGTTAAAAATAACGATATTTCTTTTATCGTGTGAAACTAAGAAATTGAAAAAAAATTAATGTGTACACTAGACATAAAGTTAAAATAACAATAAAGGTTAAAATTATCGTATACACTAAAGCATAAAATACCCTTTTCAACTCGTGGAATTGGATGGTTAAAAATAACGATATTTCTTTTATCGTGTGAAACTGAGAAATTGAAAAAAAATTAATGTGTACACTAGACAAAAAGTTAAAATAACAATAAAAAGGTTAAAATTATCGTATACACTAAAGCATAAAATACCCTTTTCAACTCGTGGAATTGAATGGTTAAAAATAACGATTTTTCTTTTATCGTGTGAAACTGAGAAATTGAAAAAAAATTAATGTGTACACTAGACATAAAGTTAAAATAACAATAAAGGTTAAAATTATCGTATACACTAAAGCATAAAATACCCTTTTAAACTCGTGGAATTGAATGGTTAAAAATAACGATATTTCTTTTATCGTGTGAAACTGAGAAATTGAAAAAAAAATTAATGTGTACACTAGACATAGTTAAAATAACAATAAAAGGTTAAAATTATCGTATACACTAAAGCATAAAATACCTTTTCCAACTCGTGGAATTGAATGGTTAAAAATAACGATATTTCTTTTATCGTGTGAAACTGAGAAATTGAAAAAAAAATTAATGTGTACACTAGACATAAAGTTAAAATAACAATAAAAAGGTTAAAATTATCGTATACACTAAGGTATAAATACCTTTTTCAACTCGTGGGTTTCTATTTAAGCCTAACGCAATAAAATTTAGCTTACAACGTTCTTTTATTTTAAACCTAACGTAATAGAATTTTAGCTCACAACGTTTTTTTTTTTTTAAACTTAACGTAATAAAATATTTTTGCTTACAACGTTTTTTTTTTATTTAAACCTAACGTAATGAAAATTAGATATGTGATGGTACTAATTTTTCTTGATCTCAGGGTTTTTGTGGGCCTACTTCCTGCAAATTACTTTGCAGTTTTCGGGAGACTCTGCCCCACGCTGGGCGCCAAATGTAAGATCCGTTCTTAGCGTCCCATTTGGGGACATCCCTATGCCAATCCTGACTAACTCAGTGGACTAAATTTTTCCTTTTAGCATATATGTGCAGAAAATGTAACACACGCCAAATGCTTACATCAACTTGTATATCAACTTGGGTTAAAACTCAGATACACACGTAATAGGATATAGCGAACACAAAAGATCCATGTTTAATACTTAATATGTAATTTGTTTCAGGGTAAAGGTATCACACACATATTTAAAATAATAATAACTCAAAAGTTTTATTGTTATCTCAGTGTACAAATCTCAATTATGGGTAATTCTACATGGATAAAATTTATTGTTTAAGGATTTCAAGCAAGAATGAGATTTTATACTTATTAGGAACATAAATATGCCTTTCTCAACATATAAAAACATGCCATAATTGGCAAACCTACCAAATAATACATAATGAACATGACGCTTTGTTCTACCTTGGTAAATTTCTTACAAACTTTCGTTTGCAGGCCGTACTTAATGAACATAAAATCTAATTTCCTTTTAAACTCTAAGGCCTCATACAAAGGGCAAAAAAATATGAAAATTTCATACCTATCGAAGTAAGTTAAAATATGTCTTTCTGACATATTAAAGTAAGCTTAAAATTAACAAATAAAAGATGTTAACATACCGTTTCTACTGGATACCAGCGTTCCCACCGGTCGGCCATTTCGTCCGCCTCCCGTTCAAAAACTTGATCAAAACTGCCGTTATCTTCAAAATAACGCTGCGAGGTAAGTCCTCAATTTTTACTACAGAGTGATAAAAATAATTAATATTCCTAGAATATAATAAAAAAAATAAATATTATTAATTTTAAAATAATATATTATTATTTTTAAAAGAGAGATATCGAAATAATAAATATAGATGCTTAATCCTTTGAGAAATTTAAAATTCTTCTTTTCTTTTCAAGAGAAAAGTTTGAGATAATAAAAAAAATTGATAAAATAAGGATAATAAACTAAATAATTTTATCTTTAAATTTAAAGTAATTTCTACTTTAGGAAATTCGAAATTAGGCTCCTTCTTATTAAAAAGGTTTGAGATAATAATAAAATTGATCAGATAGGGATAATAAAATATAAATTTATGTCGCAATATCGTTGCGGAATTTCTTGTTGTTGGATGAGAATGGTGTAGATTGTTTGAAGCGCAGTCGTTTGAGTGGAAAGTGAAGCATACAGTGGGGAATAACCAGGACACGTGATGAGGTTTTGAAAATAAAAGGCAACTGGTCGGAGGAAAGAAAGGCTTTGGAGAAGATGGAGCGGATTTTTACTATTAACTATCTGATCACATGGCGGTGATTGACTTAGCTGATAAGGATGAACGGGGGAGGTCTCTAGAGCAGGTGTAACCTCGGTGGGAGCGAGTCGATAACTGTTGATGCTATCTCGGTGGGAGCGAAGTCAAGACTGTAGGTGCTATCTCCGTGGGAGCGAAATGAAGACTGTAGGTGCTATCTCCGTGGGAGCGAAGTGAAGACTATAGGTGCTAACTCGGTGGGAGCGAAAGAACAACTGTCGATGCTATCTCGGTGGGAGCGAGTCGATAACTGACTATCATTGGTTCTCGATTTAACACGAAGACCTTTCTTACTTCCCATTGGTGGAAAGGTGTGACGTGGCGGTTCTCTATTGGCTGACCTTCTGAGGTACTACTCTCTGGTTGGTCTACGCTACTTCTTTTGTCTTAAGACATGTCCCAACCTGACCAGGAAGTAATAGTTCGTTCAACTCAACTTTTATTAGTTCCGCGATAATAAAATTGGATGTAATTTTGCTAATGGTTGTGCTAACTCTTAAGCCTCTTTTCTAGGCCTTGCTTCTAGGCCTTTCTATCCTCCAGTGTTACCTCTGTTCTTTTATTGAAACAAATCATACATTTTGTACATATTGGATTAGGTTGGTATCTAATTATACAAATTATGACTGATGCGCCCCCTACATGTGAAGAATTTATGAAGGGGTTTTAGTCTGAATAAGTTCTGTACATCAAAGAAAATAATTTTGAGCGAAAATTAATTGGTTATAGGGAGGTTATATACAACATTAATAAGGATATAAGAAAAAAAAGTAGTGTTAATGCCATATAGTTGGTTGTTAGTTAATAGAAATCAAAATTTTATAAAGGTGCATCATATGTTGAGTACTATGGTACATAAAAAAAAGGAAAAATTGCCTAACTACATTTTTTGCTCGAAATTGGGAAGGGAAATCGAGGAAATTTCATGAGGTAATTTTAAAATCAAAATAAAAATAAAATAAAAATAGTTGACTGAAATCAAAGTGAAGGCGTGGTTGGAAAAGAAAAATGCCTTGTTGCGTGAAAAAAAAAGGGAAAAAAAATGCTTTGTTTGAAAAAAAAAAGAAAAAAAATGCTTTGTTGCATTGGTGACAAAGAAAAATGCCTAATTACTTTTTGCTCGAGTTTTGGGAAGGAAAACGAGGAAATTTCATGAGGTATCAAAAAATAAAAATAAAAGAAATGTTGAGCGAAATCAAAGTTGAATGCTTGGTTGTGAAAAAAAAATGAAAAAGGTTTTTCAAAAATAAAGGATGACTTAATGTCTTAAGTTTAACCGAAAACCAATGTGTTTTCGTTGATAAATGGAACTACGATAAAATAAACTTAGTGGTAACTAACAAGGTAATTAATGGCTAAAATAAGTGATATTAATTGAATAAGTTGCTAAATTGGTTAAATATTTTAATTTTAATTTTAAAAATAGTGAAAATGGTTAATATATAAACAAAAAAATATAGATATTGTGGTTTGAACCCGTTTTGTATCTACATGCCCTGATCTAGATGTCTTAATTGATTAGTTATGCCCTGTAGGATTTCTTTTGTCTTTGTGTGTATTGTGGAAAATGTTAGACGTTTTTGTGTAAGAAATATGTGAAACGAATTCTATGTGTTGTCGAGATCCTAAGGTCTGTGATATCTACGTGTAGGTGGAATATGTAACGTTTTTTGGGAGTCTGTAAAGTAATTATGATTAATTATAATAGGGATGTGAACTCATTAAGATGTGTTGGTACGTCTTGTGTGAGTGGAATTGTATTTGTAAAAGTCGATATGTAGCTGGAATAGGGAATGAAAGATTGGTGACATGGAGAAATCTGTGGATGGGGAAACGCGGTGACCTATTTTTATGTGCCGGCCAAGAGAGGTTCCCAAACTGGCGGCATGTAGAAATCCCCAGCTTGACCTCCATTTAACTGCTGGTCGAGGGAGATGGTAATTAGAAACCGGACATGGCGTACGGGGGGAAATTTTATTGCCGCGGGGAGCTGCTTCTTCCTGTCTCCTAATTGCTTTTGGGTGCGACTCGAATTTTGTTAGTGGAGTGGGATTTCTTTCTTTCTTTCGGCACTGGTTTGTTACTTTTCAGTTACTTCTATCTCCTCGGAATTTATTTAGATTTTCTGCAAAAATGTTTCCTAAAATTATAATAAGTTTTACAAATGCTTGTCCAAAATGAAAAACTGCCTCTTGCAGCTCGAAAATTCTATGAGGGGGCATGATATAGATTAACAAATAACTAAGGAATAAAACTGGGATATATTTGTAGGGTAGGACTAGCAAACAAAGGATGAAAATCAGATGAAAGATAGGGTATCGATACATGTTCTTCCATATTGTTGTAAATGGTGATTCTGAAATATTTGTTCGAACCTTATTCAATGTTGATCGTTCAATTTCGCACTGCTTGTTATTGTTGGGAAGTGGCGTGTATCTTTTTTGGGATAGAATGATAGGATTGAAATGATGGTCAGGTTCGCAGTTCTTAACGTCGGGGAAGAATGGTGCAAATCGCCTTGTTGCAAAAATGGCAGGGTCTAATGCCTGAAAGGCTCGCTGTTGGTGGGTTTGAACCTTAATGGCTCTGCTGGGAATAATTCGGGTGTTAAATGCTTAAAAGGGAACGTGTAATCGGGTTTGTGCTTTATATTACATGTGCTAACGGCGGGCGGTGATATATAACGGACTGTTTCTGTATACAGCTTAAGCTTGTTGACGTGGATCGTATCAGTGTCACTTTGAAGAGGTTGATTTGGTCGATCTATACGGACCACATTTGGTGAAATAATTTCTAATATTGTGTGTGGTCCTGTGAAATATGGCGCGAGTTTCCCTGTATTGGGGTGGTGATATAATTTAACTAACACTAGATCACCTACTTCGAAATGTGGTTGTTTGTGTCGTTGATCATAAATGTTTTTGTCTTGTAGATGCTTGTTTTGTGTGCGTGTGTGTGCAATCTTTCTAGCCTTGTCGATCTCTGGGTAAGGTGTATTGTGGTGGTTAGAGAGTTCTGGGGGTAGGATGCCAAACATTAGGTAAATGGGTGGAAAACCTGTGGTAGAGTGTGGGGTTTTGTTATATGTGACTGTAACTCGTTTGACCAACTTGGTCCATGCGATCTTAGGATTTTCTAAATGTAACAGCCTAAGTTTTCCCGTGAGGGTGGCGTTCAGACGTTCACATAGACCGTTGGCTTGTGGATTGTTGCTGGTTGTGAGTAGTGGGTGGATGTTTCTATTAAGTAGGAAACTACGAAATTTTGGCGAAGTGAAGGCAGGGGCTCTATCCGTAAGGAGGCGTTTCGGAGAACCATCCTGTAATACTCGCTTAAGTACCTGTTGGTAGGTGATGATGCTGGTGGATTTAGATGGAAAAGTCCACGCGTAGCGCGAAAAATGGTCGACTACAACATGGAGGTATATTTTGGTGTTGCCATATTTGGCAAATCCTGCTATGGTGTCTAGGGATAAAAGGTCAAAGGGTTCTTTGGCTTCCGGAGGTTGACTTAATTCCCCGTAAGTGGGTCCCAATGGACGTTTTGTTAATTGGCAGGTGGGGCAGGTCTTAACCTTTTGTTTAATATCTTTGTACATACCTTGCCAGTAATATTGCGTGGATATGAGTCGTGACATTTGTGAAATACCGGGGTGATTGTATTGTGTGTGTACTGTTTGTAAGAGTTGTTGTATGAGTGGTTTTGGAATTATAATCTTGGTTACACCTTTTCGGGAAACTGTATGTAATCCATTACGATCAATGGTCAGGCTAGACTCTCTCGATGGAAGAGGTTGGTGTGTCTTGATAAGGGACGCGTCCAAAAATCCACAGAACGGGTTACGGGACAAAAGATCCGCCTCATACTGTTGTTTTCCCTTTATGTAGCGGACTTCGTACTCGTAACTCGATAGCCGTAAACTCCATCGAAACAATCTGCCGGACGGGTTTTTGATGGTCTTCAGCCACTGCAATGCGTGATGGTCAGAAAATATAGTAAACTTTCTGCCCATCAGATAGATGCGAAACTTCTCCACACTCTCAACGATTGCTAAGCACTCAAGTTCAGAGATGAAGTAGTTTTTCTCGTGTGGGCGCAATGTTCGGCTGAAAAACTGAACTGGATATACGTTCCCGTCAGGGTGAACCTGTTTGAGAATGCCTGCTATACCGAGGGTGGATGCATCGCAATACACTTGGCATGGCAGACCTTCTTTGTAAAGGTGTAAAATGGGGTGTTGTGTGAGGTTCCCTTTCAGGTCAATGAACGCCTTTTGGCAAGCTTCATCCCAGATCCACACGACATCCTTTTTGAGGAGGTTATTGAGTGGTGCTCGTAAGCGAGCGTAGTCCGGGATGAATTTGTTATAGACGTTCACAGCGCCTAAAAAGGATTGTAGTGTTTTTCGGTTGTGTGGTTGTTTAATGGCGTGAATGATGTCTGTGTTGCGTGTGAGCGGTGTGGTTGTACCAGCTGTGATGGTGTAGCCTAGAAAATCTATGGACTGCTTAAAAAATTCGCATTTCGCGAAGTTAAGTTGTAACTCCTCTGCTTCGCAAAAGGCGAAAAATTGTCGCAGGTGGTTTTGATGTTCCTCCAATGTGTTGGAGTAAATGATGAAATCATCAAAGTAATGTGCCACACAGTCAAGTCCGTGTCTCTGTAGGACCTGACTAATGGCTCGCTCGTAGATCTTAGGGCTGGTTTTTAATCCGAAAGGTAATCGAGTGGGTTGGTATAACCCTTCGAGGGTGGCAAATGCTAACAGTGGTCGAGAATCGGGGTGTATTGGGACTTGCCAATACGCAGAGGATATGTCGGCCGTGGAGAAATACTTGGCCTGTGCGAGGCGGTCGAGAATATCCTCGATTCTCGGGAGGGGATGGACATCAGAGCTAATTAGCTCGTTCACCTTTCTATAATCGATACAAAACCGTTTGGTCTTGTCGCGCTTAGTGACGAGGGTGACAGGGCTCGAGAAAGGTGAAAAAGATTGTTCTATAATGCCATTCTCTAGCATTTGTTGGACTTGATTACGGATTTCTTGTTGGTCACATATCGGAACACGATATGGCCGTATGGTAATTATTTTGTCGGAATTCGTGGTTATTTTTACTGGTGGAATCCTTAAACGTGGTACGTTGAATTTGTTCTGTGTGAAGATGTGATTGTATCTTTGTAACAGTGTTGTGAACTGGGGTGTATAGCGAGTGTCAGGTGATGTGTTGTAGTATGCATGTGGCAAAGGATTTTGTTGTGTATTAGTGTGAGTGTCGAGTTTGTCGCGTTGATTGGTTATGTGACAGTTGTGTGACGGCGTGTGATCACCTATGTGCTCGACATGTAAGTTATCCTGCTGTATGGACATGTTTTGGGCATGTTTTTTACAAGTTGAAGCCGTTGTGGCTTTGTTATTTGAGGGCATGTAAAAAAGGCAATTGGCCTTAGTGAAAAAATGGCATGTAGATAAGGGGGTTTTTTTTCAATGAATGCACGCAATGGTTGTCATAGGCGGAAGGTTTGGCTGTATGGTAAGATCTTTGTGACATCGCCTGACATTGCCAGTAGGTGCATACATTTGGTACATTGTTAAAATGGTAGGATGGGGTAGACAATGGGGCGCCCAGCTGGAATATAGTGCATTTATTAAAATCTATTGCTAATTTGAATTTGTGGAGGCTATTAAGGCTAAGAATTCCAAATGGTATCGGTGCATTTACTACATGGAAGTTTTCTCTTCGGGATATTTGTCCTATGGTTAGAGGGAGAGACAGTTTACCCATTGTTTTTGCAAAACCATCTAGGGTTTGGAGGTCCAGTGAATGTCTCTTGAGGGTTGATTTAGGCAGGTGAGTTTTTAACATATGGTAGAGGTTATATGGCACTATATTCAGGCTGGCGCCTGTATCAATTAAAAAGGGGCATGGTATATTAGGGGCTAGGAAAAGTTTGACAGTCAGTTGGGTTAGGGATCCTACCTCAGTCTCGAAAAGTCTGCTCGGCTGGGGTGTCTCTGGCTTGAGATGGTTGCTGGGGACTCGGGACTGGTTGTTTTGGGACTGTTTGCACTGTCCTGGCGCTTTGATATCGATTGCTCGGGACTGATTGCACTGTCCGTTCTTTTTCATGGGTCGCCGGGACTGGTCGATGCCGGCATTCGCTGTGCCAGTGTCTCGCGCCGCAGAACTTACAGTTGGACGGTGGAAGAGGTGCATTCCATGTACTGGGGCGTCGGGGTGTGTTGTGGTACGGACCCGACATTGTGGGCGGTTGGTCCTCTCGGTGTCGCGTTGTCGGTACACTGGGCCCGTGGATCCGCTGCACCAGTCGGAACCACTCTCCTAGGTTCTCGGGAGGCACTACGCGGACTAGGCGCTGGTCGGAGAATGGCAACCCTTCTGTCAGCGTCTCGAGGATCACCTCCTGCGGGAGTCCTAGTTACAGTCCCATGGCGGTTTTCTCCCGGTAGTAGGTCTCTAGCTTGGCTTGTCCAGTAAGTTTCATGGCGAAATATTTCGCAAAGGACGCTTCGCTTGACTTAGGGTAGAGATCTAAGAGGATTTGTCTCACCTGGAAATAGCTCCGGTCGGCCAGCCGAAGTTTCCTGAAAAGTTCCAGGGGTTGTCGCACCAGGTAGTTTGGTAGACGGAGTAGTTTTTCTTTTTCTTCTATGGCGGCGTCTTCCATTTTCCGGTCGAATGCTTGGAAAAACTGGAGCGCGCTGTATGTTCCATCGAAAGGCGAGATTGTCGGTCCTGTAGGGTCGCATGACCTACCCTGGGACAGCGCGGCGGTGAACTGCTGAATGACATCCGCTAGAGGACCCGTCTGGTCTCCGCCGGTCATTTCCTGTCAGCTGCCTTCTTCCCTTTCTTTCGTTGGGTCGTCCTTCTTTACGCCGATGGAATCCTGGTTAATCTCCATCTTTTTATCCTGTCGACTTAATCCGTCTGTCGCAATATCGTTGCGGAATTTCTTGTTGTTGGATGAGAATGGTGTAGATTGTTTGAAGCGCAGTCGTTTGAGTGGAAAGTGAAGCATACAGTGGGGAATAACCAGGACACGTGATGAGGTTTTGAAAATAAAAGGCAACTGGTCGGAGGAAAGAAAGGCTTTGGAGAAGATGGAGCGGATTTTTACTATTAACTATCTGATCACATGGCGGTGATTGACTTAGCTGATAAGGATGAACGGGGGAGGTCTCTAGAGCAGGTGTAACCTCGGTGGGAGCGAGTCGATAACTGTTGATGCTATCTCGGTGGGAGCGAAGTCAAGACTGTAGGTGCTATCTCCGTGGGATGGAAGTGAAGACTGTAGGTGCTATCTCCGTGGGAGCGAAGTGAAGACTATAGGTGCTAACTCGGTGGGAGCGAAAGAACAACTGTCGATACTATCTCGGTGGGAGCGAGTCGATAACTGACTATCCTTGGTTCTCGATTTAACACGAAGACCTTTCTTACTTCCCATTGGTGGAAAGGTGTGACGTGGCGGTTCTCTATTGGCTGACCTTCTGAGGTACTACTCTCTGGTTGGTCTACGCTACTTCTTTTGTCTTAAGACATGTCCCAACCTGACCAGGAAGTAATAGTTCGTTCAACTCAACTTTTATTAGTTCCGCGATAATAAAATTGGATGTAATTTTGCTAATGGTTGTGCTAACTCTTAAGCCTCTTTTCTAGGCCTTGCTTCTAGGCCTTTCTATCCTCCAGTGTTACCTCTGTTCTTTTATTGAAACAAATCATACATTTTGTACATATTGGATTAGGTTGGTACCTAATTATACAAATTATGACATTTATTTATTTTAAATTTAAAGTAATTTCTTCTTTAAGAAATCTGAAATCAAACCTCCTCTCTTTAAAAGAGAGCTTGAGATAATAATAAAATTGATCTGGGTATATATTTAATTGATTTTATTAATTTTAGAATAAAGAATGGGCTTGAAATTTCCCTAAAGGCAATATGATGTTGGACGTTTCGTTGCATATAAAAGGGTGATTGGCGAATCTATTTACAGGGCAGGACTCGTGTCATCTCCACCTTTCTGGACTTTAAAGGCATAGGTATCATCTCCAGCCTTCTGGTGTAGATCCTCCGCTGGACCTCCCTGCAATGGGCTCCAGGATCCTTGGGCAGGACTCGTGTCATCTCCACCTTTCTGGACTTTAAAGGCATAGGTATCATCTCCAGCCTTCTGGTGTAGATCCTCCGCTGGACCTCCCTGCAATGGGCTCCAGGATCCTTGGGCAGGACTCGTGTCATCTCCACCTTTCTGGACTTTAAAGGCATAGGTATCATCTCCAGCCTTCTGGTGTAGATCCACCGCTGGACCTCTCTGCAATGGGCTCCAGGATCCTTGGGCATCGTCGGCCACCGTGGTGGGGTCTCCATCTGGACACCAAACACTTTCGGCGAGACACTGTGTATATATATGATGTAAATGTTTACATCTTTGTTGGGTCTGTTTGGTGGAAAATCTGCCCCAACATATGTATTTTATTACCTGAATATTTACATCTATTTACAGAGGTCCGCGGGTGTGCCTCTAGCTTTATTGATTCTCCTTTGGCATTCACCACCTGTCCCTCCACTACCATGTAGTTGATACAGTTTAGGAGAAGTTTATATCCCTCAACTTCGGTCTTATACCTTTCTTGTAAAGTTCCTTTCTCCTTTCTATTAAAATTTTTCTCTGCTCTCTAATCTGGGGGCTGTAATCCCTGCTCATAAAAATTTTGAGTATTCGAAGTTTGGATGAGTCCTTTAGAAGACTTATTCTGGACTCGTGATCAGGAACTTCAATCAGAATAGGCGCCTTTGGTCCCCTGCCCAGGCGATGACATTCGGCAATTACCACATCATCAGTAATCTGCATATCTTCCGCCATTAACTTCTTGACCTTTTGTAGCAGCAATTCCCGGCTGTCAGTCTCTGCTGATTCGATGCCATATATTATTAAATTATTTTCTCGGGCTCGTCTCTCCAAAGCCTCCGCGCGTTCTTCCAGATTTCTTATTTTTAGGGTATTGTGAGAAATTGACCTCGTGTTAGTCGTCAGTGCATCTGTTCACGAAGCTATAGATGTTTCCATTCCAGTCATTCTTCGATCCCAATCCTCCATCTTCTGCTTAATATTGAGCAACCTTGCATCAATTTTCTCTCCCAATCTTTTCACTTCAGCCGAAAGGTTAATTATCAGTAGCTTTAAATCGTCCACAGGGGCCTGGTCCGGAGTTGAGTAAGGCAAATTTGTCAATGTGGTCTGTCTTTTCGGCCCTGGATTTAGTTCTACACATCCAATTTTCAGTAAGGCCGTGATCACTTTCAGCCAGTAAGCCATCGAACAGTACATCAAAGTTACACAAGTTCTATCTCCGTAATATTTCATCTTATTGAGTTTAGTCTTAAAATCGGCGAATTTTACCGTAAGCTCTATTGGCTTTGTTATGCAAATCACCATATATAAAACAATCATCAAATATGCAAATTTTGTAATTAATCTCATTTTGTTTCACCGTTAACTTTATTTTACTTTTCAATATGATATATATAGTATTATTTAGAATATCGAATTTAAAAGATCAAAAAGCAAGGAGAAAATATTTTTAGGTCAAAAAAGAAAGAAAAAAAGTACACTTATCTGGAGCCGTAGCGCGGTGCGACCGTCCAGCTCTGCCTCCTTGCGGCGAATCCAACTTAATCTATATAAATACCTTTAATCTTCTTATAAGTGCTTCAGTTTTCCGAACAGAATAAACTTCTTGCTTAATCTTCAGATTAAATATTTTCGTTTTTGAGCTTTATATCAATAAACCACGCTCTGGTACCAATTGTTGACTTTGCTTAGTATTATTAATGAAACTGATTCCAATAATTATTAATTAAACATTAATTTTTTGATTAACAAGAGAGATAACAAAATATAAAAAGGAAACTTATATTGAAAACAAAGGAACTCTTTTTTCTTGTTTTTTAGCGCCTATTTTCCCGTGAGCTTACACACACTCCGTGGTAACAAATAATTAAAATATGTACAACATGAAGTTAGGGAATGGAATTCCTCTTCCATTGCTTCTTTCCATTGGTCTGAAAATGTGTTTATGGCTTCTCGATATGTTTTAGGTATGTTCATGGAAGTTGAAGATAGTTCGGTTACATTGGCTGCGTTTCTTTCTTTAATTCTTTCAGATCGTCTTACACCACTTGTACTCAGCCTCTCTTCCTGCTCTTGTAGATTGATGAGATGCTTTGCCTGAATATCTTCATTAGTTCTTCCTGCAATACGTCCGGGTTTTCGAGGTAATCCTGATGATTCAGGTATTGCTTCAGGGTTGTCTAGAGTATTTAGTTCTTCTGGAGTAGAGCCCATGGTATGTGTTATTTTAAAGACATCTGATTTATGTTGTTCATTTCTATAGATAATATGATCTTGGACATGTTGGTCAAAAACATTAGAAGTCAAGAGATCAGAGCCTTTTGAATTTTCATCAAATTTGACAGTTTGAACTTCGTGTATTTTTCCATCTTGTGGATCATATATTCTATAAGCTTTTCTTTGTCTGGAGTAACCGGTGAATATTCCTTTTCTTGCTCTAGAGTCAAATTTATTTCTTTGATTTTTAGGAATGTAATAGTAGGCAAGACTTCCAAAGATTTTTAAATGTGCTACTGATGGTTTGTGTCCAGTCCATTTCTCTATGGGAGTTTTCATGTTATCATTCTTGGCCGGTGTGCAATTCTTCAAATAAGTGGCTGTTGCAATGGCTTCCGCCCAAAACTCAGTTGGTAACTTAGCATCAAATAACATAGTTCTATATCAATCTAGAAGGGTGCGATTGGTTCGTTCTGCAATTCCGTTGCTTTGTGGTGAATATGGAACTGTTATTTGATGGTGTATTCCTTCATTTCTGAAAAACTCATGAGAATTTTTATTTGCAAATTCAGTTCCGTTGTCCGATCTAACATTTTTGATTTTAACATTAGTTTCATTTTCTCGATGATTTTTAAATTCTACAAAAAAAAATCAAATGCATCCTCCTTTGATTTCAAGAAGTATACAAAGATTTGTCTACTATATGAATCCACAATAACAAACAGATATTTTGCACCACCCAGTGATTTGGTTGGCATAGGACCACTGAGATCCATGTGTATAAGTTCTAATGGCCTTTCAGAATGATTATTCTCTATAGCTTTGAAAGGGTTTTGGGTTAGTTTACCAAGGATACATGGTTCACATTTTTCGAGATGTTGACAATCAAAATTAAGTCCTTTTACCATATTATTCTTCATCATTTTATCCAAATATTCTTCGTTCAAGTGTCCTAGTCTTCTATGCCACATTGTCTTAGCTGAACATTTATCTTCTGCTTTTAAACAATTATCTTTAGTGCTTAACAAATTTCTAGGTAAAGTTTTAATTATAAACATTCTATCTTCTTCATTAGCCTCAGCTATCAAATCTCCTTTAAAGTTATAAATGTTAGCTATTCCTTTCTCAAAATATACTTTATTTCCATTATTAACCAGACATCTGACAGAAAGAAGATTAGATTTAAGTCTAGGCACATAGAGTACATCCTTAACACAAATATCTTGCTTACCTTCACTTGTGTATGTAGACAATTTCACGTGACCTTGTGCTTCAGCTTTTATGAACCTTTCTTCTTCTTCAAGGTTAATTTCATTGTCAATAGGAATCTTGGTAGATGTGAAGAAGAGTAGATCATTTCCGCTGAAGTAAACGCATGTTCAGTGTTAGCAGAACCATTCGCTACATTAGCATGTTCCCTTGAGTTATTTTTCCAAGATGATGAAGACTTAGTTAGCATACTATTTTGTGGATATTTGCATTTTGGTTTATTGAAGTTCGCTTTATCTTGACGATGCCAAAAGTTTGTTGACATGTGCCCAAATTTTCCGCATGTATGACATTTCCCTTCAAATTTGCATGTTCTTTGTATCCCTCGGTCATTTCGAGCTTTAAAAGCTTTTTCATGTTGACCTTCTTTAGGAAATCCCATTGAGTTTAGCCTCATTTCATTTTTTCCTCTTGAAGTGCCTGGAAAACTTCCTCGAGACTCGCAGATCGTTGTGGTCGTAAAACCGCTGCTATATTTTCAAACTTTGGCAACAAACCTCTCACTACATGATACACCATTTCCCTTGGTGAAATAGGCTGTCCCAAGTTAGCACTTCTGGATGCAATATTTCTGGCCCTTGTTATTGTAGGCTTCAATGCCTTTATTATTTCTCATTTGAATATTTTTCAATTCAAGTCCAATGTCGATTATTTTATCTTCAATATTTCCAGTATGGATACGCTTCAGTTCATCCCACACAGTTTTAGCATTTGTCTCTCCTATAAATATGTCAGCCTGCTCAGGTGACAAATTTACTATTATTATTCCAAACGCCTCATCATTTTTATCCTCCCATTCTTTGAAAAATTCTTCTTCCTTTGAATCTGCCATTCCACGGTTAGGCTTAGGCGATTCGATCATTTTTTGAACAATTTTTTGCTTCTCAAAATTGTTGATATTTTAAGGGCCCATATGTGGTAATTTGAAGATGTCAGTGGCTCTATTCTATTCATCGAAAAATATTCTGCCATTTTAAAATATATATATAATCGTACTCAACCTTTCTTTCAAAAAAATCGGCTGTTTTTGTTACTTCTATTAGTACATGTCGAAATATATATTGTATTGATGACTAATTGGTAGGCTAAACTCACAGAAAAAAATTAAAACCTGCCACGGCAAACACCCAAACAAAAATACGATATTGAATATAATTAATATAAACCTAAATGTTAACATACTTTTTTAAGTTTAGAAATTTATCCTTAGTATTTCAAATCCTTCTATATAAGGTTCAACCTCCATTTTATAATATAGTACCATGGGAAAATCTCAAAGTGGATTAACAAAGGAAATTCTTAAAACAACAATTTTGTTGGGTTGCTTTCTTTAATGATATAGTTTATAATCATTACCTTTATGAATTAAAAAAAAACACATACACATTATTTCAATATACTTTGTGGGAAATTGCAAAACGTGTTGGACCTTTAGACATCTGACCAAAGTGAAAAACACATCAAATATGATATATTCAAACACAGAATTTGATTCCCAATGGGGTGTATATATAGATTTCCATGTTATTTACCAACCATAAAAACAAATTTTGAATGTCTAGTTTGGTATAAAACAAAAAATACAAAATGGTAAAATTGAAATGCATATGAAGTTTATTAAGACTAAAACTACCTGTAATTTGGAACAAAGGTACATTATATGCATACTTTATAAACAGCTCTTTCCTTCAAATTTCATTTTTATGCAAGCGAGACCACTACTTTAAAATTTACTGATGTATATAAAAAAATATAACAAAATAATTTTTATTCTTTGTTTGGAATACACTATGCATGGCGGGGATCGAAGGTTTACAAGATAACTCGACACACCATACAAAATTAAAAATCGTAATAACTTACCATTGTTATTTCTTTACATACCAATCTCGGCCCATCTCCCCTCCTCGGTGGCTTCATATCAACTGTCCGGCTCTTTAGTACCAACTGCCTAATTTTTTTTTTAAATCACGTGCCTCAAAAATTTATCATCTTCTTTTTACAGAGTAAAAAGAATAATTAATTTAATTTCAAAGAATATATTCGAAAATAAAAATAAAAATATTATTCTTTTTAGTAAAAGAAAATTTAAATTAATAATAAAAAATAATAAAATGTAACAGGTCGATTTCTTGAGATTTTAATTTAGTAATTTCTTCTTAAAATTTTTATATTGTTATCTTTAAAAATATAACTAATCTATCTAGAATTATATATATATAATTAATTTTATTCTTTGGAATAAAAAATAATTTTAGAATTTTCGAGATGGTAATAAACTTTTTAGACCTTTCTTCTTGCATATAAAGGAAGGGATAAGTTATATACATATATACATATGTAGATTCTGTACTTTCTCCATCTGGGCCTTTCTGCAGCGGGCTTCGGGATACAAGCCCAGAGCTAATTCAAGTTCTCCATCTCTTAATTCTCCTCGTCGTTGTCCTTCTGTGGAGGGTTGGTCAGTTTGGAAAGGGTCAGTGTCATCTCCAACTGGGCGTCTTCCCCGGCTTTGGTCTTTGGAGCATCGTCGGCCATCTTCTAGCCTTTCTTCGGTGGGGAATTCTCCATCTGGACAACAAGCACTTCGGCGAGACACTGTACATACACTGCGTGACATTGAAAATGGAACACCAAGAAATAGTGGCCAGAAAGTGATGAAACTCGGCAGACAGAGAGAGACAGGGACGAACAATAAGTGATCTTTATTTCAAAATGATAGTCATAATACAGAGCGAGAACGGCGTCGGCTTAGTAGCAAGTAGGACCACCGCGGACGGCGATGCACGCAGCAACACGTCTGGGTAGAGAGTCAATCAGAGTACGGATGGCGTCCTGAGGGATGGCTCTCCATTCCCTCTCAACCATTTGCCACAGTTCGTCTTCTGAACGCGGCTGTGGCAAGGCATGCAAACGGCGTCCAATGATGTCCCAGACGTGCTCGATTGGTGAGAGATCAGGAGAGTACGGTGGCCAGGGAAGCATCTGTACATTTTCAGAGCTTGTTGGCTAATGCGAGCAGTGTGCGGTCGGGCGTTATTCTGCTGATAAAGGGCATTGGGTACCCCCTGAAGGTAGGGGAGTGTCACCGGTCGCAGCACATCATCAACGTATCGTTGGGCCGTCATAGTGCCCTGAATACGAAGTAAAGGTGACCTGGAATCATACGCGATTGCGCCCCAAACCATGATTCCACGTTGTCGCACGGTGGGGCGTTCCACAATTGCTGCCGGATTGGACCTTTCTCCACGTCGACGCCACACGCGTACACGGCGACTATCACTGGACAAGCAGAAACGCGACTCATCTGAGAACACGACCCTGTGCCATTCCGTCATCCACGTCGATCTAGCCCGGCACGATTCCAAACGTTGGCGCCTATTCGGTGGGTCAATGGCAGTCTTCTTAGCGGACGGCATGAATGCAAGCCATTAACAACCAATCGACGGGAAATGGTTCTGGTCGAGATGGAATGATCTAGGGTGTCTTGCACATGTTGCAGGATCGCGGTACAAGTGGCTTGTGGGGCCGCCACTGCTTGTCGAAGGATACGCCGATCCACACGTGCTGACGTCACTCTGGTTGCACCGGCATTCCTATAAATTGCCCCATTTCCTTGTTCCAACCATCTTCTCCACAGTCGGTGCACCGTGGACGCACCAAGGTGTGTATCAGCTGCGATTTGACGTATGGACCAACCTGCCCTTTTCAGTCCGATCACCATGCCCCTCGTAAAAGAATCTGTCTGCTTGAACTGCCTCCGTTTACGATGACCTGGCATTCTCTGTTATTACACGTGTCTTTTGACACAAGAACAAAATTTCTACAATGATTTTCCTTGAAGAAATAACGACACGAATACTGTCCTTTCTGCAAGTTCCTTCCCTTATATCTTACTCCATGTGCGCACGAGATCTGCGCATTTTACATCATTTGCATAACTCGGTTAGGCGCGTCTACCCTGAAATTTGCAAAATTTTCTGGCCACTATTTCTTGGTGTTCCATTTTCAATGTCACGCAGTGTATATGATGTAAAAATGTTTATGTGGTGTTTTGCATAACAATAGTTATGTTTTAGATAAATTGTCGAGATATGCAAATAAGGTTTTGCATAGTGTTTGTTTGTTGTTATTATGTTAATTATTTGTATGTATATATATGTATCATTAAATTGTAAACAGTCAGTCAGATTAGTGTTATGAGCGAATAAAGATTTTATCTCAGACCTAGTGGATCTCGGTGACCTGGTGTAGTGTAGAGACACAACAGTTTACATCATTATTGGGTCTGTTTTGTGAAAATATGGCCCAACAATTCCTCCCCTGCCAGAGTGAAAAAATGTGTTTTATTCCAATTCAGATCTGTTCATGACCTATGATAAATATGATTTTTGGAAGAAAATACATTTTTTACGATAACAAGTATAAGCAATCACTGCACTCGGGCAAAGGGGAAACAAACAAACAGGCCAAGGCACCTAGAACAGGTTATCTTATAGTAGCATTAAAAGGAAATTTTATCCTACCATTTA
The DNA here is from genome assembly GCA_030710605.1 of Cordylochernes scorpioides. Lineage (NCBI taxonomy): Eukaryota > Metazoa > Arthropoda > Arachnida > Pseudoscorpiones > Chernetidae > Cordylochernes > Cordylochernes scorpioides. The sequence continues at coordinate 22,253,772 of CP092884.1, read as the reverse complement.
GTGGGCAATATACTAAGCCCATCTTTCGCTACCTGTATGCCGGAGAATTTGGTCTAGTTGTAAAATGAGTCCATACATTCCCTGCTGCAGCCCTTATAGGGGGAAAATGGGGAAGTGGTCTATACCCAGGTTCTGTACAAATAGACATTTAGACCATTCCAGATAAAACATAGTTATATGGGCGCCAAGGAATTGTGAGTGTAAACGTAGATATGTCCAATTCCTAAAACATATCTATAAAAAAAATTCTTTATTAACTATAAGTGATGAGGTACATGAGGTAATGATAGAATATAAAAAAATGATTATACAAGGTTATATAAGGCAAAAAAATTAGATTGCTATATAAGATCAAAATAACAATAATAATATGGTAAACAAAACGAGGGGAATGAATATATGCCAAAAAAAATTGAATGAATATGATATATGTAGAATAGAAATGACGTTGATATATAAGATATACAATGATAAACAAACAAAAAAATATATGCTGTGGTTAAATTTTTCATTCAGTACATTTGTCTGAAGATGGTAACAACGCTGTTACCGAAATGTCACACACCATTTATTTATTTGGATTTGGTCCCGTTATCTTATGTTTATAATCTATAATCCAAATTGTGCCTTGTCTATATATAAATATACATAAATATAATTAGAAAAAGAAATATACATGGTAAATGGTATATTAAATGAGTAAATACTATATCAGGAGAATAAATATGCACTGAGGGTCATGGGTATTCGCGAGTATATTAAAATCTACATGTACTAATTAAAAGTTTGTTCTTACTCTAACTTGTCACTGGGAGTGTGTGTCTGGCGTGTTCTCCGCCTCTCTTAACCATGATGGTAGTCAAATAGAAAAAGAAATCCTAGTAGTCAATGATCCTCTAAACCAGATTATTCCAAATTTACCTTATCTAAGGTGACAACCTTACTTCTCTATGTTTTTATTTGATCACTGTTACCAACCACTATTATCCACTGTTCGACTTATCTATAGAATGTGTACTTATACATTTAAATCGATAAAATCTACTTTAATAAAATACATATTTTTAACCTCAAAGAGGATAAATGTTGATAACTAACAACCTATGTCTTACTTCTACCTTATGATATATCTTCCCACACTTGACTTCTTAATATCTCTTCAGTATTTGATCCTTTGTTCTAAAAATTTACTGTTCTGGGCTACTTCTCAGCCAAAAAAAAATTTGATATTCAATCTTCCCTTAAATTTCCTCCTTCTGCAAGTCTGGAATACTGGCCTGTTCTGGCAATCTGCTCTGAAGTTCGTTTTTGATGTCCTACTAATTTAAACCCTTTCTTATCATAAAATGAGTTATTCTCATAAAAAATCTACTTACTAAATGGTATTTAGACTTGAACTCATTCTAACTAAACGTATGGCAGACAATAGTCTTTACTAGGTGATTGCCTTTGCTAGCCTGGGGCGATTAAAACACAAAGAATCTGGACAGTCCATCTGTCACTTTGTTATCTGGTACCTAAAATCTGTAGACGGAACCGCCTCGTCTATTCGTAACTTGCCTCCCATTTGCTCTAATTGTTAACTTTCATTAGAAACCCCCTTTGGACTTTGACTTAGAAACAAGGAGTTATAGGGAATCCAATTTACCCACCGCATGTTCCAAGTTTGTCCATAGAGGATTGGTTCCAAGCTGCGCAATATACAGAAGAGCTTCTAACGTGCCAATTTCTCCCAACCTCCCGTCTGAATTACCCTCATCCCCGCCACGCTTAAAGCGTCGAAAACTACGATGTCAGATCGGTTACCCGAGGTTTGTCGCTATGCCCCTGGCTTTACGACATTGGCAACTAAATCCCCCACCTAGCACAAAGTTCACCTGATACCTCTCCGTTCCCTCTCATGAGGAGAAGGTTTGTGGGCTTTTTGGTCTGATCATAACCTCCCGCAATCTTCCAGTCTGAGAATCGAGACATGATCATTATCTACGACCCTTAGAATTCAAGTTGATTACAATGAAATAAAGTAATTATATATATACTTACACAAATAAAAATTATACTTATACTCCTTTAAAAAGGAGGCCTAACAGGAGGAGCGGATATCTTCCTATCGATAGAGTTGTAAGTCCTGTGATTAAAAATCGAACCTATTAAATTCCCTAACACTATTCTAATGTATCTTTGGTCTAACAGTATAATAGTTTTTAACCTTCTACACATTCATTAAACCAATCCATTCATAAACCCTCCCCCCCCCCCCCCCATCATTCACGGTTTGCATATAAACTAAAGTTAAAAGCTGCTACGCAAGCCAAAGTACTATAATTAATATTATCAATAGACCCTAATAATAATAAATCTTTCAGGACAAATGTGAAATCAAATAAAATTAACAAATTAAAACAAATTGGGGGCTAATGCCCAAGTTTATTCAAATGAAAATGCCTCATACAAACTCTATATATAAATTACCTATACTTAAATAAAAATATAGTGATTGTCAACAATCAAATCTGAAATCTAACCTATCATTAAAATTGTGCATCTAATAGTTTGAAATTCTTCTTCTTATCTTGACACTTGGTGTCTAAACAAAATGAATAATCGAAACTAGCACTTAAATTAGAGCGAATTGAACTTCAAGCTGTAGGCGCCATCCCGACCAGAAAGCCACAGATAAACAGATTATAAACGCACAGGATATAGAATCCGAGCTCCCCAGTAGAAGGAATACCCGGAAGACGACGGTACTCTCTGTTATATGTGTTGTTCACTATTATGATTTTGTTTTAATAAACGCTACTAAATTATTTCATTGGATCCTCTCTTTCTTTTTCCCAGTAAGAAACGCCTACGGAAGCCAACAGAAATTCAGAAGTGGGATAGTCCTGAAGAAAATTGAAGATTCACTGGAATAATTTGGAAACGAGAAGGACGTGGCGCGGTGACCGATCAACGTAAGAGGAGTTGCATGGTATGTACGAAATTTAATTACCTATTCCTAAAAGTATTATTACAAGTCACCTCGACAAAAGTATTATCGCAAAGTATCGCGGTAAAAGTATTATTACAAGTCACCTCGACAAAAGTATTATCGCAAAGTATCGCGGTAAAAGTATTATTGCAAGTCATCTCGATAAAAGTATTATCGCAAAGTATCGCGGTAAAAGTATTATTGCAAGTCATCTCGATAAAAGTATTATCGCAAAGTATCGCGGTAAAAGTATTATTGCAAAATCATCTCGATAAAAAGTATTATCGCAAAGTATCGCGGTAAAAAGAAAAAAAAGTATTGTCTCAAAATTACTAAAGAAAAGTTGATTTCGTTTAAAGAAATAATTGAAACAGTACGTATCTGGTTTAGTCAGTTTAATTTGTTTATTTTAAAAATTTTTGCTTTGTTTATTTTTCCTTTTGAAAAACATGACTTATTTAGCGAAAGTAAGGAAATGCGATTTGAGCAAGTTGGCGTATGAACTCGGCGAGGTAGTACCGCCAGAGAGCAGGATCGTCGACTTAAAACACCTTATTTTGAATAGCCAATCTTACGAAGAAGAATTCGCAAAGCAACTGTTGGAGACTCTGATCGAGGATCGGGAACGAATCGAGGAGCGGGAACGAATCGAGGATCGGAAACGAATCGAGGATCGGCAACGAATCGAACGGGAACGAAAAGAACAAATGGTAATGGAATTCGAGCTTGAGAAGCTGCGCATCCAGACTACACGCGGAAACAACGATACGTCTCGAAGTACCAGCAATGACGCACATTACGAGATACGTAAACTGATGCCCAAGTACGAGTCGAAGGACAATGATTTGAGTTTTTACCTAATTCTTTTCGAAAGACAGGCAAAGCGACTAGGATTGGATGAAGACCAATGGGCGTTCAGCCTCCTAGGATTGCTACCTTACGAAATGACTCAATTAATCGCTCGGGAGACAGAAGAACAAAGCGGCGATTATAGGTTCGTGAAAAGGTTGCTCCTAAAACGGTACAAGTTGAGCCCCGAACAATTCAGACAAAAATTCGAGTAGCACGAGAGATCTCAAAAGGGTTCCTGGAGAGACTTCGCTTTCGAATTGCGAGGATATTTCAACGAATGGATCGAAGGAATGAACGTGGAAAATTTCGACGCCCTAAAGGATTTGTCCGTCACTAACCAGCTAAAGAAAAAAGTTCCAAATGTGCTGCGTAATCATCTCATTGACGATTGGACCAAGTTAAACAACCCAGATGAGTTGGCGGATAAACTGGACGAGTACGAAAATGTTCGCACCGAGATGGGACCTCCGCATTGGAATGCGAAACACCTCATACCACCGTCGTTTCAGCAGAAATCTGCGAGATTCCCCAACCAAAGCGAAGTTAAAGAGACTAAACAAGGAACGAATGTTTCGGGTCAAGACGCTGCAAGGAACGAAATCAGTGAAACGTACCCTAACACCTTGAGGAGAATGGTCAACCGTACGATCAGAAACGACAAGGGAGAACCGAAGTGCTTCAACTGCAATCAGTTTGGACACATTGCCAGAGACTGCCCAGCACCCAGGACTACGTTGACATGCCGAGGATGCGGTCAAACGGGACACAAGGAAAGGGATTGCACAAGACCCAAAGAAGGACTAAAAGTAGCCAACCTGGAAGTCGAAGGACTGGAGACTGTCCCGCCAGATGTATATTTGAAGGATGTCAAGATCGACAACAAGGAAACCGTGAAGGCAATGATAGACACCGGGAGCAGCAGTTGTCTAATGAGAGAATCGGTCGCAAGGAGGATCAGCGTCGACATCGAACCAGACTCGACTAGTCTGTACGGCATCGGTAACCAGACTGCACCAGCTGCCAGGACCGTTGGGAAGACGACAGTCGACCTGGAGATTGATGGCATCGTCGGAAGGGAAATCACTGTATTCATTGTCAACGATGATGCCCAACCCTATGACCTATTAATTGGAAGAACATGGACAGATCTGCCCTACGTATCCTTCGCCAGAATTGGTAAAAAAAACTTGCATATTGGCTATTCATCCGAATTTCCGTTTGCTAATCTGCAAGAAGAAATCAAGTCGCGTCGCATCGAACTGAGGGCAACCGAAACTGTTCAGTTGGAGAGCGACTCCATTAACTTTACAAGTGCAATCACAGACGAGGTAAAGGACGGATATGTATTGTTCACAGGAGTAGATGACGCCTGTGTCGATTCCCTATTGGAAGTGGTCGATGGAAAGACGACCGTACCCATCATCTCAGCTGGCAAGGGCAAGTTGAGAGTAAGGAAGAACCAATGTGTAGGGCGAGTTGAACTACTGAACCTTGATGATATTGTTGTTAACCTGGACGTCGCAGAGGATTCGTTTCAGACTAAAAATGAAGAGAAGAGGGAAGGACAAGACCAAATGAAACGTAAGCGCCCCATACTGCCTGAGGACATCAACGTCAATCATTCTCTGACTTCGAAAGAGAGACAAGAAATCCTAGATGTAGTAAACGAGTATAGAGACTGTTTCGCTCTTGGCATGGAGGAATTAGGGTGCACCGATGTCACCAAGATGGACATTAAGGAGGTTGATGGAAGCAAGCCAGTCTGTCTGACCGTATAAGACGACTGCAAGTGAACGCGAAGCAATCAGGGAGATTGTCAGAGAGTGGAAGGACAATGGAATAGTCACGGAAACTAGATCACCCTACGCTAGTCCCGTCCTACTTGTGAGGAAGAAAACTGGAGATCATCGTCTGGTGGTAGATTATAGGAGACTCAACATTCAAACAGTTAAGGACAAGTTCCCATTACCAAGGATAGACGACCTTCTGGAAGGCCTAAGGAATGCGAAATTCTTCACCACTCTGGATCTGGCGCATGGATATCTGCAGATACCACTGACCGATAAGGCAAAATTAAAGGCAGCATTCATCACCCCAGATGATACAGGTCAATTCGAAAGGATGATTTTTGGACTCGCCAACGCACCAGCTGAATTCCAAAGACTGATGCACACTGTCCTAGGTCCGCTGCTGAACAAGAAGGCATTCTGCTATCTCGACGACGTGATTATCCCGGCAAAGGATTGGCGGGAGATGATCGAAAGGTTGAGGGAAGTCCTCGAAAGAATAAGATCAGCGAAGTTGACACTGAAACCCTCTAAATGTGAGTTCGGAAGGAGGGAAGTTGAGTTCTTAGGGTATGTCATCAGTACAGGCGGACTTAAGCCAGGCCCAAGAAAGATCAAGGCGATAGAAGAATTTCCAGAACCCAAGAATGTCCACGACATACGACGCTTTCTGGGACTGACGAACTTCTTCAGACGATTTGTAAAGGACTTCGCGAGGAAAGCAGAACCGCTAAGCAGACTTACGAAGAAAGGTTCACAATTTGAATGGAAGGAAGAACAGTGAAGGTCATTTGGAGGACTACGAAAGGATCTGGTCGAATATCCGGTACTAGCTCATTACAACCCTGAACTCAAGACAGAAGTACATTGCGATGCGAGTGCTGAGGGATTAGCAGGAATGGTGCTACAGATGGACGAAGACGGCAAATGGCGCTTGGTCTACTGTGTGAGCAAGAAGACAACAGAGGCCGAGAAGATGTACCACTCAAGCAAATTGGAGCTGATGGCGATAGTGTGGACCTTGGATCGACTACGTCAGTTCCCCGTAGGAATCAAGTTTACAGTGGTTACAGATTGCCAAGCACTGGTCGACATGAACGCGAAGAAGACTACAAATCCTCAGATAGCGCGATGGTACAATCTGATTCAGGAATACGATTTCGAAATTCGACATAAACCAGGGGAGAAGATGGCCCACGTAGACGGAATGAGTAGAGCTCCAGTCGACGACCCTAGAGACACGATGGAGGAAATCGTGGAGAAAAACCTTGAAGTGTGCTTCGCAATCACACTGGAAGAACAAATCTTGATGATTCAGCATTCCGACCCTGAATTGAGAGACCTGATCCAGATCTTTCGAAAGGAACCGTGTGATAGGACAGTAGGAGAACAAAATAGAATTAACGACTACAGCTACAAAGGAGACAGACTTTTCCGCATGGTGAAAAATGTAGAAGAGGAACGAGCCCTGTATGTTATACCCAAAAGTATGAGGAAAAGCTTAGTTGTCAAATTCCATGATCTAATGGGACATTTTGCGACTGATAGGACTGTCAACAAAATTGAGGAATTGTACTGGTTTCCTTCAATGAAGAGGTACGTTCGACGCCATGTGGCTATGTGTCTCGAGTGTCTATTTAACAAAGTTCCCGGTGGAAAACAACAAGGCTTCCTACATCCCATTAAGTCAGGCAAGAGACCGTTTTCCATCGTACACATGGACCACGTAGGCCCCTTCGTAAGAAGTACAAAAGGTAACCAGGAACTTTTAGTGATTGTCGAAAATCTGACAAGATTTGTCCGATTAAGCCCTGTAAGGAATACATCGACGCAGAACGTCCTGAAGGTAATGAAAATTTTTGTGAACGATTTCGGACTACCCGACAAGATCATCAGCGACAGAGGGTCATGTTTTACCTCAAGGCAATTTGAAGAATTCTGTCGAGGAAATGGAATACATCATACTCTGAACTCTACGAAACATCCGCAAGGGAACGGGATGGTCGAAAGAGTGAACCGAACAGTATTGTCCACTATAGCAACCAGTATCGAGGATCCGCGACGGAAGGATTGGGACCTGAAGATCAAGGAGGTAGAGCGAGACCTGAACAATGCGGTGAACAAGACGACGAATAAAACACCGTTCGAAACACTCCACGGCTATTCCCCTCGATTCCACGATGGGATACTTAGAAGATTAGCCGACGAAGACGTGGACCCATGGACCGAGCCGGATAGAATTCAAGAGAGTGTGAGAACCCAAATTGAGAATAAACAAGAAATTATGAAGACATACTACGATAAGAAGAAGTCCGTACAATCCAATTCGAAGTAGGAGAAATTGTAGTGATGAGGCATGTACCCAAAATGACGGGTGAACCAACCAAGGCACAACCCAAATATCGAGGACCTGTGATAATTACCGAGGTTCTGCCAAGCGACACGTATAGAGTGACTTAGTTAAGCGAAAGAACCAGTGGACAGTTCTACACGACAACGGCCCATATCAGTCAACTGAAGTCTTGGCACAGTGAAGAAGATGATTCAGCTACAGAAGAAAGTCCGGACGAGGAGCCAGAAGTAGAAGATACCCCCCGACGCAACCCACGACGTTCCTGCAACGCAAGGTTCAATCGAGGACGATTGAAATCCAGGAATGGCCGAATGTAGGCGCCATCCCGACCAGAAAGCCACAGATAAACAGATTATAAACGCACAGAATATAGAATCCGAGCTCCCCAGTAGAAGGAATACCCGGAAGACGACGGTACTCTCTGTTATATGTGTTGTTCACTATTATGATTTTGTTTTAATAAACGCTACTAAATTATTTCATTGGATCCTCTCTTTCTTTTTCCCAGTAAGAAACGCCTACGGAAGCCAACAAAGCATTTACCTCATTGCCATGTAGGATAAATTCCCAAGTGTTTGCCAACCTTACTTCCTGTTCAAGGTTATTGGCGTCTTCCTTTCTCTGATTTTCAGCTAAACTCCCCCCGATACTGGAATCATAGGGCTTTTAATACCCAACCATTTTTGGAGTGTAACAACAGAGATCACTTGTTATCCTATTTATCAACTCTTAGATCACAACTGCCCTACATACTCTCATCAGAAATTCTCCTTGGACTGCATTTTGGACACAAGGGATTATAGGGTGTCAATATACCCTACGCATGTTCCAAGCCTGCCCATAGGGAATTGGTTACAAGCACAGCAGTTATCTAGTGCATCTAAGTTCCCTTACCTATATTTAAAGTTGAACCAGAGTTCAGATATTATTTGCCTCAAATAAAAAATAAAATAAAATAAACTGTTGAACTCACTTCAGTCTTAAATCACTTTCTGGTACTAATACAGAATTGTAGCTAAAAAAAAAGAAAACTGAAAACTCTTTATAAAAATCACATTCTAACACTAAAAACAAAAATTGTAGCCTTAAAAAAAAAAAGAAAACTGAAACTCTTTAAAAAATCACATTCTAACACTAAAAACAAAATTGTAGCCTTAAAAAAAAAGGAAAACTGGAAACTCTTTAAAATCACATTCTAACACTAAAATAAAGTTGTAGCTAAAAAAAAAGAAACTGAAAACTCTTTAAAATCACATTCTAACACCAAAACAAAGTTGTAGCTTTAAAAAAAAAGGAAGCTGAAAACTCTTTAAAGGAAAAATTCTGGATTCTCAAAAAAAGGAGATTACATGTTTGTTATTTAATATAACCTAACATAATAATTAATATGGACTTATGCATATAAATTAGTGCATACAGTTAGACAAATCAGCTTATACAAACTCTCAGTGCATATTTGTGCTATTTACAAATATTGGCCCCTAGGCTAAAAACAAATTATCCATTAAAACACTAAATGATGAAGAGTCTAAATTGCTCTATTAAGGCAATAGTATTATAATATAATATATTATTGTATAATATTAAGGCAATATCTCCTTCACCGTCTCAAAGGCAGTCTGCTCTACTGTACCCCAAGTGAATCTCTGTTCCTTCCTTAATAAACTGCTCAGTAATCACAGCAATGGACTACAGAGCAAAGTGTTGCTAGGTAATCACAGCAAATGGATTACAGCATGGGGTTGCTAAGTAATCACAACAATGGATTACAGCATAAGGCTGCTCAGTAATCACAGCAATAGATTACAGCATGGGGTTGCTTGGTAATCACAACAATGGACTACCGCATGAGGTTGCTAGGTAGTCACAACAATGGACTATAGCATGAGGTTGCTAGGTAATCACAACAATGGACTACCGCATGAGGTTGCTAGGTAATCACAACAATGGACTACCGCATGAAGTTGCTAAGTAATCACAACAATGGATTACAGCATGAAGTTGCTAAGTGATCACAACAATGGATTACAGCATGAAGTTGCTAAGTAATCACAATAATGGATTACAGCATGAAGTTGCTAGGTAACCACAGCAATGGATTACAGCATGAAGTTGCTAAGTAATCACAACAATGGATTACAAGATGAAGTTGCTAGGTAACCACAGCAATGGATTACAGCATGAAGTTGCTAAGTAATCACAACAATGGATTATAGCATGATTCAATAGTCTTAAACCCCATTTCTTTAAAAGCAAATCAAATATTTACCTGGGATCAAATCCATGAGTCTAGTCCTGACATATCTGGAAATCCATCAATTATCCTTTTTATATCCGTCCTTTATCTATGATTCTTTCGTCGCTTTCGACATCTTTCAACACCTTTTCATCCATTTCAACATCTCTCAACATTTTTCAACACCCTTTTAACACCCTTTTCATCCCTCTGGAGTTTCCTCGAAACCCGTCATTGGGAACGAATCCCGATATTACGCTAGTCCACTTTGATATCTCAGGAGTCCTTTCTGGGAATCTGCTCCTCCCCTGCCACTTCTTATCAAAGCTAACGACCTACCCTCCTATTTGAAGGGAGAAAATTCCTCTTATTCTGTCTCCCCCTGACCTTCCCCCCTTTTTGGAGATAAGCTTATCTCGACGGCCTTAGAAATCCTGTCTAAGCTGGTCAGTAAATACTTTACTGTTGTCACTGGGAATTTAACAAGTCAATCTGATTTAGTACTGTCTCCAACTAAACGGGACAGGGCAACCTTATCATGGAAAATAGAGATATATATGTACAAAAGGTCAGTTGTCTTACAACTTCGCTGAACAATATTCTCTTCAAGAATTTATGCAAGCTTTTTACAGAATTGTAGGTTCTAGATGCTAACTATAGCTTGGTATAATCTTATAAATATTGTACGCTGGCTGAATCAGACTATGCTAATCCTCTCGTCCCAAAAAAAAAAGAAATTTTTAACATTGTTGACAACTCTTAACTCACAGGATATAGCTCATAGAATTAGGTCGCTTGTCTAAGACATATTCATGCGGGTGAATGAAGCCCTTCTTTCAGGTCATAAATGTTAAACTGGGAACAGTTGATCTAGATAAATTTTATTGTCATGCGTCTTTACTTTATGCAACAGGAGATGTCGCTCCAAAGGACCTTAACATTAGGGCCAAAACTCGTTGCTCCTTTCAGAATGAAGTGGTTGTCAAAACATTGATGTGGAAGAAATCATATATTTGACCAGTGTATATTGTTGAATTTAAACTATGCCGTCACTCTTATCGTCACCAAGATACTTTAGGGTGTTACTTGGTCTCTTTGTTGTTACACGCGAATCCCGTCCGGTATTCAATAAGATATCAATGGTGATCTTTGTCACGTCTAGGAGGCCATCCCTTATGCGACTAAATCAACTTTCTCCCAACTTATAATACCGTCTCATCGCGGTAATTGAAATTAACTGGAACCAAGGAGGAATCTTAATCTTGTATAGCTTCGTTAATTTTATTAGTTCAACTGTCTTCTCCATATCTTCTTAATACACTGGTCTGACACACTACACTTCCCTTAATCAGTAGCAACTTCAATCAATCCCAATGAGAAGGTCACTCTAAGGCGTCAGTTCCTTGTTAAACTCCTGTATGGTTCCAAAAAAAAGAAAACTTATATATTCCACAGTGGTATCTGCTCCCACTGGTATTAGTATCCAATATGGGATCTTTCTATTTTATTTATTCAACTGTTATTAGTTGGATCACTGTAATCCTTTTCCATCACTATCCCCAGACCCCCGCGCAAACATTGTCTTTGACGTGACTAATTCCTTAAAGTTCTGCTTTTTGAACACCCTGTTAGTTAGAATTGTCTTAATTAATCACTGGAGTTATCTGCGATGAGTGGATTGAGCCTCCTTGTCTAGATTTCACTCTAACTCCAGGATCTAGACTGCCCAGACCTTTTACGAAAAAAAAACTATATCTAAACACTATTGTCATGGAAAGAAACCACACGTCTGATTCACGAGCATAATTAAAGCTTGCCTCTATAAAACAAGATAATTATAAGAAATCTGTAAATTCATATAATGAATCAGCATTATTGAAATATCTTTCTCGTTTTCTCTATGGGAAGTAGGTTTTATTTAAAAAGAAATACTCAAATCCACACCATTAGAATACCCATGACTTTTGTTGATATATATTCTCATACATATGCCATGACAAAGCAATCCTTTTCCCGTTAGTGTTGAAATAAATGCTCAACTCGTCTTATTTGATTTCTAGAGAATCCTTACTGAACACGAATATCCATACCTGTGCCAAATTATAATAAAGAAAAGGCTAAATATATACGGGCTTAAATTTCATTGTATCTGATCAGACCTTCTGCTGGTGATTATTTATTGTAATTAGATGCTAATAATGATGTCTTTATTTGTCCTTATCCTAGGAAAGGTGTTTCAGGAAAGTGGACAGAATCGTTGGAAATTTCATTTTACAAAAAGGCTGAATTCTTAATTATGACATATTGAGGTGACCTTTTATTATTGTCTATGGAATATTTCGGATTTAAGAGGAGAGGGGATTATTTAACGTCCTTAATCTTTTATATAGTTGGAAGCAACATGGCTTGAAGGTCGATCGCCGGGCGCGTCCCATCAGCCACCATCTTGAAATTTTATCGTGACTGTACCATCACGCAAATGTCTATATTGTAAGTTGCACCAGAAAAGGGGTGGAAAGGTGTCGAAATTCAACACTTGAAGGATTATATTAACTAGGAAAACAACCCGGGTTATCGTGATACTGGTATGTAAAATGTTTGCAATAAAATGTAAAGAGAGTTAAAATCCTCTGGAGAATATAAGTATAAGAATTTAAGACATGCGAGGATGTGTTTCTTAAAGGTTTTAATATGGGCGAGCTTTCGGGTTATTAACCCTTCTACAGGACATCATATCTGAGTAAAACTACATCTTATATACATATCCATATTGAGAAAATTAGCATATATACAAGAAAACTATAAACATATTAACAAAATTGGTGAAAAAGTAAAAATAAGAAAAATCTGCGTGTTCTGAGTATGCTAAGAAGTAAAATCAAAAATAGTTGTACAAAAAGGATACGGTTCAATTTAGGGCTGCAATAGTAAAACGATCCAAAATAAAATTCTCTGGCAATGGTCACCTAAGGTACACTATGGCAATATTGCATTGTATATATCAGGGATGTCTATGTGTCTGTTAATACTGTTATGTCTTAAAGAGAGCAACGCCTCGACGACCAACCTTCTGTATTTGTTCGTGATTCCTGAATAATATGCCTGTGGTTGAGAGGTATCGAAAGAATGTGCTGTCTGTCTAAGGTGTTGTACTATAAGGGATCTAGGTTCATTGTTTCTGATGTTTCTATGGTGTTCATCCATCATATCTTTGATTCTACGGCCTGTTTCTCCTATATACAAACTATTGCAATCTGAACATTTTAAGGAATATATGGAGTTTGTAAAGTATGGCAGGGTAATGGAAAACTATTTCTGGTGATGGGGTTTCTAACTATTGTTTCTAATTTAGGAGTATTGGTATAGAAGGTACGTATTCCGTGTTTGTTTTTTAAGTATCTATAGCTATGTTAACACTGTGGGCAGAGTAAGGGATGATGCAAGTCGCTCTATAAGTCTGACTGCTTAGCTGTTGTTGTGGATTGTAAAAGTGTCGGAGAATGAAGTTTCTGGGGTAGCCTGAGTTCATTAGGTGATTAACCACGATCTGGGTCTCTGTATGTTTGAATTCAGACGTTGAACAGTGAGTAAAAATACGTTTTGAGAGGGTTTTGACCGTATTAATTTTATGGCTAAGGGGGCAGTATGAGGTATAGTGTATATAGGAGGGATGAAAGGAGGGCTTATAGTATACGTTGGTAATATACCTGCTATTTTGTTTTGTGATCATGATATCCAAGAATGCCAAGGAACAATTGTTTTCTTTTTCGAATGTGAATAATAGTGAATTTAATTTAGTATGAATACTGTCCAAGGATTCTATATTAATTATGCAGAAAATGTCGTCTATGTATCTAAACCAGGTATGAATATCTGCTGGGAAGTGACTTGTAATTAAACTGTCAATTTTTCGCATAACTATTTCGGAGAGTGGTGAGGACAGAGGGCTACCCATGGGAGTACCCTTGGTTTGCCTATAGTAACATTTATCAAAATTGAAAATACTATTGCTTAGACAGATCGAAATTAAGGTGGAAAACTTATATATCAAATCTGCTGTGTACCCATGCGTCCGGAGGAATTCTTTGGTGCATTCTAAGATGAGGGAGTGGGGGAGACTGGGGTATAGATTGATGACATCAAAAGAGATCATAAGACTGTTGGGGACTACCGGTAATTGCTGTATATGGTCTAAGAATTTAGGTGTGGAAGAGATGGACGTCGAGGCGGCGCCCTCTTTAAGTATGGGTATGATTATCTTAGCTAAGTACTGAGCTAGCGGGGCTGTGGGGAAGAGGTGAAAAGCTACTATTGGTCTAAGGGGGATATTTAACTTATGTACCTTAGGGAGGCCGTAGATGTAGGCCTGACCATGCAGATTCGAAAGGAAACCTTGGAGTTCATCAGTTGTTATGATCCTGTTCCTACATAGGGTCCTAAGTTCTTTTTTTTTATTTGGAATTCGAGGTAGTATGTTCTTCCACTGTGGCCGGGGTGAATACATCTGAGTTGCTCAAGATTTGATTCATTCCTGAGATGTAGTCCGAAGTGTTCATAATGACGGTTCTGGATCCCTTATCTGATCTTGTGATAACTATGTTATTATTTTTGGACAGAGTTCTTATAATTTGGTTGGTATGATGGCTGTTGGCTAGGTTGTTTGTAGGACTATTTAAAACAGATATGACGTGGTTCCTAACGGAGTGTTTATCCTGCATGTTTAGGCCGGTGATGGATGTCTCTATACCTGCTATTAATGGAATTTTGTCCAGTTTTGATGGGTATCTGTGTTTGAGCCCTTTCGAAAGTATACTGACCTGATCAGGGGATGGTACAAAGCTAGATAAATTCAAAAAAGATTGTTGCTGATCCTGGGGAGATAGAGGTACTTTGTATTTCTTAGACCAAAATGAGAGCTTATTGCGATGTCTGATGTCCAGCATGGAGTCTTGGGCTTTTATATCACTAGTGATGCCTATTAGTAACTCTGCCATATTTCGTGCTGGGATGTGTTGTGATAGTATACAAATCAGATCTTTAACGGTTTTTGACAAAATGCGGATTTTTGAGTAACAACCCTTAGTTCGGGCTCTTAGTAATTTGACATGGGTATCTGCTATGGCCATCCTTGAGTAAACGTTTCCGACGGGATCCTTGATTCTGAGGGAAGGAGGGATGAAGCTATGTGATTCACAAGTTTTGTTGAACTGTAGATGTTTCCTCCATCTTGCCAGAGCCAGTGATTTAAATCGGATCATTTTCTTGTAATAATCGAGATCAGAATTCATAATTGCTACAGGTATAAACGAATAACTTTGATCAATGTAAAGAGAGTTAAAATCCTCTGGAGAATATAAGTATAAGAATTTAAGACATGCGAGGATGTGTTTCTTAAAGGTTTTAATATGGGCGAGCTTTCGGGTTATTAACCCTTCTACAGGACATCATATCTGAGTAAAACTACATCTTATATACATATTACCACAGGCATATTATTCAGGATTCACGAACAAATACAGAAGGTTGGTCGTCGAGGCGTTGCTCTCTTTAAGACATAACAGTATTAACAGACACATAGACATCCCTGATATATACAATGCAATATTGCCATAGTGTACCTTAGGTGACCATTGCCAGAGAATTTTATTTTGGATCGTTTTACTATTGCAGCCCTAAATTGAACCGTATCCTTTTTGTACAACTATTTTTGATTTTACTTCTTAGCATACTCAGAACACGCAGATTTTTCTTATTTTTACTTTTTCACCAATTTTGTTAATATGTTTATAGTTTTCTTGTATATATGCTAATTTTCTCAATATGGATATGTATATAAGATGTAGTTTTACTCAGATATGATGTCCTGTAGAAGGGTTAATAACCCGAAAGCTCGCCCATATTAAAACCTTTAAGAAACACATCCTCGCATGTCTTAAATTCTTATACTTATATTCTCCAGAGGATTTTAACTCTCTTTACATTGATCAAAGTTATTCGTTTATACCTGTAGCAATTATGAATTCTGATCTCGATTATTACAAGAAAATGATCCGATTTAAATCACTGGCTCTGGCAAGATGGAGGAAACATCTACAGTTCAACAAAACTTGTGAATCACATAGCTTCATCCCTCCTTCCCTCAGAATCAAGGATCCCGTCGGAAACGTTTACTCAAGGATGGCCATAGCAGATACCCATGTCAAATTACTAAGAGCCCGAACTAAGGGTTGTTACTCAAAAATCCGCATTTTGTCAAAAACCGTTAAAGATCTGATTTGTATACTATCACAACACATCCCAGCACGAAATATGGCAGAGTTACTAATAGGCATCACTAGTGATATAAAAGCCCAAGACTCCATGCTGGACATCAGACATCGCAATAAGCTCTCATTTTGGTCTAAGAAATACAAAGTACCTCTATCTCCCCAGGATCAGCAACAATCTTTTTTGAATTTATCTAGCTTTGTACCATCCCCTGATCAGGTCAGTATACTTTCGAAAGGGCTCAAACACAGATACCCATCAAAACTGGACAAAATTCCATTAATAGCAGGTATAGAGACATCCATCACCGGCCTAAACATGCAGGATAAACACTCCGTTAGGAACCACGTCATATCTGTTTTAAATAGTCCTACAAACAACCTAGCCAACAGCCATCATACCAACCAAATTATAAGAACTCTGTCCAAAAATAATAACATAGTTATCACAAGATCAGATAAGGGATCCAGAACCGTCATTATGAACACTTCGGACTACATCTCAGGAATGAATCAAATCTTGAGCAACTCAGATGTATTCACCCCGGCCACAGTGGAAGAACATACTACCTCGAATTCCAAATACAAAAAAGAACTTAGGACCCTATGTAGGAACAGGATCATAACAACTGATGAACTCCAAGGTTTCCTTTCGAATCTGCATGGTCAGGCCTACATCTACGGCCTCCCTAAGGTACATAAGTTAAATATCCCCCTTAGACCAATAGTAGCTTTTCACCTCTCCCCCACAGCCCCGCTAGCTCAGTACTTAGCTAAGATAATCATACCCATACTTAAAGAGGGCGCCGCCTCGACGTCCATCTCTTCCACACCTAAATTCTTAGACCATATACAGCAATTACCGGTAGTCCCCAACAGTCTTATGATCTCTTTTGATGTCATCAATCTATACCCCAGTCTCCCCCACTCCCTCATCTTAGAATGCACCAAAGAATTCCTCCGGACGCATGGGTACACAGCAGATTTGATATATAAGTTTTCCACCTTAATTTCGATCTGTCTAAGCAATAGTATTTTCAATTTTGATAAATGTTACTATAGGCAAACCAAGGGTACTCCCATGGGTAGCCCTCTGTCCTCACCACTCTCCGAAATAGTTATGCGAAAAATTGACAGTTTAATTACAAGTCACTTCCCAGCAGATATTCATACCTGGTTTAGATACATAGACGACATTTTCTGCATAATTAATATAGAATCCTTGGACAGTATTCATACTAAATTAAATTCACTATTTCCGGACATCCAATTCACATTCGAAAAAGAAAACAATTGTTCCTTGGCATTCTTGGATATCATGATCACAAAACAAAATAGCAGGTATATTACCAACGTATACTATAAGCCCTCCTTTCATCCCTCCTATATACACTATACCTCATACTGCCCCCTTAGCCATAAAATTAATACGGTCAAAACCCTCTCAAAACGTATTTTTACTCACTGTTCAACGTCTGAATTCAAACATACAGAGACCCAGATCGTGGTTAATCACCTAATGAACTCAGGCTACCCCAGAAACTTCATTCTCCGACACTTTTACAATCCACAACAACAGCTAAGCAGTCAGACTTATAGAGCGACTTGCATCATCCCTTACTCTGCCCACAGTTTTAACATAGCTATAGATACTTAAAAAACAAACACGGAATACGTACCTTCTATACCAACACTCCTAAATTAGAAACAATAGTTAGAAACCCCATCACCAGAAATAGTTTTCCCATTACCCTGCCATACTTTACAAACTCCATATATTCCTTAAAATGTTCAGATTGCAATAGTTTGTATATAGGAGAAACAGGCCGTAGAATCAAAGATAGGATGGATGAACACCATAGAAACATCAGAAACAATGAACCTAGATCCCTTATAGTACAACACATTAGACAGACAGCACATTCTTTCGATACCTCTCAACCACAGGCATATTATTCAGGAATCACGAACAAATACAGAAGGTTGGTCGTCGAGGCGTTGCTCTCTTTAAGACATAACAGTATTAACAGACACATAGACATCCCTGATATATACAATGCAATATTGCCATAGTGTACCTTAGGTGACCATTGCCAGAGAATTTTATTTTGGATCGTTTTACTATTGCAGCCCTAAATTGAACCGTATCCTTTTTGTACAACTATTTTTGATTTTACTTCTTAGCATACTCAGAACACGCAGATTTTTCTTATTTTTACTTTTTCACCAATTTTGTTAATATGTTTATAGTTTTCTTGTATATATGCTAATTTTCTCAATATGGATATGTATATAAGATGTAGTTTTACTCAGATATGATGTCCTGTAGAAGGGTTAATAACCCGAAAGCTCGCCCATATTAAAACCTTTAAGAAACACATCCTCGCATGTCTTAAATTCTTATACTTATATTTGCAATAAAATGTTGCTATAAACTAAATATATAATTAAATATTAGGCGGAATTTGCTCACAAGTGCCAAAGAAATAAAGACCCAGTAAATATTATAAATATTTCATAATCTTATTATAAAACTATTTTAGAGGCGTAATATTCTTTTTTTTTTTAATAAAACAATTTCTACTGTCCTTACTGCGATGGAAAAATTAATTTTTCCATCGCAGTAAGGACAGTAGAAATTGTTTTATTTTAAAAAAAGAATATTACGCCTCTAAAATAGTTTTATAATTTGATAACTGATGGCGCTCTAGTACATTTTATAATCTAAATACTTTAAAAGGGAGGCGAATAGAGAGTCAATGAAATTAAACATTTGTCCTGGGGGGGGTATACGCCCTTCGAATCAACAAGAAAATTTTAGAGATAAATAAGTCGCTTTCATAATAATCTAAAGTGCGATATGTAAATATTTGCGATAAATAGATAAGTAATTAAGGGATAAATCACGATATGGGTTACTGGGATAAGTATAAAATAAAGGAATAATCTTAAAGATGATATGCGAATTATATATATAATTATATATTCAATAACTTCACGAAGTTTAAAAAAATGTTATTTATGAAAACATTCTATCGTTTAAAACTAAAAGAATAGACTAAATATGGGGGTGGTCCCTATGCATATCATATCCGTACAATATAAAATTGAAATATGCTAGTCTAATTGCGAGGGAGGTTAAGTTAAAAAATAATGCATATTCACTAAACGCTAGTAAAATATATAAATAAATGAATACTGCTTTATCACTTAATGATTAAATTTGGGCATGACTGTGGGAATATTTTACTAAACCAATATATAAAAGAAACAGGCGGATTACAAATTCAAATAAACTAAGCTAGAAGGTCCATGGGTAAGTAAGACTAGACAGATACAATTATGAATCGAAGCAGACACTTATGTCTGAACATTATATTCATATAACGACAAAAAATTACGCAAATACTTTGAGGTAAATAGTGTTTCGGAAAAAAATTATATGGCGTAAACACTTTAAAAGAGATAGCAGAAAAAAAACTCCGAAATTACGTTTATCTTAGTAAAAACTAAATACCCTCGTGAAAAAAAAAATAAAAAAATAAACAATTGGATTATCAGGAAAATAGAACATACGCTTAAATATGGCTAGCGAAATCCTTCAGACGAATAAAATTTAAAAAATAATATATGCAAAATCATTGTACTTTGGTATAATCTGAATAAAAAAATTATATGGTCTATACATCTTACAGGAGATAGCAGAAAAGTTTAAAAGAAGATGAAATAGTTTAAGAGTGGATACCTCTCGCGTCCGCGAGAGGTAGGGCGGACACTTACCTTTCAGTTCGGAAGGCAGATACCAACTGATCCTATTGGTCACCGCCAGTTCCCGCCTAGAGCCTTCACATGTGTTTCACATGTGTTGTTTCCCCAAATACCTCTATTTCCACCCCCCCTACAGATGTGGCCCCCCCTTACAGATGTGTCCCTAGGGGCTCTATATTTGGATTTTGTGGAAAGCCCTGAGGTGTGGGAAAAACATTGTTCTAGGCCTAACTTCGCGTCCCAATATTTCAAGATCCATATAAAAGGAAGAAATTATTTCTCCAACATTTGAAACTTAGAACTAAAATGTGGTACACACCAACCATAAATTATTTCTATTAATTCGTAAAACTGAAAAGGTCAAAATAACGCACACGCTATACACAAATATAACTCGTGAAATTGAAAAAAAAATAATAATTAACGTATACGCTAAGCTCAAAATATTATACGTGAAATTGAAGAAGTTAAAAAAAATTAACGTATACACTAAATATAAGATAACGCATATCGGCCATAAATTATTTCTATTAGCTCTAAAAATTGAAAAAAAAATAAAATAACGTATACGCTAAACACAAAATATAACTCGTGAAATTGAAAAAAATAATAATAAATCAACGTATACGCCAAGCACAAAATATCTATAAATGCGTGAAATTGAAGAGGTTAAAAAAATAACGTATACACCAAATATAAGACAACGCATATTGGCCATAAATTATCTCTATTAGCTCTAAAAATTGAAAAAAAGTTAAAAATAACATATACGCTAAACACAAAATATAACTCGTGTAATTGAAAAAAATAAAAAAAATCAACATATATGTAGTATATTTTAAGGTAGATAGAGCACAACCTTCTTCTAATATTTATTATAACCCCATATCTGTATATAAAATATATGTATCGAACAATAAAAGTGACAAATAAAGCAAAGAGGTAAAGGTAGATCAGACGACGCCATAGTCCAGACGACAAAGGCCAGACATGATAAACAACCCAGACTAACAGGTGTTTATGCTAATGAGTTCATTCCCCCGTCAGCAGGTGGCCGACACGTGGCCAGACATCATTAATAACCAGCGCTTGACAGGTGGCGTGATTAGGACAGCCAATCAGAACTCGTCAACAAGAGCCAGAGTCGAGTATATAAGCCCCCCAAGATTGGGACAAAGAGAGTAGTTGTTTCAGTTGTTTCAGAGCGACGCTGTCATACGGTCAGTCAGACTTCTCACCCCTATCCGCGATGTAGACTTAGGGCATCCGTGACGTCCATGGTCCGACTACCTTCGTCCGTGGTCTACCTCTACTTCTTGGAGTTACCACCTAGACCTGCCTCTGTCTCTTGCTGTCCCAGTGCGGGAATCCCATCACGCACCCACTACCACGACTGCCCAGCACATTCCACCTCGGGATTACTACAGAATCCGTTAAAGTCGACAGGATGACTGAGGACAACGACATGCAGAGGATGACGGAGGCCGAAGACGCATACGTCGCGGATGCCCTCACCAACATGCAGCCCCACTGCGAAGACACCGTGTAAGCCACCTAAAAGACTCCATGCGAGGACTAGCTGCACCTCGCAGCGAGCAGGTCATCATCGCCCCCATCAACATCTCCTGCGCCGCGAACATCTCCCCCCATCGGCTCGAACAGGCAGACGAGATTCATCGAGAAATCCTGACATTGCCCCGCCAACCAGCATCGACGATGTCCCATGGCAACCACCGCAAAAAAGATCACCAAGCCTCATCGCAGCCCCCTCCACAAGACCCATTCAAGACATCCATCTGGTAGGAGAATTTTCTCTACAGAACTATTTAATGTAACACTATCTCCGTTTGCTCTGAATTAATTATTCGATACCATTTTAATAGCAATAACATTATTATTATAAATCCATCAAGTTCATTATTTTACCATTTTTATAGCATTTCAATTCAAATTTTAAATCTTGTACACCCTCATTTATCAATTTTTACTTTATTTTAAGCAACTTTTAAATTTTAATTCATTAATTTCAATTTTACATAAAAAATCATATTATATTTTAATTCTTCGAATCATATTTTCTAAAATTATTTGTGTGTTTTTTTTAATACCTTAGTTATAGCCATAATATTAATAATTAAATTTATTACACTCTTTATTTTAATTGACCTATTACTATTCAAATTGATATTTCTCAATATTTAAAAGTTTTAAAAACTAGTCCTAGATTTGTATTTTTATAAATATCAATTTTAAATTATCTCATCTCAAAATGTGACTCCCATTTTTCCCACAATTACAAATACAACCATAAATGTAGTATGCGAAAACTAAATATCATACCATAAAATTTCCATACCCCATCGCATTTCATCCCTACCTGTGTTAAATTGTTAATTACAAAAACTACCGAATTTTGTACCCATGCCATAATCTTTTCTCTTAAAAAATTTCGTAAATTCATTATTTTATAATTTTTCTAAACCTAATCACCGCTAATAATCTCCAATCTAACGTTTGTCTGAACATCTTGACGCAAAACTTACTGAGAAACTAAGGTTATTTTCACCTAGAGAATCCCAGAACCTCGTGGACGAAGTTAATCAAGATAGTTACTAATAAATATAAAGACACGCCCCATACTATAACATCCAAAAATTGAAAATTCCCCGAGTTATGTAATAATATAAATCCCAGTATAATAGAAAGTAGAGAAATATCAGTACCACGTACAAATGACAGGCACGACAAAGAGAAAAGGACAATTAATTCCAGACTTCATCCCAACGCGCGCGACAACAAATTCAAGGTCGCACTGATCTCCCCCTAATTGTTTTTTTTTTATACATCGTCTTCCCTTACCTACTTCTAAAGGGTTGGAATGACCTTGTACTCACCATTAGCAGAGAGATAGCCCTATACACTCTTGCCTGACAATCAATCAATTATAGGCCTTCCATACTTCTCTCGTCTCTTGATCATTTTCCATTGGCCTCCTATGCCTTCGTTCTAACCACCCCTCGTCCATCGCAGAGTTCCTGTTTGCCGACTTTTTTATTTACACCCAGGTCACCGTCCCAGCATTCTTTATTTCATTTTTTTTTCCTCAAACCCGGGTTCAATCAATCAATGGCAACAGTCGAGCCCTGTTTTCACAATCTACCTCCATCCTCTAACCTCTTCAACGGTTCCTGAGACTCCTGCTCGTCAACCTTTTTTAATTTTTATTTTTTAATAATTCATCGACCTGATACACTCTTCCTCCCCATGTTAACTCCACACGGAGAGCTTGGATAACCAGCGAGATTTTTTTTCTCTAATGCTCGACCCAGGCCATCACAGCACGATGCGCCCACTCATTTTTCGTTTAATTTTATTTTTCATCTGGTCGAGCTCAATCACCGACAGCAGCGCAGCTCTTGAGTCACCATCTCTTTTTAACCTTCTCTCAGAAAAGATTTCTTTCCCATATTCTCCCATTAACTACCTCTCCTTCGATCTTCACGCCTTTTGCCCATCTGATCTAATGCTACTTACAGAACATCTTGAGATTACTGAACCCTGAAAACAATACTTCGCTCCTAAGCTCGTATTGCAGGGCAGTACTCCTGAGATGTCCTTTGCAGAAACCAATTCAGACCTTCTTCCTTTATTCCTCACTGCGTCACTACCTATCGCAACCTTTTGCATAAGTCAATTTTCTTTTATATTTTATTTTACTCTATTATCTCTACTTCTCCTCCTTCCTGTATTACATCCCTGAAACTATATTGTAAATACTCATGGCACCTTAAGTAACAAAAAACTGTAAATAGTATACCAACTTTCCCAAATATTTACTTTTGCTATTGTGTGTGTTTACTTTAAATTTATCCTTCCTATGTACTCCTCTTATATATTTTTTTGTAATTTTATAATATTATATCAGTGTGTCACCACTACTCCCCTTTATCTTTATGTCTATTCTAGTAACTAATTTGTGCCCCAAATTATTTCCCATTTAATAGGTTTGCTAGCTTTTCTCTCATTTATTGTAAATAGACTTACAGTTTACCTAATTTTGTGGTGTTGGACTTTGTTTTTTAACTTACAGATGTAGATAAAACATTTCAATATTAATCGATAATATCATTTTGTTTATTAACCATCAACATTAATGCCTTCAATTACCAATCAACCCTTTATATATTATTACCTTTAATATTTTTATTTTCTCTTTTCTCATCATGTTCAGACTTAGCATTTTACAACTTCAACTATTTTAGGCACTATTTTAAAAAACCTACATCTAACAATATTTATAATATTTCTTAAACAGATAAAACATTTATCATTTTATTTTTTCTATTAGATTTTCAAAATGTTATTTTTGACGCTTCCCTTACAACCTCTAACTCTATCCCATGAACCTTTCCTCCCAACTTTTTACACCCATCAAGAGATTATTGTTCGTCAGCCATTTTCTTTTTTTTTTTTTTGTTGATTAACTAACTAGAAGACCCTTCCTCGCTGTACATTTCCCAACAGTGAGCTCAGGAGACCCAGTTAGGTTTTTATTTTTTTTTCTCTCATCGTCCGGCTCATCATTTCATTTTTTCATTTTTGAACTTTTTTTTTCACCACACAAGCCGGACACAATCAAAATTGACAGCAATAATTCTCTTACACCCACCTCTCCTTTTCCGCATCCTTCAAACCTCCAACCTTCCAAGGGATTCCAGTTCGCCGAACATTTTTGTTTTTTTTCATTGATTAATCCGACTGGAACAATCCTTCCTCACTATACCATTCCCAATAATGAGTTCAGGATATCCAGCGCGATATTTTTATTTTTTTTCCTCATCGCCCGACGCATCATATCAATTCATCATTTTTTCAACTTTTCATTTTTTTTTTCACAATTCAACCGGGCACAATCATTATGGACAACAGGGATCCCTCTTACCTCTACCTCCCCCTTTTACCTCCATCTATCATCCCAACTCTTTCCGCTGTCTGAGCTAATGATGCAGACGGAATATCTTGGGCCTTCTGTTAATGAAAACAATGCCTCACTTAAACAAGTTCGC
The DNA here is from genome assembly GCA_030710605.1 of Cordylochernes scorpioides. Taxonomy (NCBI): domain Eukaryota; kingdom Metazoa; phylum Arthropoda; class Arachnida; order Pseudoscorpiones; family Chernetidae; genus Cordylochernes; species Cordylochernes scorpioides. The sequence goes on along the minus strand of CP092884.1, from coordinate 22,228,470 downwards.
ATTGCATTGCAGAATGTTTGGGATACTACTTTTGCAGAAACATGCTCAGATACCCCCTTTCCCTTTTTCAACCTTAGCGTCAGATTATAAGTTCAGTCAATAAACTAACTTCATTTTTTTCTCTCATCTTTAATACAATAAGATATTATTTTCCTTGTACGATTCATTTTATCATAGTTACCATTTTGTATTATATACCTTCTCTTAATCTTTTATCATTCATTTTGTACGTTTTTATTGATACATCACCCTTACAACATCTTTCTCTTTTTAACTTGTAACTTCATAATAATTTTAACTAATTTGTATACAAATTATTTCTTTTATTTTTTATAATAGGTTTGTTAGGTTATCACTCATTACATGTCATTCCCCCAACCAAACCTTCATCACCGGGGACACATTCTGTAGTATATTTTAAGGTAGATAGAGCACAACCTTCTTCTAATATTTATTATAACCCCATATCTGTATATAAAATATATGTATCGAACAATAAAAGTGACAAATAAAGCAAAGAGGTAAAGGTAGATCAGACGACGCCATAGTCCAGACGACAAAGGCCAGACATGATAAACAACCCAGACTAACAGGTGTTTATGCTAATGAGTTCATTCCCCCGTCAGCAGGTGGCCGACACGTGGCCAGACATCATTAATAACCAGCGCTTGACAGGTGGCGTGATTAGGACAGCCAATCAGAACTCGTCAACAAGAGCCAGAGTCGAGTATATAAGCCCCCCAAGATTGGGACAAAGAGAGTAGTTGTTTCAGTTGTTTCAGAGCGACGCTGTCATACGGTCAGTCAGACTTCTCACCCCTATCCGCGATGTAGACTTAGGGCATCCGTGACGTCCATGGTCCGACTACCTTCGTCCGTGGTCTACCTCTACTTCTTGGAGTTACCACCTAGACCTGCCTCTGTCTCTTGCTGTCCCAGTGCGGGAATCCCATCACGCACCCACTACCACGACTGCCCAGCACATTCCACCTCGGGATTACTACATATACGCTAAGCACAAAATATAACTCGTGAAATTGAAAAAGTTTAAAAAAATCAAAAATTAAAAAGTTAAAATAACGTATACGCTAAGTACAAATATCTTTTAACTCGTGAATTTAGAATTAAAATAAGGCACACACTAAAGCAATAAATATATTTTAGGTAGAGACATAATTTCTTATCTCAAGGAAATATTTTTATTTGTGATTTTTCGGTAATTTCGCCCCCACGTTGGGCATCCAATGTTATGTCTATTAGTACATGTCGAAATATATATTGTATTGATGACTAATTGGTAGGCTAAACTCACAAAAAAAATTAAAACCTGCCACGGCAAACACCCAAACAAAAATACGATATTGAATATAACTAATATAAACCTAAATGTTAACATACTTTTTTAAGTTTAGAAATTTATCCTTAGTATTTCAAATCCTTCTATATAAGGTTCAACTTCCATTTTATAATATAGTACCATGGGAAAATCTCAAAGTGGATTAACAAAGGAAATTCTTAAAACAACAATTTTGTTGGGTTGCTTTCTTTAATGATATAGTTTATAATCATTACCTTTATGAATTAAAAAAAACATACACATTATTTCAATATACTTTGTGGGAAATTGCAAAACGTGTTGGACCTTTAGACATCTGACCAAAGTGAAAAACACATCAAATATGATATATTCAAACACAGAATTTGATTCCCAATGGGGTGTATATATAGATTTCCATGTTATTTACCAACCATAAAAACAAATTTTGAATGTCTAGTTTGGTATAAAACAAAAAATACAAAATGGTAAAATTGAAATGCATATGAAGTTTATTAAGACTAAAACTACCTGTAATTTGGGACAAAGGTACATTATATGCATACTTTATAAACAGCTCTTTCCTTCAAATTTCATTTTTATGCAAGCGAGACCTCTACTTTAAAATTTACTGATGTATATAAAAAAATATAACAAAATAATTTATATTCTTTGTTTGGAATACACTATGCATGGCGGGGATCGAAGGTTTACAAGATAACTCGACACACCATACAAAATTAAAAATCCTTACTTCATATCAACTGTCTGGCTCTTTAGAGCCAACTGCCTATTTTTTTTTTTTAAATCACGTGCCTCAAAAATTTATCATCTTCTTTTTACAGAGTAAAAAGAAAAATTAATTTAATTTCGCAGAATATATTCGAAAATAAAAATAAAAATATTATTCTTTTTAGTAAAAGAAAATTTAAATTAATTATAAAAAATAATAAAATGTAACTGGTCGATTTCTTGAGATTTTAATTTAGTAATTTCTTCTTAAAATTTTTAAATTGTTATCTTTAAAAAAATATCTAATCTATCTAGAATTATATATATATAATTAATTTTATTCTTCGGAATAAAATAATTTTAGAATTTTCGAGATGGTAATAAAATTTTTAGACCTTTCTTCTTGCATATAAAGGAAGGGATAAGTTATATACATATATACATATGTACATTCTGTACTTTCTCCATCTGGGCCTTTCTGCAGCGGGCTTCTGGATACAAGCCCAGAGCTAATTCAAGTTCTCCATCTCTTAATTCTCCTCGTCGTTGTCCTTCTGTGGAGGGTTGGTCAGTTTGAAAAGGGTCAGTGTCATCTCCAACTGGGCGTCTTCCCCGGCTTTGGTCTTTGGAGCATCGTCGGCCTTCTTCTCGGCCTTTCCTCGGTGGGGAATTCTCCATCTGGACAACAAGCACTTCGGCGAGACACTGTACATATATGATGTAAAAATGTTTACTTCATTGTTGGGTCTGTTTTGTGAAAATATGGCCCAACAATTTCTTCTGACGCAATAACAATTAACCAGGCTTCTGCTACCAGTTGTTGTATTTTGAATTTTAATTTAGCATAACTGCAGCTTATTAATTTAAACAAATTTATTATTCAAATACAAGGAGAGGTTAAACAAACTAATTAACTTAACAAATGAAGAAAAAAATGAGCTTCAATATTCTAAGCTATTACTACAACATAAACAAAACAAACTTAGTCAAAAAGGAACATATTTGACATCACAGATTATTTTAAATTGATTTTGTTTTAATGTCCACACACACATCGATACAGAGAGCAAAACAACAACTGACTCACCCGTGCTGGCAAGGTCACGCTCCGCTGCGTCACGTGGGAAAACATACGTAGATGTTTTCTTACATGTTCTCAGCACATCCCCCTTTTTAAGACTTGAAATATATATATATACATTACAAACTTTAAATGCATAATATAATTAATAATGAAGGCGATCCACAGGTTTAACAATTCGTCCACTCCGGGTTCTTATCTGGCCGTCTTCTGAGTCGTTAGAGGGATAATCCACAACTGGGGTCTTTTCATTTTCAACCAGTTCCTCCCCCGAAAAGGTCGGCGTCGATGGGTCGGCTGGATATTGCACTGTAACTCCTTTTCGTAGATGGAACCTGTTTCGACGTAAAGTCCCAACTGGAGTATCAACCATATATGACCTTGGTGCCGATGCTTTCTGCTTTACAATCCCCCAGGTTCGCATATCTGTAATCCAAACCGTGTCACCTTCGGATAGCTCCTCCATGTCCGTAGCTCCGCAGCGTCGATCATATCTGGATTTCATATCCTTTCTCCTTCTCCCCTCCTTTCTTTTCAGGGTCTGAGAGTCCACCAACTTTGGATTAAGATTCTCTGGTGCAATTGGCAAGGTCGTTCGGAGTTTACGTCCCATAAGAAGCTCAGCAGGGCTGTAACCGTTCTCCAAAGGGGTCGATCGATACTCCAGGAGTCCAAGCGATGGGTCTTGATTTTTCTTGAGGATCAACTTAGCAATTTTCACACCTGCTTCTGCCATCCCATTGCTCTGCGGGAATCGAGGACTTGAAGTGACATGTGTGAATCCGTACTGCCTTGCGAAATTTGCAAATTCACGAGCAGCTCCAAATTGCGTCCCATTATCGCTTACAACAGTTTCTGGTATTCCATGTCGGGCAAATATGGATTTGCAACTACGCACCACCACACTGGCTGTGAGCCGATCCAGCTGAATCATTTCAGGAAAGCGAGAATAATAGTCAATGACGACTAGATACCACTTATTCTTGAACTTGAACAAATCCATTCCAATCTTTTGCCACGGTCGTGTAGGAAAGTTGGTTGGTATCAAAGGTTCATGTTTTGAGACGGCTTCCTGGATACAGACACTGCACTTTCTGACCGTTTCCGCGATCTCTTCCGAAATTCCAGGCCACCATACCGTCTCACGTGCGCGAAGTCTTGTTTTTGTAATCCCGAAGTGCCCAGCGTGCAACTTATCTAGGATCTCCAGTTTCATACTTGCTGGAATAACAAGACGACAGCTACGCATCAGTAGTCTATTTTGAACGCCGAGTTCATCCTTGACATGCCAATAAGAGAGCAGAGCCTGTGACATCTTCTTCTTATCTGGCCAGCCTTGCTCAAGGTAGTTGACTACTGCTTTCAGGGTCGTATCTTCTTGTTGAGCTTCAAAAATCTTCGTCAACATCTCGTCTTTGTCGGTTATACTCGATAGAACTGCATTTATATGCGCTGAGGTTGGCCGTTCGTCTTCACCTCCCTCGGTTGTAAGAAGTGGTTGTCTGGATAATGCATCGGCGTCGAGCAGCTCCTTTCCAGGGATATGCACTATTTCGAATCCAAACCTCATCATACGCATTCGGAAACGTTGCAGTCTTGGGGTCAGCGAACTCAATTCTTTCGTCGAAAATAGAGGAATGAGAGGCTTATGGTCGGTCTCAATTCGGAAACGCTTTCCAAGCAGGAAATCTTGAAAACGTTCGCAGGCCCATGTAATTGCGAGAGCCTCTTTCTCGATCTGAGCATATCGTTTTTCGGTAGGTGTCTTAGTTCTAGAAGAATAAGCAACAGGTCGCCAGATTCCATTCTTACCTTCTTGCTTCAGTACCGCTCCCAAGCCGTATGAAGATGCGTCGGATGACACCATAGTTGGTTTCCTGACGTCGTATGCTGCCAAGATTGGTTGAGTCGTGAGCAATTCTTTCAACTTTCGGAATGCTCGTTCCTGGCTGCAATCCCAAACGAAGTCTTGACCTTTCACCAACAACTGGTTTAGTGGTGCCACAATTTCAGATAAATTTTCCACAAAGCGTCCCAGATGGTTCACCATGCCAAGAAATCTTCTTACGCCATGAACATCGGTCGGAGCAGGCATCTTCGCCACTGCTTCGATTTTCGCTGGATCTGGTCGAATACCGTCTTCATCCAGTATGTGCCCAAGAAAATTAATTCTTGGCACGCCGAAGACACACTTGGCCTTGTTTAGTGTAACTTTCGCCTCTTTCAGTTTTCGGAGCACTAAACGAAGAATTCGATCGTGAGTCTTGGAGTCGGAGGCAAATATCAGGATATCGTCCAGGTAACACATTACACCGTCCATGCCTTGCAAGATTATTGACATAACTCTCTGAAAATACTCTGGGGCGAGTGAGATTCCAAATGGCATTCTGCAGTATTTATATCTCCCAAAAGGAGTGATGAAGGTCGTTAAATGCTGGCAGTCCGGGCTCAACGGAATCTGGTGAAAGCCACTGTTCGCGTCCAGTTTCGAAAAGAATCTTGCTTCCCCCAGTTGCCCCAGCATGTGCTCCACCACTGGCATGGGATGCACTTCGCGCTGTACATGTTCGTTCAGCCTTGAGAGATCCACACAGAGTCGTATGTCGCCATTCGGTTTACCAGCAATCACAGTTGGTGCACACCATTCAGTCGCAACGTTAACTTGTGCTATGATTCCCGCCTTCTCGAGCTCTTCCAATCTTGTTTTGAGCTTTTCCATCAAAGGTATTGGTACCCGTCGAGGAGTATGCACAGCATATGGTTTTGCTCCAGGTTTCAATTTGATTTCGTAAGGGTTTCCGATCTGTCCCAGTCCTTCAAATACTTCGGGGAATTCCTTGATCGGGTTAATTCTCGTCGCAACCACTTCAATCCGCCTCGCCAGGTTCAAGAGCTCACATGCCCGGCGACTCAGAAGAGGTTCACTCAAACGACGAATGACATAAATCTTCTCCTTGATTTCATAATTGCCATTTCGCAGCGTTGATATAAACATACCCACAGTTTGAAGTTCGGAAAATCCAGCAGCTCTAATGTTGATATCACTTTCCACTAGTCGTTGTTGTCCCATTATCTTCTTGAAGAGACACAGAGGAACACATGTAACATCCGCCTGGGAGTCGAGCTTGAACTTCAGCTGTTTTCCGTTCACTTGGATTTCTGCTGTCCATCGCCTCCTGCACTCGCCTTCATCATCATCGAGATTAGATGAATCCTCCGTAGCTGAGACCTCCAGGAGAAAACCAATTTCTTCATCAAGTTCAGAAACAGCTTTGACTTCCGCAGTCTTCGCCTGCTTATCTGGGCAGCAATTTGCAAAATGGCCAGTTTTTGAACACAGGTTACATTTTTGTCCTTCAGCACGGCAGGCCTGTCCTTCCCTGTGGGTGAAACCTCCGCATTTTGGACATCGTGATCTTGTTTTGGCTGACTTCTCCTTCTTCCTCGAAGGCTGCTGTTGTTGTTTCGGTGATTGTTTCTTCGAGTTGAACTTCACCTGATTGACCTTTTGGCTTGTTGAGGGACGCTGCAGGTCGACCTGCTGCTGTCGAACGGCTTCCTGCTGTCGAACCATTTTCACCGCCTTTTCCAAAGCCAGTTCGCTGTCCAACTGCATTCTTTCAGACAAAGCTTTGTGTCTCACTCCAACCACAATTCGGTCACGGATCAACTGCTCATGAAGACCCTCAAATTCGCAACTATCAGCCAATTTGTACAATGAAGTGATGAATTCGTCCACTGGCTCCCGATCCTCTTGGATTCTTGAATTAAATTTCGCACGTTCGTAGATAATATTCTTTCTGACACAGAAGTGGCTGTCGAACGCCTTGAGGACGGAATCAATTTTCGTTGCCTCTTCCTCCTTTTCGAACTTGAAGGTCCTGAATATATCATCCGCGCGGTCGCCCATCAAGTACATGAACAAATCGATCTTGTCCGCCTCCTCTTTCTTCTTCATTCCACTGACCACGAGGTATCGTTCGAATCTTTTCCTCCATTTGTGCCATTCGTTGGGAGTCGAGAAGTCGAAAGTTTCTGGAGGTTGAATCTGAGCCATGTTGAATTATCTTCCAAAGTACGCAAAAATCGATATTTTGCGATATACGGGTTCGTATTTTATCCAGTTATCGCTGCCACCATGTTTTAATGTCCATCGATACAGAGAGCAAAACAACAACTGACTCACCCGTGCTGGCAAGGTCACGCTCCGCTGCGTCACGTGGGAAAACATACGTAGATGTTTTCTTATATGTTCTCAGCACAGATTTGTTTACCAATTTCAACACCATGGTCCACCAGTTTTCTATGAGGTACTGTGGGTGAACTTTGTGGAGGTCGCAGAAGTGGACTCTACAAATATAAAAGATTTGTCTAACAAAATCCATTATGAAAATAAACCTTTTTTTGGAATATATATATTAAATTTGAGTGAAAACTCCTTGGAACATGCACCTTATTGCTATACCATATACAAAGTTTAGTGATAAAGTGAATTATAAACATTATATTTATTGAGTTAATAAGCGATGCTGGCTCCATCATCTGTCATTTATGAATCAACTGGAAAAATTTGGGGCCAATAAATGAATAAAAGGAGAAGCATATATTTTTCACAGCTTTTCCTGACAAGGACAAAATATTTTACGCGCATAATAAGTGTAATTTAATGTTATTAGAGAGTATTTGTGGGAATGCTGTGTATGCTTGATCTAGCTGTACTTGTGAGCAGTTGAAACCTGGTTTTGAGCCTCACCGCAGATTACTTTATTATTAATCGCTCCATGTTGGTCAAATGTTCTGAGGTCTTCGAGAAGCCTCCAAGTACCAGTTCAACATATTCGTTTGTCGATTGGCTAGATCATCGAGTGTGGGCTAATGTTCTAGAAGTAAGATAGCATCATTGCTGCTCAGAGGAAAAGTTGAACGAATCAAACAATCAAAAAAGTCTTGGAGAGAAGGACTGTACTTTCATAAAAAAATATGGACAACCACAATACTGCGTCATTATATTAACTAATATTAAAAGTAAGGCTATTTATATGAGCATTATATAAGAATAGTTCTAGAATTCCTAATAATAACTTTTTTCTTCTAACCAATCATATATTTTTTAGATCTACAATTATGAAAATTCTAATGAGGTATAAATAGAGAAATATAAACTTTCATATTATATTTTAGAACTTCTCTTTCATTTTTAATATTGCGCGAGCACAGCTCTCTTCCAGTACAATTCATAAAGAAAATAATCTTCTCTCACACCGATTTAAGTTAATATAACTTATAGTTTATATTTGAAATTATCCTTAAAATATGGGGGATATTTTCAAACTATACGTCCAAATCCTTTAAAATAAAATAGAGTATTTAAATTGATTCAGATTTTTTAAAAGTTAATGTGTTTTTATTTAATTAATATTAAGCAGAAAAGATATTAAAATTGTAACAAACATTCAAAATATGCATATTGCTATGGATAAATGTAAAATATATATACACATAAAATTAGTATATATAAATATTCTTCTTCTTCTTTTTTTTTTTTTTTTTTACAAAAATTACTACAAACCTGAATAATTAAATAATATCTAGCAACATCTTCACTCTCGCCACAAACAAGAAACAACTGACCGAGTCTGCTTTTTATTATTCTTGCGTCTAAATCTCTCAATATATAAATGCTTTTTATTTATTCTTTTTACAATAAATTAAAGCCAGATTTTTTATCGTCCTAAGTTTTAAATATTTTAAGGAATGCCAAGCGTGTAATTTAAAATGTGTGAAATTTGCACAGATGTCATTGACTTGTTGCAGAAATGTAAGCTGACCCCGTTAAATTCCTTTATATTTATAAAAAATATATTTACGTATACATTTCAAATTGAGTCAATATCCTAAAAAATGACTATATATCATATTTAAATAATATATTTGCATATTTAAGAAAGCCAGTAAAAATTGCTTACGAACATTATAACCTTTTTTGTTAGCGGTATAAAAATCCAATTAAAGTTATCAATATTTGAGTTCCGGAATAGAGAAATTTAAATAACATTTTAAATAGGACACTTTATGCCTTTTAATTTCTATTGTGTATTCTAATTGCATTTAAATTCTAATTAAAATAACTAAATATCTGCACAATTATATTTCACGTAAATGCTTCCTTTATTTTATGATTATAAATTAAAAAATAGTACTTTCTATTAAAAAGTGGAGTTTGCATATAGTTACTATTCTCAATAGAATATAGCTGTCTTTTGGTAAATTTAAAGTCCATTAAATGTTTTTACTCTTAAGGCATTTAAAAACAAACTCCACTATTGTTCTTTGCATAATTATATTTAAAATGTTACAAATTTTTAAGAAATTCTGATATTTTAGATAGTCATTACCCAACTTTTTCAATTTATATAATATATAATTAATAATACTCTAATAATGTATCTAATGTTTATTTGGCAAGGGTTAATAAGTGTCATATTTGAGTTAAAATACAATTATAATTATAAATTCTTTTATATAAATCTGTATTAATAAAATAAGCTTAGTTTATAAATTATACATGTATTTATAAATTCCTTAACATTAATTTTTTAATTATTGTAAGCAATATTTCTATACCCAAATGTATACCTGTTGTAATTTTAAAATATAAGTGTATCCAATACAAATTTAAATTTGCATGATATTTTCATGGCATCATTTTTTTTTTTTTTACATTAAAATCATTTAAAGATATTGATGATTTATATATTTTCTATTTACATTTTAAAAATTTATTTATATTTTTTATTTATTACATAAAAAAATATAAATATATTTTGATATGTATACTTTGTGCTTGATGTTTTGTCTTTATTGTGGACTATCGTAGTAGATCAAGTGTCAAGTTTGGATGCCAGCTCCCGTCCTGTGAATCATGGTTTTGGTTTATCTGATAGAATTATCTACTGGTTTACAATAATTTGTGGCATGAAAATCAGAACCTTCCAATTATTACAATTTTGAATCAAAATTGTCTTTTAGAATAACTTTTTTTTTAACCATTATGACAGATTCTACTAGACTATGAAATCATTTTGTTTGATATGAGTTTATATACTTAGTTCTAAAAGATTAGCACCTCAATGAACTATTTTTTAGCCTAAAATTAGGGTTTATCATAATAGCTTGATGTTTTTTTTAAAGATTAATTAAAAATCTTTAGATACAGTTAAACCTGTCTATAGCGCCCCCTCTTGGGACTCACCAAAATAGGGTGCTATAGACAGGTAACTTTTAATGTAAATCGCATCGTACTACGTATTTAAAATCAGCCGCTATAGAGAGGAAGGCGCTATTTAGAGGGGGCGCTATAGACAGGTTTAACTGTATATAGAAATCTTATAAGAGGCTTTGGCAGCTGATTAGACATCATGGATGCTGAGACTGACATGGCCAGTTCCTACCTACTCCAACCTAATCCAAATAAATTGTGTGTGACGTTTCGGTAGAAGCGTTGTCATCATCATAAGACTAAAGAATTAAAAAAATATTACCGAAACGTCACTATTAATTTATTTGGATTAGGTCTTATTACCTTGTAGTCATATACTCCTGTAGAAAGGTTTGTAATTCCCGAAAGCTTGAGATAATATAAAGTAAGAAACTCATCCTTGGAAACAGTTTTGTTTATTATATATATGGCTAATATTGGCAATAGCTTACTGACAGTTTTACAATTCCAAGGAGGTTTTTGATAGAAACCTGAATATTCAGATTTCTTCCTCATTTTAAAGTCTTGAACAATTGCTGAAAAAATCATTTTGTAACTCCCAATAGTTTCTAAGTTGACATCGTGCAACACATAAGATTTAAAAGGAAATATAGAAATTGGTTTATTTTCTGCCACCCTAACCCCCCACAAGTATGAAAATTTGTCAACTTTCATCGTCATCAGATTCAAACAAGTATACAAAACTTCAGACTTCTATGTGTCCTTGAAGTATGTTGAAAATTAATTACAAAATTGTGCATAGACAGAATTGGAAGCAAGTTAAATAAAAGCTTATCAAAATCATTTCCATATTTTTTTAGGGGGTCGGTGTAAGGCTGGTTAAACCGTTTGGTTTTCGACCACTAGGACCCGGGTTCGAACCCGCATTGGACACTTTTTTCTGTTTAAAGAAAAAAAAAATGCTCCAATGGCCCCCGATTCTTGCAAAAGTCCAACCCCACCAGCGAGTGCAAGTAACCAAACGGGGCTCTAGCATTAGTAAGTGCAAAGTCGAACTGCTTTTCACATGTGTAGACATGTGGTGCACTTACGGTAAAAGCAGTCGCTAACTACCCACCATGATTATCATGGCCTGTACCACGTGTACTAGGGATAAGCAAAAAAAAAAAAAATTTCCATATTTTAAGAGAGACCACAGTGTAATGACATAATTTTAAAGCAGTCGTCCATGACATGGTAACTCTCTTTCTAAAATATCCTCTCACTCACTCTCTACAGAAACAATCCTGTTTCTTAGAACTCCACTTTGTAGAAATAAGTTATTTGGTAGTGTTATTATCTCTCTTGTTAGCCTGGGGAAAAAAAGTAGCTGCACATCCAATTGGTATCCCTTTTCTGTGTGCATTTTATCTTGAAACATTGATTTGCTTCAAGATATCTCAATAATTTCTTGATCAACAACTACTTTTGACAAGAACAAATTCTTCCATTTATGTAAAACCGACTATTGCAAAGGAATAGGTGATGCTATAGTTTTTTATTGTTGTTAAAGAGAAAGGCAAATATAGAAGGTAATAAGACCAAACCCAAATTAATGAGGTCTTATCACCTTGTGTTTCCAATTTATAATCCAAATTGTGCCTTATCAGAGAAAGGCAAGATTTTGGGTATGCCCTTCATTAGCAAAATATTTGATTTTAAATTCATTCTAGAATTTAAGCCCATATTAAGCCAGAAAGTTTGTATTTCACTTTAATTAAATTTTCTTTTGCCATCAGCAATCCTTCTTTTGTAATTATCAAAACCTGCAATTCTCACTTCTGAATTATTTCTATCTATTCTCACTCTTGATGAGAGAGGGGAGTGATGACTTGGTAGTTTTTTTTTTGGCAACCAGGAACTGGATTCACATCCTGCATTAAGGCCATTTTTTGGACATAATTGCATCAATGAACTCTGGTTTTTGAAAAGTTGCAAATCTCTATTCCCAATGATATCATGGACTGCACCTCTTGTACTTGGGATAAGAATCAGCGAATTATACTACACACACAGTAAACACCCCTCCTAAAAGCTACAACTACAGTGGAATCTCATTATTACAGCAACCCCAAAAATTTAAGTCCCAAGTGTTTTTACATACATACCATGGTTATAACAACATAAAATCTTGGTCCCAAGAGAAGTTGCTATAGCAAGATTCGACTATTATTTTTGAACATTAATTTTACTGACATTAGCTAAAAAGATAGAGGACATCAGCTTGTCACACTGAGACATAAAAGTCCCACATCACCAAGAAAGTGTTTAGCCATCTTATCTCTAGACCGTCATCCTGAAGTGAAACTAAGTGGCACCATATAAAGCAAGTTAAATCACGTGTGTGAGAGAGGTTCACAATGATGGAATAGCACATTGACAGCTAACATTGTGTGTGTGTGTGTGTGTCTAGATGAAACAGAAATCCAACAGAACAATGAAGAGATTCGAGCTCTCACCAAAGCAGAGATCACAGTGCTCTGCACCCATGTTCAAGCATGGACACAGAAGTATGACTTTCCCTGTTGTTGTGGTATTTGAACTAAGAGCCCATGTGTGTTGAACATTGTCGAGGCAAAGCTAGGTTTATATTGTAGAGCTTGCAGAAATGTTCAGATTGCAAAGGCAAGCAAAATAGGTCTTCTTCAATCAGGCTCCAAAAAGGTGGATAAATCTGTAGTCTAGTAGTAAAACATTTTCTTGGTGCAATTGTGGATTTTTGTGGGAATGCGATGATTTGTTTCCATGCAGCATCCCTATGGTGTTTTCTAATAGGGGGGGTCATCTACCTCTTTAAGAGCAATTTCCAACTTCAAGGGCAAATGTGTGCTCTTCTTTACAATATGGTGATGGTGAGACTTAGTGTTGGACCTTGGAAGTTTGAGAGATATCATCCAAAAAGGAATTATAGTTTGTCAAATGATAAAGTAAGTAATTTGGTTAGGATTTGAGAAAACAGTTGTACAGTAGAACCTCCCTGTAAAGGACACCTAATTGCAGAGCCCAAGTGTCTTAGGGAGAGGTATCTTCTTACCGGAGAGTTGCTAAATAGTAAAAATGATATTTTTGCAAATGAAAACTGTCTTTTTTAGAGAGGGGTACTCTCAGAGTTTCTACTGTTATTTTAGAAAAATAAAGGCCTCCTCTCCTGTCAAAATGATGGCAAAAACCAAATGGTATCTTTTGACCATCTCTGCAAACTAGTAGACATGGAATTTTGACAACTTTGGCAAATTCAGAAAACCCAGCTGGGAACCATCAGGCTAATAGCCCTTGTCAAGCCAGGATGGCTTTGGTTTATTGAGGGCTAACAGGCATTCACAAAATGTGAAAAAATTGTACAAAATTGAAATTGTACCTGATCAGGTGGATAAATTAAGAAAAGGGTATCTTCTGATCATGCAACTAAAAGTTGCTGATTGTTTACGCTATCTGTTAGAATAATTAAAAATCAATGATTAGTTATTTATTTTGACAGATGGCGCAAGCCATCAGTAACTTTTAGTTGCACCATCAGGAGATGCTTTTTCTTAATTATAGGCTTATTTAATAAAGTACATTAGAATAAGATATCCTTAAAATTGAAAACTATTATTTTTCTAAATCCATTTTAGTAGTTTTACTATTATTATTGGTTGTATTAATATGGACGAATGCACCATTTGATATCGATATTCTTTTATTATCATTTGATGTTGTTAGATGTCTGCAGCAATTTTTTTTTCCAAATTGTTAAATGAACCTTATGTGTGAGTCCTTTTTGTTTGCAAAAAAGAAAGATGTTTTTCTTTAGTTAAGCATTAGAAAATGTAAATTAGTATTTTTAATTCATTTAAGGTATTTAAAACACTATATATTTTGTTGTTGTTTCTTATCCCCTTGTGTAAAGATTACACAAATTCCATGAGTTCATGCTCCTCGAGCTGTTTTATGATGAGCAGCGGCCTCTCCCAAAGGTCCTGTTTAGTGCATCTAATGCAAGCCAAAATGTGTTCTGGAGCTGCGCGCGCGCGCAGGTACCAAACATTTAATACCTAAACCAAATATTTAATTCCTTTTATTAATAAAAATTGTAGCATCACCTATTGTTAGTGCCAAAACCTGCAATTCATTTGATGATGAAGGTCCCTAAATCAACTGGCTGTGTGTGCAGACAGTGCTCATGCTGCTACAAGGACCCCAAGAACTTTGACCGATTCAACTACCTGATCCAAGGCCTCATTCTGAGGGTCATTGAGCTCATCAAGGACCTCCTCCAGACCCTCCCCCAGAATGAAACCTCATCATCCAAGGAGCTGAAGCCTCCTGGGGATGGCTCGGACGAGTCTTCTAAGCCGGACACCGAAGAGATTTGGACCCTGGAGGACAAAGAGAAGTTGCTGCAGTTTGCTTCCAAAGTGTTCCTCCTCAATTTCCCCTTGTACATGGCATTTAAACACAGCGTACATTCCAAGCTTGAGGTCAGTTGTTGTCCCTTTGTCTACCCACTCAGCTAACCCCTGCATGTGTGTTGCTTGAAGGAGATTTCCCAAGAAGAGATTGGCGAATTAAGTAACTTTTGTGATGTAAATGTAAGGTTATTTTTTTTCCGTGTGTGTCTGTGTGTATGGTTTATTATTTATTCTTTTTTATATATTTTTTTATCTCTCTCTACTTTTTTATATTTTATTGTGTTTGTACCACTTTTTTTTTTTTACTTCCCTGTTTGTTGTGAGGATGTTTTTAAAACGTGAAGTGATTGGTATCATTATGGTGTGTGAGTAGACATACTTCCTTTGCTCTATAAAGTAACATTTGCTGATCATCCCCTGGCCTCAAATATACTCTAGCTATCACTCTATATAAATTCTTTCCACATTTTTCAATAATTATATAATCTGTTTTAATTAAAAAGCATCTTCTGATCATGCAACTGAAAGTTGCTGATGGCTTGTGTCTTCTCTCTGTCAGAATAAATATCAACTAATAATCAATTTTTTATTATTCCAGAATATTGGCCAAATACACTTTCTTGGTTAATCAAGAAAGCCAACTAATTTGTGTATGTGTGTGTGTGTGTGTGTGTGTGTGTTTTCAACTTTGTATATATATATTTAATATTTTCAGGGTTATTATTAATTGTTCAGCAAATAGGTAGAAGGCATCTTGGTTAAGGATTATAGAGAAATTGTCTCTTGTATTTTATCTTTCAGAATTTGTATAGCTGAAATGGATGAGAAATCTTAGTGATTATTTGTGGCAGGAGTTATATTTTTCTATCTGGGTGGTTATTCCTCTTTGTTATCAAGGCATTGAATCAGGGTGAAATACTCAAGGTGAGAAATGCTCACTAGGTTGTGTGAAAATTAGAATGTGTGTTGGGGACCTTCCACTTCCAGTACAATTAAACCTGGGGCCATTGCTCTGCTCCTTTATTTCAACTAATCCACAGCCAGGTTTCACTGGATCTGCCAGATGTAGAGAGACTGACCTGCCGTTGCCACAGGACCTGGACATCCCTGTGTACCTCCTGCGCAATGTGTGCTATCTCTGCGAGAAAGGAGGAGTCCGACTATTCACCTCCTGCTTTGAGAAGTCTAGTCCGGCCACCCTGCCCCTATCCTTGGCCCATTCCATGATCTGTATTGTGGCCAATGTAAGTACTTAGTCCATTCCACCATTTGTATATCACAGAAGAATTAAAAATTTTGGAATTAATTTCATTGATCAAATATCATGTATACAATCCTGTTGCTAACCCCTAGCTCTGTGGTACAGCTCAAACTCTGGATGAACATCGGCTATATCATGCAGCTCCTGGTGCCCTTGAGATCTTCTGTCATCAGGTAATTGACTTGCATGTCACTTGTCATTTCACCATGCACACATGTTTAAACATGATGCCGGTTCACAATCTCAAGCAATTGAAGGTAGAAAATATTTTTAAAAATCTCTACTCCACATGATGTGCATAGATGCACTAAAAGGACCTTTTTTGAGAGGCCGCTGCTTATTACAGCTTGAGGAGTGTTGAGTAATGAAATCTGTGTAATCATTGCACAAGGGTTATAAGAAAGAGAAGAAAACATCTCTGAGAAACCTAAAATATTATTCTTAAAATTAAAAGTGGAACAAAACCCCACTTTTTTTTTTAAATAATTTAATGTGATATACAACAGCACCAAATAAATGATGTTCCAGAAACAGTGTTGTCACATCTTCAGACTGGACTTGTACTATTCTTTCTGAGGAGAGTAACACTTTGCTTTCACCAAAACCTTGCATATAATTATTTGAGTATTTGTGCTACCTTGAGATTCTCTTATTGTATATTATCAAAAAGTGAGTCTTTTAAAGGCGGGGGAAAGACCAAAGGATATCTGTACTTGAAGCTGGCTCAAAGTTATGATGACAGAGTACTAAGATATTTTGAGGAAATCATCTAAACCAAGATAAATGTAAACTAGTGGTGTTCTGTACCTGTAGTTGAATAGTTCAGTCAGACAAGTGGTTTTGGGAACAAGACTTATTATTATATCAACCACATTTAAATAGATGGGGTCAGTGGATGGGGTCAATTAAAAAAAAAAGTGCCCCAATGGCCCCCAATTCTTGCAAAAGTCCAACCTCACCAGCGAGTGCAAGTAACCAAACGGAGCTCAGGCTCATTTGTAAATGCAAAAGTCAAGCTGCTTTTCACATGTGAGACATGTGGTGCACTTACAGTAAAAGCAGTCTCTAACTACCCACCATGACTATCATGGCCTGTACCACGTGCACTTGGGATAAATAAAATAAAAAAACATTTAAATATGCTACCCACTAACCTCAACAAAATCAATCAGTTCAAAATGAAGCTTTGACAGCTCTGAATGCAGTTGAAAGAATTCATTTGAACCTTCTCAATGAAACTTTTGGATTCGATAGTACCACTCCTTCATTATTTATGGAAAATCAAATAAAGGCAGGCAACCAGATGAAAAACATATTTCAGCCTGAGGTCTCTCAGATTTACCTAAATTCACTCCCAAGTTCATGCTAAGTTCAGAATGGGGAAGAGTGTCACTGGAAGTTCCTGTCATAAGCGTACTTTGAAATTTTGGCTACCAATTTTAAAGATTGACAATCATATAAAGCCTCATGTGCTGGCTTAAAAATAGGATTAAGAAGTGCAAGATAGTGTTAATAATTTGATAGCCAGGTAAAGACACCTTCCATTTAATTTTGACAAATATACTTTATAAAAGTTCCTCAATCATCAATTACAACTTACAAACATTTCTAGTAATGCTCCATCTCCAAACCTCTTCTTTTTTATTTCCACTTAGTCATATCAGAGTATCAAGCCTGTAGAGCTTGAGATGGTTATATGCTGGCGATGAGTAGAGCTCATCAAAGGATATTTGGCATCCATAATAATTGGGTGAAGTAGAATGCTTCTTCTTTTGTCATTAAGACTAGAGAACTACTCAATAACAGGCTGACTTAGCTCCGATATGAAATATCCACCTCTGACATGATAAACAGACACCATGTGCAGCCATTCTTAACTTGAAGTACAGACCCTGCTCATCCCATATCCCTGAAAAAAAAAACTAGCCATATAAATAAAATAAACTTTTGCTGACACTTATTAGATTCAAATTTCCTTTAATTCATAATTCATCTGTTTCATTGTCACCTTTTCTCATTACTTCACAGACATACCTTGTATGTTAAAAAGGTCAAGTTAAAGTCAGTTAAAGTTGAGAGATAAAAATGAGGTTTTATCACCACCTGAGGAAGTTGAGAGAAGCCTAGAGAAAGAGACAATTGTCACTTACACAAGAAGTAATGGGGGGTGAGCAGGAAATAGCTTTAATGATGCTGAGGGGGTGGGGCCTCATGGGGTGGGGGGGGGGGGGGGGGGTTTGGAGAGGTTACATCTTAATGGGGCAGGTAGGTGGAGTGTTAGATAATCTTCACATACAGAACCAACATGTCTTAGTTATAACTCTAACTCTATATATAAGCAGTCTCTAACTACCCACCATGATTATCATGGCCTGTACCATGTGTACTAGGGATAATAATTAAAAAAAATCTAGTATTCATCCTCACTCTCCTTTTTATTAAATCTCTTTTACAGAACCCCTTAAATTGGGTTCCTTAAAAAATTGCACTGTTGTCAAAAATGTTTTTATTTTGGTCAAAACAACTTATGAATAGTGTTTATTGGTTTCTTAAAAAAAAGGCATCACATATGATAATCATAATTCAAGGAATTTCCTGTAAATCGTGAAATTTGTGTAATCTTTACACAAGGGGATAAGAAACAACAATAATTCAAGGAGAGTCCCAAAGAAAATAAACTGGATAATTTTTCTACATCAAAGCATATTTCCACAGTTAAGGTAAACTCCTGATTGAATACTCAACTTACAGATCGTATAAGCAGAAGAGTAGTCTGGTATTGCCCAGGAGCGTTCACTACTGATAAGCCAGGTCCTCCCAGTATTGAGTTATGATTATCATATGTGATGCCTTTTTTAAAGAAACCAATAAACAGTATTCATAAGTTGTGTTTTGATATCCTTCATCTTTGTATCTTGCTTCTACAGTAGAACTATGTAAAATACATTTAGCTGCAGAGCCAAAGTTGTTCTTGTACCTGAAAGTTGTAGTAAAAATTATAATTTTGGTGATTAAAAACTGCAACCACACCTGAAACTATCAAAAGTGCACAATATCGTGTTGAATGATAGGTGAATAAAGGTGTGCGAAATAGCTGAGGCCTTGGGAATATTGGAAGAAAGGGTGCAGAACATCTTTGCATGAAAAATTAGGGATGTGAAAGCATTGCGCAAGGTGGGTGCCACATTTGCTGAATGCAGATCAAAAGCAAATGCGCAAACTACATTCACAGCAATGTTTGGACCGATTCAAGAGGGATCAGACCAATTTTGTGTGTGGATTTGTCACCATGGATGAGACATGAATCCACTGCTACACCCCAGAAACCAAACAGCAGTCAAAGCAGTAGGTGGAAGCTGGTGGTTAAGAGTCTTAGAAAGTGAAGTCGATCACATCTGCCAAAAAGGTCGTGGCCAGTGTGTTTTGGAATGCCAAAGGGATCCTGTTAATTGATTACCTTGAAAAGGGCAAACTATTACAGGTGAATATTACTTTAACCTTCTTGACCAGCTGGATGTAAAAATCTGCAAGAGGCCTGGCTTGAGGAAGAAAAAATCATCTTTCACCAACACAATTAACCTGCTTGCAAAAGTGAGTTGGTAATGGGAAAACTGAGGGATTTGAGGTACGATTAGCTTGGCCACCCCCCTTATTCTCCTGATTTGGCACCCTAAGACTTTCATCTCTTTCCATACCTAAAGAAAATTGTTTATAGAAAGTTCGTCGCATCCAATGAAGAAGTTGAGAGGGCTCTAGAAGAATATTTTAACAGCCTCCCCGACTATCATTTCCAGGAAGGAATACTGATATTGGAAAAATGCTAGAACAAGTGTGTTGAAGTCAAGGAAGAATATGTAGAAAATGTTTTTTCAACTGAAAATCAGTCTTTCATTGTCAGGCCATGAACTTTTTATCTTACCCTCATACAGTCTTGGTAAAGGAGAATCTAGTAGAGTCACTGGGTCTAGAATGTCATCTTGGGTAATGAAAACCAGAAATAAATTAAGTGCAGTTACTCAGTGTGTATACTCTAGTCTGAAGTTGGTAGGATTTCTGCTAATGTCACCTATAGAATATTCATTTGTTACTCAGGTCATTTGCAAAATTTTTGAGTTTGCTCTTAGAATTTTTTCTAGAAATTTATCATTCATAATAGTTTTTTTAAAAACTAACCCAACCTGTTATTGATATTAGACTAGTTTGCCTTTTGAAAAATACCATTTGTATACAAAACCTAAAATATTTCTTCTGATAAGGCACAATTTGGATTATAAATTATAAACACAAGACAAGACCAAATCCTAATGAATAAATAGTGTGACATTTCGTTAACAGCATTGTTACCAACCTCCGGCCAAAGTGTGGATGAGAAAACTATCTTCTTGTATGCTATCTTGTTTACACCCTTGATAAGAGTAACTATTTAAAACATGCTGTAATATTTTTTCTCATTTAGCACTTTTGTCTGAAGATGGTAACAACGCTGTTACTGAAATATCACACTTTATTTATTTGGATTTGGTCTTAGTACCTAGAGATTTCTTCTGTTTGTAGAGACCTTGCTTTAACTCCTTTAATTTGTGGTGTCTTGTCCAGCCTCCTTTAACTTTACTGATTATAATTCAACACCTACTTTTTTTTAATTCAAAAGGAAGCACTTATCCCTTGGAGTGTTAAATTAAAAAGGTTTGACTGGAAATGTATTCTATGAATCCTCCCTAAAGCTGGGAATTGGTGTGGTGGTGCAGGTACCTGTGCAAGATGAGCGACAATGAGCTGCGGATGTCAGGGAACCGCTCCATGTTTGAATTCATGTGGACAGCAGTGAAAGATCCCCTGGATGCCCACGCCAGTTTTGACAAGGAGGGCCTGGACCTGGCCTTCAAGTACTTCTCCAGCACCACCCTGACCATGAGGCTGGCCGGCATCGCCCAGATCAATGTAATATACCATGGTCTCTTAGTGGAGGTTATTGGCTTATGTGTGCTCAGTTTTGATTTTGGGGGTCGGTGGAAGGGTGGTCTAAACCGTGGTCTTTCAGAGTTATTGTCTGAATCTCGATATACATGCTAAAAGATACAACTCCCTTAAGTTTCCATGCGTGTACTAGAGATGAAAAAAGTCAATCACTGACTAATTACTACTACAAATGAGAATATTTTAGATTTTAAAAATTTTCTATATGGCCTGTGTAACAATGAATAAATCTAAAGAACACAGGATATTATACAACGTGTGATCAATAATTTCCAGGAATGAGACTGGATCACGCAAAATATTCAAAATATTGAATTATTTTATAAGGACCTTTTAGATAAAACATTTATCAACACATAGAAAAAAAATTGTTCACAAAGACGCACGCGCTCACGTTTTTTCGAATTTATAAGCTCAGGTATATCAGAACATTTTCTAACTTCAGTATGGACTCTATTGAATAACAGAGTTTGTATTGAGTTTTGATTTAAATTAGGGAAAACAGCTTCCAAATCATTTAAATGTTGAAGCAGACTTTTAAAGAAGATGCCCTATCACAATCGAGGACATTTGAATGGTTTGCACAATTTCAAGCTGGTCAAACAAGTGTCAAGGATGATCTACACACTGGCAGACCTTTATCGATAAGAAACCCCGAAAATGCACTCAAAATCAAGTCATCAATTAAAGAAAATCCAAGAATAACTATCAGAGAGCTATCAGAAGACTTGGATATCTCTTTTGGAACATGCCAAACCATCATAAAGAATGATCTGCATCTTAAACGATCCCCAGCTAAATTTGTTCCACATCTCTTAACGAATGAGCAGAAAGAGCATCGCAAAGAAATGTGCAAAAACATGGTCGAAAGTTTAATTCTGATTCTATTGGCTCAAAAATGTTATCATGGGAGATGAAACATGGTGTACGGATATGATTCCGAGACTAAGAGGCAATCAAGCCAGTGGCTAAAGCCTGATTCAAGAAAGCAAGGATGATCAAATCGAATCTTAAGTGTCTTATCACTTTATTTGATGTAAAGGGATTGGTACACTATGAATTCGTGCCCGAGGGTCAGATCATTAATCAAAATTACTATCTTGATGTATTGCGACGTTTAAGGGAGGCTGTGCATGAGAAACGACCCGAAAAATGGCATCAGAAAAATTGGCTCTTGCATCATGACAACGCACGGCCACATACGGCCGTCACTGCACAACTCTATTTAGCTAAACACGGAATTGCGTTACTACCCCAGCCACCTTATTCTCCTGAACTTGCTCCCAACGATCTTTTGCTTCACCCTAAAATTAAAAAAAGTATTTAAAGGACGTCGATTTGACTCAAAACCTGAAATAAAGGAGAATACGAAGAATATTTTGAAAAGCCTGAAAGATGAGAATTTTCAGAGGTGTTTTGATATCTGGAAAAAAAGATGGAACAAATGTATAGATAGTGACGGTGATTATTTTGAGAAATTTTAAATAAAACTTTATTATACTTTTGTACTTCTTTAAATATTTAGCATTCCTGTAAATTATTGATCACACTATGTAGATTGAATCTTGTTTAACAGTGACTAGTATTAGACACACACACACACACACTCCTAGAAATTTTAAATGTGAAATGTTTGTAAATTTGTCTCTTTTTTTTCTCCACTTGTCTTCTTTCCTAAAATCCCATCCACCATCCACTAAGAAGGACTGTGTGCAGTGCCATATCAACATGTACAACGAGCTCTGCCATGGAGACAGCATCGTGGAGGTGGAATGTGTGGGCAAGAGTCTTGCCAGCTGGTTGATTGACAACAAGATTGTGGAGCACATCTTTGGGCCCAACCTGCATGTGGAGGTTTGTCACTGCATTACATTGCTTGCCTGTATGTATCCTACACATTTACACGTACTTAAAAAGAAAGCCATGTGTAATTGCTCTCAGGTCATCAGGGATAATCTGATACATGAGTGTGTGGTCTGCTAGCTTCAGTGAAATTCTGGGTGGTCAGTGGAAGGGTGGTCTAAATCATTGGTTTTTGACCGCAACAACCCAGGATCGAATCCGGCATTGGGCACTTTTTCTAATAAAAAAAAAAAAAAGTCCAATGGCCCTTGATTCTTGCAAAAGTCCAACCCCACCAGCGAGTGCAAATAACCAAACGGGGCTCTGGCACATTTGTATGTGCAAAAGTCGAACTGCTTTTCACATATGTAAACATGTGGTGCACTTACAGTAAAAGCAGTCACTAACTACCCACCATGATTATCATGGCCTGTACCACGTGTACTAGGGATAATAATAAAAAAAGGTGAAATTCTTGTGTCAGAAGTTCTCTGCTGATACGTTTCTATTAATTGTTAAATATTAATGGTGAAAATTATTTTGTAAGAAATTGCACTTTATATATATATATATAGATAAATGAAAGATACACTATTTTTAAGCTACTATAATTATTTTATTCTTTTTACAATTCGATTATACGTATATTGTTGTTTACAAGATGATGATCAATAATACAGAGTAGAGTAATAATATATCACAGATCATTCCTCCTTCCTTATATTGTTCATAGTTGGAGAAAACCGGCAAGGAGGGCATCGAGGTCGGGTAGATCTCCTAGGTGGAGGTGACGTGGAAATTTGAGGGTCTTGTTCCAGTCGGTGAGGTCCTGCTCCAGCGTTGTCCAAGGTCCAATCAGAATCTTCAGCATATTTGGTATCTGAACCTGTCCTCATCTGATTGACATGCACTTTAAATGTGCCTTTTAGGTTCTTTACTAGATAAACATTGTAACCTAGTCGTCGTATCACCTGGGCCTTGAACCATTTGCGCCTATTTTGTATTACTCTTGTAAACAGCACTTTATCTCCAACTTGAAAATGTCGCCTTCCACACTCATTTCTCCCAAAAGTCTTCTGGATAAATTCAGAGTTCAAGCAATTTACAAATGTTCTAGGCACATAACTTAGGAGACGTTCTACAGGAGGCTTATCTAAAGAGGTAGGCGTATTTCTATAATTAAACAGAACATTTTGTAAAATACAGTCCATATTTGAGTTTGGAGATTCTTCCAACGACTTTTCCAGAGATTTTTTAATTATTCTTACCGAAACTTCAGCAATTCCGTTAGACGAGGGATTATATGCTGGCGAGGTTAAGTGGTATACATTATTTTTCCGTAAGAACTCCTTAAATTCAATCGAATTGAAGGGGGGGCCATTGTCAGACACTAAGCATTGCGGTAATCCATACCTGGCGAAACACTCCCGTAGAAGCTTAATATTTTCTTGCGAAGTAGTACCTCTAACTGGAAATACTTCAATCCAATTTGAATTTGCATCTACTACTAATAAATAACAATCACCTCTGAAATAGAAATGGTCAACATGAACTCGCTGCCACGGTTGGTTAGTCCGGGGCCAAGGTGTGTTCTCAGCGGGAGGAGCTGTCTGATGATGCATACAGGGAGAACATTCCTTCACAAACTCTTCAATTTGACTATCCATTTTTGGCCACCAAACCGAAGATCTGGCTAGAGATTTCATGCGATTGATTCCTATATGACTTTGATGAAGTAACTTCAACATTTGATCTTGACAGGTTCTTGGAATCACTGCCCTAGAATCAACAAAAATGCATCCCTGCAGTACAGAAAAATTTTCCAATTTTGAAAGGAATGGTTTCATTGTTTCATCCTTTTTTGCTAACTGAGGGTCTTCTAATAGATATTCCTTGAGCTTATTTAAAACCGGATCTTTATTGGTTTCTTCTTCAATAATGAGGTGGTCCAATGGAGTTACATTTAAAAATGATATATCATGTGTCACCAAATCAATGTTGTCTTTCCTTGAATTTATTTCCTCAAGTGGAAGTCTTGAAAATGCATCCGCACAGAGCATGGTATCTTTAGTTGTATATCTAATATCGAAATCGAAATTTGACAACTCTAAAGCCCACCTATGCAAGCGATTTGCAATTAAAGGCGGAAGAAGTCTTTTGTTTCCAAAAACAGTCGTTAAAGCTTTATGATCACTCTTTAACACAAATTTTCTCCCAAACAAGTATTGTCTCAGTTTGGAAGTTGCAAACACAATAGCAAGTGCTTCTTTCTCAGTCTGAGAGTATTTGACTTCTGCACTTGACAATGTTCTGGAAACAAAGGTGATTGGCTTCTCTTCCCCTTCCACAATATGACACAAGACCCCACTTATGCCATAGGCAGATGCATCACAGGTTAAAGTTAATGGAAGCTTCATTGAATAGTGAATAAGCGCCTGGGAATTTAATAGAGTTAACTTCAAATTCAGAAATGCCTTTTCGCATTGGCTAGACCATTTCCAACGATTGTCCTTCTTTAGGAGTTGATAAAGAGGACCAGCCAAGGTTGACATATTAGGTATGTATTTTGAATAGAAGCTCAACATCCCTAGAAAACTCTTCAATGATGTTTTGTCGAAAGGCTTTTTACACCTTTCTAATGCTTCCAATTTCTTTGAATCTGGTCTAACACCATCTTCATTTATAATATGACCTAGAAAACAAATGTCTTTTTTTAAAAATAAGCATTTTTCTTTATTAAGGGTGAAATTTAGCTCTTTCAATTTGTCGAAGATCATTTTTAAAATTCTGTAATGTTCTTGTTCATCTTTAGAACCAATGAAAATATCATCTAAGTATATCACCGTGTTGGGAACATCATGAAAAAGGCTGTCCATACACCTCTGGAAAATGGCTGAAGCTGGACTGATGCCAAAAGGCAATCTATTATATCGGTAAAGTCCTCTATGGGTAGATACCACTAGCAGATTTTTTGATGCTTCATCCATTTCAATTTGATGATATGCGGAGGAGAGATCCAATTTGGTAAAAATCTTGTTTCCTCCTAGATTTCCCAACATAGTTTCTATAGTAGGTAATGGATATTTCTCATCTTCAATGCAATTATTCAAAGTATTTTTAAAATCACCACACAAACGTAGTTCTCCATTTGACTTTATTACCGTTACTAAAGGCGTAGACCAATCACTAGCATTAACTTTTTCAATTATTTGACTTTTTTCAAGTCTGTCTAGTTCTTTGTCTATCTTCTCTTTAATGGAAAAGGGTACTGGTCTAAATTTAAAAAATTTGGGCTTTGCATTTGGCCTCAATGATATTGAACCTTTAATGCCCTGAATTGGTAAATCTTTATTTTCAAATACTCTCTTATATACTTCTAAAAACAGTTCTAAATTTGAAATTACATTTATATTATTACAGATATCAAAAACGCAATTGGGCCAATCAGTTTTTAAAATTCTTATCCAATTTCTGCCCAGTAGCGGCGTTTGGTTATTAAACTGGCCTGTCACAATTAGGGGTAGTTTTTCCTGATAGTTTTTGTAACTAACATTTACCAAGCATTTTCCAAAAACTGGAATCAAATTTCCTGAAAAACTTTTCAAATGTCCACTGTATTTCTCTAGAGTGACATTTTTGAGATTTGTAAGAAAAAATTTCTTTGAAACTACAGACACGTCTGCACCAGTGTCAACCTCCATTATAGTGTCTGCATCTTCAATTTTAACATTTACCAATATTTTTGGTGCGTTTTCTAATGTGTTGCACTGAATAGTATTCAATTTATTCAGATTGGGTTTATTCATTCCAGAATTTTGGGCCGATTTTTTATTCCAACATACTGGAGCAATGTGCCCTTTCTTATTGCAAATATAACATTGAGCATTTTTAAATTTGCATAACTTCGTATCGTGGTTAGACTTTCCACAAATTTTGCAAGGATTATTGTATTTACATGGGAATTTAAAATTTTTAGATCTGGCTTTCAACTTATCAATATCATGACCAGGATTTTTCATCAAATTTACTTGTGATTTCGCTGCCTCTACAGAATTTGCAATATTTATTGCACTATCAAACGTTAAAAATGGTTCACTTAGCAGCCTTTTAAGCGTAGCTTCATCGAAGCAACCACTTACAAATTGATCACACAAATTTTCATTTATGTCAGTAAATTTGCACTTGTCTGCCTGAGATTTAAGCCTCAAAACAAATTTTCCCACAGGCTCACTTTCTTTTTGTACAATCTTGTGAAATAAATATCTTTCATAGTGCTTATTTTTTATTGGATATAAATGGTTGGTTAAAACCTCTACTAAATCTTTATATTTAAGGTCACTTGGCCTTCTGGGTACCAACAAATCGCGCAAAGTCTTATAAACATTAACATCAATAGACGTTAATAACACAGATACTTTGTCTGCTTCTAATGTTTTGTTCAATTTAAAACATTCTTCTAATTGTTCCAAATAACAATTTAGATCTTCACCTTCACGAAACCTTGGATAATTTAAATTAGTGGTGGCCATACTTACGTTAATTCTTCGTCGCCATTTGATACGTTTCTATTAATTGTTAAATATTAATGGTGAAAATTATTTTGTAAGAAATTGCACTTTATATATATATATATAGATAAATGAAAGATACACTATTTTTAAGCTACTATAATTATTTTATTCTTTTTACAATTCGATTATACGTATATTGTT
Organism: Cordylochernes scorpioides; assembly: GCA_030710605.1. NCBI lineage: Eukaryota > Metazoa > Arthropoda > Arachnida > Pseudoscorpiones > Chernetidae > Cordylochernes > Cordylochernes scorpioides. The sequence continues at coordinate 22,200,901 of CP092884.1, read as the reverse complement.
GTTTACAAGATGATGATCAATAATACAGAGTAGAGTAATAATATATCACAGATCATCTGCCTCCCTATCTGTTCTGTTTAATGCACACACTGGGTGCTGGAAAGGCAGTTTCTCACATGGCACTGTATAATGTAGGTTCATATTAATGAAATCAATGGTTCTAGGGATTTTGGACTACATACTGTCTTTTCTGAAATTTTTCTTCATGCACTTTAAAATAGACTACCTTATAACATTTCTTGTAAATCCAAATAATGGTACTTAATCTCTGTAACTCTGTTTGCAGTTTTATCTCACCGCTGGCTATATAGTACAGAGACCCATCAAAATTTGTTTGGTTGAATGTGTTATATGAATTTACATTTGGTACCGGGAATTTCTCATGACATAAATAGCCAAACTGGGTTCTTATTTTCTATCTGTACATTCATACAAAGGTGTATGAAGAGTTAATGAAATCAATTAGCTGCTAAACTATATATAAATATATAGTGGTTTTATTAGCAAAATTTGAATTGTAGGTAAGAATCTCAAGGTAACTAGTCCAAATCCAGATAAGCATGGGATGTTTTGGTAACAGCAATGTTGCCATGCTGGAGTAGTTTGAAGATATAGCGTTACCTCGCATGTAGAAAACTTAATTTACTAACTTGTAATGGCAGCTATACTACTTGCTATGTAAATTTAGTCATGTTAACTCATTGTTGTTGTTTCTTATCCCCTTGTGAAAAGATTACACGAATTCCATGAGTCCATGCTCTCGAGCTGTTTAATGATAAGCAGCTGCCTCTCCCAAAGGTCCTGTTTAGTGTATCTAATGCAAGCCAAAATAGTGTTGACTCGTGGATATTTTAATCCTTAAGTACTCGCACGGGGTCTGATAGACCCCAAACTTATTTCATTAAATATCGAATTCTAAAAAACATTTAGATATCAAAACTTTAATAGCTTGATTTTATATGACAATGAATATGTAAACACATATTAACTTAATTTTGTTACCCTATAATCAGCAATAAAATGGAGATGGGGACCATTGGACCCCACACGAGAGTAATAACGTAACTTTAATTTTCAAGCATGGTGAAATAGGCCTTATAGCTCGGCAACACTTTATCTATGAATTTCGACTTAGTTGAATAAATAAATAAATAAATTATGAATCTTGGGAAAAAATCTAAATAATAGATAACTCTTTGGTGAGGATTTGGGAATTGTTGAACAAATTATAATTTGTTTAATTAAACAGCTTGTTATTGGTGGATTAGCCTTTTTACTCTCCAATAAAATTATAAAAATTTTTCATAGTTTTTTTTTTAAATTAAAAATGCTATAGCTTTCAAGCAAAAATCACTCTTTGAAATTTTTAAATAAAAAATTTCGATTTTTTTTCAACTAGGACTGTTTTATAAGTGTGCACACATAGCATGAATATTTATAGGTGTTGGAGCTTGGATCCTCACAGTAGTAGTTTGGACATCCGTATAGCTTCTTAACCTTTTGTTTTTGATGTTGACTATCTTTCGGCAGAGCTTAACTTGGACTGTATGCTTTCACCTCGACCTGCGTGATTGACTACCGAGGGATTGTACCTATCCTAATGCGATGTAACAACAAGAGAATGGCCACACAGCCTCACGGCGTTTTTGCTAACACACTTTATTCAATCATCCACTCCTTTTATATACATACATATTTACATAGTCAAAAGAAAGAAAGAAGAATTTGCATGACTATGAATCAATGCAGCCTAGCTAGCGATTTACATAGCTAGGCACAAACATACTCCCCCCCACCGCTGAACTTCAGTTCAGATCTTGAGGCGCAATGGGAAGAGGGGCCAGCTTGGCAATTGGTCTCCTGAAGGCTCCTCCGTTGCGTAATTGGCGATCTAGAGGTAGGAATGGAGTTGTTTTGATGAGCCTTCCTTAATAGCAGTTTCACACTGTATCTTCCTTGGCCGCCTCTGGAATAGGTTTTCTGGTAGTAAGTTTCATAAACTTCTTCTCTTGGATTCTGGTCCTGTAATGACGGCACTGACTCCGTTTGCTTGAAATCTCCCACCAGACCATCCAATTCTGATGTTGTTTGAACCGCAAGGCTGCAAGGTCCACCTTTATAGCTCGACGAGAGAGAGCCTTCCACCTTGCCCATCAGAATCCAACCGAGCCTTGATTTTACCGCTATAGGCTGGTTCCTTCCCAGAATTTTTTTCTCTCCTTTCATCAGATATGCATACATCTCTGCACCTAGAATGATGTCGATTGGTGCCGAAATGTGAAACAGAGGGTCTGCCAACTCAAGCCCTCTCTGCATGATCCAGGTCGGTTCTGCCAATTTGAAGTTTGGAATTTCGGTGGTTAAGACCTCCATCACCAGAGCATTCGTTTCATAAGTTTCGGATCTATAAATCGACCTGAATGTCAAGTCAACAGATGTAGTTGATACCTGGACTGGATTATTTCCAATACCCCTAAGTGAGCGTCGTGATGTTTCTCCTTTAAGTCCAAGTTTCTCACACATTTCTTTTGTGATCAAACTAACTTGTGATCCACTATCCATAAGTGCTCGGCAGATCAGCTGTGTACCGTTTTCACCTTCCACAATTATTTGAGCTGTCGCAAGGAGCACTTGATTGATGGTCTCACTTCCTTGTTCAATACTCGTGTTGTTGATTTCACTTACAGGTTTAAAGATCTGTGGCTTCGCACCCTTCTGATTATTTGTCACCTCTGTGTCAAGCCCATGGAGCAAAGTATGGTGCCTTTTGTTGCACTTCTTGCAAGGTCCTTGGTAACAATTTTTCCTTGCATGACCTTTTTTTAGACAATTGTAGCACATCTTGTGTTGGTTAACAAATTCCCATTTTTGCTCGATGGGCATTGTACTAAATGTAGTACAGTTGTAGATTCTGTGACCTGCTTTGCATGCTATGCATATTTGAGCATTGGTATTAATCGCAAGGTGTACATTTGCATAGTTCCTTTGAATTTCATTTTCTTTTCTTTGATATTCCCCTGATCCCTGTGGCAGACTTCTAGCTTGTCTCTCAAGAAACAGAATGAAGTCTTCGTAGCAAGGAAACGATCTCTCATCCTGGGTCAACTCCCACTGCCGTTTCATATCCTCATCGATTCTGTTCCTCAAGAACTGTACCAAGATTATGTCCACCAACTCATTTCTTTGCAATCCGAGGGATCCGAGATTGCGCACAGACTCGTTGCATGTATCCAGAAGTTCCCTTAGGGCCTTTGCTGATGGACTCTTCATTTGCTTAATCTTGAAGATTTTGTTCAGTTGTGCATAAGCCAACTCTCTTTGGTTGTCGTATCTGGAAACTAGAGTATCCCATGCTTGCCTGTAGCTCTCTGATGATATCGGGAACCCACGTATCAGTTTGGCCGCTTCTCCCTTTACTGCGGAGCCCAAATATTGTAGCCTTTGTAGATCATTTAGCCCTGGATTTTGATCTATGGTCATTCCGAAGACCTCCTTGAAATTGAACCAAGAGTTCGCATCTCCATAGAAGTGAGGCAACTCGAACTTAGGCAATATCACTGTTTCGATGCCCTTTGTTTGTTTTGTATCAGCTGTACTTTGGTTTCCTTCTAATGCACGCCTGAGCTTTAATTCCAGTTTCTTCATTTTATCTTGAATTGTTTCATAACCTTCGAATTCCTTCTCCTCATCTACTTCCTCCTGTTCTAATAACTCGTCAAATAAGTTCTTTGTTTCCGTTTTTATTTCGGATATATCTTCATGTATCAGCTTTAAATTCTGGAGATCTCCTGCCTCTATTTCTGCATCTATGGATGCCAGGTATTTATCCATTCGTCTTATCTGGAAACGGATCTTGACTTTTAGGCCTTTGATTGCCTTAGGCATATTTTCAGTTTTGAAGGTTTTTCCTCAGCAGAATCACGCTCTTTCTCTTGATATCCGGGTCGATATGGACCATATGTTGGAGCTTGGATCCTCACAGTAGTAGTTTGGACATCCGTATAGCTTCTTAACCTTTTGTTTTTGATGTTGACTATCTTTCGGCAGAGCTTAACTTGGACTGTATGCTTTCACCTCGACCTGCGTGATTGACTACCGAGGGATTGTACCTATCCTAATGCGATGTAACAACAAGAGAATGGCCACACAGCCTCACGGCGTTTTTGCTAACACACTTTATTCAATCATCCACTCCTTTTATATACATACATATTTACATAGTCAAAAGAAAGAAAGAAGAATTTGCATGACTATGAATCAATGCAGCCTAGCTAGCGATTTACATAGCTAGGCGCAAACAATAGGTTAAGTTTGAAAAAAAAATTATAGAACCATTTACTTTTTTTTTTGTTTGACTCTAATATAGTGGGTTAAAGAATGGGTCTATATTTACTTTTAGGTGAACAAGCGTTAATAAACTGTGAGGAAAGTGGATCTATGGTCTTCTTCTAAGGGATCATCAATACTATGTTGGTAACTCAATCTTTCTGTTTATACTATTTTTATTCATTAAATATAAGAGATTCTAGAAATAACCTTTGGTATTTTCTCTTAATATATCTGTAGTAACATTTGACTACTGACATGTTAAAATGATGACTAGTGTAAAAAATATGCAGAGATAAATCATGAAACGTTTGTCTTTAGTTCTAAGATTTCTATTGGGTTAATCGGGATTGATCCCCATGTTGGTGTGTAGATTATCAAGCAGAGCCAGGTGGTGCTGAACTTCCTGGCCATGGAGTCCCGGCTGACCTCAGGTCACATGGAGGCCATGTGGGCAGCAGCCCAGCTGAAGCACTGTTCCCGCCAGGTGCTGGAGCTGCTCCCTCCCCTGCTGAAAGACTTGGAGCTTGGGCCGGCTTGCCAACTCTATCGCCTGCTGGCTGCCATGGAGCCCCGGGACCACACAGAGCAGGTACCATTGGAGACAATCCTAGCTTGTTGTTTCTTATCCTCTCGTTTCCCAAGATTACATAAATTCCATGCTCCTCAAGCTGTTTGATGATAAGCAGCAGTCTCTCCCAAAGGTCCTGTTTAGTGCATCTAATGCAAGGCAAAATGTGTTCTGCAGCTGCAGGTGTCAAGCTACATTTTGTTCAAATGGGGTAGATTTTTTAATTTTATTTTCTATCTTCAATGGCTTGAGATGGCCTGTTCTAAATCTTGTTAGTGTTGTTTGGTGCTGTCTATTTCTGAGGTTCAGAGCTCCTCCTGAGTCTACCAGTGGACTGTACCAGTTGTGCTTAGTTGGGATCCTCTAGTTTTTGTTCATTTTTGTTTTGGCTAGGTTGTGTGTTATATATAATAGTATACTGAGTAGATAGGAATTCCTCAACCACGTATGGTAAGTTTATCAACGTTTCAGCAACCCTCTGTCACACCATTCTCAAGATGAAACAAGTGAATGCCATGAATATGACAAAAAAATAAATTCAATTCCTTATATATATCTATTATATCTATAAAATATATCTATATATATAAAAATCAATGTATGTATGTATGTATGTATGTATTTATGTATGCAAATATTAATGGATTATCTTTCTTTTATTTGGTAGAGAGCCAGTATTTTCCTCAAACCACATCCATGTCGACATTGGAGCCAGCTCTAAGGTATTATTGATACTTCAATGAGGACTCACTAAGAAAAGCAAAGAATTATTTATAATAAATCATAACAGCACAAAAAGGTAATATAAGTTCAATAGTTACTATATTTGTTTGTTTATATGTCCGGTATACAAATTCGCAGTAGTTCACTAATTCAAACCAAAATTCCCATACATAGGTAAAAAAATATGGGGAAGCCGATAGGCTATTTAAAAAAATATATAAATCAATTATTAAAACTATATATTCAAATTATTCTACTTAGCTCACGAACAGCGCCCTCTATCAAAGATTAGATTAAATTATGCTGATGCAAACAAATTGATAATGCTAATAACAAATAATTATAAAAAATTTTTTTATCTAAATATATATCACTCGGGTAGATATGCACACGGGTCAATCCCGGGGCGAAGCCCGGGTCACCCGTCTAGTATATATATATATATATACATACATACATACAGTAAAACCCCGCTAATACGAACCCTGGATATAGCAAACCTTCCCTTATAACGAACCCACAGCGATTCCCAATTCCATTCCATTGAAAATACCATCGTTATAACGAACTTTGCGATTTTTAAAATAACGAACTACCCCTATAACGAACCTATTTCCAGTCCTAAAATGATAAAATCTATTAACATACTAGGCTTATAACGAACTTAAAATTGTGATTTAAAAAAATTTTAAAGCCACAAAATATTGAGTATGTTTCAGCTCACGGATCGCGATTTTAAAACAAAAAATTAGCGGCATTGTTTGTTTTCATTTCTATTCTATTTTTGCTGTATGTTGTATAAATTTTTACACATTATACTTTTATTTAATAGAATATCTTTGCATTCGACAATTTTGAAATAGAAGAAAAATACAAATTGCTTCCAAAATAAAGAAAAGAAACATAGAATGGCGTTCTAAAAAAAATAGTGGCAGCATGCCCTTTTAGAAGCGTTCTATATCAAGTTTAACCTAGGCTAAATAATAATTCCAAATAATTTTAAAGCTAGAAATTGTTTGAATAACAGGTTAAAAACAAAATTTAATATACACTTCAGAAGAATATGTGGAAACTGGAATTGGAAGAAGAAGAAAAAAAAAACAGTTTCCATGTCTCATGGGCCACAAACAAATCGGCTTATAAATTCTCAAAAACTACCACTACAGTTCTATTTTTAGAATGAAATTCTTGTTAGGTATATGACTCATTCAGGGTTCGTGGATATTCCCCCTGGCCGGCCGTTTTACCACCGATTTTGTGTTTGTAAATTGGCGTTTTTTTATTCACAATTTTACCGATCGTGCTATCGTATCAACATGTTTTGCGTCCGATTTTTATGAATTGGATACTTTTGATTCATCCTATATTGATTCAGAATACACAGAGCTTTATTCCTTTGATGGAAATAACAATATTTTAAGACAATTCTGATTTTCAAATTTTACTTTTCACTTTCAAACAACAAGGTATTAGAGACATTTTTTCTAATAAATTTAGTATTATATTATTTGAGAAAGATGTTCTAAAATACTCATATTCCTTTTAAATATATAATTAATAATGTTTTGCCTAGGGGATTTGGCTTAATTTTTAAATAATACATAGGTTTATATATAAACATGTATGCTAATGATAAGAACTTATTATCAAATGACTTCTTTTGATATTCAGCATTACTGTAAAGAAATAGGTCAATTTAGGGAATTAAAACAAAGTGATCATTATTAAGTGGCTGCCTTTTCCTGTTTGTATGCTGTTTTTTAATTATATGGTCTAAAAATTTAGAAAAGTTAAAATGGCCAAACCGTGGCTATAGTGAACCAAAAGCTCTGTCCCATTGGGGTTCACTATAGAGGGGTTTTACTGTATATAAATATTTTTTAAAAAGTTCGCCTTGAGAATAGTAAGAATACAGGGTTGATGAGTTTGACTCCTCAATGTAGCACCAGGGTTATAGCATGGGCCATATATTTATAAGGAAGCTTCGATCCCTTTCCTAGTTCCAACCCTAGTTTAGTGTTGTTGTTTCTTATCCCTTTTGTAAAGATTACACGAATTCCATGAGTTCATGCTCCTCGAGCCTAGTTTAGTGTAATATATAGTGTTTAATGGATTTATATAATTGAGCAGAGAAAGGAAAAAAAAAACCTGTAAGCTTTAATATAGTGTTAAATGACTTCTATTAATATATTTTAAAATCCATCCTATAAATGTCCTCTAATTTCTCTTGCATGGTAGGATTCTGGCATAAGTTTGTGCAAAAAGGAAAGTTTAAAAAAATTCAAGTAGGCCCAACTATATGTGGTGTTTCACTAAACTTGCCAACCTATCAGACATGTCTGCTGATGGTGTGTTGGCAAGCCTTGTACCAAAACATGCTCTTTTTTTACATATAATCTTGTTTCACACACAATTCAAATTTATATTTCTAGGATAAAAAGAGAAATTGGAAAAATAATTCCTTGATTTTTTTTTCTGTAATTCCCTATGTGTTTAGCTTGCTACATTCCACATTTTACAAAGCACTCTGAAGTATAGAAACAAATTTTAAGATGAGTAATCTCCCATTAAAGGCCAGAGAATCTGGGGCTCTCTTGTCACTTCCACTAGAGGATACCTCTATACACACACAATTTCATAATTAGAATTTATCTTAATAAGTGGCTCTCTGATAAGAAGAGACCTTTCTCTAAAGGACAATTGGCTCTGCATATAGGTGTTCTCATTAAAAGAAAGGTTTAACTGTATTTCTTTTTAAAATCTGAAACTCTCATGCACACAAGTCTAGAAAGTTAATATTAAAACACTGTCAAGTTGTGTTTACTAGCAGGAAGTGATGTTTGCAGACTCTCCTGCTAGCCTCTGCCCTGACCAAGTACCTGTGGATGAATGGGAATGCCAACAACCAGAATGCTGCGGCACAGCAGCAGCAGCAGCGCGAGGCCATGGGGGAGTCGACCCTCAGCCCATTCTCTCTCTTACGGATGAACCAGAGCATTCCCGGTGCTCCCTTCCCTCCTGGTTGGTGCATATGATATTACTAGAGCAGTAGCCTGTTGTGCATGTATACCTTAACCTCCATGAAAGGAGGTCTTGTGTTGTTACCCATATTTTTACAAATCAGACACTGCCATTCTACTCATCTATGGGGACCAGTGTACCAGCAGTGTTGTGTGGTACAGAACTCCATCACCACCATCACCAGCAGCAGAAGAGAAGGCAGCGCAGCGAGGCGAGTAGCTCTGAGCGGTCAGTCAGTGTGGAGGCCAGTAACAGCGAGGATGAACATGGCGATGTCCCCTTGGCCCAGGTCACCAGTGAGGCAAGTTGCCTACATCATACATCTTTTCAATAACTTCTACTAGTTCACTTCTAGCCTCAGTTTTTAAAGTCCCTTGAGAACTATGAGGATTTAGTTAGCCATATGTAGGCTCAATTGAACTATCACCAAAGTCACACCCAGTCTTATCAAAAAAGACTCGAACCATTTTGACAGAAGGCATATTTTATTTATTATGATTGAATTCCTCCAAGTAAAATTTTTATGATATGATATTACTAGAGCAGTAGCCTGTTGTGCATGTATACCTTAACCTCCATGAAAGGAGGTCTTGTGTTGTTACCCATATTTTTACAAATCAGACACTGCCATTCTACTCATCTATGGGGACCAGTGTACCAGCAGTGTTGTGTGGTACAGAACTCCATCACGTTACATCTAAAATCCGAACAATAATTAAAGTATTAAAAAAATAAACATTTGATAAATATAATCTTAAAATATATACAGTAAAACCTCCATGAGAGGACACTCACTAGAGTACACTTCTCTATAAGGGACACTTTGGCTCTGGAATTAGGTGTTGTTACAGAGAGGTTCTTTGTTGTTGTAAGCATCCTTCAAGTTGAGTTCCACTTTTGGTGACTATATGGATAAATATTCTCTAATTTGATATGTTAGTGACTGTCACTTGCAACTCATCTAGTGACCTTTTGGTTGCTTTCTTGACCTCTTCTAGCCAGCTCATTGCATGTCTTCCTCTCTTCCCACAATTCTACTGTATATATAAATGACTTTTTTTTTTTGTAATTAGTTTCAGCTGTAGATCCCCATGTATATGATCTTAAATGATAATGGCCAACTTTGATTAATACATTTGAATATAGTAGAATGGTGGTAATGGAAGGTTGTATGGCCAGGAGAGTAATGTACTGTAGAAAATCCCTGAAAGGAACAGAATAGGTATGAAGTTCAGAACAGCAGATAACTGTTTATTTCCCAATATTTACATCAGTCTAGGGGCCAGTCTGCATTCAACCCTAGTGACACCATATACCCTTATTGAGAATTTTTTTCTGGTTCCATGGGAGACTAACACAATTTTTGAGTAGATAGTCACTCTCAGTTATATACTAGGTCTGGTGGTAGTTGACAAGATGGAGCCTGTGCAGATTGACAGCTCCCAGGTCAGCGACAGACCCCGGAGCAGCTGTGAGGAGGAGGCCACGGCTGACAGCAGCCCAGAACAGCTTCCAGAGATGATGCCCGGCAGCTGCCAATGGCGGAAGAAGAAGAGGAGACGATGTCAACCAGAGGAAGTTGTGGTGTCAAGTGGAGACGAGAGTGAGATGACCAGTGACGATAGTCTACCCAGTGAGCATGGGCCCATGGAGAGACTCCACATTCCAACCTGCATCCCCAAGAGCCCACCAGACTCGGGTGATGAACAGGACTCCCAGAGGGCCTGGAAGCACAAAGTGCCAAAGAAGAGCGTCAAGCCGTTGGTACGGCACAAACGGCCATCTCAGCCCGGCCTGCTGGGAGTTGACAAGATGGAAGATCCCCCCCAGCCCATCAAAAAGGAGGAGTCTGATGAGGAATGTAAGTGATCCTGTAATCCTATATTGTGTGATGTATATGGCGGTGGTTTTCAGATCTTGTCAAGGCTGTCCTGGAAGGAGACCGGCACCTTGCTGGCAGGTTCTGCATGGAGCCAGAGATGTACAGTTGCCAACATCACTACATTGCCAACTTCCATGGCCGGCGGCATCATGGCCCCATATCCAGGTGGGGAGTGTCATTGATTGTGGGACACAGGGAAGTTAGTCATGCTCATCAGTAGTCCCAACTAGCAAAAAATTCACATTTAAAACAATTAGGCTTAGCTATACTACACCCTAGGCCAAACTGTGTTCTATGGAGAGGTAGTGAGCATCCAATGTGAGAGAAGCAATCAAAAGGTAACAAGCCCAAATTATTGAAATGTTTGCGATGTTTCAATAATTTGGATTTTGTCTTGTTACATTTTGATTCTAATCTATAATTTAAATTGTACCTTTTCTTCTTCTGTGAGAGAAACAAGTTTCCAGTTTGATCCTCTTTATATACTGCTTTTTTTTTTTCAATTTCAACATTCCATATGTCCCCCATATATATGTCTGTGAGTATAATTTTTTCTATAATTCACATTGCGCATATACATACATAACTTTGATTATCTTCCGAGATCATTTAAAAATACATTTGTGCAATATAGAAATTTCGGATCTAGGCAAAAAGTATAAAAATAGCATTATAAAGGAAAAACAAATCTTTAAAATTTATTCAATGATGGAAAAGACACATGTATGTTCAAAAAGAAAAATATTGAGATTTATTTATGAACTAATTTTTGAATGTAAATTAAACATGGGTGGTTTAAACGTTCTTTGTAAATTGTGCTCCGGTGATATAAAAAAAAAAAAGGTTGTGGTATAATGGACAGTTAGTGTTAGACATTTTTAACATGGCATTTAACATTACTTATATTTAAGTTTAAAATTAGGGGTCGGTGAAACGATGGTCTAAACCATTGTTTTTCAACCACTACAAGCCAGGTTCGATTCTCGCATTGGTCACTTTTTTCTGATTAAAAAAAATGCTCCAATGGCTCCCCATTCTTGCAAAAGTCCAACCCCACCAGCGAGTGCAAGTAACCAAACGGGGCTCTAGCATATTTGTAAATGCAAAGTCGAACTACTTTTCACATGTATAGACATGTGGTGCTCTTACAGTAAAAGCAGTTGCCTACTTCTACCCACAATGATTATCATGGCCTGTACTATGTGTACTAGGGATAAGCAAAAATAAAATGTTTATGTTGAAGTTTGAGATTGAATCAAGGAATAAAAGGATTATTTATTAAACAAAGTAACTTAAAACAAGATGTTAAAGTAGCAACATTTTAAAGGCAAGTATATATAGGAAGGCGAGGGACAAAGACTAAATATCTTGACGTCGACCGCAGCGCCGCCGCGGCCGTTGATTGGTCGATCCTCCAATACTCCACGCCAATCTTTGGATCGCTATTCCAACACTCCCTCTCGATCCAAAATGTTCAGTAGACCTCTTAAGTAGTGGAATTTGTTTCGTGGAAGAGGTTTAGTCATTATATCAGCTAGCTGTTCTGAGCTGCAAACATGATGCACTTTAAGTTCACCTTCTTCATGTTTGGATCTAATGAAGTGGTAGCGAACATCAATATGTTTCGTTCGTTTGTGGAATACTGGATTTTCAACAAGTTTTATTGCTGCTTGGTTGTCGATATAAAGTTCAGTTTCTTTAGTAATATCACAGCCGATGCCCTGTAGAAGTCTTCTGATCCAAATCAATTCCTTAGCAGCACTGCAGGCAGCGATGTATTCACTTTCGGTGGTTGAAAGTGCGATAATTGGTTGTCGTTGGCTTGCCCAAGAAACAGTTCCTCCGTTCATCATGAAGGCATAACCAGTCGTACTTTTTCTGGAGTCAACATCACGAGCAAAATCACTATCAGAGTGGCCAACAAGTTGGTCTTGTCCAGTGAAGAGAATTCCCATGTGTGGAGTGCCTTTCAGATAACGGAAAATATTCTTCACTGTTGTACAATGTGCAGGTCCTGGATATTCTAGGAATTTACTCACTTGTGAAACTGCATAAGTGATATCTGGACGTGAAACACATGATGCAAACATAAGGGATCCAACAGCTTCTCGAAAAGGGAATTTAGGCATCTTTTCCTTTTGTTCTGGAGTAGGACAGTCCTGCTTTGTTAAGATGACAGAAGGATCCATAGGCACCGAAGCAGGAATACAGTCAGCCATATTAAATTTACTCAAAATTTTGTCAATATATGATGACTGGTGAATGAAAATACTTGCCCTATCTTCTGACTGCTCTATTTGTAGCCCAACAAAAAAGTTAACACTTCCAGATGTAATATCAAATGCGTGTTCTAACTCATCCATTATAATAGCTATTGCCTCTTTATCTTTAGATAGAATAATTCCATCATCAACATAGAGAGCTAAGATAACATTTGAATCATTGTGTGTTCCAATGAAAATGCACGGGTCGGCGTCTGATGTTTTGAAATTATGGCTATACAAAAAATTGGTAAATTTCTTATTCCAATTTCTAGAAGATTGTCTCAGACCATACAGACTTTTATGTAATCTATAGCAGCTATTATCATCTCTCTTGTAGCCTTCTGGTTGTTCAAGATAAACAAGTTCCTCTAATTCGCCATTGAGAAAAGCTGTCTTTACATCAAATTGCTTAAGAAACATCCTTTCAGAAGCAGCGTGTGATAAAAGAATGCGTAACGAATCATACCTGACTACTGGGCTAAACGTATCGAAATAGTCAACATTTTTGATTTGAGAATAGCCTTTTGCAACTAATCTGGCTTTGAACCGTTGAATTGTACCATCGGACTCCGTTTTAATTTTATAAACCCATTTACAACCGATAGGTTTATGACCATCTGCCAAACGTTCTAAAGTCCATGTTTTATTTTTATTTAATGCATCAATCTCTTCATCCATGGCTAATTTCCATCTTTCTGAATCTGAACTCGTTATTGCATCTACATAGTTACTGGGTTCATCAGCGAGCGCAAAGTTACATTGGCTATTCGAAACTTTAGAGCGTGTTATCATTGGATATGCGAACTGATATCGGATACTGGCGGCATTTCCTGCACTGGAATGTTTGCTGTCGCAACTGGTGATTCATCCGGAGCGCTGTTAATCTGAAATATTATTTCTTTGGGTTTGGTAGATTCTCTATCTGAATGTGTAGTAGCTTTCTCATCGAATGTGACATCTTTAGAAATTCTTATTTTTCTAGTTTTCCAATCCCATAATCTAAAATTTTTGCTTGTATTCTCATAACCTAAAAACATAAGTTTTATCGATTTATTATCCCACTTTTTACGGTTTTCTTTGGGAATATGCATATAAGCATTACAGCCAAATATTTTATAGTTAGCTACATTAGGCTTTGTGCCAAAGAAAAGTTCATAAGGTGTCGTTCCAGGGGTTTGCTTAGTCGCACTTCTATTTAGAATATAAGATGCTGTGTTACATGCCTCAGCCCAAAAAAATCCTGGAAGATTTCGTGAATTTAGCATGGACCTGGCTGCTTCCACAATCGTACGATTGTCTCTTTCTATACGTCCTATCTGTTCATGCACATAAGGTGCAGTGAACTCGTGAATTATCCCAAATCTTTTACATAAATCTTCAAAATTATCGCTTTTGAATTCTAGCGCATTATCAGTCCTAAGAACTTTTATCTTATTTCCAGTTTGAGTATAGATTAGAGTAGCATATTCTTTGAATATATCTAGCACATCTGATTTGTTTTTAATAAAATAAATATGGCGATAACCACTAAAGTAATCTTTAAATAAGCAGAAATACAGATATTTACTTAATGATAGAGTCTGCATTGGGCCACAAATATCAGCATAAATAAACTCACCTAGCTGGTAGTTTTTGCCATCTGAGGGATAGCACGACTTTCTATGGGCTTTTCCAAGCTGGCATCCTTCACAGAAGAAAAAATCTCCCTCTAAATCTTGAGGCTGCAGACCATCCACCAATCCTTTGGTCGCCATCTCTCGAAGTGTAGCAACTGGAAGATGCGCAAGTCTCTCGTGCCACAACTGAAGCTTGTTCTCGCTGGTGATGTAACCTTGTGATGATGACGTAACCTTGAAGAGCATCCTGTAGAGGCCGTCATGACGCACTCCTACGGCTTTTAGGTCATTATCCATGAAGATCTGTAGCTTGTCATGTTTGATAATGACGTTGAATCCTCTTCTTGTGGACGTAGAAAGGGTATACAAATTTTTCTTTAGTTGCGGCGAGTAGAGCACATTTCTTATGTACGTATTGTACCATCCACCGTCGACGTAGGCTTGAATCTCGATGTCTCCCATGCCTTCTGCAAGTAGTGTCGAGTTGTCTCCCAAGTAGATTGGATGATCACTGGTGAACGGCGTGTAGGTCTTGAACCACTCTCGTCGAAATGTCATGCTGCAGCTTGCACCGCTGTCAGCATACCAAATATCATTGGGCTCTACTTGATTATCGCACAAAATAAGTCCATAATCACTTGAACTTCCTTTTGAATCATGAAGATTTTTGGATTTATTTTTCTCATTAGCTAATCTTTTTCTACATTCGCGGCTCCAATGTCCAATTTTGTGACAATAGTGGCATTTAGTGTTCTTCTTGGCATCTTGAAAAGAACGTTGTGTATCTTTAGGCTTCGTTCGTGCTTGCCTGTGTAATAAGGCCTCATCTTGTTTAGAAGAACCGCTTTGTTGATTCCTTGTTTCTTCAATCAAAAGTCTTGCAGTTAAATTGTTAAGAGTTTGAGCTTTCGGATCTAACGATTCCCACGCTGCAACAAAGTAGCGCATACTCGAAGGCAAAGTATTTAAAATTTTTGCTACCTTTTGATCTTCCGTTATGGTTCCGCCCATTTGTGAAATTTGTGCAGAAATATTTTCAATTTTTGCTATGTAATCACCTATTGTTTCCGATGTCAATCGTGCATCGAAGAATTGTTGCCAAAGTAGGCCTATAGTAAATTCGGATTTTTGTTCATGAATAGCAAGTAATTTCTGCCACATTTGTGAAGCGGAAGTACAGTTCATCAGGGGCTGAAGAAACTTTAATTCGATTGCCTGTGATAATAACATCCTTGCCTTAACGTCCTTTGATTTCCAATTCTGTAGTGAACTTTCAGAGTTACTGTCGGAGGAAACAACATTCGGCTTTATTTCTAAGCCTTCCAATAATTCTAGTAATTTTTGTTGTTCCATAAGAAGCCTGAATTGGAATTTCCATAGTGAAAAGTTTTCACCATTAAAAACTTTAATCCTTGAAAGACAATCTTCGCTCATCTTCTTTGTCTTGGAATCGGCCAACGACAAAAAGAAACTAGGGTTATGGTTGGAGGTTGACGCCTAAACTTTGAGCAAAACAAAGGCTTACTCACTGCTGGCGGTTAATCCTTTTAGGCGCAGTGGAAGCGTGCTGGGCCCATAACCTGTTGAAGTTTGAGATTGAATCAAGGAATAAAAGGATTATTTATTAAACAAAGTAACTTAAAACAAGATGTTAAAGTAGCAACATTTTAAAGGCAAGTATATATAGGAAGGCGAGGGACAAAGACTAAATATCTTGACGTCGACCGCAGCGCCGCCGCGGCCGTTGATTGGTCGATCCTCCAATACTCCATGCCAATCTTTGGATCGCTATTCCAACAGTTTAAAAATAGGGTTGGGTGTGTGTGTGGATGAGTGGTATAAACTGTTGATTTCTGATAGCCACAACCCGGGTTCGAATTGGCACTTTATTGTGAATAAAAAAATTGCTTCAATGGCCCATGATCCTTCCAAAAGTCTAAACCCACTGGTACATTTTAAACTACAAAAGTCAGAACTGATTTCTACATGTGGTGAACCTACGGTAAAAGTAGTCACCAACTATACCCACAATGATTATCATGGCCTGCACCACATGTATTAGAAAAAATAGTACAAATGTGATATTGTACTGGGATAAGGTGCATAATTATGAAAAAAGGGGCATCTCCTTATCTTGCAACTGAAAGTTGCTGATGGCTTGCTCCATCTATCAGAATAAATAACAACTATTCTCATTTGTACTATTTTTTCACATTGTGTCACGGTCTCACGCAATTCTGGCCTTAACTACCCGTTTCATGATTTTTCAGGATGCCTTGAATGACCAGTTTTTTGGTCGTTGAGGTACAGCTTGCACCACGCTGATGAGGGCCAACAGTCCGAAACGTGTCCGTGGTTAGCTTTTCTTGATTAATCAAGAATGGGTATTTGGCCAATTCTGGAATTAAAAATCAACAAGAATAGTTGATATTTATTCCGATAGATGGCGCAAGACATCAGCAACTTTCAGTTGCACGATAAGAAAATGCCCCTTTTTTCATAATTATGGACCTTATCCCAGTACAATATCACATTTGTACTATTTTTTCACATTGTGTCGCGGTCTCATGCAATTCTGACCTTAACTACCCGTTTCATGATTTTTCAGGATGCCTTGAATGACCAGTTTTTTGGTCGTTGAGGTACAGCTTGCACCACGCTGATGAGGGCCAACAGCCCAAAACGCGTCCGTGGTTAGCTTTTCTTGATTAATCAAGAATGGGTATTTGGCCAATTCTGGAATTAAAAATCAACGAGAATAGTTGATATTTATTCCGATAGATGGCGCAAGCCATCAGCAACTTTCAGTTGCACGATAAGGAGATGCCCCTTTTTTCACATGTATTAGAGATTAAAAAAAAATTAAAATTTTTCAAAAGTGTGTTTACAATTTTAATTTTTAATACATCTTGGATGTATAAATAAATGTTCTTTGTGAAGTTGCGCTCAAGAATCTTGAAATTTTGTAAAAGATGTTTCATTCATTCTCTTCCTTCATATATTTATTTTATATCTACGCTCATGTGAGGACAAAACTTAAGGAATTTTCATATTTTGATGTTGCCAGATATCGTTTTTTTTTTTTTTTTTTTTTGAGATTTAAGCAATTTTGTTCACACTTGGTTATCTCGTGTCTTCAATAAAGGTCATTGTATATCAAATACCTTTCAGAGGTATAGTCTAAATCTCGATATACATGCCAAAAGGTACAACTTCCTTTTATCCATGAGTGTATATAAGGTTATAAACAGTTGGTATCAATGGTGGTGTCCAGTGAGCTGGTGGAGGACATCCTGAGCCCAGATGAGGGAAGCTGCAATAGTAGTCATGTGAGCAACAAGAGTGAGAAGAACATGGGTGACTTTGAGGAGGAGTCTTGCTGCGAGGATGAGCTGGTGGCCATAGCCGGCCGGCCCATGACCCAGCGGCTGGCCAACATGGCCTGTCTGTACAACCCTCCACCCAGCAACCCCCAGCCTCGCCGCCAGCGCCGCAACCAGCTGGAGTTGGAGTCCATATGTAAGCCGGGTCAGACAGTCCTCTGGGACCTGCTGCAGGATGACAAGATTGTGAGTTGATCTTTTTTAGCTCTTCACCTAAGTACACTAGAACCTCCTTTATTCAACCACCTGAAATTAAATCAATGCAATCTCTCTATAATTCAACCTTATGGAATGAGGTGTAGGGGTGGCAGCTTTTGTTGGTCATGGTACCAATGATCCAGGCATATTTTAGCAAAAGTCTGATTTTACCAGTAATTTGAGGCCGTTCCTAACATGGGAGCAGAGGCCTTTGCTGCAGGCTCTTACATGAGTACAGACGCAGCCTTGAACATATTTTCAAATCTCCACCAAAGTGTCAAACTATGAATTCAATAAGAATCACCTTTTGTTGTAATTTCACATCTGCTATGAGGACAGGGAGTGTCATCTAACTTGGCGTTGTGTGCAGCACAAAATGGCAGAGGGAATGGCTGCAGAGGCTGAGAAGATCCTGTGCAACCTGGTGTGCTGGTCTGGGGATAAACTTCTACATATGAAGTTCATTGAGGCTTGCCTGGACAACCTGGCAAAGAACAGGTAGGGTGAAATAGCATGTGATGAGCCAGCCACTTACCTATGGCTTCCCAGCTCGGTGCTGGTGTCCCTGCGCATACTCCCCAAACTTCTGACCTCCTTCGGCTCCCACCAGTATCGCAGTGGTGCCAGTGCGGCAGTTGCAGAAGGCCACTTCATCACAATGTGAGTCTTTTCCATTGTACCTAGTTGTTGTCACTGACCCACCAGGCTGTTCTCCAGGTGGGCCGACCGGGAACACAAAATGATGAAGCACTTCTTCAATAATCTGATTATCTACACCCAGGCACTTAGAAGCGGTCAAGCACTAAAGTCACCACTGTAAGTCTCCACAGCAACATGCAACTTTTAATACAGAAGAACCAACCTCCCAAAAGAGACCATAGCCCAAACCATGAATGGATACTCCTGGTCTCTTCCAGAGGTGGTCATTTATAGTTAGATCAGGGCCTTTAGTATTATAAGCAATATTATTAACTTTGTGTCATTTGGGAAACACATTAACAACCATAATGGGGGAAAAATAAAGTACACAAAAAGTCTTTCTACAGATAATCAGGGGATCTTCATTAACCCCCCTTACTACAAGGCTCAATTCTTCTTAAATATGCAAATATGGCAGAGCTACAGGTTTTTAAGATGTAGTGCTGGTACAGAATGATGAAAATACAACGAATCAACAGACAGCTGTCCTGAAAATGGTCGGATATATAATAACCTTTAGGAAACATTGAAAAAATACGAATTGTCATGTTTGGACACCTTGTCAGACAGTCTTAAGTTGTTGACAGCAATACTGGAGAAGAGTATTGTGAAGAAAACCAGGAAGGTGAGAATGGAATTTATGGACAATTTCTGGAGAAGATCCTAAAAGGTCAACACTGCTCAGGTCCAGTAATTTGTCGATATAAACATTATAACTAAGGCAATCTACCCCACTTGCCTAAAATGTAGCTTGGCACTTGCAGCTCCAGAACACATTTTGGCTTACATTAGATGCACTAAACAGGTTCTTTGGGAGAGGCCGCTGCTTATCATCAAACAGGAGCATGTACTCATGAAATTTATGTAATCTTTGCATAAGGGGATAAGAAACAAGAATAATAGTTTAAAAATTGATTTTACAAATGCAGTCAATCAAGGAGGTAGTCATTGGCCAGAGTGGTTTCACTCATATGGTAGTATGGACCATGTGTTTTCCAGGTAGTGCTTACTGAGTAAATTAGGACAATATGATATCTCTCTCTCAGGTAGAACTTGGTTTCTCTTGGCCTGAAATAGAGATTGGACCATATTTGCTATGTGTTTATTCAACTTGTTTGTAAGACCTACTGGACTTCATATCACAATTGAGACCAAAGATTTTTTTAGCCCCAAAAAGATTCTGATGGTGAGCCATCATCAACATTTAGGTTGCACGATCAGGAGGTGTCCTTTCATTATGACACCCTGATCTTCTTCCCTAGTTTTAAAATCTTTTTAATCATGAAGGAGGAGAAAGTTGGGTTGTGATATGTTTCAACATAGAGTCGATAATAATTCTGCTAGATGGTACTCTGAATGTGTGAAATCACCCAGCGCAGCGTAGTGTAATATCGTTTCATAGAAAATTAGGAATGACAAACTTCAGGATGACATGGCAATTTATTAAGGCACAAGCACCAACTGGCATTTATAAAATGAAAGAGAAGCAATAAGGGAAGTATACAGAATAGCAAACTTTAAATATCAAAATTGATAATCTGTTCATATAAAATAATAAATATTTCGCTACATAGCTCCTTCCCTATGGGAGCTGTGACTCACAGCTTGCAAATCTTGTCTGAACAGGATCTGACTTGCTTCTGCCAAGGATTCCCTTGTAGTCTTGAAACTTTGTCCCAAGTAGTTTATTCTTTTGCCTTGCAGCGTGAAGAGTGGCTTTGTTGTCGTTATGTCTATAGGGACATCTTCATCTTGAAGGAAAGTATTGGCTTTAACACTGCAATGAAAGCCAGTAGCTGAAAATGTAGATTACAGCACCAATGGCTTCAAAGTCTTCTTGGCAATCTTCAGTTTGTCTTCCCTAATCTACCCAGCATCTCCACCAAAATGTCACGTAAAAAATAAAAACTTCAGGATGACTTGGCAATTTAGTAAAAGCACTAACTAGAATTTATAAAATGCAAGAGAATATTCCGCTACAATATGTGTGTGTCAGGTACACTCACAAAGACCAGATCCAAGTCCGCCTCAGCTTCCTCACCTGTGTCTACAGTATGATGTCTTCCCCCCAGAGTTTGAGTGAGTGGTGGTATTTTTCCATTGTATAAGTCATGGAGTCTGAAGTCATGAATATGGTCATTAAGGCACAAATATTTCTTTTACACATAAAACAAATTTCTATTGTCCTTACTGAAATGAAAAAAAAAAAAAATAGAATAAATAAAATTTAAAAAATATATTGGGAAGACTTGGCTCATCAACCCAGTGATTTCACCAATTTTTGTTTTATTTGAAAAGAAACATTCTTCATCTTTATATTTAGATGGTGTGTTATTGTCTTAGAATTAATATTGGCAGGGTTGGATTATAGGTCCTGTCTTGAGGCTCCCACAGATTCTAAGAGGTGGTCTGGTGAGGTCTCTTTGGCCCTACAGATGGTGCATTATGGGAAGACATTCTGGAAAAGGAGTGGTCTGTTGTTGTTGATAGATTCACCTGCTTCATTTTAAATTCCAGTTTGCCAGGTAGAAAAATTGGGGGAATATATGTGTAAAACCACTATTACCTAACCTAGACCAATGTGTCTCAACCTTTTTTCAGCCCTGCAGAACGGTAAAGTTTGTTAAAGAAAAAAAGTTATCCAGTGTTTTTTTTTTTATTTTCCACAAAAAAAATGACTAGATATTATAGAACTGCTTATATGTTAAAATTCTTAGTTTATCTAAATATTTAATATTTAGATAAACTAAGAATTTAGTTATACGAAGATTGTGATTTTTACTTTTATAAAATGTCAAAAGACCTTTCGCAATATGTTTCTTTATAAGGTAATAAATAAACATATTGCAAAAGGTTTTTTGATTTTTTATAAACTAAGAATTACTAAGGCATGAACCATAAAAACATCCTACAAAATTTTATTACAGTATAGAACTCTCCATGAGAGAACACTTACATTAGAGGACTTCTCTCTATAAAGGACAGTTATCATTTGCAAAATGACCAATTTTACTATTTAGCAACTCTCCGGTAAGAGGACACCTCTCCCTAAAGGACACTTTGGCTCTGCAATTAGGTGTTGTCCTTTACAGGGAGGTTTTACTGCATTATTTTTAATAAGGTTAATATATTTTTAATGCGGACAAGTGTGTAAAAAAATATCTTGGGGACCAGTTAAAATTTCCACAGACCCTGCTGGATCAGCAGTTGATTCTGACATTAGTCAGTTTCCTAAGGGGAGGAGGATACATTGGCCGCCTTAGAGGAGATTGAAGATTTTTAAAACCTTTTTTAAAAATAATATGTCAATGCTCGAAAAACCCACCAATTTAAGAAATGCAGAAACATAAGATAACATCCAAATTAATAAATTGTGTATCTTTTTTTTTTTTTTGTTAAAAAGCATTGTTACCAAAACATCACCCAAAGTTTATTAATTTGGATTTGGTCTTGTAACCCTATGTTTCTAATCTACAATTCAAATTCTACATTAAGAGACATGAAGAACTATATATATATATATATATATAGTATATTTTAAACTGTATGACACTTTTAGTATATTTAACATATCTTCCAAATAGTTAAAGCCGATACTTTATAATATCCTACCCTTCTATTAAAATGTACACTATTTCTATTTACTGCCACCCCATATTTTGTATATAAACTATTTGTATTTAAACCCCCTACTTGTATGTAAAACTAAAAATGTTGACGTCAAAATAAAGATCCAAAGAATGTTCGATCAGCTGGTGGCAGGGACAGGGGGGAGAAAAAAAGGCAACGCCCAGCCCATGTGGGGTCCCGAGGGACATCTTTATAGATGACCCCTGTTTAGGACAGGTTTTGGCAGGGGGTTAGCAGATGGTTCTAGGAGGTGTCTCTCGACAAACGGCTTCTGTCTAACACACAGTCTCTCCCTCCATGTCTCGGTGATAAGCATCCAAGTTGGTGTCATGGCCTCTACCTCTGTCCCGTGGGCTGTTCCCGATCACTTTCGGTGCTAACATCTAGCCCTGCCTCTGCTTCTTGTTGTCCGCGTGTGGGAAGAACATCAACATTCGCATCACGTACACGACTGCCAGTTCATTTATTTGTCGGCACATTTGCAACAATATTACATATATATGTAAGGAAGATGCAATGAACAATTCTTTCCAGTCAAATGAGAATGTTCCTTGAGAGAAAGTGTGGTCACACAGAGCTGACAGTGGAACAAGTGGACATTCTGTGGTCCTCCCTGGCCACAGACCCGGATTGTGCTGATGAGCTCTTCAACTGGCTGCTGAACCAGGTGAAGGACAAGGAGGAGCACGGGGTGTGTGTGGCCCTAGCCAAGTACCTCCTCCTGGAGAAGGTAGGTCTGGGTCCGCCTGGGGTCCTTCATCCACTGATGGTGGTGTTGTCTGCAGCTGCCCCAGCTTCCTCCCGAGACCACCAGCATGGTGGCCCTCCACCTCCTGCAGCAGCTCATCTCCACCCTGATGCACCAGGCTCCTGACATGCCAGAGGCCAGTGTAAGTGCTAAGCAGTACCTCAGTTGAATGGAGCTGTCACCTGGCTGTGCTACAGATGAGTGGCATGCAGCAACTCTGGAGTATTGCTCTCCGAGCCCAGAATACAGAGGTCAGCACTGCTGCCATACAGTTCCTCAATGCTTACTACCTCAATGGTGAGTTCTCTATTCTTTCATCACACTATCATACAAGACCAAATCCAAAAAAAATATATTGTTGCCTTGTGTTTTTAATCTATACTACCAAGAATAAAATGTCTATTGCTCTAAAATCAATAATAAATTAAGGCGACAAGTATTACTGTGCAAACAATTTGCAAGTCTGCTGCTTAAATGTTTCAAGTTATTTCATTATAGGAGTATATGAGTTATATCAATATAACACAGCCTCTTTAGTTATCACAACCTAATTCTTAAGCTACAAGTCTTAAGCATGGTTATAGCAACAAAATTTTGGACTCCAGTAATGTTATGACTAGATACGTTATATGTTAGACTGTAGTTTCATCATTGAACCAAGGGATTCCTTAAAATTTGAGATTTTAAACACAGACAGGACATGCCATTCACTGCATATGTAAATCTCAAGGCAATTAAAATATTGTGACATAGTTTTAAGAAATAAAATGCATTAAAAAAAAAGAAGTCTAAAAAAAGTATAAAAAGAGACCAAAGGTAAAAGCGACGAGCTTCTTTATTGAAGAGGTATGATCTTGGCAAGTCTTTATACAATAACATCCTTCAGCAGGCTGCAATATGATTGCAGTTGTATTCTACTACAGCCTGTTGGATGTTATTGTTAGATAACTTGCTCATATCTCTTTAATAAAGAAGTTTGTCACTTTTACCTTTGGTTTCTTCTTAGCAACGATATCTGGTGATTCCTCCTATTGTAAAAGAAGTCTAATTTGGCCTGAGATGTTAATAAAGGCCCTACATGATGAGGGGGAAAGAGATGAGGTAAGAATAAAAGAATGCAGAAAGCATCTACATGCCTATTGTCTTTCTACCAAGAGAATATACATTATGACTTCACTAATTGAACCAACTTTCAACACCTGATATATACCACATTTTCAAACCCCAACCAATTTGTTTTCAAGTAGATTTAAAAAAAAAATATGCTACTATAAATTAATATTGAAAATAAATTTAAGCATTTAAAAAAATATCTTGACCAACCTATTTAGCATGACTAAATTCAATTTTTGACTATTTTTCATAATTTGAGAATATTAATGGAAAAATGTATGCTGCAGCTATGAATGTTACAAATATTTGGTAATTTGTGAAAATATTATAAATAGATTATAACTTAACGGGGACTTTAATACAGTAGAAAAACTTGAGAGCATTGGATTACAGAAGTTTGAATTGTAT
The DNA here is from genome assembly GCA_030710605.1 of Cordylochernes scorpioides. NCBI lineage: Eukaryota > Metazoa > Arthropoda > Arachnida > Pseudoscorpiones > Chernetidae > Cordylochernes > Cordylochernes scorpioides. The sequence goes on along the minus strand of CP092884.1, from coordinate 22,176,319 downwards.
GTTCTTTTAAAATGCTTCAATGCTCCCACAATTCTTGCACAACCTCACCAAGTCATACATGATTCTGACATCTAAGTGCAAACTGCTTCTACATCTACAAGAAAATAAAACCTAATCCAAATAAATTAATAGTGTGCAACGTTTCAGTAACAGCGCTGTTACCATCATCAGACAAAAGAATAAAATAAAATTTAATAATAACAACACTGTTACCGAAACATCGCACACTTTTAATTTATTTGAATTAGGTCTTATTTTCTTGTATCTATAATATATAATCCAAATTGTGCTTTATCATGCTTCTATATCTGTTCACATATGCTGCTGTACTTAGAGTATAAACAGTTTAAAATCTACCCACAATCACAGTTTCTACCATGTGTGTTACATGGGATAATAATAATCTTTAAATGTTTCTTTTCTGCCAGTTTTGAAGAGAAGTTTTGCCCCAGGCCACAATGGATCTCTGGAGCATGAGGAAGAGTTCATAGAGAGATGTATGCAGAACCTAACATCTGCCTCACAGACCATCTCTGAGGTAGGTACTCTGTCTGTACTGCTGGACCTCATTAATCTCCTCCCTGTCTGTGCAGGCTGAAGACAAGAACCTCACTGTCATCCAGAGGGCTCTGCTTCTTCTTAAGACCCACATTGAGGTCTTCTCTCGCAGGTAAGATTCTGGGAGTCCTCTCATTTAAAGCATATTTTAGTGCGCTTTAGCACTTTGGCCTTAAATTTTCTTTTTCAAAGATTAAAAAGATATCTAATACCTATGATAACCCCCTGCACCACACTGATTAGAGCCAACAGCCTGAAATGTGCATATTGTTGGGTTTTTTTTTGTTAATTCATACACACAAGAGAGGGATTTTGACCAAATCTCTAGATAATTAAAAAATATATTTTACAGTTTTTTTTCCCTGCTAGATGGCAATGAGCCATCAGTAAAATTCAGGTGCATGATCAAGAGGGCCTTTCATTGCCTCTCCCTGATCTATACTTGTGAACTCTTTAAATACATTAACATAGTTCTCATCATGATGAGGCACAATTTGGATTATAGGTTATAAACGCAAGTTAATGAGATCCAATCCAAATAAATAGTGTGTGACGTTTCGGTAACAGTGTTTTTACCATCATTTGACAAAAGTAGAATAAGAACATATATCACAGCAGGTTTTAAATAAAGAAAAAAGCAGCTTTTCTTGATTAATCAAAATGGGTTTTTGGCCAAATCTGCAATAATTAAAAATCAGCGAGAATAATTGATATTTATTCTGATAGATGGCACAAGCCATCAGCAACTTTCAGTTGCACAATAAGAAGATGCCTTTTTCTTAATTTATGCACCTTATCCCAGTACAATATCACATTTGTACTTTTTTTTCACCATGTTTTAAATAGTTTCTGTTATCAAGTGTGTAAACAATATAGCAGATAAGAAGATAGTATTCTAAACACAAGTTTTTTTTTTTTTTTCTTATCCCTATTACACGTGGTACAGGCCATGATAATCATGGTGGGTAGTTAGCGACTGCTTTTTTACTGTAAGCGCACCACATGTCTACACATGTGAAAGCAGTTCGACTTTGCACTTACAAATGTGCCAGAGCCCCGTTTGGTTACTTGCACTCGCTGGTGGGGTTGGATTTTTGCAAGAATCGGGGGGCCATTGAAGCATTTTTTTTTTTAAACAGAAAAAAGTGTCCAATGCGGGGATCGAACCCGGGTCGTAGTGGTCGTAAACCAAACGGTTTAACCAGCCTTCCACCGACCCCCCAAACACAAGGTAATAATACCAAATCCAAATAAATAAATTGTGTGTGACTTTTCGGTACCAACACTTTTACCGAAACGTCACACACAATTTATTTGGATTTGGTCTTATTACCTTGTGTTTATAATATATAATCCAAATTTTGTCTTATCAAGATAGTATTCTAAGAATAATGTTTTAGAAAACTTTCTCAGAAAACTATCTTCTTATCTGCTATCTTGTTTACACACACTGAATACAGTAGCTATTTAGAATATGCGATATTTTTTAACATTCAGTACTTTTGTCTGAAGATGGTAACAACGCTGTTACCGAAATTTTACACTATTTATTTATTAGGATTTGGTCTTATTACCTTATGTTTATAATCTATAATCCAAATTGTGCCTTATCAAAACACTTTAATCTTAATGATATCAATTTAAATTTTATTCAAATGTTGAAATAGTGTTCTTTGGATACCAAATGAAATGTCTTTTAGTGAGTTGCATGCTCGCGGTGCATTTTGCAATGCATATGTAAAACAATTTCTGATTATTATTGTTCTTTTGACAATACTAAAACGTGTATCTTCTTATTGATCTGTTGATAGGGAGTTAAAAAATGGGGCACAAGAAGAAAGTGAAGATGCAGCTAAAGCCAACTTCACTTATAGAAACCAATCAAGACTTGGAAACAGCAAAAATATATGCCATTTAGAAAATAAAAGTTGAACAAAGATTATAATTTTAAAAATTAAATTCATTTTCAATGTTTAATGGTATTTAACTAGTGTACTAAGTCATAAAGGAGGATATAATATGTTTGAAATGCTCATAGAATTTTTCATCTTTTTACAAAAATAAAAAACACTTTCCTGTAAAGGGACACTTCTTTCTAAAGGACACTTTGACTCCACATCTAGATGCTGTCCTTTACAGAGAGGTTCTACTGTATCAGAAAGCACACCTGGAAGAAATGCAAATAACAAAATATTGGACAAATACATTATACAAGAGAACCTTCCTTTAATGGACACCCCGCTAGCGGACACCTCTCCACAATGGACAGTTTTCATTTGAAAAATTACCGTTTTTACAATTTAGCAAAAAATTCGGAAAGAGGACGCCTCTCCCTAAAAGACACTTTGGCTCTTCAATTAGGTGTCCTTTCCAGGGAGGTTCCACTGTACTGGGAATATAAGTGATTAAATTTTCAAGAAATTTTTGGGGGATGGATCCTGAGAAATCAGTTTCCAAAAGAACACATCTTGTTAGCAATAATAGCCCTTATATGCCTGGGCATTGAGTCAGAGATTGGATGGCCCCGTGGCTCCCATGCTGCTTCAACATGATACCACAGTTTATCGACAATAGTGGCTGATCTTTCAAATTTATAGGCAAAATCAAGAAACTTTCAACATGCGCCTAGGAAAAAGATAATCGTGACAGTTTACAATATATAGTTGATTGTATCCCAGACACAAAACTGGATATTTTGGACAATGTAGGAAAAATCATCAAGCTTCCAAGAAATCGCCAACTTTTGAAACTAGTCTGATTTTCCATCATATTGGAGGAATAAGAAACAACATGCGGTAACTATACGCAATAAAATAATAGAACTCAGCAACATAATATGGTTGGACAGTAGATAAACAGTAGTCATCAAAGAAGACAAAAAAGTGAAATCAAAATGTACACTCACAACCATAAAACATTTAGAGCATGCAGGTTAAACCACCCTTATTATCGAAAAGATAGAGGTTGCCTGGCCGGCATTCATATTTATATAAAAAATAGACACTTCGGCCAGTTGGAGTTTTTTATTATTATGTCCTGCAGACAACCCACAATACCTGCACTGATCTAGTGGTTAGGACATTGCATTGCCGCCACAATAACCCAGGTTTGAATCCTGGTCACGGAATCTTTTTTTATCTTGGCTCGATAGGAATTTCTTTTAATTGCTATTCCAATAACCATATTTTTTTTCTGCCAGATTATATAGCGCAAGGATTCTAATTTTATAATAGCCATATTTTTATCATGCAATTACCCAATAAAATACCCCTTAAAAAATACCTTCCCACCTACAGGTGTACACCCTACAGACCTACACTTCAAGAACTATAGAAAGAACAGATGGAAACAGAAGTTTACCCTATAATTAATTACACATTAACCTTTCTTTTGTCACCACAAAAAATTAATTTGCAGTTTAAAAAAACTATGAAGATGGTTTCATTCATTTATTTGACTTATACAACAGTTTATATCTTTAATACCACGTGAAGGCCAAGTTATAAAGAAGGGACTTGGTGACCTAAGGAGGGAGCTCAAAGAATGACATTTACCTAAATGTGAACTAGATACAGTGAGGGCTCCACGTGATATCTAGATACATAACACAGAGGCGGTTAGAGGTAGACTATACTATCTCACACCGTCATGTATTGCTACACCCCTGAACCCAACGTCCCAATTCCGACAACTTGATGAACTCATTGAGTTCACTATTGACAACAAAGTGGAATGGAGCGGACTAGAGACCGAAGACATAACTGCTGACACTGCCAACGCTGAAAGCCGGACTTAACGTCACACGCGAGGCCTCCCATTGGAGTTTTGCACCAGAGCCAGCAGACTAGTAATCAGTACCTAGTCCTGGGTCTGTGGAGCGGGCCAAGCTGCCGGAGGAGAAGTTGAGTACCAATTCACGTTATGTGACACAGGGTTAAAATAGTGGGTCCTTCCGCCCAACGTGGAATGGTAAATGACCACAGCCCCTGCTGTGATCACCACAGGAATATAAGCGCTGAAACCCGCCCCGCTGTCATTAGCTACTGTCTAACATTAGCTAGATCCTGAAACAACACCATTAGTAGAGCTGGAACACAGGGAAGTCCCACCATGCAGTCTCCATCTGGAACATCTGTTACACACAGCAGCCTAGAATTCAGACTTTATGGTCAACAGATTGCTATTGTCACCAAGTCCCTTTTTTATTTTTGGCCTTCATGCGGTTTGGAATTTTATTTTATTTTCTTCAACATTTGATTGGTGGTTATTTATTCTAGAAAAGAGTTCACATTAAGAGTTTCTAACCTCCAAAATCTCTTAACCCCCATTTAAATCATTTCTTCCAAGTCATTGGTATCATCGTTATATTAAAACAAAAAAATAGGTCTAAAGGTTTCAAGCATCGTAGGTTGTAAGTAATTTATACCACTGCAGGTTGTGAGAAACTGGAGACCTATTAAATAATCCCCAACGCCATCTTACTAATTTGGTTATGCAATTCAACTTATGTGCAGTTCTTTCTTTCATACACATTGCTATAGATGAATGCCACAAATAGTTTTAAAATAATATTGATTTGCTTTTGTTATCAAATGATTTTTTTTTATATATCCAAGTACTTATTTGTTTGATTTTTCTAATCCTCAAATATGAGTTATAACAGGATTCCTCTTCAACATCTCCTTAATGATAGGAGAACAGTTCTCTCTTGTAAATTCTTCTTTAGAAACACTCTCCAAATAGTATTTCATTTTTCAGCATATGCCTGTTCTTTTGATTTAGTCCATTATGTGTAAATCAGTTGGGATAGTTGCCATCACATGATATCATCCAACTTCGAGGTTGTATAAGACATTGGAGAGAAAGAGAGAGACATTGGAGAGAAAGAGAGAGATTCAACGACTGAGTGATCTGTATGTCCAGCTGATTGTAATTTGTGGCCCTCATTAGTAGGGAGACCACACCAATCTTGGCATCTGAGATTGATACAAAAGTTGAATTATTCTAGTTTAGGGGAGTTTTGTTTTCTGAAGTGTGAATATGTCAGAATGATTATAAAAATTCCTACCTGACTTCTTCAACCTATTTGATACTTTCATTTGTATTGGGTAGTGTTTCTTATTTCAAAATTTGAGCCAACATATTCAGGAGATCATCAAATATTGAGTCTTAGAAAATGTCGTAAGGCCTACCTGATCTCTCACACATATGGAATACATTCCTTAAAATAGTTATAAAGAAAAGTTTGATTTAAATAATTTTTCTTCACATGAAAACAAAATTTGTTGTGAATAATATCTTCTTCTTCTTTCTTATCTCCACTCAATCATATTAGAGCATCAAGCTTGTAGAGCCTGAGACTTTTGATGGTGTGAATGAATAATATTTTACTTGGTCAATTTAAACAAAATAATATCATAGATGATATTCTTGTTTGGCTTGTTTGATTTCAATTCAATATGAATAAATATATTTTTTCCTTTTTTAATCTTAGAAAAATCATTAATTTGTTTTTATCATATTTTCACACTATGTTATTTTCAAAATACATACATTTTCATAATAATTCAAAATATTTTTATAGAATGAAATTTAAATGTGTTTATATAGTCCTATTAAAAATAGATAATAATTTTTCATATAGAAACAATTCCAGGCCATTGTTGCTAATATGCCAAACACCTATTTAAAAATAAGATGAAGTAAACACGAGGTAAGAGGACCAAATCTAAATAAATAAATAGTGTGTGAAGTTTATGTAACAGTGTTGTTACCATCTTCAGACAAAATTACTGAATGAGTATTATATACATTCCGTACTTTTGTCTTATGATAGTAACAACGCTATTACCGAAACATCACACACAACATTTATTTACAGTAAAACCCCTCTATAGTGAACCCCAATTGGACAGAGCTTTTGGTTCACTATAGCCACGGTTTGGCCATTTTTTTAACTTTTCTAAATTTTTAGACCGTATAATTAAAAAACAGCCATACAAACAGAAAAAGGCAGCCACTTAATAATGGTCACTTTGTTTTAATTCCCTAAATTGACCTATTTCTTTACAGTAATGCTGAATATCAAAAGAAGTCATTTGTTAATAGGTTCTTATCATTAGCTTACATGTTTATATATAAACCTATGTATTATTTAAAAATTAAGCCAAATCCCTTAGGCAAAACATTATTAATTATATATTTAAAAGGTATAAGAGTATTTTAGAACATCTTTCTCAAATAATATAATACTATATTTATTTGAAAAAATGCCACTAAATCCTTGTTGTTTGAAAGTGAAAAGTGAAATTTGAAAATCAGAATTGTCTTAAAATATGGTTATTTCCATCAAAGGAATATAGCTCCGTGTATTCTGAATCAATTGAAGATGATTCAAAAGTATCCAATTCAGAAAAATCGGACGCGAAACATGTTGATACGATAGCGCGATCGGTAAAATTGCGAATAAAAAATGCCAATTTGCAAACACAAAATCGGTGGTAAAACGGCCGGCCAGGGGGAATATCCGCGAACCCTGAATTAGTCATATACCTAACAAGAATTCCATTCTAAAAATAGAACTTTAGTGGTAGTTTTTGAGAATTTATAAGTCGATTTGTTTGTGGCCCATGAGACACGGGAACTGTTTTTTTTTTTCTTCTTCTTCCAATTCCAGTTTCCACATATTCTTCTGAAGTGTATATTAAATTTTGTTTTTAACCTGTTATTCAAACCATTTCTGGCTTTAAAATTATTTGGAATTATGTTTTAGCCTAGGTTAAACTTGATATAGAACGCTTCTAAAAGGGCATGCTGCTACTATTTTTTTTTTTTTTTTTTAGAACGCCACTCTTTGTTTCTTTTCTTTATTTTGGAAGTCATTTGTATTTTTCTTCTATTTCAAAATTGTCGAATGCAAGGATATTCTATTAAATAAAAGTATAATGTGTAAAAATTTATACAACATACAGCAAAAATAGAATGGAAATGAAAACAATGCCGCTAATTTTTTGTTTTGAAATCGCGATCCGTGAGCTGAAACATGCTCAAAATTTTGTTGATTCAATTTTTTTTTAAATCACAATTTTAAGTTCGTTATAAGCATAGTATTTTTAATAGATTTTATCATTTTGGGACCGAAAATAGGTTCGTTATAGGGGTAGTTCGTTATTTTAAAAATCGCAAAGTTCGTTATAACGATGGTATTTTCAATGGAATGGAATTGGGAATCACCGTAGGTTCGTTATAAGGGAAGGTTCGCTATATCCAGGGTTCGTATTAGCGGGGTTTTACTGTATTTGGATTTGATCTTATTACCTTGTGTTTATTATCTATAATCCAAAGTGTGCCTTATCAAGATAAAGTAAAATATATAAAATTAGAAAAAATATGAGATTAGTTTTTAAAAAAGCAAATATATTCAGAAAATTTTTGTATTATGAAGAAAAATGTATTATACTGGACCACTTTGTTTATTTTTAATAAAATATATTTTTACATATAAGATGATATTTCTATAGTTTATCTTTTTCTTTCTTATCTCCACTCAATCATATTAAGGTATCAAGCTTGTAAAGCTTGAGACTTTTGATGGTGTCTGCTGGGGAAGAGTAGAGCTCATCAATGGATGATCTATGGTTTATATATTTGTCTGATGAAATATAAGGAATTCTCTAGATATATAATTGAATATAGCCAACATATTTTTTTTTATTGAAAAGATATTAAACACAAGGTAAAATAAGACCTAATCCAAAAATAAATAAATAGTGTGCATGCTGCTGCAAACGTCATTGAACTTTTGCAGACACTTTTTGACTTGTAAATGACCTGGGCATAGGCTTAGCTCTTAGCTCAGGGCTTTTAATGTAGATGTTTGATCCATTAAGGCAATGTGGGTAACATGTCGGTTTGTTCGACTGTTAGTGGATCGCTGAAATCCATATTTCATTCCATATGACTGTCCTGGACCCATCAATTCCATATTCTGCTAGCAGTCATGGGAGCTTGACACTGTGAGCAGCAATATTGCGGTACGATAAACCGCCTTTCCAATAGGCTATAATACTACATCTTTCAAACTTGGAAAAGTGTTGGCAAGCTTTCTCCTTACACGAGGCATCACAACTTTTCACAACGAAGCAATGTTTAAAATGCGATTTGTGTATAAGGAACCCGCTGTTCAATCTATTTTCAACCAATTGTATTTTGAAAATCCAATTGCCTCGGTGGTGCGTCACTTTCTTAGTTTTAATGGCCAGTACAGTACTTGTAGTACATGTTCATTATTATAATATTGGTGGATAGAGTGTTGTGGATATCACACAGGTATGTACAGTAATATTTTTTTAATAATTACCTTGAGAAAATGCATATTAGTAATAATTTTATTTATTTATTTCTGTGATCCCATTTCCATAACCTTAAATGTAAAAACAAAATTGGAATTTTCCTCATTTTTACTTAATACAGATTTTGATATTATTCAGAAAAAGTTTTACTTTAGCACACATACATACAATAAATAAATTCTCATAATTAGCAAACTTTATCTACTAGGGAATGGAAATCGCAGTAAAGCAAATTTAACAGTTTATATAAACACATATTACTCAAAAATAAAGGTGTTGGATAAATCCTTTAAGGCAGCTTCTTTTACACTTGTAGATGACATTGTTAAATGCACAACCTGGTAAGCCTGCCCCCATTAAATCAACAAACCTTACACCAACTTGTTGCAAGTGGCTAAAGACTTAACTGTCTTGTGTGTCCTCCAGATATGCTTACCATCTCCGCATGATGAAACTGAAAGGCCAAGGCATCAAGAGCCACAGAGATACCATGTCAGAACGACATGCCTCCCCCTTGCGCGTGGTATGCCAGCCAGCCATTGTACAAGAAAGGGTAAGCAGATTTTAGCGCGGTGCCTGACTCAAGCTAGCTGACACCTGCTGGGACACAGACCACCATTGAAATGCACCCAAACGACTTTGTGGCGGATCTTCGGGCTGAGATCACCCACTGGTGGGAGGAGCTGCAGGCAGAAGCCAGAAGAGAGCAGAAGGTAGGTCTTGCCACTGGACTTGGAATCTCTACAGTGGACTGTGGGATGGCAGGAGAAAGAAGGATCCTCCCCCGCCCCCATCCTTGGGACCATCCTCACTGAAGGTCCTATCAGAATGATCACTGAGGGCCAGGAACTGACCACAGACCTGGATGAGAAGACCCTCAATGAGATGAATTTTAAAGATCAGCAGGTAGGACTTTTTTTAATGTATGTGTGGAAAACCACTTTTACAGATAAACTACATTATTAAGACTATTTTTTAAATAGCAACTTGGTTATAATATTGTAGCGTAGAAATCAAGCCTTGAAATATCCTAAGATGTAAAAGTATTTATTGATGATGTCACAGCGACGAGTCGACAATTATTAACAAGTCAGCCAAACTATCTACAGTTAGGGAATCTTAAGCAAGCAAGCAAAGAAATATTTTAAAGATGATTTCACAAATACAAAGTAATATATATTTTTATAATCTGTTGAATATTTTCATTGAATAATATTAAATTAAATTATAAAATATTTCTTCGCCACAATATTATAAATTAAGGTCCCAAGTTTTAATTTGCATTTGTTTTAACTGTGGTTATATAAAATCTTGGTACCAAGTTTATTGTTATAGCAAGGTTGACTGTAGTTCTATTTATTCAAAGGAACTTCCTAATACAGTGAAACCTCTTGTGAGTAACCCTTCTGATATTTTACTCAGGAGTCAATGGAGGCCAGGCTTTCACAGACATAACCTGGGATTGTTTCATGCATTGGGCACTTTTTTCTGAAGAAAAAAAAACTTCAATGGCCCAAGTCTAACCCCACCAATGAGCTTGAGTAACCAAATGGAGATCTGACATTTTATAAGAGAAAAAGTCTAACTGCTTTCTACATGTGTAGACATGTACTTCCTTTAAAAGCAGTCACTAACGACCCACCATGATTATCATGTGAAATGATGTGAAAAGCAGTTAAACTTTTGCACTTACAAGTGTGCCAAAACCCTGTTTGGTAACTTGCACTTTCTGGTGGTGTTGGACTTCTACAAGAATTTGGGGTCATTGGGGCATTTTTTTAATTAGAAAAATTGCCTAATGCGGGATTTGATCTCAGGTTGTAGCAGTCGAAACCAACGGCTTAGACCACTTATCCACCAACTTACTGTACCACTTGTGCTTTGGATATGTACCGCCACCACTTCTTATCTGAGCAGCACAATTGCAAAAGCAAAAAAGACTTATCTAATAATCAACCAACTCCAAGAGTATCCACTGGACACAGGAAGTATTCTACCATATTGGAACAAGTACTGTGTGTTTACATCAAGAATTAAGATATCCAATACTATGCTAAAAAGTGATATGTTTCTTTATTATATTTAGCTTTCGATCTAAAAGCTCTTATACAGTTTAGAGGGTTACATGTACAATCAGCTAAGAATCTGGAAAGGGCTGTTGTAGTGGATAGGTAGAAGATACTATGGGTCTAAGAGGAATTAACTCTTTATCAATTTTTGTAAGTCTCCATAGATATAGGGATTAATTATAAGTAAAAAACTGATTTTCAATTTTCCGATATAGAATACTTTTTTTTCAAAAGCTAGATTTGTGAATATAATAAATAAACTTATTTCTTTACAAACCTTGTATTGATTCTATTAATCCTTAATGTAAACTTGATTTACTGTTTATTCAAATATGATAATCTCCCATAAAAAAAAAACTCCTAAATACAAGACTAAACAGGGTCTCTCATGGTGATGGTCTCTTATCATGTACTCTGTCATGTCAGGCATAGTCATAAGTCTATTTACTGAAGCAGTCTGAGACCAGGTATCTTGGCTATGGTCTCTCATAGGAGAATGTCCCACTGTATTATATACTGCAAGTTTTTGTATTGGAGTCAAGCCATTTGTGTGAATGTCTGAAGAGAAGGGATGATGAGTCAAGTTGTGGGTGGCAGCTGGTGTTTGTATCGGTGGGAGCGGCGAGGGCACTAAAGAAGAAGGACAGTGATCCCATGTCCTGCCTTCCTTCACCCCCTGTCAGCAAACTGCCGCTCACCCTCCTTCTGCAACCCCCTTACTTTGAGGAGCTCTTCAGCCTGATGCACCAGCTGGGCTCCATGAGAGCTACCAACAAGAATGGGGTAAGTCCTTTGTGTCAATTCTGTCTGTATGTTTTTTTTTTTTCATTTTTTTTTTATTATACTTATCAGACAGAACCTTCTGCCTCAGTCCTGAATGTTCCCCTATTTATTCTGTGCGACAGGGGATGCAGCATGCAAATCAACATCTTATCTCATGGAATGGGGTGTAAGGGTGCAGCTTTCATTTATCATGGCACCATGATCCAGGCACACTTGGTGAAAGTCTTACTTTGCCTGTTATTTGAGGCCATTCCTAACACGGAAGCAGATGCCTTTGCTGCCGACTCTAACATGAGTACAGACGCAGCTTCTTTGTACCCTCAGAGAGGAACCCTTGCTGAGGTTTATTAACCAGGTCAGTTGAACTCAAGAATTTTAAAGAGGGCTTTTTCCTCTTTCTAACAATACTGCTGTTGGTAGGTGAATGCTTATTCGTCAGATTTATTTTGCTTGTTTCACAACTAGCCTTCATATCTGAAGCTTGTTCCCCTATCCGCCACCTGGGGATGTACCCTGTTGCAGTCAGCTCTGCCGAGGGTGTATCATGATGCCTGAGTGGTGTGTTGTACCAGGACCAAGTGCCACACACCAAGGCCCAGGTTCTCTCCCGCAGGATATGGGAGATCCTCATGATGTTGCCCACTTCCCCACAGATCCTTCAAGGGTTTAAGGACTTGGCCACTAAGGTAATGAATTATGTCCCTTTTTTTTCAATGTATTATAGGGGTAACATTTAGATTGATCATATCTCTCATCAAATATATGCAAAAACAATGCACCCTTTATTGACCATCTCTACAAACTAGCCGATTAGATGGTAACAAAGCACCACAACACCACATTTTCCGTGTGCCCACCAGGAAATCATAGTTTTGGACTAACGGCCCTTGTCAACCCAGGGAGAACTTTGATTTTAGAAATCTGCACATGCCCAGAATTTACCAAAGAGCTGACAAAATTGATAGGTCAATTCAATGTTTGTAGAGACAGTCAATAAATTTCACATAGTTTTTTAATTTCTTATTTAATTAATGGTAAAGGTGAGCATTCTTTCTATAGAATAATCTCATAGTGTCAAAATTTCCCCTTGTTTGGGTTTGTCCAACACTGCTAACTGTGTACTAGCCGGAGGAAGCCTCCTTCACCCTCCAGACTCTGGTGGATCCCTCCACCCCCTCCAAGCTGATGTACTCCCTGCAGATTGTGGAGGCCCTCATGCACCCCCTCCCTCGCACCTCCAGCCAGGTACCTACCTCACAATGACTGGAATCACCTTTTAACAACTAAATTTGATATCCTTGATGGCATGTAAGATTTAGAGAAGGCCAGCAGGTGACATGATGATGGCTTTTTATTTGGTCCAACTTATATATATGTATGATGATAAGCAAATTGTCAATGACAACAATACACTGTTGCCAAGAATGACACAATATTGGTATTAATTGATTCTTTAAATCTCTAGGGTTAATAAAAGAGGTCCAAACTCGCCAAATCATTTACCAAAAATTGCCGGTCCAAATTAGAGTACGAATTGCAAATATATTTATATTAATTTTGTGCTAGAGCTGTACAATAAGCTGAGGAAAGGCTGACCCAAAAGCTTCTTTTTCAATAAATAAAAAGTTGTTGCATAATCTTCACCTTCTCTCAGTACGTAACCTGAGCCTTATGAAAGAGAAATTTTGTAAATATATATATATATTAAAAAAATATAATAATAACTAGCGGATGTACCCGGCTTCGCCCGAGGTTTTACCCGAGTAAAGGTTTGTCTAACGAACATTTGTTAAAACAATTCTCTATAAACTTATAAAAAAAAAAGATATATTTTGATAATTTGAAACTCGGAAATTTGAATCTCTCGATAAAGTGAACATTTTTTCCCGGTCCCTGTGTGCCGTGTCATCCTGAATTTTGTCTTTCCTAATTTTTGACATTACAAAATAATCGTTTTATCTAGTGAACATTTATTCCCGGTCCCTTGAAAAATACTCGATAAGTTGAATAAAATCAATATTAATTGGTTCCCTCGGTAATTGGAAGTTAAAGGAATAGTATCTTTGCCTTGGAATTGTATCATTATTCTTGTCTCAAATAAATTGCTGTGTCATCCTGATTTTTGTCTTTCCTAATTTTCTACATTACAAAATCGTTTTATCTAGTGAACATTTTTTCCCGGTCAAATATTTGCCGTGTCATCCTGAGATAATCTTACTTTTGATAAATAATATTTAAGATAACAAACTTAGTGATAAGAAAACTTGTTATCATCGTCACAATGGGGGTGCTGCTTGCGAGTTAAATCTACAAATCTGCAAATAACTCTAAGGATATTCAAGATATTCATGAAATTATTTTTCAAAAACCTTCCCGGTGATATACTTAATAATATCCCAAAATTTCACGGCGATTGGATGTATGGTTTTTGAATCTATAGAGTACAGACAGACAGACAGACATTCAATTTTATATATATAGATTTAAATTCTCAATTTGTCAGTTTTGTTAATTAAGAAAAAGGCATCTTCTTATTGTGCAACTGAAAGTTGCTGATGGCTTGCGCCATCTATCGGAATAAATATCAACTATTCTCGTTGATTTTTAATTATTCCAGAATTGGCCAAATACCCATTCTTGATTAATCAAGAAAAGCTAACCACAGACGCGTTTTGGGCTGTTGGCCCTCTACAGCGTGGTGCAAGCTGTACCCCAACGACCAAAAAATTGGACATTAAGGCATCCTGAAAAATCATGAAACGGGTAGTTAAGGCCAGAATTGCGTGAGAACGTTACACAATGTGAAAAAATAATACAAGTGTGATATTGTACTGGGATAAGGTGCATAATTATGAAAAAAGGGGCATCTCCTTATCGTGCAACTGAAAGTTGCTGATGGCTTGCGCCATCTATCGGAATAAATATCAACTATTCTCATTTATTTTTAATTATTCCAGAATTGGCCAAATACCCATTCTTGATTAATCAAGAAAAGCTAACCACGGACTGGAATAATTAAAAATCAACGAGAATAGTTGATATTTATTCTGATAGATGGCGCAAGCCATCAGCAACTTTCAGTTGCACGATAAGGAGATGCCTTTTTCTTAACTTATGCACATTATCCCAGTACTATATCACATTTGTACTATTTTTCACATTGTGTAGCGTTCTCACGCAATTCTGGGCTTAACTACCCGTTTCATGACTTTTCAGGATGCCTTAATTTCCAATTTTTTGGTCGTTGAGGTACAGCTTGCACCACACTGATGAGGGCCAACAGCCCGAAACTAGTCCGTGGTTAGCTTTTCTTGATTAATCAAGAATGGGTATTTGGCCAATTCTGGAATAATTAAAAATCAATGAGAATAGTTGGTATTTATTCCGATAAATGGCGCAAGCCATCAGAAACTTTCAGTTGCACAATAAGGAGATGCCTTTTTCTTAATTTATGCAACTTATCCTAGTACAATATCACATTTGTACTATTTTTTCACTTTGTTAATTAAGTTTTCTCTTTTTCACACATGAACACACTCGTAAAGCAAAACCAGGTCCACCCACCTATCTTATTATACTTGTATTTGATATGAGGTATCTTTATCCCTTGGTTCCAAAATAACTTTATTAGGTACTGCTCACAACAATGAATTGCAACAATGAATAATATGTTAAAATATACAGTAAAACCCCGCTAATACGAACCCTGGATATAACGAACCTTCCCTTATAACGAACGCACGCCGATTCCCAATTCCATTCCATTGAAAATACCATCGTTATAACGCACTTTGCGATTTTTAGAATAACGAACTACCCCTATAACGAACCTATTTCGGGTCCTAAAATGATTAAATCTATTAAAAATACTATGCTTATAACGAACTTAGAATTGTAATTTAAAAAAAAAAAATTAAAAAACAAAATTTTGAGCATGTTTCAGGTCGCGGATCGCGATTTCAAAACAATAAATTTAGCGGCATTGTTTGTTTGATTTTTGCACTTTATTTTTGCTGTATGTTGTATAAATTTTTACACATTATACTTTTTATTAAATAGAATATCTTTGCATCCATTAAATTTGAAATATAAAAAATGCAAATGGCTTCCAAAATGAAGAAAACAAAGGCATTTTAAAAACAAAAACATTATTTCTTTAAAAAAAAAAAGGGCCATTTTCAGAACTTTTCAAAGTGAAACAACATAGTCAAAATGTTAAGAACATATTAAAATAAGAGAATATAACCTTTCTATTATAAAAGATAAAATATAAAGTTATTAAAAATTGTTACAAAGAGGAATCAACCTCAACTTTTGCCGCGATCGCGATCGTACGTTTTAGGGCTAAAAAAAAAAAAATAATAAATAAAAGGCCAAATAAACGGTCCCGTGATGAAACAAAAATTATTTTTATGCCTTTAACTATGGTGATTTTAAAGTCAGCAATGTTTTGCATGGCAGGTTAAAAAAAAAAAACGAAATCTAGACCTAGAAGAATATGGGGAAACATGAAATGGAAGAAAAACACTAACTTTATTTGAATGGTGCAATGCTTAGAAGAATGCTTTGAAACAACAAGGTATTAGAGCCATTTTTTCAAGTAAAAATTGTATTATATAAAAAAAGTGATAATTATGTTTTAAAATCATTTCATATCTTTGAATATATATTTAATAAAACTTTGCCTAGGAGTTGTCTTGATTTTTAACTTAGACATAGAAGTACATGTATGTTAATCATAAGAAGAACCTATTATCTAATGATTTCTATTATTATTCAGTATTAATATAAGCATATTAGTCAATTAAGGGAATTAAAATAAAGTGACCACTATTAAGAGGCAGCCTCTTCTTGTGTGTATGGCTGTTTTTTAATTATACGGTCTAAAATTTTTGAAAAGTAAAAAAAATGGCCAAACCGTGGCTTTAGTGAACCGTGGCTATAGTGAACCAAAAGCTCTGTCCCATTGGGGTTCACTATAGAGGGGTTTTACTGTATTAAAACAAAGTGTCTAATTTGGGATTAGATCCCGGTTCATGACTGTCGAGAATTGAGGGATTTAACCGCTTGTCCCAAGTATTAGTATATCTTTATAGTCTATTTATATAAGGTGGTATAGAAAAACATTTGTTCCTCAGGGTGATATAGCAAATTTTTGACAATTGAGTTTAGTTCACACAAATGCTGCTTGCATTTTCTAAATATAAAACAAAAATTGTTTTGTGAAAATTTTACAAAAATTTGTATCATTAAGGTTGTTTTTGATTAATGGAAAAATAATAAATCCTTGTTGATCACTTGAATTTCTATTAGCCACATTCATTACCAAGAATAAACCTTCCAAGTGCAACCTATATTAGCAGAATGAACAATACAATAGTTATAGCTTAGAATTGGTGGTGGATAAAATTTGAGATATCGCTGGGAAAGTGACAAGCACAATCTTCCCACAAATCTTCAGTAATTATAGAAATCTGACCATTTCATTAAATAATCAACACATGGGGATGTTTATGTGTTCTCTTTATTAATATTATCTCTCTTTACTGGTTTTTGAAATTAATGGAATTAGGGTGAGCAAAGAATTTTCATCTCCCTCACATGATGACCCAAACAACAATTTCACTGAATGCTTGGTGTTGTAGAGCCCTAAAGCTGTGGCAGAAAGGTCACCGGACACCTCACCACAAGACAATTCTGCATCCTTCTGGACTGAAAAGGTAGATGTAGCAAGTCTTCTAGTTAATTAACTCTATCTGACACCATTTGTGTGTGGGTGTGATAGTTTATTGAACATGGAGGACTAAGGCATCTATTTGACATCTTCACCTCAGGGGTCCTTCAGATCCGTGATGGGGAACCTGAGTGGAATGAGGTGAGTTCTAAGTCTCAAGTGTTTGTGGATGCCACCAGCTGACTTGGTGTGTTACAGTGGAACCAGGACTGTATGACCTGCATGCTGAAGCTCATCTACCAGTTTGGCACCAACCACTCCGACACCTCCCAGGAAGGGGCATCAGCCAACCAACGCAAGAAGATAAAGAAGAAATGTAAAGGCAGCTTTGAGAAGATGGTGGTCGTCAAATTAAATCAGGTTAGCCTTTTTGTTTGGTAAGAAACAAAAACATATGGTTTGTATATTTGAGAGTTGTTATTCAAGTGAGATTCTCTCCCTCTTTATTGTTAACTCTAGATTGGTTAATTTCTTGAGATGTAAGAACTTGGACTAGCCATCTAGACTATTACTTGTTAGAACCAGATTTGAAGCAGTTAAACAAAATTGTTTTCATTTATTTACGTATGTAGGTGGCCCAAATTTTCCTTATAAGTATAAAGTCAATTGTGCTGTTCTTAAAACCACAATTCTCTTGTTACCGTCATCATACTGGCTTGTGCTGCTTAATATAGTGGATAATTATTAACAAAAAAATTTCTCTTAGCCTTGCATTCTTTTCAACATTATTTTTTTTCATGCAGAACAGTATATGCCGAAGTTATCTCCTCAGTCTTTATATGTATTTTTCTGCCTATAACCACTTTTAAATTTTTTTATTTTATTTTTATTTTTAAACTTAAAAATATTGTTAATCAATGAGCGTCATATTTTTATTTTGGGAAAAATGAACTTTTTTATACAATAAATTTATACACTTTTAGATTTCCTTCATATCATTTCTACTGAAAAAAAGTTTCACATGTGTCTCAGAAATTCGACATATTCAGATTAAAATGGTCATAATAAAAAGTTTTGTGGTTTTTGACAACAAACAGGACAAAGGGTAATGAATGGCTGCAACTTTATAAAAGAAAACCAGAAGCATTCAATCCTGCCTATCATTATCTTGATGTAATGGCAGTGTGTAAATGTTGTTAGTGTGTGCATCAAGCTGATGAAGGGCTCACCCAAAAGTTACAGACTTTATTACCTCTATATCCTTTTTAAATTAGGCTAAAATTTAACTCTCCAAAATGTGGAGAGGCTTAAAAAAATTTAGTTTAAGAAAAAATTGTTTTATCCAAGAAGAAACGGAGTGTGAGTGAAGTTATATGGCAATCTATGGATGTGTTGTGTATAAAAGGATGAAGGCTGTGCATATTCTAGTGATATAGGGCATTTCATATCAGTAATGAACCTTATTAGTTGAAAAATATTTCTTTTGTATATGGAATTCTCCATATATAAAGTTAAACTTTGATAAGGCACAATTATAGATTATAACTACAAGGTAATAAAACCAAATCTAAATAGTGTATGACGTGGTAACAACGCTGTTACCGAAACATCACACACTTTTTTAATTTAAATAATTGGTCTTATTACCTTAAAAGTTGAACTTTATTTGAATGCTCCTGCTTATTGCAATTTTTTACTAATGTATATTCCAAATTCTCTTTTTTTTCTTTGCATACACTGCAATCATGTTTATAGACAGGTTTTTAACCAAGTGTATGTGGGTTTGAATGGCTGAGGTAGATTGGTGTGGTGGTGGCTTTGGCAGACTCTCCTCCAAATGATGGATGACACAGACCGGGTAGTGAGATGTCTGCTGGAAGTGCTCTCGGATGCCTCCCTGCCCTGTGACCCCAACCAGTACCGCACTGGCTTCTTTGGCAAGGCCCAGCTGGTGCACGCTGCCCTCACTCTCCTGGTCTCCTGGGCATTCTCACAGATGGGAGTCCGCGTCGCCATCCTCAACCACCCAGATCTGCCAGTTCGCCTCAAACGGCTTGTTCTTGAAGACCCCGAGGTACCAATCCCTTCTCAACAAACATTTAATGCACCTCAGCATTTTTTAGAAGGTGACATTTTTACCTTAAAGGATTACAATTGTCAGAAATGCAAAATTTAGCTTTTCAACTTGAGAGTAAAATAATGTTACCCAGGTTATATCTCTCTTCAAAAGGAGGTTTCAAAATGGATATTTGAAATGAATAAAGACCTAGTGATATTCTTTATAAAATACCATTCAGGTATTTAAAAAAGATTATAATTTACATCTTATCGAGAGAAAAATGGCCAGACAGGAGTTCACTTGAATCAAAGCCAAGTAACTTAACTAGTAGAGAGTACAATTTTCTGCTATCAACCAGTGGCACAGTTTACTCATATTTAATATTCTTGCCTTGTGTGTGTTTCTAATCTACAATCTAAATTTTATCTAATCATTATGTTAGGCACAATTTTTATTATAGATTATAAACACAAGGTAATAAGACCAAATAAATAAATAATGTTTTATTACCTTGTGTTTATAATCTGATCATTAACTTTTATTTCTCAATCTACATCTCAAATTTTAAATCAAGTCCTAAATGTTTATGAATACACTATTAAACCACTAATTAAAATATTATAAAAAGGTTAAAATGCAGAATTGACAGAGAACAGGATTATCATTTAAATATAACATTCATGCCTTCTTATGGCGGATAGAATCAATGAGAGGATGCTAAAAGATTCTAAACCTTATACATGGTGGATGGCTTGCACAATTCTTTCAGCAAAGAAAGAGTACACAACCTGAGACCACCGGACTGTAACTACTGTGGTGGGAGTTCTCTTGATAGATATACCACCACTTTGTCATCTGATTTTTTGGAAAACTTTAACATTTTTTATATAGTCTCTTTGATTGGAGATTATTGAAAATAGAGATTTTAAAAAATGTTCTAACAATAAAGTTTTGTCTTGCCACTAAAGAAGGCTTTAAAATAAAACTATAAAAACCTCATATTATTATAATGTGAAAAAATAATAAAAAATTAAATAATAATAAAATATTAAATAATTAAAAAAAAATTAAATAATATAAAAGATCCGGTGTTTATTATTAAAATCGTCAATATTTGTTTTTGACTCGTGCTTTAGATGTACTAAATTTGAAAAATCATGTGAGAACGCCCTTGTAACCTCAGAACAATTTTTGACGCTTTGCCAAATGCTTTATTTTTATTTATTTCTCCTGATGAAAACAAAAGATTTTTGTTGAAACATTGATAAAATAAAAACCTCTACTGGCCGAAGTGTCTATTTTTAAAAGAAATATGAATGCCGGCCAGGCAACTCTTATCTTTACGATTATTATAACCATCAATTACTGAGTAATCCCTCAACTGTTACAATCATTAGAGCATCTTTTGGGTTCTAAATAACTTGAATGTCTTGATATACTTCTTATTTGAAAGTTGTTTTACTTCTGACCTATGTGCAAAGTAAAATAGGTAGTCAAAAAGAATATATTTCCAATTGAGATATTGGAAATATAAGCGAATATTCCTGTAATATATCTTTACCCAGAATGGAAGTGTTTAACTGTGTGGAGCTGAACTTGCAGTTGAATAATATCACAACTCCAGGTTTAAATACTGTTGAACTTTGTTGGAACTCTCTACTCAGGTTGTTGTAATACATACATGGAATTATGATAAGTTTTCTGTTTTAACAAGGGTCCTTTATAGTTACCTAGGATGTGGGTTTCTCTGTAGAAGCTTTACTGTGGACTTGGATGTGTAGCGAGTGCTATTGTATAATAACCAGAGTCATGAAGGAGGTGTGTTGTCCAGCCGGGACTGAGGAGAGAGGCCTGTATGGGGCTGAACCAGCTATGTCTGGGGACTACACCAGATGGGACCAACGGGCACAGCTCTGTTCCCCCCCTGCTGCTCCATCTACTGGACTTCCTGCCCTTTGCCCTTGCTATGAAGCCCACCTCTCGTAGCGATGTAAGTGTTGCTGCTTCCTTACTGGACCCCTCTATAGCATCAGTTAGGCTACCTGAACTCACTGGTGGACTTGGGTGTGAATGGAGAGGATCCGGGCTAAGGAAAACAATTTAGAACCATAGTAAAATGTAACACAGTCATATTATCAAAATACTTGAACAGTATATTATCTTCTAAATATATTTTATATAACATCAAATTTTTTCAAAAATTTATTTACAGACAGTATATAATTATTTAGAAAGAAGAAAGCATTCACCCTTAAAATAGTTTAGGAATACAGATGAGGCCCTCATACCTTGTAATTATTTGTATGTTAACTGTTGGTATCACCATTGTACCATTCATCCTCCAGCCTCTGTTGTGTTACTTTACTCTTAATATCTGAAGACTCTAACACAACCTGTAAAATCAAGAACTGTCTGCCACAAATTAGAACCATTTGGGCAAATGAAAGGAAATGTTACTCATTAAATGTTGCCTTGAACAGTGTTTTGTCCTTATTTCCTTGAAAGAAGAGTCCTGTTGTTATCTATCAGTTTGTTCTTCACCTTCCCCATTGTACTAAGGTTAAACCCTCCAATGTTTTAGATTGGTCTTTGTTTCCTGTGGATTGCTATAGTGGTATATATTTCTACTGTATGAATCGAAAGTGTGCCATTTTATCCTATTTTGCTTTGAAGGCAGAGCTTTCTATCAGCTCTTAATGAAGAAAATATCTCCCATATTAGAGACGGCTTCTTATAATTGATGGATTTAGGTGTGATAAAGTAATAGATAAAAAAAAAGTTATTCAAGTATAGTCAATTTTTTTCTGATCAACTACTGAACTTTGACAATAGTGCCTTTAAATTTATTTCTATGAATCTATATTATATGTATGTTGCATGCCTTTTTGTAGAGCCAGTGGCCTGATGAAGTGCGACTGCGTGAAAGCATGTCTTCCATTTTTGAATAAACTCTGCAAATATTTTATCTTTATATTATGCCATCTGTTATAAGAAATAGAAACTATTATAGATGAGCATGACTCTAGGGCCTGTCTCATCAGTGGTGAACCCTCCCAGCAGTTTCGCCAGTTCAATCTACTATAGCACTGTAATATTGATTTGTTTTTGTTTTGTTCTCCTTTTATACCGATACTGAAGCTGACCTCTTGGAAATGGTATTTGAAGAAAAAAAAATTAACCTTAGAGGTCAGTAGAAATACATATTGTGTGGGAGCCTGAAAGTCACAGGGCCGTACTAAGGGATGTAACTTTTTATTGGTGCCAGGGTTGGGGCTGGTCCGGGAATGCATCTTGTCTGTAGCTTCTTGGCACTCGGGTCGGTCCTCTGTAGGGTCGGTCGGTGCGAGTTGGGCCGTTTTCATTTTGCGATGATCCAAAAATGGAACTTAAGTCAAAATTCTCTACAAAATAAATAAAGAGAGCAAGCAAGAAATTTGGTCCGTGGTCAAAGTGCAATTTCTCGCCGAACTCTGTTGTTCGATGACTCACAGAAAGAGTTTAAAATTAATTAAAATTTTAAAAAATTTTAATTAAAATTTAAAAAAAAAAAGAAAAATTTCAAAATCGTGAGCCTCGCTAGTTAAGATAGCGGGCGTGTGTTAGTCGCGCCCACGTGTATTCGAGGTGTATTCAAAAGGTATTACGACTTTTGAATTTTCGCGGGTTACGCATATTCGAATTTCGATCTTTTTGTGGCTTTATGTTGGTACTCATGTCTCTCACTTATGCCGAAAAGCTCGGCCATTTTGAATGTTCACTTAATTGTTGACAGCTGCTTTGCTTGCAGGTGTTTTGGATCATCTTCGATTTTTAACTATTAAAAAAAATGGATCAAAGAACCTGTATCAAATTTTGTGTGAAAAACGAAATTAAGTGCACGGATGCATTCCGAATGTTGACTGTGGCATACGGAGAAGCTACCTTGGACCGAAGCAACGTTTATCGGTGGTACAAAATGTTCTCAGAAGGCCGAGAAGATGTGAACGACGAAGAGCGTGCCGGACGCCCGAGCACTTCAACAACAGACGAAAAAATTAATGAAGTGGAGAAAATGATATTGGCCAATCGTCGAATCACCGTTAGAGAAGTTACTGAGGACCTAAACTTATCAATTGGCTCGTGCCATTCGATTTTTATCAATGTTTTGGGCATGAGACGGGTCTCCACGAAATTCGTACCAAAATTGCTCAATTGCGACCAAAAACAGCATCGCATGAACATTGCTAATGAGATGTTGGACTCTGTCCGCGACGACCCAAATTTGCTCCAGAGGGTCATAACTGGTGACGAAGCGTGGGTTTATGGTTATGACGTGGAAACCAAAGCTCAATCATCTCAATGGAAGCTGCCGCACGAACCAAGACCGAAAAAAGCGCGCCAAGTTCGGTCGAATGTGAAAGTTTTGCTGACAGTTTTCTTCGATTGCAGGGGCGTGGTGCATCATGCTTCTTGCCACAGGGTAGAACGGTCAATAAGGAATATTACCTGCAAGTTATGCGCAATTTGCGCGAAGCAATCCGCCAGAAACGCCCGGATTTGTGGAAGAACAAAAATTGGCTTTTGCACCATGATAACGCCCCTGCTCACACATCGTTGCTTGTGCAGGACTTTTTGGCCAAAAACAACACACTAATGATGTCGCAGCCACCGTATTCCCCAGATCTGCCCCCCTGTGACTTTTTCTTGTTCCCTAAACTGAAAAGGCCCATGAAAGGACGACGTTACGCTACGCTTGACGAGATAAAGACAGCATCGATGGAGGAGCTGAAAAAATTTTTAAAAAATGATTTTTTGAAGTGCTTCGAAAATTGGAAAAACCGTTGGCACAAGTGTATAATATCTCATGGGGATTACTTTGAAGGGGACAAAATAGGTATTCATGAATAAATAAATAATTTTTGAAAAAAACACAAAAGTCACGATACTTTTTGAACACACCTCGTATAGTAGGCTTTGAGAAATTGCTCTTCTGTAAACATTCGCCACAAGCCTACTAAAGTAAAACCACCCAGAGTGACAATCCCTCTTATAAAATTACTTAAAACAAACTTCATGACAGACTTATAATAACCCAGCCTTCAATAACAGACCAGATTATTTTCTCGTGGGATGTTTTACCGTAGATTTGATCTCCATTTTTGTTGCAGACTCTGGGAGTGTTTTTGCAGGACTTCTCGACCAAGGGACCTCTAGAGGATGAGAAGGAGCCCTATGGCCCCGGGTGCAAGGACTATTTCTTCCTTCTCTGTCGGCTCATAGATAGCATGGATGAAGAGATGGTGCAAGATGTGCCGGTGGACTCGGTGGGTGACTTCTTAAATGCCTTTCTCATTAGAGTAAGCACAGTATTTATAAAACTACAAATATGTTAATAACAAATAAATTTACTGGCAATGTGTTTCTTTTCAATAATATCATCAAATATTATCTCTACAGACCTTACTGCAATGATATGTCATTGAAAAGAAACACATTACAAGTAAATTTATTTTTTTACAAAATTTATAAATTTTATTTACTAAATATGTTTATCTATTTAGAAATGCAGCAAGCTGTTGAGTGTTAACCCTCTCTCTCAGGCTTCCTGGTCTGGTAGCTTGAGGAAGAGTTAGCACTCAAAAGTTTATTGCACAATTAAATAAATATTTTGAAAAATAGTATAAAAGTGAAATTGTACTGGGATCAGGTAGATAAATTAAGAAAAAAAAAAGACATATCCTGATCATGCAACTAAAAGTTGCTGATGGCTTGCGCCATCTGTTTGAATAAATATCAATTAATTGTTGATTTTTAATATTCCAGTATTGGCCAAATAATAATAATACAGAAATAAAATTTGACCAATACTGGAATAATTGAAAATCAATGATTAGCTGATATATGACAGATGGCGCAAGCTATCAGCAACTTTTAGTTGCACAATCAGGAGATTCCTTTTTTTTTTTTTTCTGAATGAACATTTGTCATTTAGAACTGATATTTGAAAGTATATTTATATTGGGAATTAGCATTATGAAATAGATGCATCTCTTAGTTCCTCCCCTTGAACTACTATGCTTATAAGAACTACTCCAAGTTTTTATCAGAGGTATTCTAACACTAGATTTGATATAGCTCTGAAACAGTACCTCAATATTTTGAGTTAAAAGGTGATTTTTTTTAGAATAGAATTACGTATATAGAAAAAAAAAAAGGGAGTACCTGGATCTATGAAAGAGAAAAATAATTTATTTTTTCTCCAAATATATTGAGAGATGGTTTGCTCCTTCTTCATCAATTTATTATTTATTCTTCTTCTTTAGTAGTTTAATATATTAAGTAAATTTTTGCTAAAACAAACTTAGGACCTAAAATAATCTCTAATATAAGCGAAACATAAAATGAACCATGATTAGAGTGAACCAAATGTTCATCCCCATTGGGGTTCCCAATAGCAAGGTACAGTAGAACCTCCATCTAGAGGACACTTCTCCACAAAGGACAGTTTTCATTTGCAAAATAACCATTTTTACTATTCAGTAACTCTCCAGTAAGAGGACACCTCTCCCTAAAGGACACTTCTGCTCTGCAATTAGGTGTCCTATATAGGGAGGTCACCTAAGTGTGCCTGGATCATGGTGCCATGATCAACGAAAGCTGCACCCCTACACCCCATTCCATGAGATCATGGAATTCGTGTAATCTTTACACAAGGGGATAAGAAACAACAACATATAGGGAGGTTTTACTGTATATCAACAACTCTTTATGACACTAAATTGAATCAGATTAATTTATTTTTCTAACTGGTGAGATACGCTTATTCAAAACAGTATGGCTGACTAAAAAAAGATTTGAAAAAAAAAGTTGACGCTTAATAACATTTCAGCAAATATAAAAGGTAATAAGAACAAATCCAAATAAATTAATAGCGCGTGACATTTTGGTAACATCGTTGTTACCATTCTCAGGAAGCTGATGAATCATTATGATGATTAGCTGATAATGGTAACAATGCTGTTACCCAAATGTCACACACTTATAATTTGGATTTGTACCTATTACCCTTTATTTATAATCCAAATTGTACCTTATCAATGTGGGAAATAAAAGTTAGAGAATCTGGTATAAATAGATGAAACAAGAAAAAATAACTAGGATGATTTCTTTAAATTCAAATGTGTAGGTGAATCATGCATTATAACTAACATTTACAGAGTTGCAAGGAAAACCCCACACACACACCCCTCTCTCTGAATTTATCAACCAATATGGGACATGTATCTGCTGAACTAAACATCTGATATTTCTTGCTTACAAAATACAGTAGAACCTTTTTGTAAAACATTAGTTGCAGATCCAAAGTGTCCTTTAGAAAGAGGTGCCTCCCCTTACCAGAGAGAATTGCTGATTAGTAAAAATTTTTTTTTTTTTTTTTTTGCTTATCTCTCTCTCTCCCTAGTACACCTGGTACAGGCCATGATAATCATGTAGGTAGACATAGACGACTGCTTTTACTGTAAGTGCACCACATGTCTACACAAGTGAAAAGCAGTTTGACTTTGAACTTACAAATGTGGCAGAGCCCCGTTTGGTTACTTGCATTCGCTGGTGGGGTTGGACTTTTGAAAAAATCGGGGGTCATTGGAGCATTTTTTTTATTAGGAAAAAAGTGCCCAATGCGGGAATCAAACCCGGGTCGTAGCGGTTGACAACCAACAGTTTAGGCCATCAGTAAAATTGTAATTTTGGTAATAAAATTGACTTTGTAGAGAAGTGTCCTCTAAAAATGTTCTCTCATGAAGGTTCTACTGTGTCACCATTATATATATTATTCATTGCTACTTGTTTCTTATTGTAAATTAAATGATATAAAAATTATGTTGGAAGGATGAATGTGCTATGATGCATACTATTCTAATATATTTCCATGGTTCTGCACATGAGATTCTTTATGTTAAATCTGTAGAAAGAGTTGGTCAAATTCAAACTCATTATATCTTCTCTTTTGGACACTTTGCCTTTGCAAAGCTATGAGATAAGAAGAGACCTTTTATTAATTTATATTGAAACTTTTGGAATAATTGTAAGTTGTAGTTTTATGATTCTAAAGTAAAATTTGTGGTTTGTATCTAGCTATCACTAAAATAAGTGTGTGCAACAATAGAAGTCGCTGCTGAACCTGGAGACTCTGGCCAAGTACCTGGCAGATGCCATTGTGGAAAGGGAATACAGGGAGACCAGGCACCACACGCTGGAGGATGATGGCCTGCGCGGGCTCCTGAACCTCCTAACTGCTGTAATGAAGCACAACCCCCTCTACAAGACTTCCAAGGAAGGAGAGGTAACCAGGTACAAGGTGTTGTGTGAGAACTGTATTTGAAGAGTTGTGCAATGTCTAGGCACTGGTGCAGACCCTGTTTGACTGCCTCTTCTTGCTTCCAAGCCCCACCAAGCGGTATTTGCCCAAATGCAAGTCCCATGGAGTGAGATCTGCCTGCTTTGACTTGCTGGTGGAGCTGGTGCGAGGCAGTGAGACCAACTACCGGGCACTCCATGCCAAGTTGTACAGCCAGCATGGTTCCCGCCACCTGCCCTACCCATGGGACTACTGGCCACATGATGACGGGCGTGCGGAGTGTGGCTATGTTGGGTTCACCAACCTGGGAGCCACCTGCTACTTGGCCTCCTGCATGCAGCACCTCTACATGATGCCCCGCGCCAGAGCTTCTATCCTGGCTGCCAAGGTGTGCCTTTCCTACCCCGTGTTGTGATGTTCATTCTTGTATTCCTTGCTCAATGTAATATTCGTTCAAAGTTGTCTTGGAGTGATATAGATTATTTTTGTCACATCTCCACAACACAGTTTTTAATAGGAGATGCAACAATAAACAATAGTTTTACAGCACTAGTACAGGGTCCATTATGAAAATAATGAGCATTTACTGGCAAAATACATTTATTGATCGTAATTTGTGCGAATGTTCAATTTTCTTCAAAATACATTCCTCCTGCATCAATACACTTGCGGAGACGCGTTTACCACGCCTGAAAGGCACCCTGAAACTCCTCGATAGGAATGCTTCTCAAGAACGTTGTAACATGGTGTGGATGTTTTCCACGGTTTCCCAATGTTTTCCTTTCATCTCTCTCTTGAGTCGCGGAAACAAAAAGAAGTCACATGCAGCTAAGTCGAGACTGTAAGGGGGGTGAGGGATCACCGGGGTGTTGCTCCGGGCCAGGAAGTTGGTAATGATGAAGGCTGTGTGACTGGTGGCATTGTTATGGTAGAGCTTGACCGTGTCTTTAATGTCAGTCCTCACGCGTGCGATCCGGCGTTTCAATCTCCTGAGCACCTCCAGGTAAAAGGCTGAGTTTACAGTTTGTCCCTGTGGTACAAACTCACAATAGACTATTCCTCGGATGTCAAAGAAGACAATGATCATCGTTTTGATGCGCGACTTGCTCATTCGCGCTTTCTTGGGGCGTGGGGATGATTTTTTGTGCCATGCACAGCTCTGCCTTTTCGACTCTTGGTCGTATTCAAACATCCAGGATTCGTCTCCGGTTACTACAGAGTTCAGAAAGCCCGGTTCATTTTGAATCAAATCCAACAATTCTTGACAGCGCAAAACTCGTAAGTTCTTTCTGGTCTTGCGTCAACACTTTCGGCACAAACTTCGCACAGACCTTACGCATTTGCAGATCTTCGGTCACTATCCCATGTACCACAAATGTGGACATGTGTAATGTGTCAGCAATTTGCTGGATGCTTAATCGACTGTCGGTACGCAAAACTTCGAGCACACGATCCACGTTCTCATCAGTTCTGGCCGTTGTTGGGCGTCCTGAACAGGGTTCGTCGGCGACCTCCTCCCAGCCCTCCTTGAACGCCTTGTGTCACTTCCCAGACTGTGATCTTGAAATGCAATCGTCCTTGAAGGCTTTTTGCAGCATCTGGAATGTTTCGGTTGCATTTTTTCCAAGCCTCACGCAAAACTTTATGGCGTATCGTTGTTCAAGCGAACGCTTCATCGCGCTATGTTACAAAAGTTGAAAACACACTTTAAGCGGAGGCATGTATCTCCACTCACACTGCTCGAACTCAACTGACAGCTGCATGGATTGAAAGGGCATATCCCTCCAGCACATGTCCCACGGTTTT
Organism: Cordylochernes scorpioides; assembly: GCA_030710605.1. Lineage (NCBI taxonomy): Eukaryota > Metazoa > Arthropoda > Arachnida > Pseudoscorpiones > Chernetidae > Cordylochernes > Cordylochernes scorpioides. The sequence continues at coordinate 22,146,681 of CP092884.1, read as the reverse complement.
ACCGAGCTGCTATCTATCGTCGCGTCACAATAACATTATGCTCATTACTTTTATAATGGACCCTGTATTACAGCATTTTATGATGTTATAACCTTGGTTCAAACCATTGTAACTTAAAAGATGGGACTTCAGAATTTTTTGCTAAAACCAAGTTGCTGTTATCAAAAAGGCTATTATAATGAAGTTTCACTATCACTATATATATATATATATATTAGCCATAGATTTGGCTCAGCCACTTTGCCAGCTAAACACCTCTTTGGCAGATTGTCAAGATTCCATTAGATCCCGTGTGGATCTCATGGAATAGTCCGCCCTAGACTGGCGAGGGCCATTATCCCGAAACCATGGTCTCTAGGTGGACGCTTTTCAGTTTGCCAAAGCTGGTGTTGTGGCTTTGTCACCGACCCGAGACCGCTAGTTTGCGGTGACGGCCAATAGATGGCGTCTAGTTTTGACGTCTTTTTTGACGGGAGAGGCGACCTTTGTCTCTTTAAATCAATATCCTCCCGGCAAAAAAAAAAAAATTTCCATCTATATATATATATATATACTAGACGGGTGACCCGGGCTTCGCCCCGGGATTGTCCCGTGTGCATATATCTACCCGAGTGATATATATTTAGATAAGATTTTTTAAATAATTATTTGTTATTAGCATTATCTATTTGTTTGCATCAGCATAATTTAATCTAATCTTTGATAGAGAGCTCTGTTCGTGAGCTAAGTAGAATAATTTGAATATATAGTTTTAATTATTGATTTATATATATTTTTTAAAATAGCTTATCGTCTTCCCCGTATATTTTTTACCTATGTATGGAAATTTTGGTTTGAATTAGTGAACTACTGCGAATTTGTATACCGTACATACAAACAAACATACAAACATTGATTTTGTATCGGTTGGCCACGGTTTGGCTATTTTTTTTTACTTTTCAAAATATTTTGACTATAATTAAAGGACGGTCATACACACAAGAAGAGACTGCCTCTTAATAGTGGTCACTTTGTATTAATTCCCTTAATTGACCAATTTCCTTACATTAATACTGAATAATAATAGAAATCATTAGATGATAGATTCTTCTTATCATTAACATACATGTACCTCTATGTCTAATTTAAAAATAATGACAAATCCTAGGCAAAGTTTTATTAAATATATATTCAAAGATATAAAATGATTTTAAGACATCATTATCATAGGTAATCCCATGATATTATGTTCAAATCAATATGCTTGAAGGATAAGTCTCTTTTAAATACATTTATTTCAAGCTTTCGGGCTCAACCGCCCTTCGACAGGAAACATTATATTAGCTACTGAAGTTTTTGAATCTAATCTATAAATACATTTGTGAGACGCCTGTGTCTCGAGTGTAATGCGAGGCTTGCCGCGGGAGGGGATGAGATCTTTGAAAAAGATGGCCGTTTAGCCCCTTGAAATATCGGAAATAAAAGATTATTTATTGAATCGCAGAGTTCATGATACCGAGGGGGGCTTGGTGGCTGCAGGGAATATTACATTGTAAATTTCAGGTAAATCAATTTTTCTATTGAGGCTATGGAATTTGCTTGATAGGATAGATTCAATGATTAGTCTTTGGTGTTTGTTGGCAATATTGGAATAGTGAATTTTCGGTGTTGTAATGTTCCGATATTTCAAGGGGCTAAACGGCCATTTTTTTCAAAGATCTCATCCCCTCCCGCGGCAAGCCTCGCATTACACTCGAGACACAGGCGTCTCACAAATGTATTTATAGATTAGATTCAAAAACTTCAGTAGCTAATATAATGTTTCCTGTCGAAGGGCGGTTGAGCCCGAAAGCTTGAAATAAATGTATTTAAAAGAGACTTATCCCTCAAGCATATTGATTTGAACATCATTATCATATTATATAATACAATGTTTACTTGAAAAAATGGCTCTAACACCTTGTTGCTTCAAAGCATTCTTCAAGCATTGCACCATTCAAATAAAGTTAGTGTTTTTCTTCCATTTCATGTTTCCACCTATTTTTCAAGGTCTAGATTTCGTTTTTTAACCTGTCATGCAAAACATTGCTGACTTTAAAAATCACCATAGTTTATGGTATAAAAATAATGTTTGTTTTATCACGGGACGTTTATTTGAACTTTTTTTTTTTTTTAGCCCTAAAACGTACGATCGCGATCGCGGCAAAAGTTGGGGTTGATTCCTCTTTGTGACAATTTTTAATAGCTTTATATTTTATCTTTTATAATAGAGAAGTTATATTCTCTTATTTTAATATGTTCTTAACATTTTGCCTATGTTGTTTCACTTTGAAAAGTTCTGAAAATGGCCTTTTTTTTTTTTTTTAAGAATAACACTTTTGTTTTTAAAATGCCTTTGTTTTCTTCATTTTGGAAGCCATTTGCATTTTTTATATTTCGAATTTAATGGATGCAAATATATTATATTTAATAAAAGTATAATGTGTAAAAATTTATACAACATACAGCAAAAATAAAGTGCAATAATCAAAACAAACAATGCCGCTAAATTTATTGTTTTGAAATCGCGATCCGCGACCTGAAACATGCTCAAAATTTTGTTGCTTTAATATATTTTTTTTAATTACAATTCTAAGTTCGTTATAAGCATAGTATTTTTAATAGATTTTATCATTTTGGGACCGAAAATAGGTTCGTTATAGGGGTAGTTCGTTATTCTAAAAATTGCAAAGTTCGTTATAACGATGGTATTTTCAATGGAATGGAATTGGGAATCGGCGTGGGTTCGTTATAAGGGAAGGTTCGTTATATCCAGGGTTCGTATTAGCGGGGTTTTACTGTATATAGATATATTGGCAATAACAGACATAACAGAAATATATTCCAGAGTGTTTCTTTTTCAGTATTTCCAAGTTGTAAGCACAACAACCAACCAAAGAGAAGAAACCCACTAATCAATGTATGTGTGTGCAGATCATTCCAGAGATGAAACATGAGAGCACCCTGAGGGAGATTCAGCGCATGTTTGCCTACCTCCTTGTGAGTAATGTCAACAATTATGGGGCCATTTCCACCATCTATCATTCCCAGTAAAAAATAAAGACAGTTCTGGGAGAATATCTTAAGCAAACACAGATATCTTCCCCTCTCAGCTAGACATATGTGCGTGCAGTGAGCATCAAGGAACTTGATTCTGAAGAAAATGTTGATCAGATAAGCTTTTTTAGATCCTCCCCAAAAGTTGTGTTTCTCTTTTAATATGATGTTTCTACTAATTCTTGTCATGACTACATGGCATATTACCACGTATACAGTAAAACCCCGCTAATACGAACTCAGGATATAGCAAACCTTCCCTTATAACAAGCCAAAAGTAATTACCAATTTCATTCTATTGAAAATACCATCGTTATAACAAACTTTGTGATTTCTAAAATAATGAACTACCCCTGATTGATGATTTTATTGAGACAAATGAAAAAGATGAGCTTTCAGAGAATCTTCTTAATCTATTATGGGCTATGGCAAGATAACTGAATCTTGTAAAATTAATTAGTTGTGATAGTTAAATTATATCGGAGGATTTCCATCTCTATTCCAGAGAAATATTCACCCCACAACTCCCTGAATCCACCACTGGGTGTGTGACTCAGGAAAGTGAGCGCAAGGCCTACAACCCCCGCAGCTTCTGTAAGGTGTACACCATGAACCACCAGCCTCTCAACACAGGGGAGCAGAAGGACATGGCGGAGTTCTTCACTGACCTCATCTCCAAGTTGGAGGAGATGACCACTGAGTTGGTAGGTTGCCCTTTAATATACACATACCTTGATAATTGAAATAATACAACTGGGGTTTCTTTTCTTTTTTATTGATGTAATCTCAAGCTTTCGGGCATCTCTGCCCTTCTACAGGAATACCAAACTAATAATAATGTTGTTGTATCTTATCCCCTTGTGTTAAAGATTGCTCGAATTCTATGAGTTCATGCTCCTTGAGCTGTTTTATGATAAGCAGTAGCCTCTCCCAAAGGTCCTATAAGATTATATATATATATGATTAACATATAACTAACGGTGTTTATTTTTATTTGGTTTGTACTCCTGTAGAAGGGCAGAGATGCCCGAAATCTTGAGATTACATTAATAAAAATGAATTTACATTGAAAACAAATTTAATTGGAATCACAAATCTATTAATGGAAGCTGCCTACCAATCTTTAGAAGTTAAGTCCACAAGTCTTAGAAAGTTCTCAAGAATTAACTGGTGAAATAGCAAACTTAAAAAAATGCTCTAAAAAAAAGGAAAATTCTCATAGTTTTCAGCATTATTTTTTAATTAATTGAATGAAAATTTGAAAAGTTTTTTAATTTGACACTTTGAAGACCAACGCCGTTTTTATACGTCATAAGCTATTAAGCCTAGCGGACCAACCCCGTTTTTATACGTCGCTGCACTTTAAAAATCAATAGAAAATCATAGAACGCAGTACGTCAAGAAATCTCTTCGGCAAATCATCGGCCTATCATGAATAGTTACAAAAATGATCACTAGATGTCAGGACGATACTGTTGGCAGGCAAAAAAATTAGTCATCTGTTGCTCAATCTCATTGGCTAGCTTGCTGACAAACTTATAACAGGCAAGTTTGTTTTTGTTATCTCTAATCTCTTTTCGCTCGTTTTTTTCTAAGTTATTTTGCCTCTAATTTCATAACGTTATTGAAATGAATCCTTTGGATCAACCTAGCACTTCAAAAGGTTTGGGATCAGAAGTTCATTTAGATGAAGACATTCAAGATATTCTTGAATATCTTTACGATTCTGGCTCAGAAATTGATGATGAAGTGAAGGATCCTGATTACGAAAATTCAGCCTCCGATGAATTAGAATTTGAGGAGGAAGAAAGGGAAGAAATTCCTGCTAAACGGCCGCGATTAGAAGTAACTCCAGTTCGCATGCCGACGACATGTCGGGATACGTCCACTGCCGCCGCTGGCTCCAATGTTGCCGCCGGCACCTGGAGGAAAGATGATCCCTCGCCCCCAACTCCTCCCCCTTTCACCGCCCGCCCTGGACTAAATTTAGTGGGGGATGTTTCCTCACCATTTGATGCGTTCAGTCTCTTCTTTACAGAGAATAATTTCAAAAGCATCAAAGAGGAAACAAACCGATATGCCAGGAGTATTATTGATCGGGAGTCCAAGAAGGGTCCTCTCAAGCCTCATGGCATGCTGGCTAAGTGGAAGGCTGTGTCAGTGGCACAGATAAAGCTCTTTTTCTGTGTCATCATACACATGTCTTTGGTGAAGAAGCCTGGGATGAAAGACTACTGGTCTACTCACAGATTCCTGAAGAATGCCTTTTGCCAGTCCATAAATATGCCAAGGACACTATTTATGAGAATTTTGTCAATGCTACATTTGAATGACAATTCAAAATACATTGAATATGGAAAACCAGGGCATGACAGACTCTTCAAAATAAGACCAGTTTTGGAATCCCTCATATATTCTTTTGGGAATGCCTACACTCCTCAGCAAAATCTCACTATTGATGAGGCGATGTGTCCATTCAGAGGACGTGTGGGTTTTCGAGTGTATATAAAAGGAAAACCTCATAAATATGGCATCAAGATATTCCAGATTTCTGAAGCTGTATCTGGATACGCTTACAATCTTGATATCTACACTGGCAAGGATCCTGAGCAGCCAGAGCACAACTCCATTCCAAACCTCGTGGACAGGCTGGCAAAGAGGTTTTATGGACAAGGCTATCATATCTATTTTGATAGGTGGTTTTCCTCTCCTGAGTTATTTGATAAACTTTGGGAAAAAAAGACCCTAGCTGTTGGCACAGTTATGCCTTCCAGGAAAACGATGCCAAAAACCGAATTTTCCCAAAAACTAAAGAGAGGAGAGATTATAAAGATGAGGAGAAAGCATCTTTTAGCCATCAAATGGAAAGATGTTAGAGATGTTTTCATGCTCTCCACTGTCCATGAAGGTAAAATGATGCCAGTCAAGCCCAAAACCCCAACCAGAGAAGAGTTGTTCAAGCCTGATGCTGTCATCGATTACAACAAGGGGAAGGTAGGAGTGGACTGGAGCGATCAGATGATGGCATATTATTCTTTTAGCAGGAAAACATTGAAATGGTGGAAAAAAATATTCTTCCATCTTTTTTCACTTTGTTTTGTAAATGGCAACATCATTTACAATAAAGCAAATCCTGATGAAAAAATAAGTCTGAAGGACTTCTATCTGGCTGTCGGTGGGGAGTTGCTCAATCAGGCAAGCATTGAACACTCTGAAAAAGAAACAACTTCGAAAACTGATGTTGCCAGGCTACTTGGGAAGCACTACTGCTATAAAATAGCCCCAGAAAGTGGAAAAGCAGTGCAAAGAAGGTGCAAAGTTTGTGCAGATAGTGCAAAGCACAAGACTGGGAAGGCAGCCCGGAAGGACACCAGATTTGAGTGCAAACAATGCAAGATTCCACTTTGCGTTGGAGAGTGCTTCGAAAAGTACCATGCAGAAATGAAGTACTGGGAATAACAATGTATATAAATGTAAAAATTTTAATAATTTCCTCTGATTATTTTTTTTACAAACAGTGGCGTTTTTTTTGGCAGTTTGCATTTTTTTAGTTCTTTTTATATTTTTTTATTTTGAAAAAGTGCCAATAAACATATATTTTTTTATTGCATTTTTGTGTTTTATAGACATATTTTGATACAAGCATCAAATTTCACTGTTCAAGGTAATATATTTTTATAAATATGATTTTAAAAAAAAAAAACAAGTTTTATCCTGGTTCACAGGGCTATTTGGGTTGTGAAACCAATGTTCCTCAAAGTGTTAAAAAAATTATTTAATAATGTGTATTTCAGTCTTAATATATTAAAACCTTTTTGAATATTCACACCCATATTTTACAAAAATTATTTTGTCCATAATATAAATTTATATATCAATTTTTTCTCCCCATTGAATATAACAAAATGTTTTAAAAACTTAATGCTGTTGACGTTATGTGGCGCTGAGTTTGTTGTTGACACACTTTAAAATGTTATAACACCTTGATAAAGGTTGGCGTTCAGCCAGCTGAAATATTGGTAAAATAAATGATTTTTTGATCCAATATATGCCTTTTTAATTAAATATTAAAACCTGTCTCTAAAGGATAGCATCTAGTTACAGAGCCAAAGTGGCCTTTATAGAGAGGTTTCCTTTAGTGTGAACATTTCTCATGGAGGTTCTACTGTAGTTTTATTTAAATTGTCAAATATTTTTTAATACTAGAGACTCCTCTCTATAAAGGACAGTTTTCATTTCCAAAATTAACATTTTTAGTATTTAGCAACTCTCTAGTAAGAGGACACCTCTCCCTAAAGGACACTTCAGGTCTGCAACTAGGTGTCCTTTACAGGGAGGTTCTACTGTATTCACTAATGAGGATTTTTTGTATTTCGCTTATAATCCATATTAGAGAAGTATTACTGTATAGAAAATTTATATATTATATTTTAAATATATAATTTCTACTGATTTTGGAATATTATTCAGCTATATAATCAATTCTCGCCGATGCTGATTATCTTGAGGATTGGAATACATGATTGGGATTGGCTATTGTTGATTTTATAGGCTATGTTTGGTTGAGGTAAGCTATGTTTGATTGTGGCGAGGGCTATTTTTGTCTGGAAATGCTGTTTGATTGTGGAGAGGGCTATTTTTGTCTGGAGATGCTATGTTTGATTGTGGAGAGGACTATTTTTGTCTGGAGATGCTATGTTTTATTGTGGAGAGGGCTATTTTTGTCTGGAGATGCTATGTTTGATTGTGGAGAGGGCTATTTTTGTCTGGAGATGCCATGTTTGATTTTGGAGATGGCTATTTTTGACTGGAGATGCTAGATGGTTGTTTGTAAGTGACTATGGTTTGTAGATACTATGGTTGGAGGAGATTGCTATGTTTGATTGTAGTTGTCTATGGTTGGTGAAGATGGCTATGTTTGTTTGAAGATGGGTATGACTTGTTGAAGTAGGTTATGGTTGAAATGGGCTATGTTTGGTTAAGATGGACTATCTTTGATTTGCATATTTTAAAATGGAGTTATTTTTTCTTTTGGTATTTCGAACAAATAAACGGGTAAATATCCTGTCGACTATTATTACAAAAAAGATTTATTTACCTAATTACAAAAGGCTTGAGCTGAGCTGGCCAACGGGAAACAACAACAATAGATTTATATAGGGGAAGTCGCGACATCTGGGGGTAGATATAAACAGATAGTAATTTGTTCTAAGATTTATAATTTTAAAATAAAATAGAATTTTTATATAACATATATATATTACATCCACGGTGGTTGTTGCAGAAAGAGTTGGTGAAGACCCTGTTCTGCGGAGTCCTATCAAACAATGTAGTTTCTCTGGTGAGTTGCTACTGGCTGTTCTACCTGAACATCCTAATATGGTGTGTGTGCTAGGACTGTCCCCACATCAGCAGGACCACAGAGGAGTTTTACACCCTCAGGTGTCAGGTGGCTGACATGAGGAACCTCTATGTGAGTAATACATCCTCTACCATGAGGCTATGGATACATGAAAAATTACATGATAATAAAAAGTCTAAAAGTGAAATTGTACTGGGATCAGGTTGTTAAATGAGAAGAAAAAGACATCTCTTGATTTTGCATATGAAAGTTTGTAATGGCTTGTCCCATGCTGGGATTGTTGAGTAGTTTTATGGATACATGATAAAATTACCTGACAATAAAAAGTATAAAATAATACATAGCCATAACACACCTTATATAAAACAAATGAAAACACCAAAACGTGAATGTTTCTTTTCACAAATAAATTAAACCTTTACTGTCCTTACTGTGATGAAAAATATAAAAGTAAAATTGTACTGGGATCAGGTTGTTAAATGAGAAGAAAAAGACATCTCTTGATCGTGCATATGAAAGTTTGTGATGGCTTGCATCTTGTTGGGTGGTTCTAACTCTTGATTCCAATGGATAGTGTTCCTGGCGAGGTTCTCCTGGAAGACTGGCTACCAGCCAACTTGAAACATAGATTTCAATAAACCATCTCCTGTCTGAAAAAATTGCAAGCATGGAGATATATCTTCAACAGCCTCACCCACTATACAGGGTGTACCAGGTAAATTGGGAATTTCAACAATGGTATTTTAACTGAAATTTTTTGCAAGTAAAAATTAAAATATCCGAATGAAATTTGACACAGTAGTAGATAAAAGGATATAGTTTTTATTTATTCAATGTAGTTTCCATTATTAGCTACAACAGTCTCGAGGCGAGTGCGGAATGAAGCACAGGCCTTGGCGACGATGACCTTGTCCATCACCGTGTGAACTGCTTTCTTGACAGACTGGATGGTGGTATGAGGAGCTTTGTTGACATCTCTCTCAACAACGCCCCATACATAGTAGTCGAGGGGATTGCAATCTGGAGAATTAGAGGGCCAAATATCAGGACCCCAGTGACTAGGGACGTTAAGTGTCAGCCACGATTGTGTCTTTTTTGCCTTATGGGCTGGAGCTGAGTCCTGTTGGAAGACATACTTCCTTCCTGCGGCCACCATGTCCATCCAAGGCTTCACAACGGTCTCCAGAACATTGATGTAGGTATCAGCGTTCATCCTAAGGCCCTTCTCAAAGAAATGGGGAGGCATGACATCACCTTCACTGCTGATAACGCCAAGGACCATTACGGAGGCAGGAAATTTCGTGTGCATCACGACAGGTATCTCTGAGGGGTCTTTACAGATCCAGCGATCATTCCTGGGATTTACCTTTTGGTCCACGTCAAAGTTCTTTTCGTCAGAGAAGAACCTTAGCATGCCAAAAGAGTCGTGTTTCAGGTTGTTGAGGAGGGCAGCAGCCTTTCCTTTTCTGTTATTCTTCATATTCTCAGTCAGCAACTGACCTTTCCGAAGGGCATAAGACTTGAGACCAAGGTCCTCATGGATAGTTCTGACAATTGTCATAGAGCCAACGTCCATTTCCTTGGCTATGGCCCTCATGCTCTTCCCAGGGTTTCCATCAATCTTCTCCTTGACATTTTTGACAAATTCTTCGCCTCTTACCCTGTCCGATCGACGCGAGTGCTTTTTCCTTGTAGCTATCCCCTCTTTGTTACTGTCGGCCTCATCAAACTGCTTCTTGACACGATAAATAGTGGTTTTGGGCAACTTAAGAAAATCCACTATCTCTTTGGGGCTCCTTCCGGCGCGCAGAGCAACAATGATGGCAGCTCGATTTTCAAATTCTCGGTTACTCTTCATCACTACACTGTGCACACATGTACTGTTGCATTTTACATGAATATGGCTACGTAATGAAAAAAAAACAAGTTTTTAATCTCAAGTAGTTTTTGTTTTATGGACTGTCAAAGTTAGTCCCAATTTACCTGGGGTACACCCTGTAGAATAAATTCTACACGTTGCCTGTCAAAAAATATTGAAATAAAATTTTATATAGATCCAAAAAAAGGTGTTTTAGAATTAACAGATTGCTCACTCTTTAGCACATATATGGGGGATATATAAGCAACTTCTTGTATCTTTTTCCCTGACCCCAGTGATGTGGCTGTGCAGGAATCCCTAGATGAGCTCACAGTGAAGGACACCCTGGAGGGTGACAACATGTACACCTGTTCACAGTGTGGCAAGAAAGTCAGGGCAGAGAAACGGTTAGCCCCTTCTACCTTTCAATTCTAACCTTCATATTCTAGATCTAATCAGATTAAAAAAAAAAAAAAACTAGATTTTCCAGTTCCCAACATGCTTCTTGTTATGATATAACTAGTATTAAATAAGACCATATCTTCCATTTAAAACCTATTTGCCCAGTTTATCTTAGTTTGATAGCCTTATCAGTTTATATTCATATAAAGAAATATTTGTAGTGTTATATTCCTGTTTGCTTTTATGATATAAATAAACTAATCATTGTGTGTGTGCACTCTCTTTGTTGCACATTGCAATAAAAAAGAGATTTCCGTGGTCTATACTCACACTGTCTTCAACAGAGCCTGCATCAAGAAACTTCCCAAGATCCTCTGCTTCAACACAATGCGCTACACTTTCAACATGGTGACGATGACTAAGGAAAAGGTCAATACCCATTTTTCTTTCCCATTCCGCCTGGATATGAAGCACTACATGGAGAGGAACCTCATCCCCAAAAAGTCGGATGGTGAGAGATCCAGTGTGTGGATGAAGGAGTAGTGATGACTGTTGTGTATGGTGACAGAGGGCACCTCCAAGGGGGAGCTGGAGGAGGAGGAAGAAGAGGGCTGGGAGTATGACCTGATTGGTGTCACTGTACACACTGGCACTGCTGACGGTGGCCATTACTATAGCTTCATCAAGGAGAGGCAGACCCAAAAGGATAAATGGTCAGTACCTTTCTACGTTTCCATTGAATCCCTATTGCTGTATCTGTAGGTCTTGTTAAACTATTATAAGTTTTACCCTAGCTCTTTTAAAATATTTCATTTGTACTATAAGTTGTGTTACTTTTGAGCTAATATGACTACATCATTCTTTAATACACTCATGGACAAAACTTAAGGAAGTAGAAAGTCTTTGATGTTCCAGTTGTCTATTTTTTTTTTCAAGGAAAAAGGCAATTTTGTTCACACTTGGTTATCTTGTGTGTCTTCAATAAAGTTCACTGTATATCAAATTTCTTTCAAAGTTAGTCTGAATCCCGATACACATCCTAATGAGTGTACATATATACTTTTGTAACACTGACAAATAATTGCAAAAAATGGGTAGTGAAATTCAATTTCTTAGGATATTAATCTGAAAGGGGAACAATATAATTTGAATTATTTTACAAAATTTTGTTAATCAAAATGAGTAATTGAATTGGAGCTTCAGAGTAGGCTGGCCTTACCTTGTATAACTTTTATCTTAATGCACTCACAAAAAATACTCTGTATTTTTCACCTCATGCAATAATATTTTAGTGAAAGAAGAACCTAGAATTTATTGCCCTCTGTAGCTCTCCAGAACTATAGATATAATTGAAAAAGCTGTCAGAAAACATCAAAATGCTATATAAAATTAACATTCTCTGTTAGATACTCTTGCAGAAATCCAACCCTCTCTGTCAGACTGATGATATAATTGGAAGCTTCTTTTATACCAACCCATATTTCACACTATCCTTCTAAATTTTTGTTTATATAAAGTACTGTTTTTGTTCTCTTAGGTTTTTGTTCAACGATGCTGAGGTAAAGCCATTTGATCCAGTCCACTTGGCAGCAGAATGTTTTGGTGGAGAGATGACTGTGAGTTTTCTCTTCTTCCCCAATTTTGTAGTTTCAACTCTGCTATTTTTTTCTCCAGAGCAAGACTTATGACTCAGTCACAGACAAGTTTATGGACTTTTCCTTTGAAAAGGTGAGAGTATATATATATGGTAAATGGATTTTATCTAGAAGTTTTCACTTTGGAATGTGTGGTCCCACAGACTAACAGTGCATACATGCTCTTCTATGAGAGGGTTCCCAGTGAGAACCAAAGTTCCCAGGCCTCTGCCTCTCTGCAGTCCCCCAGTGAACTAGCTCCAGAATCTATCCCCAACATAGAGCTATCTCCAGAACTGGCCAGTGTGAGTATTGAATCCCTCTTGGTCTTTACTAGTTGTATGTTGTTGTTTCTTATCCCCTTGTGAAAATATTACACAAATTCCATGGATTCAGTTCTCATGGAATGGGGTGTAGGGATGCAGCTTTCGTTGATCATGGTACCATGATCCAGGCACACTTTGGTGAAAGTCTGACTTTGCCTATATTTTGAGGCTGTTCCTAACGTGGAGGCAGACACCTTTGCTGCCGACTATAACATGAGTACAGATGCAGCTCTTCCGTATCAGTTGAACTCAGGTTTTTTTAAAGAGGCCTTTCTCCTCTTTTAAAAATTCTGCTGTAGGTCTGTGACTGCTTATTCGTCAGAGTTATACTGCTTGTTTCAGAGCTGACCTTCATTTCTGAAGGTCATTCTCCTATCCGCCACCTGGGGACGAACCCTTTAGCATTCAGCTCTGCCGAGGGTTACTAGTTATATGGGTAGATTAATCCTGTAATACAGTAAAACCCCTCTATAGTGAACCCCAATGGGACAGAGCTTTTGGTTCACTATAGCCACGGTTTGGCCATTTTTTAAAATTTTTCTAAATTTTTAGACTGTATAATTAAAAAACAGCCAAACAAACAGGAAAAGGCAGCCACTTAATAATGGTCACTTTGTTTTAATTCCCTAAATTGACCTATTTCTTTACAGTAATGCTGAATATCAAAAGAAGTCATTTGTTAATAGGTTCTTCTTATCATTAGCATACATGTTTATATATAAACCTATGTATTATTTTAAAATTAAGCCAAATCCCCTAGGCAAAACATTATTAATTATATATTTTAAAGGTATAAGAGTATTTTAGAACATCTTTCTCAAATATATAATACTAAATTTATTTGAAAAAAATGTCTCTAATACCTTGTTGTTTGAAAGTGAAAAGTAAAATTTGAAAATCAGAATTGTCTTAAAATATCGTTATTTCCATCAAAGGAATAAAGCTCTGTGTATTCTGAATCAATTGAGGATGAATCAAAAGTATCCAATTCGGAAAAATCGGACGCGAAACATGTTGATACGATAGCGCGATCGGCAAAATTGCGAATAAAAAAACGCCAATTTACAAACACAAAATCGGTGGTAAAACAGCCAGCCAGGAGGAATATCCGCAAACCCTGAATGAGTCATATGCCTAACAAGAATTCCATTCTAAAAATAGAACTGTAGTGGTAGTTTTTGAGAATTTATAAGTCGATTTGTTTGTGGCTCATGAGACACGGGTAACTTGGGAGAACTGTTTTTTTTTCCCCCTCTTCTTCTAATTCCAGTTTCTACATATTCTTCTGGTGTATATTAAATTTTGTTTTTTAACTTGTTATTCAAACCATTTCTGGCTTTAAAATTATTTGGAATTATTATTTAGCATAGGTTAAACTTGATATAGAACGCTTCTAAAAGGGCATGCTACCACTGTTTTTTTTTTTTTTTTTAGAGCGCCATTCTTTGTTCCTTTTCATTATTTTGGAAGCCATTTGTATTTTCTTCTATTTCAAAATTGTTGAATGCAAAGATATTCTATTAAATAAAAGTATAATGTGTATAAAAATGTACACAACATACAGCAAAAATGAATGGAAATGAAAACAAACAATGCGCTAATTTTTTGTTTTGAAATCGCGATCCGTGAACCGAAACATGCTCAAAATTTAGTTGTTTTAATTTTTTTTAAATCACCATTTTAAGTTTGTTATAAGTCTAGTATTTTTGATAGATTTTATCATTTTGGGACCGAAAATAGGTTCGTTATAGGGGTAGTTCGTTATTTTAAAAATTGCAAAGTTCGTTATAACGATGGTATTTTCAATGGAATGGAATTGGGAATCGCCGTGAGTTCGTTATAGGGGAAGGTTCGCTATATCCAGGGTTCGTATTAGCGGGGTTTTACCTTGATAATGTGGATTTTTCATTATTCAGTTTTTTTTTCTGTGGTTACTCCTTCATAACTTCTAAACTAATATATATATATATGTTCAAATGCTGAACTAGGACCCGGGTTCGAACCCGCATTGGACACTTTTTTCTGTTTAAAGAAAAAAAAAATGCTCCAATGGCCCCCGATTCTTGCAAAAGTCCAACCCCACCAGCGAGTGCAAGTAACCAAACGGGGCTCTGGCATTAGTAAGTGCAAAGTCGAACTGCTTTTCACATGTGTAGACATGTGGTGCACTTACAGTAAAAGCAGTCGCTAACTACCCACCATGATTATCATGGCCTGTACCACGTGTACTAGGGATAAGCAAAAAAAAAAAAAAAAAAACCTTTTTTTTTTTTGTTAACACAAAAGAGTTTTATTATGATTTATTTTTTAAATGCTAAAAACACAAACAAAAATTGTATATTTAAAAATATTTAGCTTTTTCTCCATTATTCAATCTTTTGTTCAAATTAAAAATATTATACACACAAATTGTTCATCAAAATGCAAAAAAAAAAAATCAGTTTTTATAATATGGATATTCACAAATGTGGATTTTTTTTGTGGTAGTTTTAAATTTCCATTAGAAAGATATTACTGAATCATATAGATAAATATGGAGCAAGTGAGAAATGACCTTATTAATGTATTAAAGTACCAAATCTCTTGTCTCATTGTAATCAAAGAGCTTTACTGTCATATTTTGGATTTTTATCTATTCTTTCTAAATTGCACTATCTCTGTTTAACTTTGTGTTGTCTCAAATTTGGGTAACTGTATTCCAAGAAGGCATTAGTTAATTCTCAAGGTGTTCCTTCACAGAAACCAACTTACCTTATTGATCCCTCCTCCATTTGGGTGGTCTTACTTGTGTTTCCAGTGGATCTGGGAAGACAACATGCAGTTCCTCCAGGACAAGAGCATCTTTGAGCATACCTATTTCAAGTGAGTATCATGTTGTTTACCTACCAAACTGGGGGTTGGTGGAAGGGTTGTTTAAACCATTGGTTTTCCACCGCTACGACCTGAGATCGAATACCCAATTGGGCACTTTTTTTTTCTAATTAAAAAATGCTCCAATGGTCCCTGATTCTTGCAAAGTCCAACCCCACCAGCAAGTGCAAGTAACCAAACGGAGCTCTGGCACATTTATAAGTGCAAAGTCGAACTGCTTTTCTCATGTGTAGACATGTGGTACACTTAAAGTAAAAGCAGTCGCTAACTACCCACCATGTTTATCATGGCCTGTACCACGTGTACTAGGCATAAAAAAAAAAAAAAACTACCAAACTTGGATGGGTGAGTAATAGAACTATCTGAGAGATGACAAAGCCTAATGTATATATATATTTTTGGGGTTGAGGACTTTCTTTTAAAAGGTCAGGTGCTTTTTTTTGGTGCATATTGTCACGGTAGAGAAGAAAAGATTTCAAAAGCTTAATAAAAATAATTTATTAATTAATTAAACTTATATATTGCAAAATGTGTCAAAGGATTTTTCAAGTGGTAATTTACAAGCATGGTAAAAGGGTGATGACTATGCAAATATTTATGATGATAAACAACAGAATATTTAAAATAATTATTCAATGACATTGCCCCCTTCCTAGATGAACAACGTCCCGCTATAATTATCACTTGAACAGATCAGCTAGTCCTCAGGGTCGTGGTAGGGTTTCATTCTAAGTACATGGACCAGGTCTCTTGTTTGGCAACTCCTGGTTGGTTGGTCCACAGGTTCAACTTTGAAGGTCACTTCAGAGAGTGTGTTTCCGAGTAATCTTATATTGCCCGAAGTACCTTTTCATTAGTTTTTCTGAGAGTCCCACCTTTCATATCGGGATGAAAATCCATACCAGGTCACCGACGTTGTAATCCATTGCCTCGTGCTTTGAATCATATCTGGCCTTGTCCTTTTTTTGGGCTTTCAAGGTTTCTAATCTTGCTAACTGCCTAGTCTCTTCGACTTGCGAGGCAATCTTCTGACTGTATTCCTCTTGGAGATCTTCATGCGGATTTGGGAAAAGAGTGTCTACAGTTGTTTCGGCTTCGCGTCCATGAATCAGTTTAAAAGGGGTAAAACCTGTCGTATCTTGTTTTGCGATGTTGTAGGCGAACGTGACGTAGGGCAGGATTATGTCCCAGTCCTTCTGTTCAACACTTACATACATAGCCATCATGTTGGCTAAGGTTTTGTTTAACCTCTCCGTCAGTCCATTCGTCTGGGGATCATACGCTGTCGTGAACCGATGTATCGACGAGCATTGATTGGTGAGTTCCGCAATCAACTTGGATTGGAATACTCGTCCTCTGTCCGTGATGATTTCTCTGGGGGCTCCGTGCTTGAGAACAACATCTTCCATTAAGAACTTGGCTGCTTCTTTTGCTTCCCCTGTGGGTAAGGCTTTAGTAACGGCAAATCGAGTAAGATAGTCAGTAAAGACTATGATTCATTTATTACCATCAAAGGATTTTGGGAATCTCCCAAGAAGATCTATTCCGATTCGTTGGAATGGGGGAAGGTTGCAGAAGGAATGGGTTTGAGCAATCCAGGCGGTTTGTGGTTTGTCTGTTTTCTTCTTTGGCATTCTTTGCAATGTGCTACATACTTTCGTATATCCTTGAGAAGTCCTGGCCAAAAGTATTTGTTTCTAACCCTCTCATAAGTTTTAGAAAATACTAGGTGGCCCGCTGTAGGAGCGTCGTGTAGGTTTCTCAGTAGTTCCAATTGTAGGTGCTTGGGGATGACGAGGAGGTGTGGGTTTCCCAGGGGGTCGAAGTTCCTTTTGTACAAGGTTCCTTTCACCAGTTCATATCCTCTTGGTTCGTCTCCGGATTCTTCTATTTCTTCTATCAATTTTCTAATTCTAGGGTCATTTCTCTGTTCAGTATCAAAGCAGGTCAGAGCAGTTATTGATGGTACATCATCATCATCTTCGTCTGCTTCTTCTTCTTCCAATTTGCTCTCGAGAGGACTTCGGGAGAGACAGTCCGCGTCTTGGTGCCTACGCCCGCTTTTATAAGCTAACGTAGTGTCGTATGCTTGGAGTTTAATGGCCCACCTCGCCAGTCTTCCTGTTGAGTTTTTCAAATTTGATAACCAGCAAAGGGCGTGGTGATCCGTAACGATGACGAACTCGCGACCAAAGAGGTAGGAGCGGAATTTGTTTATTGCTCATATCACGGCCAAACATTCTTTTTCTGTAGTGGAGTAATTCTTCTCTGCCTTTGTTAGGGTTCTTGAGGCGTAACCCTCTGGTCGCTCTTTCCCGTCATGGACCTGAACGAGGACTGCTCCGATACCATAACCGCAGGCGTTAGTATGAAGCTGGATTGGCAGGTGTTCTTCAAAATGAGCTAAGACAGGTTCAGACATTAGGGCCCTTTTCAGTGATTCAAAAGCTTCTTGTTCTTCTAAGTTCCAAGAGAATGTCTTGCCTTTTTTGAGAATTTCATGGAGAGGGGCAGCTTTATCAGCGAAGTGTTCAATAAATCGGCGAAAGTACGAACAAATGCCGATAAAACTCCTCACCTCAGTGACAGATCGTGGTGTCGGAAACTTGGCGATAGCTTCTATCTTTTCAGGGTCGGGATAGATGCCGTTGCCATCGACGAGATGTCCAAACACTCTTATTCGTTTGGTTCCAAAAATACACTTTTTTGAATTGAGGCTCAAACCTGCATTGCTAAGGCATTGTAAGATGATTTTGAGTCAGTGCAAGTGTTCGTCAAACATTTTGGAGAAAACTACAATGTCGTCTAGATAGCATAGGCACTGCATCCACTTCACTCCCCTTAAGATTTTGTCCATCAAACACTCAAATGTTGCAGGGACGTTGCATAGGCCGAAGGGCATCACGAGAAATTAATATAAACCATCTGGGGTTATGAAGGCGGTTTTCTCTCTATCTGCCTCGTGTACCTCTATCTGCCAATATCCAGAGCGTAGGTCCATTGACGAGTAAAATTGGGCACCTTTTAAAGAATCAAGAGTATCGTCAATTCGAGGGAGTGGATAAACGTCTTTTTTAGTTATCTTGTTCAATCGCCTGTAATCAACGCAGAAGCGCCAATTGCCATCTTTCTTCTTCACCAAAATAATAGGCGATGACCAAGGGCTTTTGAGTGGTGTATCATCCCGGCATCTAACATCTTGTCCACTTCCTGTTGGATTGCTTGTCGTTCTGTTGGCGAAACTCGATAGGGCCTGTGTTTAATTGGTCGATGGTCTCCAGTTTCGATTTTATGCTTTGTTAGAGGCGTCTGTCTTACTGTATCATTATTGGTATCAAATACCTTATCAAATTGTTTCAAGATTGATAAGACTTCAGATTGTTGATCTGCTGATAAGTTGTTGCTAATCAAATTCTGTAAAAATACAACGTCACCCTTATTGTCATTCTTGGGACTAATATCTTGCACCAAATTTTCTTCAGGATCAAAGCACTCCGAGATAGCAGTCAAGTGATTTTCGTCAAAAACTTGTATTCTCATGAGTTCTGAGCTCATCACATTTATTTGTTTGATTGATTCGGCTAGAATGATTATGTTTTCAGAGGCCACGATTCTATCCTCGGTCGCTAGCGAATTCAAATAGTCTTTAGCTTCTTCAAGCCTGATTTCGGCATGTCCACAATTGACCACGGCCTTTGTTGCTTCCAAAAAAAAAAACGAGTATGATGCTGGGGTTGCTACTGGGAAAGACGATAAATTCAAGCGGCTGTCTCAACCCATTTATACTCAAACTTATTGTGCATCGACCCAGATACGTAAATTTTTTGCCATCGGCGACTCTAAGAGTTATTCCTTCATCCTTGGACATCGGCTTTTTCAAGTGTCGTCTTAACCCGTTCGAGATAGCAGAGAATGAGGCTCCTGAGTCGACCAAGGCAGAAAATGCAACGTCATCTTTAATTATTTCAACGAAATTGTGTTCTAATTTGGCGGCTGTTGTCGATGGAGGGTTTTTAACACCCGCGCCTTCCCCCTTGAAAGAAGACGCGACGCTTAGTTTTTTTCTAGATTATAGCGGCGTGGGGATTGGCTTGTATGGCGGCCTGGGTAAATGGACTGGCGTCTTGGGGATCTTTCTCTGTTTGGGTATGGCGATTGTCGGCAGTAGTTTTGAGATCTTGAAGAATGTTCCTCATTGAATTGAGTAGTTTGGCGGGTCTGTATGTATCTTATAGGTCTTTCTAATTCATATTGGTCTACTGGCTAGCGATCTCTACAGTAGCGTTTGACATGGCCTGGACGGCCACAATGAAAGCAGATTCACTTGTTGCCTTGGGTCCTCCATTGGTCTGTTCGTCTTTGGCTTGGCGTCTGGTTGAATACCGATGTGTCTTGGTCAGGGTACCGCTGTCTAGGTGTCCGGGTGAATTCCCCTGTTTGGGTTTTGTACTGGGGTTGTGGTCTTTGGACTGGATTAGAAATCGGGGCTAGATTTTTCCGATTTCTTCTCTGATAATTGTCTCGAGAGGAGAGGGTTCTGGAGCGGTTGGTGCGGCGTTTAATGCATGACAGACTTCTTCGCAGACTATCCGTCTGATTAAGTCCTCCGTCGATTCAGACTCTACTGGATCGATCGAAGCAACGTTGGGTAGTCTTTCGAACGCTATCCGCTTGTTCACACGTTGCTTGTTTTTGCCATTTCGATTTTTCTGCACAACCTAATAAAATCTTCAGTGGTGTCTATTTCCAAAATTATAATTTTTCTATAAATATCCTCCGATATACCTTTCAATAGATGTGCAACTTTCTCACTTTCGCTCATTTTGGGGTCGATTTGCTGGCACAGGTTGAGGACTTGAATGTAGAAGTCACAAAGCTCGCTTTTTTCCTGAGCTCGGGATTTTAATTTTTGGATCAAGATTTCTTTTTGGTTGGTGTGATGACCGAAAGTCAGAGAGAACATTGTCTCAAACAAATCCCACGAGTTTACCTGTTCCTCGATATTCTCGAACCAGCTTCTTGCTGTTCCCAAAAGGAAAAAATAAACGCTCGCAAGGCACATTGTGTTGTCCCAGTGGTTATACAGAGCGACCCGATGAAATACCTTTAGCCATTTTTCGGCATTTTGGCCAGGTTCTCCAGAAAAAAACAGGGGGGTGTCTAAAGGGTTGAAAAATTTGCTCACCTTTGGCGACTTGAATAGCTTGTTCCGTCTTCATTTTTATTTCTAAAGGCTCTAGTCCTTGGATTCTACGGCTTCTTCTGACGGCTTGGGCGACATAGGGATGATCCAGCTTAATCTCCACCAAATGTCACGGTAGAGAAGACAAGTATTTAAAAGCTTAATTATATATTATTAATTAATTAATTTAACTTATATATTGCAAAATGTGTCAAAGGATTTTTCAAGTGGTAATTTACAAGCATGGTAAGCGGTGATGACTATGCAAATATTTATGATGATAAACAACAGAATATTTAAAATAATTATTCAATGACAATATTCATATGATTGTAAATTTTTGTATTGAGATATTTGCATTAAAATTTGTATTGAACATTTATTGTATTGTGCTTTTTATTTAAACTTCTGCTAAATAAGACAATAATAATCATGGCATGGAGTTTGTTATCAACTGTCTTTTACTATAAGTGTCCCTCCCTGTAAGTGCACCACAAGATTGCAATTACAAGATGCTAAAAGCCCTTTCTGGTTGCTTACACTTACACTCGTGGACAAAACTTAAGGAAGTTGCACCTTTTAGCACGTATATCAGGATTCAGACAATAACTCTGAAATATATTTGATACACAGTTACATTTATTGAAGACACACGAGATAGCCAAGTGTATACAAAGTGATAACGTGCCATCTATATATAACGAATGAAGACATTAAGACGCGAATGTATCTTTTCACAAAAAAAAAAAAAAAAATCAAACTTCTACTGTCCTTACTGCGATGAAAAAATATTGGGAGGGCTTGGCTCATCAGTGGTCAACCCTCCCAGCGATTTTGCCAATTTAATCTACCAGACTGCTTCTTTAGAGCTCCAATACTGTATTGAATCATTCTGCTTTTTTATATGTTGCACTGAAGGGTGGAATCTTATAAATGGTATTCAAGCAAACTATGGACATAAGCTTTTAAGACAGTAGAATTACAAGTGTGAACAAATTGGCATCTCTGTCTCCTTAAAAAAAAAAATAGACAACCGGGGATATCAAAGACTTTTAACTTCCTTAAGTTTTTTTATCATGTGTGTACTCCAGGGCCATTGAGTCAGAAAAAAAGTGTTCAATGCAGGATTCTATCCCAGAGCTCGTGGTTGTAAGAAATTGGTGGTGTGTATGCCACTCCTCCCTCCACTGACTCTATTGTATTGTTATATGGATAAGTGGGAAAATAGTCTTTGTGATAAATGGGGTTGTATCAGTATCTTTCTTTCAGTACACTATAAGATATGGAGCAACTAATCCTTGTGTGTGTCAGCTTCATGTGGCAGATCTGCGGATACATTCCCACCACCATCCCCAACGGAGAGGAAAAAGAGTTTGGCTTACTCACAGCCAAGTTAGGGACAGCCTTTGTCCTGGAGACCCTGATTCATGCCAAGGAGAAGGTGAGATGGTTAATTAGCTGCGCCTGCTTGTTGCTCATAGAGTATGGTCCCAGCCCACCATTGCGCAGTGGATAGAGTTGCTCACCAAGCACTTCAACTCCAACCAGACATCCTGCGAGGTGAGTTGCAAAACCCCCACTTGACAGTTACTGACCAGAGTTGGGCTGTCCAGTGGTTCCTTCAGCACATGGCGGAAGACCCATGGTGGCCCATCCAGATCCTCATCAAGTGCCCCAACCAAGTTGTCCGGCAGGTAGGCTGCAGCATGTTGTGTGGAAAGTGTCTAAACACTGGTGCTGCAGCTCTTCCAAAGGCTCTGCATCCACGTGATCAACCAGCTAAAACCCAAACATTCCCAGCAGCTCTATCTGCAGCCCTATGGGGAGAGGTAACATTCATATTGCCGCATCTAGAACCTGTTCTTATTTGATAAAGTTCTCCTTCATTATACAGTAGAACATGTCTCTAAAGGACAACTGTTGTATCTAGAACCTGTTCTTATTTGACAAAGTTCTCCTTCATTATACAGTAGAACATGTCTCTAAAGGACAACTGTTGTTTCTAAAACCTGTTCTTATTTGACAAGTTCTCCTTCATTTTACAGTAGAAGATGTCTCTAAATGACAAGACCTAGATGAAGAGCCAAAGTGGCCTTTAGAGAGGTGTCATCTTACTTGAGTGTTACTAATTGATTAAACAGTAATTTTGGCATTGAAACCTGTCCTTGTAGAGAGGTGTCTTCTCATGAAGTATGCTCTATATTACTGAGGTACAGGGGACTGTAGGTTACTTTATTCACTAGCAACTGCAAGGTATATATAAGAAATTTGAGTCTTAATACAACAAAATTGTAAAACCACTGGGAGGGTTCACCACTGATTTCCCATACCTTCACTCCTTCAATTTTTATTCATCGAAGGATAAATTTAAATTATTATTATTTAAGAAGAAACATAAGGTAATGACCAAATCCAAATAAATAAATAGTGTGTGACATACAACAGCATTGTAACCATTATTGTCTGATGATAGTAACAATGCTGTTACCGAAATGTCACACACTATTTATTTATTTGGATTTGGTCTCATTACCTTATGTTTCTTTAATTTTTAATCCAAATTTTACTTTGTCATTATATTTTGGAGAAGTTTTCCTCCTCTTTCTTCATGTTGTTGTTGTGCAAAGATTTCACAATTTCCATGAATCCATGCTCTCATGAATGGGGTGTAGGGGTGCAGCTTTTGTTGATCATGGCATCATGATCCAGGCACACTTTGGTGAAAGTCTGACTTTGCCTGTAATTTGAGGCCATTCCTAAAATCGAAGCAGATGCCTTTTCTACCCTTTAACATGAGTACAGACGCAGCTACTCCAAAAATGCTAAAATCTATCAACCCGGTCAGTTGAACTCAGGATTTTTAAAGAGGTCTTTCTTCTCTTTCTAACAATGCTGCTGTTGGTCCACAACTGCTTATTTATCAGAGTTGTTCTACTTTTTTCGCAGCTGACCTTCATATCTAAAGTTCAAAAGGCACAATTGCTCATTCAGCACTTTTGTCTGAAGATGGTAACAATGCTGTTACCGAAATGTCACATTATTTATTTATTTGGATTTGGTCTTATTACCTTGCGTATATCTGAAGGTCGTTCCCCTATCCTCCACCTGGGGACGCACCCTGTAGCAGTCAGCTCTGCCAAGGGTCTTTCACTAAGTTAGCTGCCTTGTGTTGCCCAGCAAACCAGAGTCATCAGATGTGGAGAACCCCCCATCCTGTGTGGCCAGATTTGTGAAGAAACTCCTGTCGCTGGTGAGCAGGCTGTCCCGGCATTGTGCAGCAGGGACTGAGTGTATGAGTGTTGCCAACAGATGGAGCAGGGAGGCCAGCAGCATGTCAAACACCTCACAGAATACTTCACCTTCCTGCTTGAGTTCTCCAAGATGGGGGAGGAGGAGTCCCAGTTCATGCTCTCCATCGAGACCATCTCCACCCTCGTCAACTTTTACCTCAAGCAGAAGTCTTCGGACTGTGTAAGTCCTAAACCTTGTATGGAGATTGAAACTACTTTATTTACATATAAGGCCATATATAGATAAATAAATATATAGATTGATAAACATACATAATATATATATACATTCTTCATTGGTGGCTCCCACCATGGGAAAGACTCTGCCACTGGTGGACCACAAGAGTTCTTTCCCACAGAGTGGGCGGGTCAATGTGATGGCTGGCGTTACCCACCTCAAGACCAAGATGATACTTGTAGATGGTAGCCTTCGCCACTCTTGTACTGAGAACTAACACTTGTCAGATTTTTTAACATTGAAAGGGAAAGAAAACGGAAATGATAGGGCTTCATTCCAAAATACAGTTTGAAATTGAAGGGACCAAGATATATTCATTTATTCTATACATTATATACAACTTTTTAAGCAATGAGCTATCTCCTTCAAAGATACTAAACTATATGCAGCAATCTATATTCTAAAATTTTCTTTTAAATGGACAAACTCATATTTTATTTAAAATATTAACAAGTTTGATTTTTAAATTAACGATCAATTTATTTTTTCAATATTTATCAATCTTTATTTATAAAATTGTTTCTCTCTTTCTCAAATATTATCATATATACAGTAAAACCCCCCTATAGTGAACCCCCATGGGACAGAGCTTTTGGTTCACTATAGCCACGGTTTGGCCATTTTTTTTAACTTTTCAAATTTTTTGACTATATAATTAAAAAACAGCCATACAAACAGGAAAAGGCAGCCACTTAATAATGGTCACTTTGTTTTAATTCCCTAAATTGACCTATTTCTTTACAGTAATGCTGAATATCAAAAGAAGTCATTTGTTAATAGGTTCTTCTTATCATTAGCATACATGTTTATATATAAACCTATGTATTATTTTAAAATTAAGCCAAATCCCCTAGGCAAAACATTATTAATTATATATTTTAAAGGTATAAGAGTATTTTAGAACATCTTTCTCAAATAATATAATACTATATTTATTTTAAAAAATGCCTCTAATACCTTGTTGTTTGAAAGTGAAATTTGAAAATCAGAATTGTCTTAAAATATCGTTATTTCCATCAAAGGAATGAAGCTCCATGTATTCTGAATCAATTGAAGATGAATTAAAAGTATCCAATTCAGAAAAATCGGACGCGAAACATGTTGATACGAGAGCGCAATCGGTAAAATTTCGAATAAAAAACACCAATTTGCAAACACAAAATCGATGGTAAAACGGCCGGCCAGGGGGAATATCCGCAAACCCTGAATGAGTCATATACCTAACAAGAATTCCATTCTAAAAATAGAACTGTAGTGGTAGTTTTTGAGAATTTATAAGTCGATTTGTTTGTGGCTCATGAGACACGGGTAACTTAGGGGAACTGTGTTTTTTCTTCTTCTTCTTCCAATTCCAGTTTTCACATATTCTTCTGAAGTGTAAATTAAATTTTGTTTTTAACCTGTTATTCAAACCATTTCTGGCTTTAAAATTATTTGGAATTATGTTTTAGCCTAGGTTAAACTTGATATAGAACGCTTCTAAAAGGGCATGCTGCCACTTTTTTTTTTTTTTTTTTAGAACGCCACTCTTTGTTTCTTTTCTTTATTTTGAAAGCCATTGTATTTTCTTCTATTTCAAAATTGTCGAATGCAAAGATATTCTATTAAATAAAAGTATAATGTGTAAAAATTTATACAACATACAGCAAAAATAGAATGGAAATGAAAACAAACAATGCCGCTAATTTTTTGTTTTGAAATTGTGATTGTGAGCTGAAACATGCTCAATATTTTGTTGTTTTAAAAAATTTTTAAATCACAATTTTAAGTTTGTTATAAGCATATTATTTTAAATAGATTTTATCATTTTGGGACCGAATATAGGTTTGTTATAGGGGTAGTTCCTTATTTTAAAAATCGCAAAGTTTGTTATAACGATGGTATTTTCAATGGAATGGAATTGGGAATCGCCGTGGGTTCATTATAAGGGAATGTTCGTATTAGCGGGGTTTTACTGTATATATATATAGTCATGTAGAAAATTGGAAAGAAAACTTCAGTATGACACAGATATTTATATATTATGATGCATTAGCGCGCCATCTGTTATCAAAATTGGAAACTATCATTTTTTCCATTGCAGTAAAGGAAGTAGAAATTTTTTATTTTTAAAAAAGAATCATACGCGTCTATAACATTTATTTATAATGCAAAACAAATTTATACTAACTAACTATAAGAGAGGCAATTATAGGGAAGTGTACAGAGTAGAACAATATAAATATCAATATTGATAATCTGTTACTAAATATATCATATAATCACACACATATCAAAAGAGGCATATCCTGACCAGGTTCACATGAACTTTTTAAAATTATTTTATTCACATATATATATATGAAAAAACAATAGAAAAAAAAAATAAAAGATAAGTGGGTCAGGTGTTGATATTAAAAATAAAGAAGGCATCTCCTGACCATGAGCACATGTGCTTTTTAGATGGCAGAGCGCCATCTAGTGGAGCAAAAATAAACTCGACGTTTAATTAGCTTGCTCCGTGATATTTGGCCAACCCAATTTCTTGATAAATCAAGAAAAGCCGTCCACGAATGCGTTTCGCACTGTTGGCGCTCGTCAGCGTGGAGTAGGCTGTAACCACTGCGACCAAAAAGATCTTTGGTCCCAGAGGCTTCCTGAGAAATCAAGAATTTTGGTCGCAGTGGTTACAGCCTACTCCACGCTGACGAGCGCCAACAGCGCAAAACGCGTTCGTGGCTGGCTTTTCTTGATTTATCAAGAAATTGGGTTGGCCAAATATCACGGAGCAAGCTAAATAATGCTTAGTGTATTTTTGCTCCACTAGATAGCGCTCTGCCATCTAAAAAGAGATGCCTTCTTTATTTTTAATATATATATATGTATATATAAACTGTTGGCCGGCCCAGGTGGAGGTGGTTAGTGACGAGGAAGAGGAGGAGGAAGATGAAGTGGCTCCCACTGTGGATGACCGCTCCAAGCCAGCCTCCCTGGAGAAAATGATCACTCTCATTGCCGTTCTGGTGGAGAAAAGCCGGACTGCCGATCAGCGCCTCCACCTTTCGCACCAGGACTTTAATCTGATTGCTGGGGGCAAGGTGAGCCATTCTTATCATTTGGTCTAGTTTACTTACATTATCAATGTTGTGTGTGCAATATCTGAACAAACTGATGATATGGATGGAGAAATATCAATTTGCATATACTGGTGGGGTTGAACATGTGTAAGAATCAGATTTATCAAAGATATTTTTTAGAAAGTGCTTAATGTGGGATTCAATTTGGGTTATTGGTTTTTAAAAAGTCAAAAATTATTTACCAACACCCAGGGGGGGAGGGGGGGAAAGTACCTCATTATGCATGTTTGTTATGTAGTTTTGAATGAAGTCCATATTGCCTTATAATCGAAACACTATTCATTAAGATTGGAACAAATATATGAGTTGTACAACAAGGGATGTCACTTAGCAATCTGTGTGTGGTGTGGCACCACAATGTGGTAATATAAACCAGCAGGGACACAACACCTGGGGGTCTTTCAGGGGTTCCCCTTCTTACAGCAGCAGATCCGAGACAGCATCAACCTGAGGCAGACTGGGAATCTTATCTTCAGTGTCTGCCGCTGGAATGAACATCTAGCGGTGCATGTAAGTGTCCTTCATTTGTAATGACATTCCACTGCTCCACATTTTTAACCGGTCCTGTCTGCTTTAAAAAAAAAAATTCATATTTAAAATCTAATTCTAATAAAAAAATTTACAATATGTTCAACATTAATGCCGTAACCTTAGCATTTAGATAAAAATTAGTAGTAGTAGTTCTTTGATATATTTAGAAAAATTAAATAATAATAAGTAACAATTATCTTCGAGTATTTTGACAAATTTCATAGGTCCAAAAGAAATGCTGCAGCAGTCTAGATATCCTGGGTGAGGCAGCTGCCACCAGCCACAGTTCCAAAATTGTGGAACTTTTGCTCTCTTCTAAATGATAGATTTATGGGATACCATACTGCAATGATAAAAAATATTGAATGAGAGGTCACGGCTAATCAGTGGTGAACCCTCTCAGCAGTTTCACCAAATTATTCTTCAAATTGCTCATCTATTGTATTGGATTGTTTTTCTAATTAAGCCTGCATTTACTAAGAAAGGGTGTTTATGGAATCTATGGACAGAACCAAGCTCATAGGTCTGTCTGTAGAAGTGCATACATATAATTTCAAGAAATTGCATCTAGTAATGCTATTCCACAAATTGTTGCAAATTTTATTTAGAATTATTTTCAAAAAGCAAATATTTTCACAGGAAATTTGAAATAAAAATATTTTATTGTAATACGCATAGAATCAAAAAGGATGAGTTTCTTTTATTGGGAAAAATTTTTACTAAAATTTTCCCAATAAAAGAAACTCATCCTTTTTGATTCTATGCGTATTACAATATATTAAAAGGATTAATCGTATTAAAAAAAAATAATATATATATATATATATATATATATATTTTATATACAGTAGAACCTCCCTGTAAAGGACACCTAATTGCAGAGCCAAAGTGTCCTTTAGGAAAAGGTGTCCTCTTACCGGAGAGTTGCTAAATAGTAAAATGGTTATTTTTCAAATAAAACTGTACTTTACAGAGAGGTGTCCTCTAACGCCAGTATCCTCTCATGGAGGTTCTACTGTAATATAAAAAATAAATATTTGAAGAGATTATATAAACAAAAAATAATTATTCTATATAAAAGATTGGATTAAGAAGTTTATAAATAAAGGATGTGTTGTTGAGAAACTAATGCAAGAATTGTAAAATGATATCAAGTGAGGAGGGGTTGTTAAGGAATGTACTTGCTGAGAACTGTTTGTTGGTGCAGATCATCAACATGATCTTCCTCTCCATCGCTAAGCAGAGCGAGGTGAGTCGGCAGTAGCAGATTTCTAAGGGCCCAACCAACCTTCCCTGGTGGTTCCAGAGCAACGGGTCTTTCTTCAAACTTCTTTCAATGTTGGTGGAGCTCATGGGAGGCCCTGCCGGGATGCCCAGCTTCACCAACATGATCCTGCAGAGGATATGGGAGGTCAGACATTTGGTGGAATATAAGATCACATTGTTGCAAGGAAGGCTCTCTCTCTTGGAATGCTATTTGTTTGGTGTTTATTAAACTTTATACTGATCTTTTTACATCACCACGTTGTTTACATTCTACATCTTATTCTTATTGTTTTATAATGATGATATATTTATTCACAGATTAATAGGATATATATATATTTAGTCCCAAACACTATTAATGTTTTTTTTTTAACTTTCTGATGATATTCTTTACTGCCTTTTTATATTGTGCCAACATATAGGATAAAAAAAATCTGATTAATACTCTTTAGGTAATAAAAAATTATATATTGAATTAAAATATTTATTTGCCAATATTTTGGTGTGCTGAACCCCAATCTTTGTCAAAATATAATACAAAAATATATATAATACAAAATGTGATGCCTTGACAAAGATTGGCATTTAGTCAACCAAAATATTGGCAAATAAATCTTTTTATTCAATCCAATATATGCCTTTTTATTCGCTAAATATTAAAATATGGATTGCTCTATTTTCTAAGCAATTATTCACTCTGAAGATAAAGCTTGCCTTCCAAAGTATGACACCAAAGAATGAAGAAATCATTTGTATTTCTGTAAACATCATCTCATGAATAAAAGAGCAAGACATTGGTACAACCATACAAAATGGAAAATTTATCTCCCTTAGTTCAAAAGACCAAAATAGCTTATGTATATAGATACCCATATTTTGGTAAATAAATCTACCATGTTTACTTTATTCCATTTATTCAATCTAGCTTTTTCTTTCTTCCAGTATAAAGACACCTTGTTTGGAGGATTTTAGACATTTTTAGTGGTGTTTGAAAATACTCGAAATATATTTTTTAATTAAGTTATCTTCCATCAATAAAAAAAAAAATCAACAAATAATTTTAAAGATTAACAGCTACTGAATTATATTTATTTAGTTTCAATAATGCCTCATTGTCAACCCTTAGTACAATAACATCTCCACAATAGCATCATAGCCATTGCAAAAGCAACACTGAATCCAGTTGATGAGCTGATCAATGTTTTTGAATTTTCGCCCCTTTGAGTATACCAGCAACCTGAGGTATGACCAAAATTATTCAATACAAAAAATTTTAGAATATTGACTACCTTATTCCTTGCCAGAGAAGTGATGGCTCAAGGTGTTGAGGCAATATTTGAGTAAAGTCAGGCCAATCTAGTACTCTTGATTGACGGTCTTCAGACATTTCTCCTTACCTTGTTCTGTATTGATGGCTTTCCCAACTTGCAGATAAATGGATGACACAGTCCATGTGAACTTATCTCAATCTACACCAGGACTCAATATTTTTGTTCAATTTAAATGAATTTGACATTGGTTGAAGTGAAGGTCAGATGGGTATTAGTAACCATTTCTGTTCACTGAAAGTAAGAAAAGATGCGCTATGACTGTTCATCTAGAGCGAACTCTGGAAACTTGTGTCCGCACCTCTTTTTGCCAAAGCCATTTTTCAAATTGGAATAGCTCTCTTTCTCCCATATTTTAATCCTCTAAAACCCGTCTTTTTTTCCCTGTAAAAAAATAATAATAATAAGTTGAACAAATACTAAAAATTAACAGAGGGATATCCTTATTTCCAAGGCAAAAGGATTAACCAATACTCCTTTTAAAGTTAAATATTGATTGGATCAACAGAATTCGAACATCCCTGGAAAGAAAATTGTTTGTGGTTCTGAAAGTCCTGATCCAAATTCTTTAGACCCTCACCTTTGGACAGGGTTAGGTCATGGCATGTAGAAAGATTGCACTCCAATATTGGTTTTCTGAAACATGGCCCTGAGCATACAGTAGCTAATATTCCTTGGCGACTGACCTAAATGTTGAGGACTTCTGTGTCTGCAAATGTCCGAAAGAGGAAATTTTGAATGATTTGTGGTAGCATTTTTTCACACTTGTATATGGAATTCATATATAAAGGATGAAAGTATAAAGTGCCTTCATTGCACTGTCAAATATTTTAATTTTCACAGAGAATGTAGACTAGGTATATGTCGGATTGGGGTGTTGACTTCCTGTGGGATTGCTGTGGACTCACCGTCGAATTGGGTGGTTGTGTGGATATGATTGGATTGATGGCGCAGTCTTGGTCGAATGGTGGTTTTCCACAGAGGAAGAATGAGCACACCTGGATGGGGTAGAAAATAAGACCTTGCGAAAGGGAGAATGATGAGACTGACTGGAGGTATTTGGCCTTCCACATGATGGAGCGTACACTACCTTGGTTGGAGCCTTTGTTGAGCACACCTAGCTCGTAGCATGGTCACCTACCTTCTTTTTACTTCTTGTACGAGATCATCGTCATTAACTCTCTCGACTTCTCATTGGTGGAGATCCTTCCACGTGCTCTCTGATGATTCACTATCAATTGGTCATGCTTAAAGGTGATTGGCTTAGTACCTCCATTGTCGCCATGATTGCAATCCTCCAGGAAGAAGAAGGCCTTTGAACTTTAGTTTTATGGGTCCAGGGTAGTGACCTTTACTTCCTGGATGATGCAATCCTGTTAATTGTTCTTTTTCCCTTGTCGCGAGGCTTAACTTTTATTAAACCTTTTGACGATACATTTTGCATAGATTGTGGTGGGGTTACATATTCCTATATACAGATTATCACATATATATATATGAGACTGTGGCCCAAAGAGAAGTTGTGCAGGCCGCGGAGTACTGCCCCCAGCAATGTCTGGAATGGCTAACCCTGCAATCCCCACGTAACAAGATAGTCCACTCCTGGGTGCTGCAATCAATGGACACCTGGGTGGAGAAGTATCTCATTGGCCACGCTACGCAGCGTGTGCGCAACGGTAAGTATGCACTATACCTAGAGAATATATATATCTATATATAAAATACTCAAGAGAATCTATATACAAAGGTTTTGATAAATATTTAATTGATTGATATTCTGTTTATATAAATATAGCCCTAAATAATTAGTGAATAAGTAGTGAAATGCACACATCTAATATTTACATATATATATATGTCATATAACATTACCTCATGTAGGAAATGTATCTTAGAGAGATATTTAAATAATCTGTGTGGAAGTATAAGAAGAGGAAAGAGAAAGCTGGCTAGTAAGATCAGGAAGCCGAGTCAGCCACATGGTCCTATCGTCTATAAATGAACATTTCGAAGAACATAGGGTCGCTGCCCTTTTCCCCTCAGGGGTCAGTGTTCTGTCTCACTCAGGAAGACTATAAAATCTCCTTCATTTGATGATCCGGGGACAGATCTCGCCGAGGCCATCTTCATTCACCCCTGGGTGGTCCTCGGATTTCTCTTTTCTCTATCGACTTCTCTATAAGTTCTTACTCTTGAATCCCACCTCTTATGTGTGTTCTTACTGCCTGCCACTACCTCAACTACATCACAAATCATCATATACAATTATTTGAATCTCCATGCGAAGACATTTCCTTACAAAAGACAGATATCACCAAAATTACCATTTTTACCAATTGGCAACTCTTCAGTAAGGGGCCACCTCTCCCTAAAGGGCACCTTTGCTCTGTAACTAAATGTCCTATCGAGAGAGATTCTACTGTATGTATATATAACATGTTTCTATATATATATATACCTTATGGGGAGTTGTGTACAAACTAATGTGGCTTGTGTGTCCTCCAGTGGCAGCCATGTTACTTGTTGCACTAGTGCCAAGCAACCATTTCCGACAGACCTACCGTTCTTCCCGTGCCATTTTGACACCCCAGAAGGAAATTGTAGTGAGTTCTTTACACATCATATGGTTCAATCTGTTGTTTACATAGATTGTTCTCTTTGACCCACCACACTGTTGCTATAAGTGGGGGGGACACTAGAGAAGTAAATATATCCCACTGAGGACGGGGCTACACAGCTTATAGTTTTACTTTATTGATGTTGTAGGGGCAAATATCTGTCTTGTTCCAAAGAAAGAAAATAGGACTGTGTTTTAATGTCCATTCATACAGAGTTCAACAAAACAACTCCCTCACCCGTGCAGCCAAGGTCACGCTCCGCTGCGTCACGTGGGAAAACATAGGTACATGTTTTCTTACATGTTCTCAGCACATCCCCCTTTTTAAGACTTGAAATATATATATACATTACAAACTTTAAATGCATAATATAATTAATAATGAAGGCGATCCACAGGTTTAACAATTCGTCCACTCCGGGTTCTTATCTGGCCGTCTTCCGAGTCGTTAGAGGGATAATCCACAACTGGGGTCTTTTCATTTTCAACCAGTTCCTCCCCCGAAAAGGTCGGCGTCGATGAGTCGGCTGGATATAGCACTGTAACTCCTTTTCGTTGATGGAACCTGTTTCGACGTAAAGTCCCAACTGGAGTATCAACCATATACGACCTTGGTGTCGATGCTTTCTTCTTTACAATCCCCCAGGTTCGCATATCTGTAATCCAAACCGTGTCACCTTCGGATAGCTCCTCCATGTCCGTAGCTCCGCAGCGTCGATCATATCTGGATTTCATATCCTTTCTCCTTCTCCCCTCCTTTCTTTTCAGGGTCTGAGAGTCCACCAACTTTGGATTAAGATTCTCTGGTGCAATTGGCAAGGTCGTTCGGAGTTTACGTCCCATGAGAAGCTCAGCAGGGCTGTAACCGTTCTCCAAAGGGGTCGATCGATACTCCAGGAGTCCAAGCGATGGGTCTAGATTTTTCTTGAGGATCATCTTAGCAATTTTCACACCTGCTTCTGCCATCCCATTGCTCTGCGGGAATCGAGGACTTGAAGTGACATGTGTGAATCCGTACTGCCTTGCGAAATTTGCAAACTCACGAGCAGCTCCAAATTGCGTCCCATTATCGCTTACAACAGTTTCTGGTATTCCATGTCGGGAAAATATGGATTTGCAACTACGCACCACCACATTGGCTGTGAGCCGATCCAGCTGAACCACTTCAGGAAATCGAGAATAATAGTCAATGACGACTAGATACCACTTATTCTCGAACTTGAACAGATCCATTCCAATCTTTTGCCACGGTCGTGTAGGAAAGTTGGTTGGTATCAAAGGTTCATGTTTTGAAACGGCTTCCTGGATACAGACACTGCACTTTCTGACCGTTTCCGCGATCTTCTCCGAAATTCCAGGCCACCATACCGTCTCACGTGCGCGAAGTCTTGTTTTTGTAATCCCGAAGTGTCCAGCGTGCAACTTATCTAGGATCTCCAGTTTCATACTTGCTGGAATAACAAGACGACAGCTACGCATCAGTAGTCCATTTTGAACGCCGAGTTCATCCTTGACATGCCAATAAGAGAGCAGAGCCTGTGACATCTTCTTCTTATCTGGCCAGCCTTGCTCAAGGTAGTTGACTACTGCTTTCAGGGTCGTATCATCCTGTTGAGCTTCAAAAATCTTCGTCAACATCTCGTCCTTGATCGGGTTGATTCTCGTCGCAACCACTTCAATTCGCCTCGCCAGGTTCAAGAGCTCACATGCCCGGCGACTCAGAAGAGGTTCACTCAAACGACTAATGACATAAATTTTCTCCTTGATTTCATAATTTCCATTTCGCAGCGCTGATATAAACATACCCACAGTCTGAAGTTCGGAAAATTCAGTAGCTCTAAGGTTGATATCACTTTCCACTAGTCGTTGCTGTCCCATTATCTTCTTGAAGAGACACAGAGGAACACATGTAACATCCGCCTGGGAGTCGAGCTTGAACTTCACCTTTTTCCCGTTCACTTGGATTTCTGCTGTCCATCGCCTCCTGCACTCGACTTCATCATTATCGAGATTAGATGAATCCTCCACAGCTGAGACCTCCAGGAGAAAACCAATTTCTTCATCAAGTTCAGAAACAGCTTTGACTTCCGCAGTCTTCGCCTGCTTATCTGGGCAGTAATTTGCAAAATGGCCAGTTTTTGAACACAGGTTACATTTCTGTCCTTCAGCACGGCAAGCCTGTCCTTCCCTGTGGGTGAAACCTCCGCATTTTGGACATCGTGATCTTGTTTTGGCTGACTTCTCCTTCTTCCTCGAAGGCTGCTGTTGTTGTTTCGGTGATTGTTTCTTCGAGTTGAACTTCACCTGATTGACCTTTTGGCTTGTTGAGGGACGCTGCAGGTCGACTTGCTGCTGTCGAACGGCTTCCTGCTGTCGAACCATTTTCACCGCCTTTTCCAAAGTCAGTTCGCTGTCCAACTGCATTCTTTCAGATAAAGCTTTGTCCCTCACTCCAACCACTATTCGGTCACGGATCAACTGCTCATGAAGACCCTCAAATTCACAACTATCAGCCAATTTGTACAATGAAGTGATGAACTCGTCCACTGGCTCCCGATCCTCTTGGATTCTTGAATTAAATTTCGCACGTTCGTAGATAATATTCTTTCTGACACAGAAGTGGCTGTCGAACGCCTTGAGGACGGAATCAATTTTCGTTGCCTCTTCCTCCTTTTCGAACTTAAAGGTCCTGAATATATCATCCGCGCGGTCGCCCATCAAGTACATGAACAAATCGATCTTGTCCGCCTCCTCTTTCTTCTTCATTCCACTGACCACGAGGTATCGTTCGAATCTTTTCCTCCATTTGGGCCATTCGTTGGGAGTCGAGAAGTCGAAAGTTTCTGGAGGTTGAATCTGAGCCATGTTGAATTATCTTCCAAGGTACGCAAAAATCGATATTTTGCGATATACGGGTTCGTATTTTATCCAGTTATCGCTGCCACCATGTTTTAATGTCCATTCATACAGAGTTCAACAAAACAACTCCCTCACCCGTGCAGCCAAGGTCACGCTCCGCTGCGTCACGTGGGAAAACATAGGTACATGTTTTCTTACATGTTCTCAGCACAGACTGTCTTCCAAAAACAAAATTATAATGGTAAAAGTATAATCCACAAACTATAGGAAGTTTGATGACAACTGTGTTCTCTGAAAGGGATTCCACCGTCCTTTCTTTCTCTACCTGCAACTTTCTTCAACTTGTGATTCTACAGGGTGACTTTGGCAATCACTGTTAATATGCAAATTACTTAATACTGAAAGTATGCAATAAATCCTTTTAGATATGTATTTTACCGAGAGGATATTGATCTATAAAAAGAAAGGTCACCTCTACTGTAAAAATAAGCATAAAAACTATGTAGCAAACATAAATAAATTCCGAGGATAAGTTTCTTTTATAAAAGAAACTTATCCTCGGAATTTATTTATGTTTGCTGCTTATTATACACCAGAGGATTCCACCTTATGATTTATAAAAACTATGTCTCAACTATAGGCCTGCGTATTTTGGCCTATGACAAAGCCACCACACCAAATTTGGCAAATTCAGATTGCCCACCTTTGTCATCTACCCAAGTCTAATTTTATGGATGAGAGAGTTGACCTTTATTTTTAAATAAATCGACTATTCATTTCAGGGTAAATATGCATTTAAATTTGGAGTTGGCTGAATCTTTCATAATTAGTGTCAAGCTATAAAACATTCCAGATACTTATGTTAGGACTTGGTTGTAATAAGAAAATCAATATCATGTTCTGTATATAACAGCACACTTCAAGCTGTACTTCAATTGGGAGCGTATCAGGAAAAGTACAATGATGAAAAAATAGAAGAGTGTTAGAGAGCATAAATGTTATTCTTATTCTTTCACATTGCAGTAGGAACTGTAGATGAGTTTTTCCCCCCATACTAGCACTGAGGACTTAAATTTACATCCAATCCCCTCAGCTGTGGTCCATCCACCATGGTTTCCAGAAAGGTGAAGGAGTGTGGCCTAGAAGATACCCCAACCAGGACATGTGCTGTGTGTGCAGATGACCAGTGATGCCCTTCTGGTTCTCCACCAGGTGAGTCCTTCCATCTACCTAACCCTGACTGGCTTGGTCTAACCAGGTCTATTCAGATCTATGACCTGCTGCTGAGGCTGTTGAAGAGGGCTAAAGTCTACGTAGGTAGGTAGTAGATGAACCAGAATCCTAGACCCCCAGCTAACTCGACCTGTACAAGACCATACAATCCACGGCACTACCAAGCTTACTTCCTACTTTGCTGTCATGACCTACTGTTTGGTCAGCAACCACGAGAAGTTAATGGTGAGTGGCTGTCATTGCTTTCAAACACTGATTGAGGTAGGTATATTACCCTGTTCTTCAGTGTTTTAACATCGCATGGAATCTACATGCACACTCTATATCAGTGTCGGGCAACCTTTTTCGAGTTGCAGCGCACTAAGCTTAATTTCTTTTTTTCGCGGCGCACCTGTGGTTCTCACTATAAATTTCCTCGTAGGTAATTAAAATACAACAATAAATTACGATGTACTAGAGCGCCATCTGTTATCAAATTATAAAACTATTTTAGTGGCGTAAAATACTAGTAAAAATTTAAACATATATATCACATTTTATTAATTTTCAATATTAAATTAACATAATCAATGCAAGCATTGCGATTGTTTTTGAGAGCATATCAAATCAATACGGGGATCTACTTGTGAAAGACAAACGCGCATCTCCTCATCTATCATTTGAAAATATTTTTATAAAAAATATTTTTTGAAACATTATTTTTAAATTTAACCAAAAGTTCTAAATACCTACAAAAATGTTCGCGGCACACCTAGAATTCTTCGCGGCACACCAGTGTGCCACGGCAAACCGGTTGCCCGACACTGCTCTATATGATTGATTGAAGTAAGAGTGTTTTTATACCTATTCTAAAAACAACAGAGTAAAGTTGTATTATTCTGACTTCACACAAATTTGACTTTGTCAATCACTTACCTCCTTAAATTTGGAGTATAACCGATACTGACATATTGAATAATTTCAAAGTACCATCCCTATATATACAGTATAACCTCGTTAATTCGACACTCGGCGATAATTCAACCATATTCTGATGTCCCAACCTCCGGCCTATCAAATAACAAACCCTAATTCGACAATATGGATAATACGACATTTCCGATAGTTCAACCATTTTAAAATTCGAATTTCGACAGTTGAATGTTTTTTTACATACAACTTTACCGCTAAAAAGGTATTACAGCGGCAAACGACGACGATCGGCGGGCGCCGATAGGATCGCGCCTGCGCACTTTGGTTAGTTTAAGTTTCACTTTGCAGTGCTGTTGCGCAATGTCGCGAGTGTCATTGTTTTTGTTTTTTTTTCACGGGAATTTAGGCATTGTGCACTAATTGATAATTTTTTTTTTTCATCATTGAAATATTTTAGTTATTTTAAAATTTACAAATAATTACCTTTTAAATAGATAAATCTTTACAAAATGTAGCCACAAAATGATTATGATAACATTTTATTTCACTATTCCATTTCCATGATATTATAAAAGATTTAAACACAAAATCAATAACACCTGCAGCAGTTGTGGATGGCTTTAATACAATAAAATCTTTGTCATTTAAGAAACATTTTAGAGGAATAAAGACCTGCAATATCTTTTAAAAATAGACCATTTGGGATACATCCTGAAAAGAATTTCAGAGCAAAAACAGACATCTTCA
Organism: Cordylochernes scorpioides; assembly: GCA_030710605.1. Lineage (NCBI taxonomy): Eukaryota > Metazoa > Arthropoda > Arachnida > Pseudoscorpiones > Chernetidae > Cordylochernes > Cordylochernes scorpioides. The sequence goes on along the minus strand of CP092884.1, from coordinate 22,107,834 downwards.
AAGGAATTTTTTATAAGATCATGATTCTTTATAAATAATATTTTTAAATTTTATTTTATTTTCCATATTTATTTTCTTTCAACTGCTCTTCTTCAATTAAAATAAAATATTATTTGTAATTATTTATGTTTCAAAAATATGTATTAATGCTATTTTGTCCCTAATACTAAAAGTTTTTCATGAAAATAAAAAAATAATTTTAAAAAAGTACACTCATAATGGTTTCAATTAATATCATTAATTTATATTACAAAGCTATTTTTAAAAAATATTATTTTAGCGAGTTAGATGATTAGCTAATCATCTAATTTTAATTCAACACTTCCTTTAATTCAACTGAAAGCTCTGATCCTTTGGGGTGTTGAATTAAATAGGTTTGACTGTATATATCTGGATATAGCGAACCTTCCCTTATAACGAACCCATGGCGATTCCCAATTCCATTCCATTGAAAATACCATTGTTATAATGAACTTTGCGATTTTTCAAATAACGAACTACCCCTATAACGAACCTATTTTCTGACCCAAAATGATAAAATCTATTAAAAATACTATGCTTATAACGAACTTAAAATTGTGATTTAAAAAAATTTCAAAACAACAAAATTTTGAGCATGTTTCAGCTCACGGATCGCGATTTCAAAACAAAAAAATTAGCTGCATTGTTTGTTTTCATTTCCATTCTAATTTTGCTGTATGTTGTATAAATTTTTACACATTATACTTTTATTTAATAGAATATCTTTGCATTCGACAATTTTGAAATAGAAGAAAAATACAAATGGCTTCCAAAATAAAGAAAAGAAACAAAGAGTGGCGTTCTAAAAAAAACAGTGGCAGCCTGCCCTTTTAGAAGCGTTCTATATCAAAGTTAATCTAGGCTAAAAAATAATTCCAAATAATTTTAAATCCAGAAATGGTTTGAATAACAGGTTAAAAACAAAATTTAATATACACTTCAGAAGAATATGTGGAAACTGGAATTGGAAGAAGAAGAAGAAAAAAAAAAGCAGTTCCCCCAAGTTCCCTGTGTCTCATGAGCCACAAACAATTCGACTTATAAATTCTCAAAAACTACCACTACAGTTCTATTTTTAGAATGAAATTCTTGTTAGGCATATGACTCATCCAGGATTCGCGGATATATTCCCCCTGGCCGGCCATTTTACCACCGTTTTGTGTTTGCAAATTGGTGTTTTTTATTCGCAATTTTACCGATCGCGCTATCGTATCAATATGTTTCGCATCCGATTTTTATGAATTGAATACTTTTGATTCATCCTCAATTGATTCAGAATACACGGAGCTCTTTTCCTTTGATGGAAATAACGATATTTTAAGACAATTCTGATTTTCAAATTTCATTTTTTACTTTCAAACAACAAGGTATTAGAGGCATATTTTTTCAAATAAATATAGTATTATATTATTTGAGAAAGATGTTCTAAAATACTCTTATACCTTTTAAATATATAATTAATAATGTTTTGTCCAGGAGATTTGGCTTAATTTTTAAATAATACATAGGTATATAAACATGTATGCTAATGATAAGAAGCACCTATTAACAAATGACTTCTTTTGATATTCAGCATTACTGTAAATAAATAGGTCAATTTAGGGAATTAAAACAAAGTGGCCATTTTTAAGTGGCTGCCTTTTCCTGTTTGTATGGCTGTTTTTTAATTATACGGTCTAAAAATTTAGAAAAGTTTTTAAAAAATGGTTAAACTGTGGCTATAGTGAACCAAAAGCTCTGTCCCATTGGGGTTCACTATAGAGGGGTTTTACTGTATATACTAGGCGAATGGCCCGGCTTCACCCGAGAATTCCCCTGAGTGCAATTTCTTTCATACTGAAAGTATATCAATGATAAATAGTAAAAGTGCCATATATAGAATAGCAATACATAAGTAACACAGAAATCACAGGCAAAAAGTGTGTGATGGCAAAAATTTTATTATATCCGTGATTAGGTATTTGATTTAATTATTTTTTGCAATCCATTTAGTTGTCTTATATAAAATCAATATAGTTTAAATAGATGGTAGCTTTTTTTCACCCAACCCCCGAGGTACCCCCCCAGCGCATTAACCCTTGAAATTGCCTGAGTTGAGTGAGTGACTGCGAGCCCATCTTCTCAGTAAGAATAAGAAAAAAATAGGTTCATAAAAAAATTAATCCAAAATACTGGCATGTAAATATTTTTCTGTAAAAAATAAAAGAGCAAATGGAAATTAGGCAAACATATGTGTTTGCTAATGACTGCGACTGCATTTTAAATGATTTTTTTTTTAAGAGATAAAAAAAAAAGGCCAGAACAAAAAATAATTAAAAATTTGAAAGCCATTATTTACATACAAGTAACGCTAATTTTGTTAATTGTTGTTTGGTCGCTTAATTGACCTGGTGTTGTTACTTTGCCTCATATTTACTCCGCGTTAAAAAAAGTTCTTCAAATGAAAAAAAAATAAATAGCCAAAAATTTTAATCAAAATGTATCCGAAAACTTTCCTCAGGTTTATGAAAGTGACATGCAAAATTGGTACCAATTGGTTCAGTAGTTTTTGAGGTTATCGCGAAACAGACATTGACTTTAATATATAAGGAGATATATAGTGGCATCAACACGTTCTTCCATTAGTCTGATGCTGAACATAATAGAGACAAATGATTATATACTGTAATTTAGATCTGTTTGTAGAACTGACAGTACTCTTATCTATATTTAGAAAATGTAGGGCAAGAACCCCTATGGCAGATTCTAATGATAAGTTAACCTATAACTCTAAATTAAAATAGAGAAAGCTTTTTTAAAATTTGATTTTATAAAAAATTGTGAACACTTTGGATGTCAATACCCATGATTATCATCCTTTGGTGTGTTTACAGTTCAGTCCATTCTTTGTGGACCTCTGGAACCTGTTCCAGCCCAAGCTGTCTGAACCAGCTATCCCAGTCCACCACAATAAGCAGGTGAGGGCCTCACTGTTAGCTGTCTGATGGTTGGTTAACACTGTGTTGTTACAGGCTCTACTGAGCTTCTGGTACCAGGTGTGTGTGGACTGCCCGGAGAATGTGAAGCTCATTGTACAGAACACCCATGTTACCAAGAACATTGCTTTCAACTATATCCTGTAAGCTGGCCAATAACTCTGGTTGCCTAGGGTAGTAACGCAGGTGTGTTGCAGGGCGGATCATGACGACCAGGAAGTGGTGATATTCAACCGCTGCATGCTGCCCGCCTACTACGGCCTCCTGCGGCTCTGCTGCCAGCAATCCCGGAGCTTCACTCGCCACCTGGCCTCCCACCAGAACATCCAGTGGGCCTTCAAGAATATCACTCCCTACACCACCCAGTATGCTACGGTGAGGGAACACAGTCTTCAATACTGTATACCTCCTCTGGTTTCTATTGGACGGTTGACTAAGTTGTTGTGACTGCTATATTCTAGTGAAGTTCCCTGAGTATTCTATAAAGCCCTTGTTAATGATAAGGCACAATTTGGATTATAAATATACATTCAGCACTTTTGTCTGAAGATGGTAACAACACTGTTACCGAAACGTCACACACTATTAATGTTAGCTGTGCTTTATAGGATTTGCTTCTTTCTGCCTACCCTAAACATCATTGATTTGTGTGTTTTTTCAACTAAATGTTATAGAATTTCCTATACATATATTTGTTGATAAGTATTCTTCAGCTATACAGAGTGGAACTTTGTTATGACTGCAGCATTGTAATAGTATATTATTATTTAAAGATTCCAAATTTTGAATTCACAATTCTTTAAAAACTGGTTATAACTATAACATGGTTATAACAGCATAAAGTCTTGGTCCCAAGTCTTCGTATTTCTTATATCCACTCAATCTTATAAGGGTATCAAACTTGTAGAGCTTGAGATTTTTTATCCTGTCTGCTAGGGATGAGTAGACCTCACTAATCGATGGTTCAACTTGTGTGTCTACTTCTATAGTCAATGATGTAGTCCGGGGTTGTAGGTCGAGAATTGCACTTAGTACATAGTGGGAAAACTTTGCAACCATTCTGGAAAGTTATTGTCCATAGATGACCAAACTTAAGGCTGAAAAATCAAGGACTGCTGTTTCCCTAGGAGGACAGAGTCTTGGTTTTGGTCCCAAGGATGTTTTAGAGCAAGACTGTGACTGTATCTAATTTACCTTGCGACTTTGAAGACCATATTTTTTTTATCTCTGCACTGCACTGGCCATCTATGCTTTAGGAATGTATTTCTGTTCTCTCTCTTTAATACTGCCTACTGGAAAATCCCTAAAGGTTTTGTTTAGTGAGCACCAGCTTGCTTGTGATTCCCCCCATGGTGACAGCACAGGCTTGGGTGTACAGGCAATCAACGAGCTCTTCAAGCTGATGAAGCTCTTTGTGGCGAGGTACCCAGACCAGACAGAACAAGAGATCCGTGAGGTTGCAACCTTTAAGCGAACCACACTCCGGCTCTACCTGACTGTGCTGGATGCCCGGGCTTGCTGGGCCACTCTGATATCTGCCCTGCGCATCCTGACTGAGAACAACGAGGACAGGCTGATGGTTATCTCCAACAATGGCCTGCCTCTGCTCTTCCAGGTATCTATCTCACCATCCTTTGTGGCACTCTAGAGTTAAATCTCCTTAAAGTAGCCATTCACTTTGTGTTGACTTCTTTATTTTTTACTGAAGCAAAGCTTTCCTATATGACCACTTTTTTTCCTTGGAATATAGGGTGCTGGTCTTAGGCCTGATATATAAACATTGCTATAGCAAACCCCTTTGGTTCGTTCCCCTTTTGATTCATTAAATACCCTTTCATAAATAAATAAGGATATTTTTTATTCCCTTATATTCTAGTAACGGTTTCAGAAATTTTACATTTACATGCCTTAATGTTCTTATTAAGTATGCAAATTTTCAGAAAATTTGTTAGTGTTTATAGGTGATGACATTTTTTTTTTGTGGCCAGTGTATTTATCAAAAGAGACACTTCTTTAATTAGAAACGTATTATAACACACATTTCATCCCAGTTAATTACGTTTGGGATAAAGAATGAGCCACAACACTAATTTTGGCAAATTTAGACAAAACTCACAACCTGTATACCATGGTTTCAGACCATGCCCCTCATCAAAACAGGGATGACTTTGATTTCCTAACATCCTATGAGAGTATTATGAATTCAGTTAAATTTTCCAAAAGGTGTTTAAGCTGTTGAAGGATGTTAGAAAATTGAAGCCACCCCTGTTCTGATGAAGGCCATAGCCTGAAACCATGGTATACAGGTTATTTGCTTTTGTCTGAAATTTCAAAAACTGGTGTTGTGGCTCATTCTTTATCACCACTTTTTTTTTACTGGTGATAAAAAAAATGCAACATTTTAATGCATATTTAAAGGAAGAGGTGCCTCTTTTGGTACGTGACTTTCATCCTTCCGCAACTTTGTCGCGTTATGTAAATATTGGCACACATGCACAGCTACATATGTGTCGGCCTTTCCCTATCCCCCCACCCCCAACCCTCTCTCACTCTCCCCTTTCTCCTCTCTCCCTTTCCTAAATGTCATCCACCTGTTGACCTTGGGTAGACTGAGAGTAGTGCTGGCTAGATTGGATAGAGAGAGGGGGTATTGTAGCTGAACCTCGGGGCGGGGGGTGTGTCCAGGCTCTACACACTCTGCACATGATGTTCCATGAGGCCACAGCCTGTCATGTCACTGGAGATATCATAGAGCTCCTGGCCATGGTACTGGAACTGTTGAAGGCTGCCCACTCAGCTGCAGGCCAGGAAGAGCCAGCTGCCCAATCCTGGAGAGAACTGCCAGATGCCATCCGCCGGCTGCTCACTCTCCTCAACTCCTACACTCCCTCTGAGCTCCGCCACTCTGTCCTAGGTAACTCTCTGGTCTGATCCCCTATTTCTGCTAACACAGCTGAGTGTCCAGAGGTTCTACAAGAGCTGGTGGTGCTCTTCCCTGAAGAGAGCCTTGACACCCTCATCCCACTGCTCTCTAATTGCCATACTTCTTTCCTGGACAATAACGCTGCTGGTAAGTTGGGGCTTTCCTTATCACCCTCTCAAATGGGAAAAAAATATGGCTACATCAACCATTTATTTATTTAATATTATAATATGTAGCCATATATTTTTCAAAACAAACCTCCAACCAACAAATGATCTTCAAAACCTCTTAAATTGATCCTTCTCTTTTTGTACAAAGTGTAGAAAGCCTACCCTAGGTCCATCAATCAATAGGTGCTCTACCTGTATATGATGTCTGTGGAAATCTTCAACAAGAATTCTAGAAAAAAAGTCATCAGCTAGCTAGGAAGGTTCTTGTAGATAGAGGGGTATATCAAATCCCTTGGAAGGGTTGCAGCAAGTTATCAAAATATTGGGTCAAAAATAAGAGTGGAAATTAGTTGATGTTGACAATATATATATTTTACAAGAATTCTGTAGAGACAAAATGAGAGCTACACATTACCTACTATGGCGTAGAGTGGCTCTTACTTAGCACAGATGAACCTTCTCACTTTCCACAATTGTAATAATCTCAGCCTGGGTATCTATCACTCTAGGTTGCCATAGAATACACTCACCTTTCAAGTTCCAATTGGTTTAATCATACACTGGGAATTATTTGGAGTTCCTGGCTCATCAGTGGTGGATTCTCCTATCAGTTTCTGCCAGTTTAATCCACCAGACAGCTATATTTTTCATCCCAATAAGGGCAGTATAGGAAGTTGTTTTATATGAAAAACTCTAAATTAGTTTTATTTTTTTAATATTTATAGATGGTGCTTTAATTAGGACCCTAATGTTTTTAAATTTTTAAAAATGTTTTTACTACTGTCCAATTCATTTATAGGGCTATTCACTGTCTAAAGTAAAATTGTCCCAACTATCAGTAGTCCCTCAAAATGTATTGAAAATATTAATAGTTTTCAATTTGCTTAAAGTGTGTTTGACACAATTTGAAAATCCCACATGTCGTCAAAAGCCTATTTACAAGTGAAATTCCAAGTTTGGTAATGGTACCATGCCACAGATCATTGACCTGGGAATGGAGTTTTCTAAGTGTTGCTGCATCCAGATTTTCCTGTGGTCCCTGGCCCTTTCTTCCCCCAGCGAGGGGGCCAGAAAATGATGACCACCAAGACCAACATCCGGCCTCCCCGGCCCATCTTCCAGATGTTCCTGCACCCCAGCCAACTGGAGGCCATCAAGGTACCCACCCGTCCTGCAGGTGGGCCTCAGTGTGAACCTCTGCAGGCCAATGGTGGGTTGCAGGGCGTGGACGTGGAGTACGACCAGGCCCTCTGTGACTTCTACCTGCCCTACCACCACTTCATCGACACCCTGTGTCGCGTGGCCATCCGCCAAGATATCGTTACCCCTGATCTAGTCAATCTCAGTAAGTAGTACAGGAGAACCTTTACATGTCCCTACCAGTTAGACTTTTGCACTTACAAGTGTGCAGAGCCTGGATTGGTTACTTGCACTCACTGGCTGGGTTGTACTTTTGCGGAATGGGGACCAAAAATGCCAAAATGTTCAATTCCGGGTTGGAATTCAACTATTCATACCCCACTAATCCTCAGAATAATATGAATATTCTGATCATTGAAATATCATGCAATAAAAAGGCAGTTTATTTTTTTCAATCCAAGATGTGCCTTTTTTTTTTTTCTTTTATTATTAAAATGTATAAAATTCATTCAAAAACTTTTTCTTATCATATTACCTTATAGAATTCAAAGTTTACTTTTAAAAGTCTGCATTCTTTGTTACTTGAAAGCTTTCTTAAAGTTTTTTTTTTTTCTTCCATTTCCAGTTCTCTCTACATATTCTTCTGAGAATAAAATTCATCTTACTTTGAACGTGACATGCCATTGCTGGCTTCAAAATCAACCGAATTTATGGCATTTAAAAAAAAACTTTTGTTGCATCATGGAACTGTTTTTGAGACATTTTTTTAAAGCCTAGCTCTGATTAGCCAGATTTAGAACAATTTTTCCCAAAGGGGATTCTAACACATATGATTGCAGCAAAAAGTTGGTGTTTCCTCTTTGTAGCAATTTTTATTATAGCCTTCTCTTTTGCTTCATATAGTAGAAATGTTACCTTTTCTTATTTCAACATGTTCTTGAGTTCTGCTTGCATTGCTCCATACTCTAAGCCCTTATTGTTTCTTTTTATTTAGTGTTTGTTTTAATCTTTGGCATTTTCCTCAAATTTAGAAGCCATTTAAAAGTATTTTCTTTTATAATAAATTTGACTATATAAATGTATAAAAAGATTTTGATTAATAAGCAAAATTCTTGAAAACTAGAATGTTTGTGTATGTGGATGCAAGCAACCAATGCTGCCAAATTTGTCTTGAATTATGAGATCCATGAAACTTGCACAAAATTTTGCGGTTTTAAAAATTAGGTGAAAATTTCAAGTTTCTCAGTATTTTAATTAGAATTTATCATTTTGAAACTTTTTAATTAGGCTAGTTATAAAGTTAATCTATAAAGATAAAGGTTGCCACTCCCGTCAAAACTAGACACCATCTTGACGTCTATTTTGACAGGAGAGGCGGCCTTTATCTTTATAGATGAATATCCTCCCGGCAAAAATTTTCCATCTATATTATAGGGTTAAGTTAATTATAACAAATTTGAACACTTTTGAAAAGTGTTAAGTCTTCAATCAGGATTTTTCAGTTAGGATGTTCTCAAATTTGTCTGTTGCCTGAGTAACAAGCTACACTTCTAGCAGTGAATCTTATTTTTAGAAAAAAAAATTATATTTGACTGAGTGATCCTACTGAGAGAGTATAGACTCCTAATAATTTGTTACAAAAAAAAAAAAAAAAAGATACAGGGGTAATATAGAGTGGAGTATAGAGAGGTGATGTGTGGTGCAGGTGCAATGGTAGCTGTGGAAGGCATCCCCCTGCATGCCCCCATCATGCCCAAGCTGTGGTTGGACATCATGCACACAGAGGTAGATAGATATACAGCAGTCTACAGTAGCCACCACTAACACTAACTGTGTGAGCAGCAAACCAACCGGGACTTTATGCCCCTTCTCTATAGCTGCTCCTACCTGGTGGACTACCTGGAGACAGTGCTGCTGGACGAGAGGGCCTCCCTCAACCACCCCACCATCTACGAGGCCTTCACCATGCTGCTGCCTCAGGTGTCCCTGCAGGTGATCAATAACCAGGTCCTCAGTCTGCTCACCTCAGTCATGAACAACCTCATCAAGACCCTGGACAGCACCGACCTGGCCAAACAGGCTGCCAAGATCAATGGGGTGGGTACCTCACATCCTAAGATCAGACAGTCACAAGTGCAATGCTGAAAATGTTTCAGTATTTCTAAACCTAAAGTGAATTTGTTTATATCTTCAACCTAAATATTGAAACAGTAGAACCTCCATGAGAGAAAACTCGCGCTAGAGGACACCTTTCTATAAAAGACAGTTTTCATTGCTCAAATTACCATTTTTTCTATTTAATAACTTTATGGTAAAAAGACTCTCTCCCTAAAAGACACTTTGGTTCTGCAATTAAGTGTCCCTTAAAGCGGTTCTACTGTAACACTTGTACATTATTTACAACAATTAACTTCATGTTAGATTAAATATTATTTTTTATTTAGCCTTTAAATAGTCTGCCACTACTCTCTTCTAAGTATAAACAGTTATGTGTGTGGCCAAGTGACCACTCTCATACTTCCTGCCAACTAATCATCAATAGAAAGTGGGGCTCGTGTCTATGTGAGCTCAACTTGGGTCTGCTACACAGAGAATAGCTTAGGATAAATGAATGGCACGTGTGTCAACTATAAACAACAAAAAGTGACTCTTAACTCACCTAACCTCCTATCAGAGACCAGCCCAAGGAGAGTTACAATATTTTAAAAAGTAGTCTCTAATGGAAAGTTCTATTGTATACTGGTTGTTTTGGTTAATATTTTTACTTATTTATCCCAAGTACACATGGTACACGCCATGATAATCATGGTGGGTAGTTATCGACTGCTTTTACAATAAGTACACCACATATCTACACATGTAAAAAGCAGTTCAACTTTTGCACTTACTAATGTGCCAGAGCCTTGTTTGGTTACTTGCACTCGCTGGTGGGGTTGGACTTTTAGGGGCCATTGGAGCATTTTTTTTTTTCCAATTAGAAAAAAAAGTGTCCAAAGCAGGATTCAATCCCGGGTCATAGCAGTCGAAAACCAATGGTTTAGACCACCCTTCCACAGACCCCCTGATTATTGTTTACTGTGGTCAAATGTAAGCTCCTGTAATAACAGGCCAACCAGAACTGCACCCTCTCTATTGCAGCTGGCTAGTTTATAGTATTTAGTGATGGCCTGTCTCTCTGCTTACAATCACATTACCATGAGACACCTATTTTTGGTTTGGTAGAGCTACATGACAGAGTAGCTCCAAGCTAGACCTTATCTGTGGGAGCTAAGGGATGAACTAAAGAGTAGAGAGCATTCAACAGAACAACTGGTGATATGCAACTATCTCTGGGCCCTAGGGTGAAAATTAAGAATTGGTTTGAACATTATTTTAAATTAGAAGTCCCAATTGGTTTTAAAATAGTTAAAGCAAAAAATTTAAAAGTGATGGTTGTTATAATGAGATTTGACTTTATTTTTCAAAAAGACATGCACATAGAATAAGTTCATCTTAAGTTTTGAATAGTACAATTTAATAGTTTTAAAGTGTCAGTTTCCTAGAAGTTCTCCCCCCCCCCCAGCAACACAGAAGGGAATGAGAAGTTGTATCTATGAGAGATGTGTGCCCAGGATCTACGAGCCCTGACTCTAGTATACTCCCTAGAAAAGCCCACGAAGGTTCCCACAGAATTCCCCCAGGTCCTGCACGGCCTCAGCGAGCACTGCAACCAGCTGCTGCTCTGTGAGAAGGAAAGCCAGGGTGAGTCTATGCATATTTATGGATCACCAGGTCAGAGAGAGAGGATATACCCTACTTTCCATTCAGATATATTCATGATTAGCATGTTAATCATAAGAAACCTAACACTACAAGGTATTAAGATCAATTATAAATAAATGGTGTGTGACATGTTTGTTGTTACTAACCTACTGTTTGACTGTGTCCACTTTTTAATAGGCGTGCTATTTTTTTTTTATTAGGTCAATGCAGGAACTTATGATCATACCTTGTATTTTATGTTAAATCTAAAAATATAGTATTCATCATACCCCTGAGGGATAGGTGATTTCTGTTGAGTAGATATATTTGTGAGGATTTGAAAAATGGTTAACAGTCCAACTTCTTTAATTCAGCACCCCATGGAAATATTTTTCGGTTGAATTGAGTTGAATTAAAGTAACCGATTGGGATTTGAAAAAAAAAATGGTTGAATTAAAGAGATTTTATTGTATTAGGTTGTTGATTGATGTATACTGTAGATTTATCCGATTTCCTATTTTTTTTATTATTAAATCCATGTCACACATTGAATAGAGAGAGAACTGTGGTGCTAACCCATTCTTTGTAAGTAATACATATTAAGAAGAGTAGCTTATAGGTTTTAGTGTTCAGTCTATTCAGTAAGTAAGGGGAGTGCAAGTTGACCTTGCAGGAGAAATTGTAGCCAGTTTCACAAAGATATACTGTGGAAAGTCTTTGTTTCTCCCTAACTATTCCTCTAGTCTTGCCCACTAGCTAGCTTCTTGTAAAATCTTAAGCAGGATATTTATTCTTCTTCCTTTCACCCATAATGAAAGTCCATTTGAAACTATCTCTTGGTTCTTCTGGAGAGAATCCTGCTACTATAGCTCTGCTCGTATGGTCTGGAACAACCCTGAGTAGCAAAAGTTGTTAGCATAAATTCGCCTCAATTTATCTTCTTGGCACTTCTCATTTGACTGGTGGTGGATTTCTCTATTTTGAAAAGTGGTAAATGGCCAGATAAAGTTCAATATGCCTTAAAAAGAAGTATTGGGTTTTGCATTAAATTCCTCATCTAGATTGAGAGGAGAAATTGCAAGTTTGAACAACACTCCGAGTGGATAAAGGTATTGCTGCTGGTGGAAGGAGGAAGGAGATTTTGTTCAAAATTTCTTGAACAATTTTTGGATAATACCTCTACAACACCATTAAAAGACTAGTTATAGAAATAGATTTGGGAATACTGCCTATAATGTCGCATTATTATGTGTATATTGTAGAACCTCTGTGAGAGAACACCACCACTACAAAGGACAGTTTTCATCGCCAAAATGATCATTTTACCATCTCCAGTAAGAGGGCACCTCTCCCTAAAAGACTTTTTAACTCTGCAACTAGGTGTTGTCCTTTCTACTGTCTACCTTTCTACTGTGCTTCTTAGGTATGAATCCATTCATATAATGACTGTGTGAGACAGGTGGTAACACTACAGAGAGTGGCAAGTCTGACTCGGAATCCTCAGAAGAACACCACCCAGTAGCACCCAAGCGCAGGAAGATCTCAGAAAGTGGCAGTAGCAGTGCCGCAATGGCAGAGAGCAGCAGCAGCAGCACAGATGGCCACTGGGCAGCAGGACTGAACAAGACCATCCGCATGCTGCTGGACGTGCTGGAGGGCTCCTCACCTAGTCAACCTGTCTAGACCTGTACATACTGCATGAACAACTGTACAGCCATCTTTTTTATCTCCTCCCTCCCTTCCCCCTTTGATGTATAAAAAGATAATAAAGGTACTCTGTATTTTTAAAAAAAGAGGAGTCGGTTGTTCTGTCCAATAAATTTATTGCAGAGAGAGAGATGCGGCGGCGGCACAACAGCACACAAGGTGTCTAGCAGAGGTATAAATAGTGGGATGAGGTTTGTACAGGTGCTGGTGTGGATGATCAGTGCTGGCCTGCTGCTGTACAAGAGGTGGAGAGCTGCACAAGGTATCGTAATTGCACCTGGTGCGGGGAGCGCACCACAAACTCGCTATGGTTCAGCCAGTAGACAGTTTCTGGGGTGGAGGTGGATTTGCTCTGTCCCATGGGCCACAGGACACCTGGTGACCACAACCTCTGTTTAGATTCTCCTTAGGGGTACAACTAGATAGAGAGTAAGCAACAAATTAAATGATAGAGATGTAATATATCTTAGAGTTCACCACTGATGAGTTGGACCTTACCAATATTTTTCTCCATGCAATAAGGGCAGTAAAAAATTGTTTGTTTTCAAAAAAGAAAACATTCTTACCTAAATAGTTTAAAATTTTGGGGGGGTCGGTGGAAGGCAGGTTAAACCGTTTGGTTTTCGACCACTACGACCCGGGTTCGATTCCTGCATTGGACGCTTTTTTTTTTTTTTTTTTTCTGTTTTAAATTGCTTTTCACATGTGTAGACATGTGGTGCGCTTACAGTAAAAAGCAGTCGCTAACTACCCACCATGATTATCATGGCCTGTACCATGTGTACTAGGGATAAGCAAAAAAAAAAAAAATTGGGAAAAAAATTTGTTATATAAGTCTTTCTCCTGATAAAAAAAATCATTTATATATAATCAATAATAGCAGAAGTATGTAGAAGTCAAAATGTGTAAAAAGAAGAGCTTATGTAGCACCAAATGGCAAAATAAGTTTAAAAAATTGTGCACACCGAATATATAAATGGTTAAATTAAAACAGGTAGGGTGAGATTGCTCAATAACAACCAACCAATCAAGGTATGGTCACAAGAATACCTACCTTGATAGGAAACAGTGAAGATAGGGTCAGGTGCCCACTTCCCAGTCACCTTCAGGGTGTCGTACTTGTCCTCTTTCTTGCTGCTCTCCTTCTCCTCCTCATTTTCTGAATAGTTCTTTACTGTCCCAAGGCTTACCTGCACCCCACATTCTCTCTTTCTATTTTTTGGTCACTAGTAGTCGAACAAGGTGGCCTAGTTCTGTTATGTTGATAGATAGGATTAAAAAATTGTTAAAGAACCTTCATGAGAGGACACTCATCACCAATATTACCGATTCTACTAATTAGCAAATCTCCAGTAAGGGTACACCTCTCTCAAAAGAACACTTTGACTCTGCAACTAGGTGCTGTCCTTTACAAAGAGGTTCTACTAAGCGTATTGCACTTTGAAATATGCCCCCAAAAGATACCAAGATATTCCAAACCCACATTTTTGTATCTCATTTATTTAAGGCAATCTGTCCTAAGACTTGAAAAAAAAAAAAAAAGGTCTTTCATCTTTTGTATTTAATTTGTTTTTCAAATTTAACTTTGGAGCTACACTACATTCAGCTAATGACCTCAATGCTGATTGCAGTTGCATAGCAGTGAATAAAATGGACATTATATGACTGGAGAGTCACTTACCTCACAGAGGAAAACAAACTTGCTATCCCCGGAACTGCAGTAGTGATAGCTCTTCTCAAACATGTCTGATAGGTAAATACCCTGGACATACAAACAGGACTCTTTAGGGGGGTGGCTCAATAGATAGATATAAAAGAAATGTAGATGTAGAAAAAAAATCATTCTATAAATTAACACCTAATTTTTCAAATGTCAATCATTTCCCTTTCGAATTACCATATTTGAATCAGCTGATGATGATTCAACATATTGTTGACAACAAAAGGTAATATAAAAATGTTGACTAGCAGTGAATATTGAGATGAATTGATAATCGTAACTGAATATAATTCAGCACATTCAACCCAAAATTCTTATTCTTTGGGTGTGAAAAAGCTGGGCTGTACATATAATGTATAATACCTCACTGTAGGGATTTCCACTAGTACTCCAATCATTGCAGTGGTTTATTTAACAAGAAAGATCACTGCACTATATCATTTTGAAATTACTTCTAGGATTCACCTTAAGTCCTACTGTTGCTGCTATTAGAAAGCTTTACTGGATTCAGGCTATTTTGATGGTAAGTAACATTTCAATGAAGTTTGAACAACTTTCAAACTTCTTTAAAAGTTCAATGAATTAGGTAGGTTGTGTGTGCCAAGCCAATAAGAAGTACCTTGCCAAAGGAGACCCCAGTGATACGGGCACCAATAGGTGAGAGCTGGAGGCCACGATGTAAGATCGAGAGCACATTCTGGGCATTGGTGCCGTGCCACAACATCATGGCCTGGCCAGCTGGAGGGGGGGTAGAGGGCGGGGAGGGACCCAGGCGGTAGATGGCTGCCACATGTGGTGGGCTGGACCCCCCTGTGTGATGGAGATACTGGAGGATCATCTGGGCATCAGGGGCATGGGGCGCCATGGCCTCCATCTTGCAGCCCAGGGACCGGTAGACATAGTCCAGGGGGCTGATCTGACTGGTGTGGCGCAGTGAACCCAACAGTAGCTCCGCAGCATAGCCCAGGTGGCGCAAGTCAGCCAGCTGGCGCGCCATTGTGGAGACCTGGTAGCTGTTGAGCAGGGGTTCCAATCGTTCAAACTCTGAACCGTGCACGGTCACCAGATGATAGAGGTCCTCGCTCAGTTCCACCAACTGCACGACACAAAGTGTCACCAACTGGTAGAGAGAATTTTCTGAAATGCCAAGTTGCTGCAGAAGCCGAATTTCTTTAGTGTCTACTTAATTTGTTAAGGTTTAACAAGTACCCATTTTAAAGAACTTTTTATTCAGCATACCTTTTTCTTAATTGTCTAAACCAAAAAGAATTTATATTCACTATAAGTAAAGCCATTAATAACAAGGTTAAAGGCATGGAAACTATCACAATTAGGTAATTATTTTTTCTTCAGAAAAAGTGCCCAATGCAGGATTCGATCCATTTTGTGGTTGTCAAAAATCAAAGGTCTCCCCTCCACCAACCCCCATGAAACTATGAGTTATCCAAAAAATAGGTAGACAAAGAGTGTATTTCAGAGACTTTGAATATCACCCACCTTGTTGACTCTTGCTGCATCCGGATCTTTGGAGAAATTTCCTTTAGAGGAGTCAGCGTCCTCTTCAACAATAGCTCTGTACAGTGCTCCCATTGTAGATCCTTTAACTGCATTTTTTTCCCACAAAACACTATATTTGCCTTCAATATAGCTTTTGAGCATTCTCTTTTTTTCACAATACAGTAGAACCTCCCTGTAAAGGACACCTATTTGCAGGGCAAAGTGTCCTTTAGGGAGAGGTGTCCTCTACCGGAGAGTTGCTAAATTGTAAAAATAGTAATTTTGCAAATGAAAACTGTCCTTTGTGTAGAGGTGTCCGCTAAAGGGAGGTTCTACTGTATATGATCAAAAGAAATTCTAAATTACCCTAAAGTACAACCAAATTATTGTAAAAAAATGTTCAACATATTTATTGTTGACAAACTGCTATCAGGTGTAATGGTAAGCTACAAACTAACCTACCCCTGTCCCAGATGTTTATCCATATACGATTCCTACACCACATATATTTACACCCATGTTTCATAAACTGTTGTATAGAGTTATTAAGTTGTGTGGTGTGAGAGTTCACATATTGTGAATTATCCTTAGTACATGTGGTACAGGCCATGATATTCATGGCGGGTAGAAGTTGGTGACTGCTTTTACTGTAAGTGCACCACATGTTTACACATGTGAAAAGAAATTCGACTTTTGCACTTACAAATGTGCCAGAGCCCCGTTTGGTTACTTGCACTCGCTCATGGGGTTGGGCTTTTGCAAGAATCTGGGGACATTGGAGCTTTTTTTTTTTTTTTTTCAATTAAAGTGCCCAATGTGGGATTCAATCTCAGATCATAGCGGTCAAAACCAACGGTTTAGACCACCCTTCCACCCACCCCCTCCGCATAGTGAATGGTGTGTATGCAGGTGAGATAAATTATTGGTATGATTGTTATAGTATATTATTTTTTTATTCTATGAATATAAATTTATAAAGACATCAAAAATTATTTATAGAACTTGGCTAGATTTTTGGGATATTTGTCTCAAAAATCAATGGAATAGATAACAGTGAAAAAATAAAATAGACAAAGTGAAAGAATCTCTTCCTCACAGAATCGAGGTCATTGCTTATAGCCAACTTGATGTTTCTCCTAGTGTAGCCACTTTAACTTATCAAGATACCTGTATAACAAGCTATTTTTATTAAAATTATGAAGGCTGTGAAAATCCACCAAAAGAGGTCATGCAAAAGGGTTGAGAATTTGAGTAAATACTTGTATTTTAGAAATAGTGTTACGTAGATGTGACATAGAAACCCTCCCTCCCATTAGAAAACAAAAAGAAACCCTAGCTTGTTATCTGGCCAGCAATGAATATACCAAATGAGTTCCACAGGTACTGGCAACCGTGTAAGACCAGCTGGTGTTGTGACTACATTCCTTGTGTACCTTGTGTAATTGTTTGACAGTTTAAACTGTCAATCTGGATCCTGTTCACATTCCCTGTACTCATTGGCCATACCTCGTGGCACAACAAAAAGTTAAATAGTAGCATTTGTATTTTTTTTTATTATTATTATTATTATCATTTCCAATAGGTAGTTGATGAAATCTCCCCCCCCCCCCCCTCCCCATATTTGACAAAAGCTAACAAAAATGCTTGTGATTTATTAATGAGAAAATGTTTTTTTTTTAATTAAATTTTTATAATAAAAAAAAAAAGTTGTTAATTATATTTGCATATGAACCAATCAGCAGATTGTATGCTATCAATGGGAAACAGAGAGAGATAATTAAAAACCAACATTAAATAAAACATAGCCTATATTATAGTGATGTAATAGCATGAAAGTGTCATCAAGTGTTTCTGGTGGAGAACTAACCTGATTTGATTCAAGATATCTTCAGCTTTGTCCAGGGTCTCGTGAGTGAGGCGGCCAAAAGCAATGTCTGCGGCGGGGTTGTCTCTGTTCACATGGTTCCAGGGATGGGGCTGGATATGGATGTCCACCTGTCACCATGAACATATTTGTGTAAGTTGTAGGATAATAGAAACAAAGGAATAGCAAATGAAAACATTTAGTCGTGAATGTTTCTTTCACACATATATCAAACTTCTACTGTCCTTACTGTGATGAAAAAATAATGGGAGGGCTTGGCACATCAGTGGTGAACCCTCCCAGAGGTTTCGCCAATTTTAATCTACCAGACTGCTTCTTTAGAGCTCTAATACTGTATTGGATCATTCTGCTTATATGATATTCAAAGAGTTTGAAGCAACATACCCACTTTTCTTCTCTACCAATACCATGAGATGGTGAATTGAATAGAATCTCAAATGTCAAAAGCCTTAGCTAAAGGCCTAAAAGCTATACGGGATAAAATAAAGAGCAAATTCATATGTGTAATATATAAGGTAAGAGCCTGAAGCCATTGTATAGAGGTTTTGTTTGATCGACCAAAACTGGTGTTGAGGAATCATCTTTCAATTGAATTTTTTTCATTTTGTGGAAGTAAGATGAATAAAATGTATTACTTCAATAGATTTTTAAATATGTGTGTGTTTTCACAAGTTTCAATAACATATTATTATAATTACTAAAATTTGATGAAAAATATCACTTATTCATTTATTTTTAGCTTTGTTGTGTTTGTTTTTGTATGTTGTGTTTTGTCTGAATTTGGTAGTTATCTGTTGTTGTTTCTTATCCCCTTGTGTAAAGATTACACGAATTCCATGAGTTCATGCTCCTCAAGCTGTTTTATGATGAGCAGCGGCCTCTCCCAAAGGTCCTGTTTAGTGCATCTAATGCAAGCCAAAATGTGTTCTGGAGCTGCAGGTACCAAACTACATTTTGGGCAAGTGGGATAAATTTTGTTATTATTTTCTATCTTCAATGGCTTGAGATGGCCTGTTCTAAATCTTGTTAGTGTTGTTTGATGCTGTCTATTTCTGATCTTCAGAGCTTCTCCTGGGTTCACTCCACTGTACCAACTGTGCTTAGGTGGGATCCTCCAGTTCTTGTTTATTTTTGTTTTGGCTATTGTTTCTATTTCTTTAAAAGTAAGTTTATTTTTCTGTGGCAAGGGTTCTTTTGTGCCTTTTTTCGCTAGCACATCAGCAGCTTCATTGCCTTCAATGCCAACGTGTGAGGGTATCCATTGAAGGTGAATTTTTGAGGTTTTTGAGAGTTTTTGGAGATAACCAATTATGTTCCTGCTTACTTTGTCTCTGAGTTCCCCTGTGTGACTCAAGTGTTGTATGGCACTTCTACTATCAGTAAGAATCCAGATATTTTGATAATTAGTATTTCTGATGGATTTTAAGGCTTCATAGATGGCAATAAGTTCTGATCTGAAGACTGAGCAAAAATCTGGGTTTCTTCTGTTCATTTTCTCAATGCCATTTGTGGTTTTGATGAGACAGCCACTGCCAGTGTGTCCTAGCTCGTCTCTGCTACCATCGGTATAGATAGTTATTGCATTTTTAGGAATGTTATTAATTATTTCTAATGATAATTGTTTTAAGTATTCTGGATTTTGGTATTGTTTGTTGGTGGGTTCATTTAAAGTGGCATTAAAAATAACATTTTGTAGTGGTTTGCATGGAGAATTTTTTTCTGCTAAATAATTTTTTTCCACTTTATATTTTAAAAATTAATTTCTTTTGGCCAGATGTAGAGGGCCTTCTTTTTTGAGTCTTAAATTGGATTCCCAATTAAGTATGTACTTGGAAGTTCTGTGTTTGTTTCCATAACTCTTGATTTTGTTTATATATTTTGGCAGATTGTAGCTTCTTCTATCCTTTAAGGGCATAATGTCTGCCTCGTAAAGTACAATATCATTAGGGCAGGTATTTCGAAGACCTGTAATAATTCTAGCTGCACTTAGTTGTATCCTTTCCAGTGATTTTAGATTTGTTTCAGATGCTGTACCATAGATTTGATATCCATATTCCAGGATAGGTCTAATTAGAGATCTGTAAGTTAATTTTAGTGTGGTTGCATCGGCTCCCCACTCTCTTCCTGAAATATATTTCAGGATTTTTAGTCGGTCTCTTCCTTTTCTAATAACTTCTTCAATATGTTTACTGGAGTTAATTTCTGGATCCAGGGTGTAACCAAGATATTTAGGATGTTTATTATATTGCAATTGTTGTTTTTTCAGAATAATTTTTGGTCTTATTTTGTATAGTTTCTTATCGGTAGTAAAAAGATAGGTTTCAGATTTTTGAGGGTTAAATTCTAATTTATGTTTATTAGCAAATTTTTCTAGGTGGAAAAGAGTCTTGTTCAAATCTCTTTCAGCATTTTTCCAGTTAGTATTGCTGCTCCATAGAATTATGTCATCAGCGAAAAGTCCAATATTGGTTTTATGTGAAATTTTTTCTTCTATGCCTGCAATAAATAGGGTGAAGAGAGTTGGGCTAAGGACTGATCCTTGTGGTAATCCTTGGTACAATTTGAAGGTTTTAGATAGAGTGCCATTATATTTGACCCTGATGTATCTATTTTTAAGGAAATCATTTATCCAAGTGATAGCTTTTCCATCAATTTTGAAATGTTTGTATAATTTTGTAATTAACTTGTTTTTCCATACCCCCCTTATCAAAAGCTTGTGTAAGGTCTAAAAAAGCAGCTATTGTGTGGTTAGTTGGTTTTCTATTTTGTGCATCTTTTACCTTTTGTGTGAAAAATAAGAGTTGGTCTATTGTCCCATGTCCTTTCCTAAATCCATATTGTTCTTTTGGTAAGAGATTTCTTGTGTCGAGGTGGTAGGTGAGTCGTCTGAGTATAATTTTTCCATTAATTTGCAGCAAATACTTGTGAGGGAGATAGGTCGGTAGTTTTTTGGGTCATCAGCAGATTTGTCAAGTTTTTTAATAGGAATTATTGTTGCAGTTTTCCAGTCTTGAGGCAATTTTCCAGTTTTCCAGGAGTTATTGAAAATATCAAGAAGTTTTTCTTTGCCATTTTTGCCCAAGTTTGATATCATTTGGCCATGGATTCCATCTGGCCCAGGAGTCTTGTTCAGGTCAGTGTTTTCTAATGCATAATCTAGCTCTTTCATATTGATTTTTTCATGGAAAATATTATGAGTGCTAGTGACGTTTTTACAGTCATGGATAATCTTTCGGGCCTTTTTTTCAAATTTGATTTTACTACTTATTTGATATGAATTACCTAAAAGATTAGCAGCATTTTCGTCATTAGTTGCTGGGGTACCATCTGTATTCTTAATCATATTTGTGTTTTCAGTTTGTGGCTGGGCTCTGTCAATTTGTTTTGCCAAATGCCAAAGTTTTGTATTTGGGTTTCTAGGGTTCAGGTTTTCACAAGTTTGTTTCCATTTTTCCCTTTTCATATTTACGTATAATCTTTTTATTTTTGCATTCACAATGTTCAGTTCAGTTCTACAATTTGTTTGGTTTTGGGTGCACTTTTTTTGTAGTTCATTTCTTTTAGTTATAAGTGTTTGAATATCTTTTGCCTGGTGTGTATAATTTGGAATCCATTTCTTAATATTACCTCTTGGTATTGAAACTTTGGCTGCTTTAATAATGGTGTTTTTGAAAGATATCCAATTTTGTTCCAGATCTTTTATCCTAGTGGGTGCTTTTCTAAAGTCTTCATTGGTGTTTTGCTGGTAAAGATTCCAATTAGCCTTTTTGAAGTTCCAGAATTTTTCTTTAATTGAGCTGGTTTTGGTCTTGGTGCTAATTTCTATCAAAATAGGCAAATGATCACTTCCAATACTTTTTAATATTTGCCATTTGCATTTGTGGAAAATGTCAGGACTGGAAAAACTTATATCAAGGGCTTGTGCGGTATTATAACTGTAGGAATGGTGGGTAGGATTCCCATCATTTAAGCACATGAAGGCATTGTCGTCAAATAAGTTTGAAAGTATTTTGCCTCTTGGGTTTGGCGTGGAACATCCCCATAGTTGATGTTTGGCATTAAGGTCACCTACAATAATAGTGTTGTCTGTAAGAAATTGAGCCATTGTTCCATCGTCAATAAGTTTATTGTTTGGTGGGTGATACATATTGAATATGTTGATGGTTTTATTTTGATTGAGGTAGACTTTGATACCTTGGGCTTCGAGGTCTGATGTGTTTGGAATATTAATGGCTATGTCTTCATAGTACAAATTCTTGATTAAAAATGCAAGGCCACCCCCTTCTTTATTTCTGTCTTTTCTGAGGATATTGTAGTTTTTAAATTTGAGATTGTACTTTTCATTTAATTTGGTTTCCTGTAGGGCTATAATTTGTATCTTTTGTTTTTCAGCTATTTCCATTATTTCTTCTAATTTTATTTTTGTTGCTGTTGAGCACAATCCATTTATGTTGCACTGCAGAATGCTCAATTGCTTGGAAGTTGCAAAGTGTGAAGTTTGTGGAGACTGTATTATACTTATCGGACAGAACCCTCTACCTAAGTCCTGAACGCGCCCCTGTTTATTCTGCGCGACGGGCGATGCAGCATGCAAATCAACATCTGATCTCATGGAATGGGGTATAGGGGTGCAGCTTTCGTTGATCATGGCACCATGATCCAGGCACACTTTGGTGAAAGTCTGACTTTGCCTGTAGTTTGAGGCCGTTCCTAACATGGAAGCAGACGCCTTTGCTGCCGACTCTAACATGAGTACAGACACAGCTCCTCTGTATCCCTGGAGTGGGACCCTTGCTGAGGTCTATCAACCGGGTCAGTTGAAGTCAGGATTTTTAAAGAGGTCTACTCCTCTTCTAACAATGCTGCTGTTGGTCCGCGACTGCTTATTTGTCAGAGTTATTCTGCTTGTTTCGCAGCTGGCCTTCATATCTGAAGGTCGTTCCCCTATCCGCCACCTGGGGACGCGCCCTATAGCAGTCAGCTCTGCCAAGGGGGTAGTTATCTAATGGGTATATATAACCCCCACAATTGTGTGTGCTGCATAATTTGATTTATATGAGAGGCTCATTATTTCACTGAGCCCCATCTCAGATGTGCCACTCACCAGCTTCTGGAGAAGCTCGGAGAGAGGTGTGGGCAGCTGGGAAGGCATATCTGTGGGCAGTTTCTGCACAACCAGCGACTTCCTCATCACCGGCAGCCTCTTGCTCAGGCTCACTAGCCGGTACTTCTTGGGCATTGGCTTGAAGCTGTACCCAACATGTGGTTGATTATGTTACAGCAGCACATAAGGGTTTAAGAACTTACTTGAGAACACTGTCCCAGGTATTCCCAGTTTTTGATTTGAATATTTTGCAGAACTCTGCGATAGCAGAGTCAATGGTGGGGAATGGAGTCTTCTGGAATTGGCCAGTGTCTCCCACCCGACCCCAGCGGGTGAACAGCAGCGCCAGGTTCTTGTCTTTCTGCTTAAGGACCTGTGAACACCAGTTGGTGTCATTTCTCTGGTGATCCCCCTAGTTTAGCCAATTGAAAATGCATAAATATAGACTGGGGTGCAAACCTTAATTATGAATTGATTTTTTAAATTATGATTATCCATTACCATCATCAAAGTAATAAATGAAGGCCCATCTGATGACCATAACAATGTCATAAAAATTTCAATAATTTGTTTTTATTACCTTTTGGTTCTAATCTATAATCCACATTGTATCTTATCAAGGGTGAAATCAGTAAATATAATCAGAGAGGTTTTACAATAAATGGTACAGGCATCCCATGGTTAGGGATTTATTATATTGGAAATGTGTGCCACACAGATGAGCCTCTTTGGTTACTTACATTTACTGGTGGTAAGGGATTGGTCGAAGAAAATGAATTGAATACAGTTTACCTTTTTTATAATTCAACCAGATAATTTCAACATTTACTTTACACAAGTAATAAGACCAAATCCAAATGAATAAATAGTGTGTGACATTTCGGTAACAGAGTTGTTACCATCTTCAGAAAAAAGTGCTAAATGAAGATGAATATTTTAACACAAAGCAATAACGCGCCATCTATACATATAAAATAAAAGGACCTAAAAGCGCGAAGATGAATATGAAGATTGTCTGAAGATGGTAACAATGCTGTTACCGAAACGTCACACACTATTTATTTATTTGGATTTGGTCTTATTGCCATGTGTTTATAATCTATAATCCAAATTGTGCCT
The DNA here is from genome assembly GCA_030710605.1 of Cordylochernes scorpioides. Lineage (NCBI taxonomy): Eukaryota > Metazoa > Arthropoda > Arachnida > Pseudoscorpiones > Chernetidae > Cordylochernes > Cordylochernes scorpioides. The sequence continues at coordinate 22,083,832 of CP092884.1, read as the reverse complement.
TATCATTAACATTTGCTTTAATTTAACCAATTTTTCAAATCCCAAGCAGCCTATTTACTTTAACCAACTGAACACTGAATTCAACAGAAATTTCTGATCCTTTGGAGTGTTGAATTGAGGAAATTGGCTGTATATACAAATCTAAAATTCAGTAGCATCTCTTTAACTAACTATAATCCAATGCTTACAATAATCCAACCATTTTTTCAAATCCCCAACAAAGGAGCTACTTTAATTGACTATAATTCAGTACTGACTTTTTAATTCAACAGCAATCACTCATCTTAAAGAAGTTTGGCTGTACCATATTGATAGTTGGGGCAAAAATATATATTTTTTAATGTATACAGATGCCATGCAAAAGAGCTCTACCTTATTATTGGATATTTATCAACCATGAATATTATAATTTTCATCTTAGCTAGCTCTTTATGTACTAATCCATAGCTTATCTACTGTAAAACTTTGTACGTTGTGTAATCTTTACACAAGGGGATAAGAAACAACAACAAAACTTTGTACTAACACAACCACCAGAGAGGTGAGATTTATCGCTAGATAATAAGTGGAATCAGTAAATGTGACAGCAATGAACATAGGCCATATCCAAAACTGGGCTTGATGGCAATACCACTCTATAACCCCAGGTATGCAGCAAAAAGAAATAAGTGTCATCTAGAACCCAAAAGTCTGGCAACTACTGAGGAATCACATTGAGAGAATTCAGGTGATACCAAGGTCAGTAGTAAGATTAATTAGGTTCCCCTAATAAGGTAGAACTTCCATTGGTGAACATTTCTCTACTAAGAACAGTTCTCATTGCCAAAATTACCATTTTCACTAATTAGCAGCTCTCTGATAAGATGACACCTCTTTCTAAAGGGCACTTTTGAAGAATTAAAAGATTGTTTATAAAAATTCAAACAATGTATTCTGTTAATCCAGAAAAAAAAAAGTTTTCTAGAACCTCAATTTCTTCACAAACTTGTGATATATATTTTGATAAAGAAATAAGGGTAGGTAATGCATACCTGCATCTTGTAAAAGTTGTACAGTCCGTACTGGCGGTAACGCAGGTCAACGCAGGTCAGGAGGATATCATATGGAATGTTTTTCTCCTTGTCATATATCACTTCCCTGCACCATGAGCAAGTTAGCCGAGGTAGGTGTGGCAGGGTGGCAGAAACAGTACCCATTGGAATGGAGCTTGGAACAGGAGTCTGGGAGAGCTGTGGCTGCAGTGGAATCCTCAGTACCCTCCATCTGGGACCTCTGCTGGCTATAGTCCTCCCTGGGGTCCCAGGTTGGGGGTTCCAGGGATGGGGCATTCACTGCTGGGGGTGGACCTCTGGGGGGCATGGTCTGGGGGAAACAAAAGTGAATGAGAAACACAAGGTCATATAAACAAATACACCAATACCTCGCTTTGCGTCGTTTCGTTTTGCGTTTTTTTCGAAGTTGCGTTGCTGCTTAGTTTTTACTGATTTTCACTGTGTGTCGTTAGATTTTCGAAGTTGCGTTGTTTTGGATTTGAGTCTTTAATTTTTTTTTTTCCCCTAAAATATGGCAACACCTTTGTTTTTGATTGTGCCATGCCATCAAAATTTGTGGATTCCCTTTCTAACTAAAAATCAATGCAAATTTAATACAATTTTATTTTCACTTTGTTTTGCTTATTTTAGAGTTCAGTTTAATTACGTAGTGTGAGGTAATGTAGTGTGTTGTGCTTTTTTAAAAAGATAATAATAAATTTATACATATATAAAGTTTTACATGGTGTTTTTGGTTACAAAAAAGATACAAATATTTATATAAGATGTAAATATTTCCCCAATTTATTTATTGGCAGAGTTATATTCTTTTTTTACATAAATTTGTAATTTTTTTTTACCCAAATATGAAGGAAAAGGGCGCTGCTAGGGTAGAATTGCCAAAAATACAAAAAAAAAACTATCAGCTTGGAGACACACAAAATTAGATATTCTGCGACGATTTGATAAGGGAGAAAAGGCTGTGGAGATAGCAAAGCTCAGCATTGCTCTTAAAGGTGAAGCAGCTAGCGCTGATATAACTGCTGCAGAACGCTACCCGACAGAGTTAAAAACATTAATTCATGAGGGGGGCTATGATTCGAAACAAGTCTTTAATGTTGACGAGACTGGGTTATTTTGGAAACGTCTGCCTGACAGAACGTTCATATCTTAAACAGAAAAATCTGCGCCAGGATTTAAAGCTAGCAAGGATAGACTGACTCTTCTTCTTGGTGGTAATGCAAATGGTGTTTTCAAATTTAAACCATTTCTCATTTATAAATCAGAAAATCCAAGAGCTATGAAAGGTTGTTCAAAGAATCTGCTTCCTGTGCACTGGCGAGCAGACAAAAAAAGCATGGATGACAACATCATTATTTAAAAACTGGGTTACAACTTGTGCTATTCCAGAAATTAAAGCTTATTTCATCAAGGAAAACTTCAAGGCTTTGGTTCTAGTAGACAATGATCCTAGCAACCCATTTTATGTTGATGAGTTGTCAGAAAACGTGAAATTTATTCTTTTTTTTTTTCACCTAATACGACACCAATTATTCAGCCGATGGATCAGGGAGTAATATCGACTTTCAAAAGTTATTACCTTCGACGAACATTTAAACTTCTTTTAAGTGAGACTGATGGACAAGATAAGCCTACCATGTTAGAGTTTTGGAAAAAGTTCAGCATTATGAAAGCCATAAAAATCATTTATGATTCATGGGAAGAGGTTAAACCATCTTGCATGAATGGTGTTTGGCGCAAAATATGGCCTGAATGTGTTCACCGAAGCGCTGTGGAAGTTGATGGTACACCAGCTGTTCGTCATGAAATTTCCAATTTAGCTAGAGAGTCTAATTTTGAAGGTATGGAGGAGACCGACATAAAAGAATTGCTAACTTCGCACAACCAAGAATTCTCTAATAAAGAACTATTGCAACTGGAATTGCATTTTGCTAATGAGGAAGACGACTGTCGACCGTTTAATAGAAATCTCCAAAGAACAAAATTTAACCTCCAAACAAATTTCTAAAGCGATGTGTTTGATTGACGAAGCTATGGAGATTTTTTTTAAAAATGATCCTGACAGCGAAAGGAGTTTAAAAGTGTGCCAGGCGGTAGATACGAATATCAATTGCTACAAGGAAATTTATCTTACGTTGAAAAAAAGCTGTTCAACAAACAATGGACCAATTTTTTGTGAAAGAAAGCTGACCTACGACAACAGCCACTATGGACTCATCAGACAGAGATTAATTTTAATTAAATTTTCATAAATTGAATGAATATGTAGTTTATTTTGTTTAATTGAATAAGTTTTTGTATATTATTTTTGTTTTGAAAAAATTTTACTTTGTTCAATTTTATTTTTAAAAGGTAGTATTTTTGTAAGCCTGGAACCTATCTTTGATCATTAAATGGTTTTCTATAGAAAATTTATTTTCACTTTGCATCGTTTCAATTTGCATCGTGTTTTTTTGGAACGTAACCCTGATGCAAAGCGAGGTATGGGTGTAATTTTATCTTATGTTTCTAATCTATAATCCAAATTGTGCCTTACAATGAGAGTAAGAACTTCATTGGGGAACTACAGTAAATACAGACATTTCTCATTTATATGGAACTTGCTGAGAAAACAAAAATTACTTCTAATTACCTCAACAAAAATGTATGCTCAATTAGGTACAATTGAGTCCAATATTAAGTGTGAGGTTGAGCCATCTAGCCTGGAAGCTCATGTTGTTCTAATGAAATAATTTAATAGATAAGATTCAATTGTTACCCATTGAACCAAGTTAATACAGTAAAACCTCTCTGATAAGTTCTTCAATGGAACTTAGGTTTGAGATCTTAATAAACTCATCAAGAGAGAAATCAATAGAAAAAAAAGTGGGACCAGTGACTGTGATGAACATTATCCGAGGCACCTCTGATTGTGCAACTGAAAGTTGCTTATGGCTTGCACCATAAAAGACACTAGAACAAATACTAACTAATAATTAAATTTTAATTATTCCAGAATATTGGCCAAATACTTTTTGTGAATATCGTTTTGTAGATGGTGCAAGCCATCAAAAATATTTAGTTGCGCTATTAGGCTTAATTCAACCGCTTGACCACAGTACAATTTTACTATTGTTTCAGTATCAGAAGTGTTGTGTAGAGAGAAGTACATTACATATATATAAAGGTATGGAAAAAAACTCACCCTCTGGTCCTGAGAGACATTCATCCAGTCATAGAGCAGGGCCACCATGGAATGGGCTCTGGCATTCAGGGCCATCTGTAGGGGAGTGTCCCCGTCATTGTTGGGAATGTCCAAGGGAGCCCCCACTTGCACCAGGAAGTTCACCAGAGCGGTGTGGTGATAGGCAAAGTCTACAGAGGGGCAGATGGCATGGTGCACCACGGTGTAGCCATGGACATCTCTGCGGCTCAAGTCAGCAGGGCTGGTTTGCTTGAAAGCCGAAGTCATGGTACCGTGGCTATCTGTTGGAACACAAAAATATATCAAAATATGCTATGAGATGTTGAATATATCTCAATAACAATTTTTAAAAATTGGTCCAAAACAAAATTTCTCCAAAAAGATAAAAACTAATATTATACAAGAAGTCAAATGAGTAAATTATATTTGACATTTTGGTAGCAAGGCTGTCATTGAAACATCAAATATAATTTCCTTATTTGGTCTTGTTACCTTGTGATTGGCCTCTATTTTCAAATTGAACCTCATAATCCAATAATTGAAAACAATCAAAGAAAAGCCAAAGAGGTCAGTGTACCTGTGACATTATCTTTCTCGGGGCAGTACTGGTAGTTGAGGAGGAGTTTCACCATCCTGAGGTCGTGGAGGCGGGCAGCATGCATTAGTGGGGTGCGCTGGAGGTCATCTGCAAAGTTGACATCAGCCCCCTGCTGCAGCAGCAGCCTGGCCACACTGTAGTTCTGCCTGTAAATGGAGACCAGCAGAGGGGAGAGCCGAGGAGCAGAGGCCCCCTCCTGGTGCAGCTCGTGGGTCTCCACACACCGCACCCCAGGGTAGGTGCTCTCCCGGCAGGGGAACTGGGTCAGCAGGTTGGGGTTGGCCCCCTGAGACAGCAGCGCCTCGCAGCAGCTCCGCACATCCTCCGGCAGCTCAGAGCCCTCCAGCTTCCAGAAAAAGGCAGATAGCGGCGTGCGCAGAGACTTGTCTGGGTCAGCTTGGGCAGCTGAAGCTATGCCCACTTTTTCTAGAAACAACACACCCAACATGCACATTTATACAAGTGCATTTTTAATCAATTTATCATTTTAATCTGTGCGTATATAGCCATTTAACCACGATTCCTAAAAAAGTTTTTTTTTTTTTAACATGTAATATTTTTTTTAATGTTTATATTCACAGAGAGGGCTTATGTAGATAGTGAATCTGATATAATTAGAAAAGGCATGTTTGTGTTCATTAAAGGAGACTTTCCAAAATATATTGCAAATTTCACAAGTTGACCTTCAAATAGAAATAAATATCGTGAAAGTGCATATAAAAACACACCTTATGGGTGCATCTTATTTTATTAGAAGAGGTGCATGTCTAAAATCCAAAGTTCACCTCTTGTAATAAAGAGTATATGCAGCAATGTCTTCACAAAGGTATATCACATCATGCCTGACATACCAGTCATGAAGTTGAAGAGAATGTGGTTCCAGTTGATGGCAGCATAAGTGAGAGAGGAACAGCCGTGTTCATCTCTGGCCATCAGAGGAACTCCTTTCTCCATCAGGGCAGAGGCTACGCGAATCTGCATGTCGCAGGGTGATGCGGCGGCGGGGGCATGGCGCGCCAGAACATGCATCATGCTCTGCTTCTCGCTGTAGAGGGTCCAGTTGTGCTTGATTCGTGAGATGAGCTTGAGGGCCAGGTGGTAGCTGGCAGTTTGCAGAGCAGCCTCGATGGCCACAGTGTAGCCCTTGCCCTGGGACTCGAGTCTGTCCAGCATGAGGTACAGGATGGACTGCCAATCCCGCCTCACTGCCTCCTGCCATAACATGGAAACTGATCATGTAACAACAAGGACTGAGGTCAATGGGCACCAACACACATCTTGTTAATAAAAATAGTAGATATACATACTGTACAAAGCTGGTGTAATAAAATGTTGATTTTAATATAAATACTACACAAACAGTATGCAGTATTTATGTCTGACAACAAGTGTATTGAGGTTCTCAAAATTTCAACTTTAAGGAAAAAATAGAACTAACAGGAAAATTTCCTGGAATAGATAGTAATATTAAGAAAAAGGCATATCTTGATTGCACATCTGAAAGTTGCTGGTAGAGCCATCTATCATAATAATTATCAATTATGATTAGGTACAATTTGAGTTATAGATATTTTATTTGGATTTGGTCTTATTACCTTGTGTTAACTATCAACCTATTGATTTTAATTACTACAATAATGGCCAAATATCCTGTTTTGATCAATCAGTTTCTATGACAATATTTCAACTTTTAGTTTCTGGTTAGAAAGAGAACTCCAAATTTAGCTAATCAGGATCTATATCATGAATTTGAGGTAGCCGTTATGTAGATTGTTGCTGAGTGGGGCACATTCATATATGCTCTAAAACAATGTTTTATCCTAAGTATCTCTTTGGAATAAAGTGCCTAGATATCCCCATTTTGGCCTTTAAATAATAAACTTGGATTCAAAAAGAAAGATAATTAGGAATCTAATCCCAATCTAAAAAGGTAATCATAAGTTGAAAACATCAGGCTTCCAGGAAAGTAGGGCTTTGTGCTAGAGATTTGTGAATTGAAATTTTATAAAGAAACTTATCCCTGGAAGCCTGATGTTTTCAACTTAAAATGGAGATACAGGTGATTATTTTATTTAAAAGGCAATCTGTTTAATATCTCAGGAACAATGATTCTACCATAAAGCATTTCCCTCTTGAATCATTTAATGAGGAAATTATACCAATATATTTAATATTTTGACAATTCCACTGCTTTTGTTCCAGGGATTATATCCTCATTGAAAAAATGTCAGTGGGTTAACAGAATAGCAATTGCTACCATCAGGCTAGGTATAGGTACCTGGAATGTACTAGTTACATATTTGGCCTCTCATTTCCCTTAAATTATATTTAAATGCTTCCATTCAATTATAGAAGAATTTCACACAGGGTGACCAAACAACGGCATCATACTAAGGGCAAACAAGAAAGTGACATTCTAGAAACAACATTGTCAAGTACTCCAGCCAGATTATGGCATCAACACAATTACTTATGTCAAGGTCAAACACTAAAAGCCAATAAGATTCCTCTACCTGGAGCACTGTGACCTTGGTGGGAGGTGGAGTGGGCTGCACCAGATGCTCCCACAGCCACGACTGTCGTCCCAGGTCCTGCAGTGGCTTGTGCACCTTCACCAGGTCAGTCACACAGTTGGCCTCCTTCTGGATCAAGATCAGGGAAGTACTGCAACACAACAATGTACATCCACAGAGAAGTAGGGGTTAGAGGGAGGGAACTTACCTCTGATGGCCATTCAACACTGCCAGACCCAGGGCAGTGTTCCCATCCTTGTCCTTCATCTCCATACTGCTCCCTTTCTGCCACACCCCACTTGGGTTTCAAACTGCCCAAAAATAGCCAATAGAAGAGGTACCTGCAAGATATGCATTACGCTGACTGTGGCGCCGCAGGCTGCTGCCAGGTGGAGTGGAGTCTGCCCGTTGACGTCCTGGATGTTCAGAGCCTGGTGACTCATGTTGCTAGTTAGCAAGCTGATCAATTCTATGGGGTCCCTCTCGCTGTTGTCTTGGTCCTTTCTGTGCACAACCACCTACCTGTGGATAGAGCAGCAAGGATGTGTGTATCAGGGTTAGGCAAATCTAAAATAAGCGGCTCTAGTGTGTAAGGGAAACTCTGGAAAAGCAAAAATGTATACTAATTAACTGAATGTTGTAATGTTTTAACTTATCTCAAGTACACACATTATAATCATGGAGGGTAATTAGCAACTGCTTTTACTGTAAGAGCACTATATGTGTACATAGAAGCAGTCTTGTTTGGTGACTTTCTATAACTGGTGGTGTTGGACTTTTGCAATAATCAGGGCAAATGAAACAAATTTTTTGTTAGAGAAAAAAAGGGGTTCTAAATGAGATCTCATATGTGTGTATATCTCATGCATGTTTTCGTGTATGATTGTCCTTTGTTGTTGTTTCTTATCTCCTTGTGTAAAGATTAATGAATTTGATGAGTTTATACGCCTCGAGCTTGACTATAAAGTGAAGTGAAACAAAAGTTCAATCCAATCAGAGTTCACTATACGAGGTGTGTTCAAAAAGTATCGTGACTTTTATGTTTTTTCTCAAAAATTATTTATTTATTCATGAATACCTATTTTGTCCCCTTCAAAGTAATCCCCATGAGATATTATACACTTGTGCCAACGGTTTTTCCAATCTTCGAAGCACTTCAAAAAATCATTTTTTTAAATCTTTTTCAGCTCCTCCTTCGATGCTGTCTTTATCTCGTCAAGCGTAGCGTAACGTCGTCCTTTCATGGGCCTCTTCAGTTTAGGGAACAAGAAAAAGTCACAGGGGACCAGATCTGGGGAATACGGTGGCTGCGGCATCATTAGTGTGTTGTTTTTGGCCAAAAAGTCGCGCACAAGCAACGATGTGTGAGCAGGGGCGTTATCGTGGTGCAAAAGCCAATTTTTGTTCTTCCACAAATCCGGGCGTTTCTAGCGGATTGCTTCACGCAAATTGCACATAATATGCAGGTAATACTCCTTATTGACCGTTCTACCCTGTGGCAAGAACTCATGATGCACCACGCCCCTGCAATCGAAGAAAACTGTCAGCAAAACTTTCACATTCGACTGAACTTGGCGCGCTTTTTTCGGTCTTGGTTCGTGCGGCAGCTTCCATTGAGATGATTGAGCTTTGGTTTCCACGTCATAACCATAAACCCACGCTTCGTCACCAGTTATGACCCTCTGGAGCAAATTTGGGTCGTCGCGGACAGAGTCCAACATCTCATTAGCAATGTTCATGCGATGCTGTTTTTGGTCGCAATTGAGCAATTTTAGTACGAATTTCGCGGCGACCCGTCTCATCCCCAAATCATTGATGAAAATCGAATGGCTCGAGCCAATCGATATGTTTAGGTCCTCAGCAACTTCTCTAACGGTGATTCGACGATTGACCAATATCATTTTCTCCACTTCATTAATTTTTTCGTCTGTTGTTGAAGTACTCGGGCGTCCGGCACGCTCTTCGTCGTTCACATCTTCTCGGCCTTCTGAGAACATTTTGTACCACCGATAAACGTTGCTTCGGTCCAAGGTAGCTTCTCCGTATGCCACAGTCAACATTCGGAATGCATCTGCGCACTTAATTTCGTTTTTCACACAAAATTTGATACAGGTTCTTTGATCAATTTTTTTTAATAGGTAAAAATCGAAGACGATCCAAAACACCTGCAAGCAAAGCAGCTGTCAACAATTAAGTGAACATTCAAAATGGCCGAGCTTGTCGGCATAAGTGAGAGACATAAGTACCAACATAAAGCCACAAAAAGAACGAAATTCGAATATATGTAACCCGCGAAAATTCAAAGGTCGCGATACTTTTTGAACACACCTCGTAGAAGAGTTTTACTGTATAACTATGTTGTCGTGACCATCTGTATATCTATAAAAAATAATCAATGTCCAACCAGCACGTACTGGAGGAAGGCGTAGTGCAGAGGAGTGCGGTTGAGGAAGTCCAGGGCCTCCATGCGGGCCTTGCTGTCCAGTAGCACATCCTCCACCCCGTAGAAAGCATCGGTGCCACCAGAGCTCTGCTCTACACAGAGGTGAAGTGGGGTCTGCTGCTGATGGTTGGTGACATTGACGTCCAGGTTCAGTAGGAGGGACTTCACCAGCTTCACTGTCTCTGAATCTGGGTCACACAGAATGGGGAATTACCTACAGTTTATTCTAATTCTCACATAGTGATAGGGATTCCTATGGAAAGTGAAAATTGGTCCCAATTATCAGCAGTTTTAATAATCAGCCGTCCCAATTATCAGTAGTTCTAATTATCAGATAGTTCCAATTCTCAGCCATCTAAATATCAGTAGTTCCCATTATTGTCCTAATTATTGGCAGTCTTATTTATCAGCAGTCCCAACTATCAGTATCTCCAATTAACAGAGGTTTAGTTGATTTAGTGAGATATTTGTTAAAATATATAGTGGTACAACAGAGTGAATGAGAGTTGAAGGGGTACTCACCCCTGTTGGGCTGGGAGACAAGGTAGTGGAGGGCTGTGTAGCCATTCTTGGGATTGGTGATGTGTAGCGGGGCCTTGTTCTGGATGAGTAGATTGATGACCTTGTTCATGCCCTCCCGTCTGCACAGTGGCTCAGTCAGAGTGACAGCAAGGTGACAGGAGACACTCACCGGCAGGCAAGCAACAACGGAGGCATGCTGTCATCACTGGGGGACTTGACGCTTAGGTTAGCTCCAGCTTGGATCTGTGTGAGAGCACCCAACATCTTCATCAACAGGAATATCGATATTTTTACTGGTTTTAAACACTGTACAAAGAAGGTAAATGAATAAAGGCATATTGAGATAAATCTATAGGAAGAAAATGGAGAAATGCTGAATGAAGTCCTAGATAAATGTCTGAAAGGAAAAGTTGTAATAAATGAAAACATGGTGAGTTGGAAAAACAAAACTTTAAGGACTTCCAATCTATTGGAAAGAATAGAAATGTTATCTTTGATAGATGCTGGAGATCCTAGCAATAAATGAAAAGCAACTTTTTAAGAGTAGTTGAATAGGATTTTTATTAGTTTTATTTTTTTTCCACAAAGGGCAGATGCTCCTCTAAACATTAATTTTATAATTGAGCAAGAATTACTCTCAACCATTTCATTTTGGCCCCCTCCTGTCTGGTATATCTTATATAAGCCAAGATATCAAGAGCTACTATAAGAGAATCCATCAACCTACCAGAAGTTCAGCCACCTCAACATTGCCAGAGCAGATGGCTGCTACCAGGGGAGTCCGTGATGCCAAGTCCAGAGGATCCAGGGGAGGGTGTTTGGCCAGCAGAACCTGAGCCAGGGCTCCAGAATGGTCCTTCACAGCCAGGTGGAGTCCACTGCCCACCACTGCCAACAACACCCTCAGTCAATTAGCCTAGCTCAGTAGAGGGAAGAGTACACACCAAAGTAAAACAAAACTGTTTGTGCTATGATAAGGCACAATTTGGATTATAGATAAACACAAGGTAATAAGACCAAATCCAAATAAATAGTGTATGTTGTTTTTAGTAACAGCGTTGTTACCACCTTCAGACAAAAGTGCTGAATGAGAAAAAATATCACAGCATGTTTTAAATAGTTACTGTTATCAAGTGTGTAAACAAGATAGAAGATATTTGATAGTTTTTCTCATTCGGCACTTTTGTCTGAAGATGGTAACAACGCTGTTACCAAAATGTCACACATTATTTATTTATTTGAATTTGGTCTTATCACCTTGTGTTTGTGCTATGAAAGCAGCCAATGTAAAATCATCTACTTGATATGTTCCATCCACACAAACACCCAAGCCTACCTTGATCTTTAGAATTCTTCAGTGGATAGGTAAAATCAGCTGAGAGTTCTTCCATGAGAAACTGCAACACAAAATTGGGAGAATTAGTCTCAATCTCTAATGTATGTGGGACCTATTACAATGTGTTTGACGACACCATACAAGTTACTGTAAAACCAGTATAAGAGGATACTAAAGGAACAAAATGGCTGGTAGCAGATTCCCGGGTCAAGGTATATGTACTAGGAAACCATGAGAACCCAAGGTTTTATATTTCAGACTAGTTAGAGACATTATATACTTCCATATCAGGTTTCAAGTATCTCAAGGATGAAGGTCATTTAATCAATGGCAGTCAGGGCCAAACCCTTTATATAAATATTGAAATATCTTCATTTTTTGGTTCCCCATTCTTTGCACAAGTCCAACTCCACCAGTGAGTACAAGTAAATAAATTGTTAGCATTATTTATATATGTTCCAAAAGAAGCACCTCATCCTTTAATTGTGTATCAGAACGTTGCACTGTTCATCACCCTAGTAAAAAAATTTTGCTAGTGATGATAAAGTATGAGCTACAACACCAGTTTTGGCAAATTCAGTTGAATTGAGACAGGGCAACATTTAAGTTGAGACAGGGCAAAAGACCTGAAATTTCAATATATAAAACCATTTTGTGGTCTCAATTATGTTAAAAGAAGGGCTAGGTCCTGCTCACCTTGATGTAATTGAGGAGCTGTTCCTTGGCCTGTGGCTTGAGCTGGACAGAGAGAGAGAGGAGTTGACAGACAGAGAGACAGGACAAGGTCTACCTTGGCTGCAGTGTAGGTATGTAGAGACAGCAACAGTGGGGTGTAGCCCTCCTTGTTGTAGTGATTGGCCATCTTGTGGAGGATGGTGGTGGAGTCCTCGGGGGACACTGGGCAGTTCTACACACACCCTCTTGCTAGACATAGCCCACTCTGTATGTTGAACAGTTGTGTGTGTTTTACTGTCCAACTTGTTCAGCACCTAAAGATATCAGAATTTTCAGTTGAATTAAAGTCTGTTAAATTATCCAGTTAGAGATAATGATTAATTCATTCCAACATTCACTGCTAGTGGATATTTTTTTTGCCAACAAGGGGGTATTTAGTTAAAGTCCATGTTAAATTATTAGCTGGTTAAATTAAGGTAGATAGTTTGATTGGAGGCTTTAAAAAACGGCTGTATTAACAGTCGAAATATGGGTTAAAATCAAAAGTAACAAGACTAAATCCAAATTAAGAATGAATATATGATGTTAAGCGCTGACAAAATTCCGACAAAAATACTAAATAAGTTAGCTACAAGAAAATAAGACCCAATCCAAATAAATAAAAAATAATTATTAGTGTGTGATATTTCGGTAAAAGCACTGTTACCATCAAATGAATTTGAATGAAATTATTTTGTCTGATGAGGGGGTAACAACGCCACACAATTAATTTATTTGGTTTAGGTCTTATTTTCTTGTAGCTATAATCTATAATCCAAATTGCGCTTTATTATATTAAATGAGTTCTTCCTCTTCAATAGTTTTGTCTAAAATAGGTAATAATACTTTTACACCCATATGCCACATACAATTTACTTAGTCTTGTGATCCACACCTCAAAGATAATGACATTAACACCGTCCACAAAATAAAAATAAAGAGCCATTCATCTAACCAGCTGTTTAGTCTCCAAACAAAGAACCTCTACAATAAACCTTTGGAAAATATTTTTTGAAAAACTAAATACACAACCCCTATAAGAATTGGCTTAATGACCTCTGAAACTATACATAAGAAATAAACTTGCTGAGGGAGAGGGCTAAGTAAAAATAATGTTTATTTAATAAAAAGTTACATGATCCAAAAATTGCTGGGGGAGGGGGGGTTCTAAATTAAAAATCGGGAGATTCTAAAAGTGCCATAGCTGCATACTTTTTGATTTATCATAGAATCTGACAAGTATACAAACACAAACTGATCTTCATTAGACTGTTTGTACAATATAGAACTTATAAGACAAATACATAGAATAAGGAAATCATTATTGGATATTTGTATAACAAGTTGCATAAATATCACTCAAAAGCTATCCCAATTTTATTATCTACAAAGCAATATATCCCTGTTACAATTTTGAATATCATAGAAAATAATAAATGAGTATCTAAGATGATCTTATTTTAAAAAATCAAAATGTTGATACAATGCAATTAATTTGTATTATTTCCCAGTGAACTCCACACAAGTAATAAGAGAGTTGATTAAATACAAAACCATGGTTGGCTTTTCCAGAATCAAATGGCTTAGCCAATGTAAACCTAAATCAAGTTGATATGTATCCTTGTAGGAAATGCCAATGAGCAGTCAAGCTATGTAATCACTAGTCCACTCCCAAATCTGGCATTTGTTTCCCAGAACTGGTGAGCATAGCTCCAAAATAATCTGTAACAATCCAACTAATCCTTAACACCTTTATGACTAGAATTAGAAGATATAAGCAGTTTGTGATGAGGAGAACATAAACACAATTTGAAATGAATAATCATAGGAACAAGACACCTCAGTTGGCAGGTATTGTGATCAGGGTGCACGGACCGACCTGATCTACTCAATGGACAAGACACAACCACCATCAAAATAAAGTATCACAAGAGAGAGAGAGAGAGAGAGGTAAAAAGTTCACAAATAAGTACATCATATGTTTCTGCATTGTTACCAACACCTCAGGTATGATTTACTTATTTATATTGTTTCCTTGTATATAGATAGATAGCCAGGACGTACAGCTTGTAGGATGGCTTGGCGGACAGACTCCAGTTCTACATCCGCCACCTGCGCCACGAGGTAGTGCAGAATGGTGTCGCCAGTGGCAGTGTTAACAGTGTAGGAGAGGGCACAGCCCCCGTTGAGGAACACCTTCACCAGAGACAGACAACCCTGCGCACCAAACTTCCTTAACACCACAAGGGATCAGAATTTTTGATTGAGTCAAATTCAGTGTTGAAATATAGTCAGTTAAACTAAAGAAAATAATAATATTTTAAAATAAAACTACAACCTTTCGCAATAAGTTTCTTTTATTATCTTGATAATAAAAGAAACTTATTGCGAAAGGTTGTAGTTTTATTTTAAATTTGTAGCGCAATTTTTTCGTTTACTTCAAAGAAAATAATCTGGTTGGGATTATTTTTTTAAATGTTTGAATAAATGGAGTTATTCAGATATAAGAATTGCGATATACTTTTATAAAAAATATCAAAAACCTTACACAACAAAGCTTGCAGGTTTTGTAACACATTGTGTAAGGGTTTTGATATTTTTATAATGGGGTTATACTGTACACAGGATTGATGAAGGAGTGGTATAAACCATTGAATTTCTCCAGCCAAGACCTGTGATTGGATCCAGCTTTGGGCACTTTTTCTGAAGAATAAATTATCACATCTGACTCTTGCAAAGTAACCAACAGGGCTCTGGCACCCTTGCGAATGCAAAAGTCCAAATGCATATACATGTATGGACATGTGTTATCATGGCCTGTATCAGGTATAAATACATGGATACATTTTTTTAATGCATACATTATAAGGTGTATTATGTGAAACTGCTTCTTACAAGTTCAGACATGTGGTGCACTTACAGTAAAAACAGTCGCCTTCTACCCACCATGATTATCATGGCCTGTACCACGTGTTGTTGTTTGTTGTTTCTTACTCCCTTGTGTAAAGATTACACGAATTCCATGAGTTTATGATCCTCGAGCTGTTTTATGATGTACCACGTGTACTAGAGATAAGCAAAAAATAATAATAATAATGTGTAGTGTCTCTCAACCTATATACAGTAAAACCCAGCTAATACGAACCCTGGATATAGCGAACCTTCCCTTATAACAAACCCACGGCCATTCCCAATTCCATTCCATTGAAAATACCATCGTTATAACGAACTTTGCGATTTTTAAAATAAAGAACTACCCCTATAACGAACCTATTTTCGGTCCCAAAATAATAAAATCTATTAAAAATACTATGCTTATAACAAACTTAAAATTGTGATTTATAAAAAAATTTTAAAACAACAAAATGTTGAGCCTGTTTCAGCTCACGGATCGCGATTTCAAAACAAAAAATAAGCGGCATTGTTTGTTTTCATTTCCATTCTATTTTTGCTGTATGTTGTATAAATTTTTACACATTATACTTTTATTTAATAGAATATCTTTGCATTAGACAATTTTGAAATAGAAGAAAATACAAATGGCTTCCTAAATGAAGAAAAGAAACAAAGAGTGGCTATCTAAAAAAAAAAAAAACAGTGGCAGCATGCCCTTTTAGAAGCGTTCTATATCAAGTTTAACCTAGGCTAAAACATAATTCCAAATAATTTTAAAGCCAGAAATGGTTTGAATAACAGGTTAAAAACAAAATTTAATATACACTTCAGAAGAATATGTGGAAACTGGAATTGGAAGAAGAAGAAAAAAAAAAGCAGTTCCCCCAAGTTCCCTGTGTCTCATGAGCCACAAACAATTCGACTTATAAATTCTCAAAAACTACCACTACAGTTCTATTTTTAGAATGATATTCTTGTTGGGTATATGACTCATTCAGGGTTTGCGGATATTCCCCCTGGCCGGCCGCTTTACCACCGATTTTGTATTTGCAAATTGGCGTTTTTTATTCGCAATTTTACCGATCGCGCTATCATATCAACATGTTTTGCGTCCAATTTTTTTTAATTGGATACTTTTAATTCATCTTCAATTGATTCAGAATACACGGAGCTTCATTCCTTTGATTGAAATAACGATATTTTAAGACAATTCTGATTTTCAAATTTCACTTTTCACTTTCAAACAACAAGGTATTAGAGGCATATTTTTTCAAATAAATATAGTATTATATTATTTGAGAAAGATGTTCTAAAATAATCTTATACCTTTAAAATATATAATTAATAATGTTTTTCCTAGGGGATTTGGCTTAATTTTAAAATAATACATAGGTTTATATATAAACATGTATGCTAATGATAAGAAGAACCTATTAACAAATGACTTCTTTTGATATTCAGCATTACTGTAAATAAATAGGTCATTTTAGGGAATTAAAACAAAGTGACCATTATTAAGTGGCTGCCTTTTCCTGTTTGTATGGCTGTTTTTTAATTATATGGTCTAAAAATTTAGAATTTTTTTTTTTAAATGGTCAAACCGTGGCTATAGTGAACCAAAAGCTCTGTCCCATTGGGGTTCACTATAGAGGGGTTTTACTGTATAGTTTTGAAACAAAAAATTGCTTCAAGTCTTTAAATATTTAAACCCTATATATTAAAAGAAAAATATGCTCATATTGAATTAGCCTACTACTTGTCTTTGCTTTTTATTTTTCTCCCAGACAAATTACGCTCCTAAAACAGGTTCAGCTCAATTAATTTTAACATTTTGGTATTTTTAAAGTGACATGAGGATACACAAAGTAATACGACCAAATCCAAATACAGTAAAACCCCGCTAATACGAACCCTGGATATAACGAACCTTCCCTTATAACGAACCCACGCCGATTCCCAATTCCATTCCATTGAAAATACCATCGTTATAACGAACTTTGCGATTTTTAGAATAACAAACTACCCCTATAACGAACCTATTTTCGGTCCCAAAATAATAAAATCTACTTAAAATACTATGCTTATAACGAACTTAGAATTGTAATTTAAAAAAAATTTAAAACAAAATTTTGAGCATGTTTCAGCTCGCGGATCGCGATTTCAAAACAATAAATTTAGCGGCATTGTTTTGTTTTGTTTTTTGCACTTTATTTTTGCTGTATGTTATATAAATTTTTACAAATTATACTTTTTAGTAAATAGAATATATTTGCATCCATTAAATTTTAAATATAAAAAATGCAAATGGCCTCCAAAATAAAGAAAACAAAGGCATTTTAAAAACAAAAGCGTTATTTATTTTTTAAAAAAGGCCATTTTCAGAACTTTTCAAAGTAAAACAACATAGGCAAAATGTTAAGAACATATTAAAATAAGAGAATATAACTTTTCTATTATAAAATATAAAGCTATTAAAAATTGTTACACAAAGAGGAATCAACCTCAAATTTTGCCGCGATCGCGATATTACGTTTTAGGGCTAAAAAAAAAAGTCCAAATAAACGGTCCCGTGATGAAACAAAAATTATTTTTATGCCATTAACTATGGTGATTTTAAAGTCAGCAATGTTTTGTATGACAGGTTAAAAAAAAGAATGAAATCTAGACCTAGAAGAATATGTGGAAACATGAAATGGAAGAAAAACACTAACTTTATTTGAATGGTGCAATGCTTGAAGAATGCTTTGAAGCAACAAGGTGTTAGAGCCATTTTTTCAAGAAAACATTGTATTATATAATGTGATAATGATGTTTTAAAATCATTTCATATCTTTGAATATATATTTAATAAAACTTTGCCTAGGATTTGTCTTGATTTTAAAATTAGACATAGAGGTATATGTATACTAATGATAAGAAGAACCTATCATCTAATGATTTCTTTTATTATTCAGTATTAATGTAAGGAAATTGGTTAATTAAGGGAATTAAAACAAAGTGACCACTATTAAGAGGCAGCCTCTTCCTGTGTGTATGGCTGTCCTTTAATTATACGGTCTAAAAATTTTGAAAAGTAAAAAAAAAAAATAGCCAAACCGTGGCTATAGTGAACCGTGGCTATAGTGAACCAAAAGCTCTGTCCCATTGGGGTTCACTATAGAGGGGTTTTACTGTAGTATGTGATGTTTCAGTAGCAACGTTGTTACTCGCTATTTATTTATTTGGATTTGGTCTTATTACTTTGTGTTTCTATTCTATAGTCCAAATTGTACCTTATCGAGACATGAGGAAGTTTGACAGGTAGTGAAAGAAAACCAAATAGTTCTCATATCCAAATTGTGGTGACTTATTCAAGATGATAATTTAAAGTTCTTATATAAAAATTTCATAAATTCATTATTTCAAATTTGTATTTGAAAGTAGTCCAATGAACAAATATAGTAGTTGTGAATCATATTATCAAGATGTCTAAATATAAATAATTATGATTATTCATTAATTCATGTCTATCATTCTACCTTAATATTGTGTGCAATGTCAAACTGTGGTTACACACTACTAATATGTTGGTGCACCATCTCTCACCAAACCTAAACTTTCCAACATTGATTATAAAAGCCGTGTTCAACTCAACGGAAGTTGGTAAACTGCTGAAAGAGTTGATGATCCAGAAGCCTTCCCAGTCTTCATTCCCCATTAAGTAATTGTAGAAAAATAAATTTGCCTTATTTAAATTAGAATTTCTTAAATAGCAATAAGCTGGGGTATAGGATATACATTTGCATATGAAAATATCAGTACCACTTTTTAAGACTTTTCTAGGACCATTGAATGTAAGATTAAATATCTCTCTTGGGAAGATGTGTCATCATCCCAATTGTTTTGTCAATTTAATCAACAAGAACCATCACAACTAAGGTCTGTTTTGCTTATATAAACTGTATACAGTGTAAGATAGCACAGATTAAGATGATAATGGTACACTTACAGTAAAAGCAGTCGCCTACTTCTACCCATCATGATTATCATGGCCTGTACCACGTGTACTAGGGATAAGCAAAAAAAAAAGATGATAATTTCATAGATCACTGTGGTCAAATATATTTGAAAGTGGGGGGACTTACATTTTTGATAGCCAGGGAGAAGGCAGACTCGCCCTCATCATTCTTGATTGAAGGTTTGCAGCCATTCTTGAGCAGGATGTGCACCACCTGCTCCAGGCTGGAGTTGTGCTCCTCTTTCATCTGGGCAGAGTACCACATGTGGAGTTGCTACTGGGGAAGATGGCCTAGCTCACACTCTCAATGTGAGGACCTTAATGGAGAGAGAGAGAGCTTCCTCTACATGTTTACATACCTATCTAAATATCCCACTTGTGAAATACTACCCTCAATATTAAAGAAAAAAGATTTTTATTAACTGTAATTCTCACAAAACCTCATTTATATGGCATCTATCTGCCAATATCCTACTGACATATTTACATATGGCAGAGTTGCCTGATATTGAGATATACAAGAACATGATTTTGAGCCTTACCCAGGTATCTATCAAGAGTTTCTGAGAAATCTAAGCTTCAACATCTATACTTCTGGTTCAATTGGCTCTGCATTTCTACTGTAATTGATGATATTAAGGGTATAAAATGTTGTTACCCCTATAGTTTTAAATGCTTTTGACAGTCTTACACATTGGTTAAACTGCGTCATTTGAATGTCTGCACCTGTGTCAAGTCTAGGCAATAGGAACAGGCTTACAATATGTGATAGCACATCTGAGAGTGAAGGTTCAGAGTTTGTCTTTTATACAAATTGGTAATATTACAAGTATTTTAAATACATATTTGTTAAAATAAAACCTTTTTGTTTTCATTTTCTAACACTTCTCTCTCATTCATACCTATATACATCCTATTAGATATTTTATTAAAATATATCTATTTCTCCCTAAAAACACAAACAAGAGTTAGTTATACCTACCTAGAGATCAATAAACTAAAAGCAAATGTCATGGGCAAAGAGAATTTGATCTCTCAAAATAGAGGAGGGCAATCTAAAAATTGAAATCTCACATATGCAAATAGATTTTTTTTAAATTTATATATGCAAGTAGGTTGCGCTCCATGCACAATGCAGATGTCTACAAAAAAAATTGCAGTCACCAAAACTCTAAATTAAAATTTTCCAAAAAATATAAAGTACTTCTAAATTACTTAAATGTGTGAACATGAAAGAAATTATCGCCTAATGGGTAGAATAAATAATGGTGAAGAAGAAGGCATGCAAATAATGCGCTCATGCAATTAGAAGATATAACCAGTCTGTGCATCTTGAGGTTCTTCTTTCTGTCTAGTACAGGGTGGCCTCACTAGGTCTTAGTTGGTAAAAGCTTTTTAGCTATAGAATGTTCTCTGGCATCTTTTAAGTTTCGTTTTAAATAAAAGACAATTTCTAAATAAGGCTCATAAAGGAATATTTTACTGTAATAAAGAAAGAAAAGCCTTGCTGAATTCATTTTAGCTTCCATACTTGCCTTTTAGAGTCATCATTATAGGCAGCAATTGGGAGTGAAGGGAGACAAGATTTGATGGAATGTTGCACAAATGCTACAGTCCAGGATCCAATGGTCTCAATCCTACTGACATAGTTACTTACTTATTCTGTAAGAAATGGTCTTATTACTTTTGATTTGCATCCACAACTATACTGTATTTGTTTCCCCTATTTTCATTGATTATTTACCCCATTTCTATATTCAACACTCTCTGTGTATAATAAGGGTAAAGAAAAACTTCATTTATTTCTTATATATGCATAGAGTGAACATAAAATGAATTATTTGTAAAACTTTGCCCCTCTTAAATTTTACAAAGGATCCTTTTATAAAATCTGCTTGTTTAGTCCTTTCAAGTTTCATTTATTTTTTAGATGAACTTTTCAAATATTTAAACCTCTCTTTTGTGTACTCTTTGTTGTATATCTTGCCCACAAGATGTACCCACTGAGATTCTTGTCTTGCAATATAGGCCAGCCTTATTGAAGTCACTAAGGAGGAAGAGGAGCTCTGATTAACTTTCCTCAAATTTTCACAAACTTTGCTCTTGTTATAGAGAACCTCATTTAAGTGGAAAATTTCTAAAGTTTTGACACATGAAAGTAGTCGTTCCCAAAGAATGTGGCAACATAACTGTGTTGTTCCTCAGGTTTAAATACACATTTGATTTTTGGCACCAAACAAAAGCTGCCATCAAGCTGAGAAACTGAAGTCATATTCGGACAAAACAGTGTTCTCTCTCATACACACCTGGTAGGAATAGGTCACCACCAAAGATGAGGACTACATCATCAGTGACCAGCACAAGGGGGGGGGGGGATGCAGCAGATAAAGAAGGGGCCATGTGAGATACCTACTTCTTCCAACACTCTCTCGCTGAGGTCTGGGGCAGCCTGGTCCTCCAACTGTCCATCATCCGAGGGGGGGAACACACTAAGGGCCTGAATGGGGAGAACCATGAGATAAAATAGGGGCAGGGAAACACATAAGCAGAGGGGAGAAGAGAGGAGATAGAAGGACAAAACACTATCCCAGCAAGAATCTTTCTATTGATGCTACTATATATGTGAAAAAAATACGGAAAAAATAGAAAAATGGTTAGGTGTTGATATTAAAAACAAAAGAGGCATATCCTGACCGCTAGCTCACATGAACATTTTTAAATGGCTGAGCACCATCTAGTGGAACAAAATTAACTAAACATTGATTTAACTTGTTTCGTGATATTTGGCCATCCCATTTTCTTGATGAATAAAGAAATGCCAACCACATATGTGTTTTGGGCTGTTGGCCCTCGTCAGCGTGGCGCAGACTGCGCCTCTATGAACAAAAATTTGGTCTTAAAGGCATCCGAGAAAGCAAGAAATGGGTATTTAAGGCCAAATTTGAGTAAATATGCTGTTCATGTGAAAAATATAAAAAATAGAGAAATGATCAGATGTTAATATTAAAAACAAAAAAGGCATATCCTGACCGCTCAAACCAACTTTTTTATATGACAGATCACCATCTAGTGGAACAAAAATCAACTAAATGTTGATTCAATTTGTTCCATTACTACTATATATGTACAGAAAAATCTCATATTAACACATGTTTATGAGACCATAAAAATAAATTTGTTAATCTGAAATATCCATTAAAATTAAAATATCGATTTAGCTAGAGCAGGGGATATTTGGGGGGGGGGGGATAAATCTTATTGAATATCTTCAAGAGTATTTGGGGCAAAAAAAAATATGTTATTTTGAAATATTGTTTAATTTTATAATCACAATTTTAAATATTATATCTCAATAAGATTCCTAGTTTGTCAGGACTTTTAGAAAATTTTGGCAAGATCTGATAATCTGAGGTTTTTATTGTATAATGTTATAGTAAAAAGCCTTTTAAAAACATGAGAATAAGGAACATTTATCCACTATTGCTTTTAGATTATATTTTGATAGAAAAGAGGAGTTTATGGAAAAATTTTCCCCCTGCTCATATACACATAAAATAGTGTCACAAAGTATCTCATCAGAGAAATTAAATTTTTCTGATGTTCTGAAATTTTTCATTCTATCAAAATAAATTTAAAAGAGAATAGATTAAAACCTCTCTTGGCAGTTTCCATTTGGTTCCAAGCAAAAATGCATTCGCAAGACAAGTTGACTCCTAAGACAGTGTTTGAATAAAACTGGTTACAATAAAACTATTCTTTCTTATGTGAAGCCAATGATACTCTTAATATAGGATATTCAACATATTAAGCCTTTTAGGGGCTTGAAAAATGTATGTGTGAACGCATTAAGACAAAAATCAACTCCAAAGATAGGAAAACTTCCAAGGCGGGTAATAGCTAAGACAGGTTTTACTGCTTTATAAAAAATTTTGTTAATATTCTTGAATATGTTAAAGAAGTGTGTGTGTGTTATATTCACAGTGACACATCCCAGGAGTCAGGACTCATTCTGACCACCTTGTATAATCTTCTTCTTTCTTATCTCCACTCAATCATATTAGGGTATCAAGCTTGTAGAGCTTGTTGATGGTGTCTGCTGGGGATGAGTAGAGCTCATCAATGAATGAGTCAGTCAATACAGTCGATAATGTTTTTTGGGGTTGCAGGTTGAGAATTGCACTTAGTACATAGTGGAAGACCTTGCAACCATTCTGGAGATGACCAGATTGTAAAATCTAAAATAAATTAATATAATCCAACCTATAATAAATGACCAAGAAGTCCAAGAGTATTGGACTGTCTCTCATGGGAGGCTCTACTGAAGAACTGAAGAAAGAATTCAATATGCAAATACCCTTGCTGCATGTGCATAGTCTCAAAATGTCTGTTTTATTGCTCTGAAAGCCAAGTCCAATGGACTAATGAACCTAAAAGTTTTAATGTTATATATATAAATTCTATATGAATGCATAACTGAGGGTGAAGTATGACTGAAAATATATTGTAATGCAATTTTACTTATTTTGCTATTTTTTCTATCTCTCTCATAAATTATTATTTTTTATTTCCTGTACATAACACAATCCCATTTGAACTGTGCCCACTCCTGAATAATCTTGAGCAAAGTGTTACATAAATGAAGGCTCTATATGAAGGTGTTACTTTAAATGTTAATTTAAATGTATTTCATATATTAAACTGGCAAAACCACTGGGAGGGTTCACCACTGATGAGCCAGGCCCTACCATTAATTTTTCCATTGCAGTAAAGGAGTAGAAATTATTTTATTTTTAAAAGAATCATATGCGTAATAATAGTTTCAAATATATTTTCGAATTTCATATATGTATTTTTTAAAATATATTTTTGATTATCAATGTAGGATGAATAGTTTGAACCACAATAATGCAAATATAACAACAAATAGCAAAGCCATCCATAGACATGAAAATTGCCAACATTGAAGAGAAATGTTGTGCCAACACTTACTCCAACTTGGGTGGAAAGCTGAAGGCTAAAGCAGCGAAGCAACTATAGGCATGCTAAATGAGAGCAGAAAATATGTAAATAAGCAAACTGCTGCTATAATGGATGGCCATTCACACAACCTCTCTATGCAAATATTCCTCAAATAACCCCATTAACATATCAAGGTGGTTTCTTTTTATCATTATGACATTGTCAATAAGTATATGACAATAAGTAACAAAATAGGGACACACTAAACCATACATGTAAATTATAGTTTCAAAAATCTCTGACAAGAGAAAACTGTAGTTGATATATTTAGATAGCAAAGAATTTGAATATTTTGCATGGTGATCACTCGTTTGGTGTTGACATATCTTAAATTTCAGAAGTTGAGTGAATATAACTAAAAGATTCTTCTTGCTAGTTCTATAATGGGGATATATCTTGCTATACCTCCCACACACACACTATGATGAATTTTCATCATTACTTGTTAAACTTCCCAATCAATGTCAAAACATAGAACAAAGTTTATTGGATAAAGGGCAAAAAATCATTCTAAAAAAATAGAGAACATGTACAGCAAGCCTTATGTAGGCTTTCAACCTAAATGGCTCAAGATAGATTGTGTACAAGATATGTCTGAAGAAGGACTCTTGAAAGCTTACATTGATTAGCAGTATACGCTCAAATAAAGAAACTTGGCTGTATGTTATATCTGTTTTTACAGTACTACATTATATGTATGGAAAAACTACTAATTGTGCAACTAAACATTGCTGATGGTATGTGCCATCTAATGTGCAGGACATCAGAAATTTTCATTCAGGATTTTTTTTCCTATTTTTCCAACCGATATTTGGTAGTTGATCATGCCCCATCTTTAGTGAGTGTATCTTACACTATGTACTTTCCATGTAGTTTTGTTCCTATTTATTTAGCAAGAAATGGATCCCATGATAACACAAAGCCCTGAAACCTGTGTATAATTAACTAGTATAATTTAGATTTAGAATACAACTGGGTTCTATGATTAGGTACAATTTGGATAATAGATTAGAAACACAAGGTAATAAGACCAAATCTAGATAAATAAATTGTGTGTGACATATCTGTAACAGACAAAAGCACTTAATGAGGAAAATTTCATAGCATATTTTAGAGTTTTTAGAAAAGTATTTTCTAAGTACAGTAAAACCACTCTATAGTGAACCCCAATGGGACAGAGCTTTTGTTGTTGTTGTTGTTTCTTATCTCCTCGTGTAAAGATTACACGAATTTCATGAGTTCATGCTCCTTGAGATGTTTTATGATGAGCAGCGGCCTCTCCCAAAGGTCCTGTTTAGTGCATCTAATGCAAGCCAAAATGTGTTCTGGAGCTGCAGGTGCCAAGCTACATTTTGGGCAAGTGGGGTAGATTTTGTTATTATTTTCTATCTTCAATGGCTTGAGATGGCCTGTTCTAAATCTTGTTAGTGTTGTTTGATGCTGTCTATTTCTGATGTTCAGAGCTCCTCCTGGGTTCACTCCACTGTACCAACTATGCTTAGGTGGGATCCTCCAATTATTGTTTATTTTTGTTTTGGCTACTGTTTCTATTTCTTTAAAAGTAAGTTTATTTTTCTGTGGCAAGGGTTCTTTTGTGCCTTTTTTTCGCTAGCACATCAGCAGCTTCATTGCCTTCAATGCCAACGTGTGAGGGTATCCATTGAAGGTGAATTTTGAGAGTTTTTGGAGATAACCAATTATGTTCCTGCTTACTTTGTCTCTGAGTTCCCCTGTGTGACTCAAGTGTTTTATGGCACTTCTACTATCAGTGTTGTGGCTTGAATGTTCAGTAAATGATATAAAAAGCATTTTACCACTTGTCTTGAATTATTTGATTTATTTGAGTTTTAGAGTTAGGAGTAGCTACAACATTAGTTATCTAAATTGAGTCTTTCTTTTTGCCTGATAGAAATTTACATATCTTACTGAATCATCAACAATATACAAAAATTGAAATTTTAAAGGATTTACAATTATTTACATATAAGAATAAAAATTTAAAAAATTGCTTAATACAAAATTTAATTTAAAGAAAAATCCGACTTCCAAAATTATATCACAGGATCCAACATACTCCCCCGGCTGGGAAGAGATGACCAGAAAATAAAAATAAAAAATAAAAATTAAAAAAAAAGAGTTCCAATAGTATAGATGCTGGACTAATTGATTCCGACTATGTAGCTAAGATTACAATTTTCATTGTTTGAAAGGTAATGGAATCAGCTTTGTAATGGGTCTCTTGAAGACTCCTTTTGAAGTCTTTATCTGGACTACCCTGACATTCTTGTCCTCTCCTGGAAATATCTCCTGAATCCTAGCCAAAGGCCAGTGAAGTGGAGATATTTGAGCCTCTTTGAGATAAACTAGTTGACCTATTTGGATATTGTCTTGTTTGATTCGCCATTTACCACGGCCTTGGAGGTTGCTCAGATATTCCTTGGACCATCTTGACCAGAATGAGTTTTTTAGTTTTTGAATCAGCTTCCATCTTGTCTGTAAGTTTAAGACTTCAGAGTTTGAGGTTGGAATTTCTGAAAACGAAGATCCTATTAAGAAATGAGCTGGTGTCAAGGCCTCATAGTCATTGGGATCACTACTTAGAGGGGCCAGTGGTCTTGAATTTAGGCAAGATTCTATCTGAATAATCAAAGTGTTCATTTCTTCATAATTCAGGGTTGTTGATTTAAAGGTTCGGACCAAGTGTGATTTCACACTTTTGATTCCGGCTTCCCAAAGGCCACCAAAGTGAGGTCCACCTGGGGGGATGAAATGCCAAGTGATTAATTCCTCTGTAACCAATCTTTGCACTGATTGAGAGTTCAATAATTGAAACTGAGTGCGGAAAAAATTGGATGCTCCTTTAAAATTGGTAGCATTATCTGAGTAAATGTCAGAGGGCTTCCCTCTTCTGGCCATGAATCTTCTCAACGAGGCCATGAATGAATCAGTTGATAAACTTGTTGTCAATTCTAAATGAATGGCCTTAGTAGTAAAGCAAATGAATAGTACAATGTAAGATTTGCTTATTGTTTTAGATCTGCCCAGGCTTCTCTTTATTAAGAATGGTCCTGTAAGATCAATGCCAGTCTTTGAGAATGGCCTTGATGGGATGATTCTTTCCGGAGGTAGATTTCCCATGATTTGATGAATGGTAGTAGATTTAAATTTTAAACAAATCAGACATTTTTTAATGATTTTTTTGACTGCATCTCTTGCTCCCAAAATCCAATAATTTTTTCTGAGTATTGACAATACAAGTTGAGGTCCTGCATGTAGGTATTTCCTGTGAATATCATCGATTATAAGATTGGTGATGTGGTGATTCTTCGGTAGTAAGAGAGGGAATTTTTGATTTTCATTTAAATAGGAATACTTGAGTCTACCTCCAACTCTTAGAAGTCCTTGAGTGTCTAAAAAGGGATTTAGAGAAGTTAGCTTGTTGGACAGAGGTAGTTGCTTGTTTGACTTCAGTAATTTTATTTCCGTGCAGAATTCAACTTGCTGGATTGATTTGACTAAGACTTGAATTGCCTTTGTTAATTCTCTTGTTGTCAAAGGTCCTTTCTGACGAATTGGATCAAAGAGGAGGCAATTGTAGTAGAATCTCCAACACCAAGCTGTTATTCGGATCAATTTGGTCATTGTGGAATACCTTTCAATGAATTCTAGATTTAACGTAGTTTCTGAATTTTGAATTAAGGTTGTTTGATCCAACACTTGACCTTCACCGACTTCTTCTTGAATGATATTGAGGTTTACTTGGGTTGGTGAAGAAGGAATATATCGAACATTATTTTCTTGAAGCCAAATAGGACCCCGCCACCAAATTCTATGATTGACCAAGTCTTGAGGCATGATTCCTCTGGATGCGCAATCAGCTGGATTATCTTGACTGGATACATGGAACCAATCAGTGATTTGAGTCAAATTTTGAATTGACGACACTCTGTTCGAAACAAAGGCTTTCCATCTGCTGGCATCTGATCTTATCCAATCTATGCAGATTTGTGAATCAGTCCACAAAAAGGTTTTGTCAGGTTGAAAAGGAAATGATTCAAGAATGACTTGATTCAGTTGAGCCAAAAGCAATGCTGCACTTAGTTCAAGTCTTGGAATTGTAATGGTCTTTAATGGTGCAACCTTAGTTTTTGAGGTTATCAGAATAATTTTGATCTTTTGATTTTTGAATCTAGTTTTCAAGTAAAAAACTGCTGAATAAGCATTAAGGGATGCATCACAAAATCCATGTAGTTGTAATTCTTCTATTTCAGAAGATGAGCTGTTCAGGTATCTTGGTATTTTGATTTCCTTTAGGCACGATAGTTGAGTTTGGAATTTATTCCAATTTGACTTTATATCTGATTCAATTGGTTCATCCCAAGAAGTTTTCCTCTTCCAAAGCTGTTGTATCATAATTTTCAGCAGAACAGTCGTGGGGGAAAGGAGACCAAGTGGATCATAAATTTTGGCTATAGCAGACAGAAGATGTGGTAAATAAAAACATTGGTTGGAAGGTTTTTTCAACTCCTTGAGTGGTATCAACTCCATATGATTCAGCTCCATGTACTCCCTCATAAAGTTGATGTATTGAGATTTGAGACTTGGATTAGCCTGTAGCCTTTTTTCCAAATTAAAAAACCTTCTCAATGCTTGAGATCTTGAATCACCTAAATTGGGTGTTGATTTAAAAGGGAGATTGACTGAATATCTGCCCTCAATGTCTCTTTTGAGGTTTGACTTGAATAATATCTCACAGGCATTCTTTGTACCCAACTGGGCCTTAGAAATTGGGACATCTTCAAGTTCCCAGAATTTTCTTATGCTGGAATCAAGTTCAGTGGTACAGTGATTGATTACCGAAGTATTCGACTTAATATTTGAATGGATTCTCCCAGAAACAAGCCAACCTAACTTGGTATTAAGTGCTATAGGATGGTGCTTTAAATCTGTTTTATGACCTAGAATGATTTCTACAAAGGTATCTGCACCCAAAATTAGGTCTATGGGCTTGGTGACATAGAATTCTGGGTTTGCCAAGAGCAAATTTTCTAAATGAGGAAAGTCTGCTGACTGAATTTGGAAGTTTGGAAGGTCTGCAGTTACCCTCCCAACCACAAATGCTCTGGCAGAAAATAATTGATCATTATGATGTGGGGTGAACTCTATTTCAACCTGCGATGTTGTCCTGTTGACAACAATGTCACCTACACCTTTTAGTGTATAAGAATTTTTCATTTTTTCAAGTCCCAACTTGTGGCAACATTGTTCTGAAATTAGGCATATTTGGGACCCATTGTCCACTAATGCTCTACATAGCACAAATGAGCCATCCTTCGCCTTGACTTTAATAAGGGCTGTTGACAGTAGAATATTTGTTTCCGTTTCCAAAGGCATCACATTACAGATGGTATTTGTTGAAATCAACATCTCTTGAGAGGTTGTTGGTTGTGGAATGGATGGTTCAGAGTTGTATTCATGCAGAAGAGTATGATGGTTCTGCTTGCAGTTTTTACATCTTGATGTGATGAGACATTTGGATATCTCATGATTTGCTCTAAGGCAATTTTGACAAAGTTTATGTTTTTTAACTAATTCCCATTTTTTAGGCAAGGGAAGATTTATGAATCTATGGCAGTCATTTAGTTTATGAATTTGATGACATAAAATACAATTTTGACCTTTGTTGACATAAAGGCCGTGAGCCATCATATTTTTGCTAGAGGTTTTTTGTTCCTGGAACAAAGGAATTCTCATACCTTGCAGGCTTCTAGCATGTTTTTCTAAAAAATTCACAAAGTTTTCAAATGTTGGATATTCTTCATTTTGAAGGGTTAATTCCCATTCTTTCCTGAGGGCTTCGCCAATTCTTTTTTCAAAAAAATTGATCAGGATTAGATCTGTTAATGTGTTTTTCTCAAGTCCTAGCACTGAGAGATTTCTAATGCCTTCATTGCAAACATCAAGGATTTCATAGAGAGAACCAGTTGAAATAGATTTTAATGGCCTTATGGAGAATATTTTGTTGATTTGTGAAAAAGCCAATTCTCTTCTGTTATTAAATCTATTGCATAAGGTATCCCATGCTTGCTGGTAGTTTCTGTCAGAAATGGGAAAACCCCGAATCAACTTTTCCGCAGGACCCTTAACTGATGCATTTAGATATTGAAATTTTTGTATTTCAGTTAGTGTTTGATTTGAATTAATGGTGGAGTTAAATATTTCTCTAAAACTAAGCCAATTGGCTGAATCACCATTGAAAATGGGTAAATTTATCTTAGGTAAATTGACATTGGATTTGGGAAGTTGTTTATCACTATGAGTATTTTCTTTGGTTTCAATCAAAGATAAAGCTTCTTCAATAGACACCAACATATTAAAAATATCATCTTTGGCTTTTGAATAATCCTCATATTGTGTCTCATCTAACTCTGATTCTAATAATGTGTTGACAATTTGATTTAGGCTAATTTTCCTTTCATTAACTTCTTGTTGGAATAGCTTTAATCTATGTATATTTTTGGATTCTACAATAGATTTATTCCTTGATTCCAGAGCCTTTATTTCCTGAATAATAAAGTTGAATTTATGCCGAATTTTAACTTCTGATTTAGGCATGACTTTATTTTAATAATTTTAAGTTTTCAAATGGCTTACCTTAATTTTTTAAAGAATCCGGCTCGAGGGACCATACTGTTGTGGCTTGAATGTTCAGTAAATGATATAAAGAAGCATTTTACCACTTGTCTTGAATTATTTGATTTATTTGAGTTTTAGAGTTAGGAGTAGCTACAACATTAGTTATCTAAATTGAGTCTTTCTTTTTGCCTGATAGAAATTTACATATCTTACTGAATCATCAACAATATACAAAAATTGAAATTTTAAAGGATTTACAATTATTTACATATAAGAATAAAAATTAAAAAAATTGCTTAATACAAAATTTAATTTAAAGAAAAATCCGACTTCCAAAATTATATCACAGGATCCAACAATCAGTAAGAATCCAGATATCTTGATAATTAGTATTTCTGATGGATTTTAAGGCTTCATAGATGGCTATAAGTTCTGATCTGAAGACTGGGCAACAATCTGGGTTTCTTCTGTTCATTTTCTCAATGCCATTTGTGGTTTTGATGAGACAGCCACTGCCAGTGTGTCCTAGCTCGTCTCTGCTACCATTGGTATAGATAGTTATTGCATTTTTAGGAATGTTATTATTTCAAATGATAATTGTTTTAAGTATTCTGGATTTTGGTATTGTTTGTTGGTGGGTTCATTTAAAGTGTCATTAAAAATAGCATTTTGTAGTGATTTGCATGGAGAAATTATTTCTGCTAAATAATTTTTTTCCACTCTATATTTTAAAAATCCATTTCTTTTGGCCAGGTGTAGAAGGCCTTCTTTTTTTAGTCTTAAATTGGATTCCCAATTAAGTATGTACTTGGAAGTTCTGTGTTTGTTTCCATAACTCTTGATTTTGTTTATATATTTTGGCAGATTGTAGCTTCTTCTATCCTTTATGGGCATAATGTCTGCCTCGTAAAGTACAATATCATTAGGGCAGGTATTTCGAAGACCTGTAATAATTCTAGCTGCACTTAGTATTATCTTTTCCAGTGATTTTAGATTTGTTTCAGATGCTTTACCATAGATTTGATATCCATATTCCAGGATAGGCCTAATTAGAGATGTGTAAGTTAATTTTAGTGTGGTTGCATCGGCTCCCCACTCTCTTCCTGAAATATATTTCAGGGTTTTTAGTCGGTCTCTTCCTTTTCTAATAACTTCTTCAATATGTTCACTGGAGTTAATTTCTGGATCCAGGGTGTAGCCAAGATATTTAGGATGTTTATTATATTGCAATTGTTGTTCTTTCAGAATAATTTTTGGTCTTATTTTGTATAGTTTCTTATCGGTAGTAAAAAGACAGGTTTCAGATTTTTGGGGGTTAAATTCTAATTTATGTTTATTAGCAAATTTTTCTAGGTGGAGAAGAGTCTTGTTCAAATCCCTTTCAGCTTTTTTCCAGTTAGTGTTGCTGCTCCATAGAATAATGTCATCGGCGAAAAGTCCAATATTGGTTTTATGTGAAATTTTTTCTTCTATGCCTGCAATAAATAGGGTGAAAAGAGTTGGGCTAAGGACTGATCTTTGTGGTAATCCTTGGTACAATTTGAAGGTTTTAGATAGAGTTCCATTATATTTGACCCTGATGTATCTATTTTTAAGGAAATTATTTATCCAAGTGATAGCTTTTCCATCAATTTTGAAATGTTTGTATAATTTTGTAATTAACTTGTTTTTCCATACCCCTTATCAAAAGCTTGGGTAAGGTCTGAAAAAGCAGCTATGGTGTGGTTAGTTGGTTTTCTGTTTTGGGCATCTTTTACCTTTTGTGTGAAAAATAAGAGTTGGTCTATTGTCCCATGTCCTTTCCTAAATCCATATTGTTCTTCTGGTAAGAGATTTCTTGTGTCGAGGTGGTAGGTAAGTCGTCTGAGTATAATTTTTTCCATTAATTTGCAGCAAATACTTGTGAGGGAGATAGGTCAGTAGTTTTCTGGGTCATAAGCAGATTTGTCAAGTTTTTTAATAGGAATTATTGTTTCAGTTTTCCAGTCTTGAGGCAATTTTCCAGTTTCCAGGAGTTATTGAAAATATCAAGAAGTCTTTCTTTGCCATTTTTGCCCAAGTTTGATATCATTTGGCCATGGATTCCATCAGGCCCAGGAGTCTTGTTTAGGTCAGTGTTTTCTAATGCATAATCTAGCTCTTTCATATTGATTTTTTCATGGAAAATATTATGAGTGCTGGTGACATTTTTACGGTCATGAATAATCTTTCGGGCCTTTTTTTCAACTTTCTTATCTTTTATTTCAAATTTGATTTTACTACTTATTTGATATGAATTACCTAAAATATTAGCAGCATTTTTGTCATTAGTTGCTGGGGTACCATCTGTATTCTTAATCATATTTGTGTTTTCAGTTTGTGGCTGGGCTCTGTCAATTTGTTTTGCCAAATGCCAAAGTTTTGTATTTGGGTTTCTTGGGTTCATGTTTTCACAAGTTTGTTTCCATTTTTCCCTTTTCATATTTACGTATAATATTTTTATTTTTGCATTCACAATGTTCAGTTCAGTTCTACAATTTTTTTGGTTTTGGGTGCACTTTTTTTGTAGTTCATTTCTTTTAGTTATATGTGTTTGAATATCTTTTGCCTGGTGTGTATAATTCGGAATCCATTTCTTAATATTACCTCTTGGTATTGAAACTTTGGCTGCTTTAATAATGGTGTTTTTTAAAGATATCCAATTTTGTTCCAGATCTTTTTACTAGTGGGGGCTTTTCTAAAGTCTTCATTGGTGTTTTGCTGGTAAAGATTCCAATTAGCCTTTTTGAAGTTCCAGAATTTTTCTTTAATTGAGCTGGTTTCGGTCTTGGTGTTAATTTCTATTAAAATAGGCAAATGTTCACTTCCAATACTTTTTAATATTTGCCATTTGCATTTGTGGAAAATGTCAGGACTGGAGAAACTTATATCAAGTGCTTGTGCAGTATTATAGCTGTAGGAATGGTCGGTAGGATTCCCATCATTTAAGCACATGAAGGCATTGTCGTCAAATAAGTTTGAAAGTATTTTGCCTCTTGGGTTTGGCATGGAACATCCCCATAGTTGATGTTTGGCATTAAGGTCACCTACAATAATAGAGTTGTCTGTAAGAAATTGAGCCATTGTTCCATCATAAATAAGTTTATTGTTTGGTGGGTGATACATATTGAATATGTTGATGGTTTTGTTTTGACTGAGGTAGACTTTGATACCTTGGGCTTTGAGGTCTGATGTGTTTGGAATATTAATGGCTATGTCTTTATAGTACAAATTCTTGATTAAAAATGCAAGGCCACCCCCTTCTTTATTTCTGTCTTTTCTGAGGATATTGTCATTTTTATATTTGAGAGAGATTGTACTTTTCATTTAATTTGGTTTCCTGTAGGGCTATTTGTATCTTTTGTTTTTCAACTATTTCCATTATTTATTCTAATTTTATTTTTGTTGCTGTTGAGCACAAACCATTTATGTTGCACTGCAAAATTCTCAATTGCTTGGAAGCTGCAAAGTGTGAAGTGTATGGAGACTGTATTATACTTATCGGACAGAACCCTCTACCTAATTCCTGAACACGCCCCTGTTTATTCTGCGCGACGGGCGATGCAGCATGCAAATCAACATCTGATCTCATGGAATGGGGTGTAAAGGTGCAGCTTTCGTTGATCATGGCACCATGATCCAGGCACACTTTGGTGAAAGTCTGAATTTGCCTGTAGTTTGAGGC
Organism: Cordylochernes scorpioides; assembly: GCA_030710605.1. Taxonomy (NCBI): domain Eukaryota; kingdom Metazoa; phylum Arthropoda; class Arachnida; order Pseudoscorpiones; family Chernetidae; genus Cordylochernes; species Cordylochernes scorpioides. Next base: position 22,049,220 of record CP092884.1, on the reverse strand, counting down.
CGTTCCTAACATGAAAGCAGACTCCTTTGCTGCCGAAACATGAGTACAGACGCAGCTCCTCCGTATCCCTGGAGTGGGACCCTTGCTGAGGTCTATCAACTGGGTCAGTTGAAGTCAGGATTTTTAAAGAGGTCTACTCCTCTTCTAACAATGCCGCTGTTGGTCCGCGACTGCTTATTCGTCAGAGTTATTCTGCTTGTTTCACAGCTGGCCTTCATATCTGAAGGCCGTTCCCCTATCCGCCACCTGGGGACGTGCCCTATAGCAGTCAGCTCTGCCAAGGGACAGAGCTTTTGGTTCACTATAGCCACGGTTTGGCCATTTTTTTTTTTTTTACATTTCTAAATTTTTAGACTGTATAATTAAAAAACAGCCATACATACTGGAAAAGGCAGCTACTTAATAATGGTATTTTGTTTTAATTCCCTAAATTGACCTATTTCTTTACAGTAATGCTGAATATCAAAAGAAGTCATTTGTTAATAAGTTCTTCTTGTCATTAGCATACATGTTTATATATAAACCTATGTATTATTTAAAAATTAAGCCAAATCCCCTAGGCAAAACGTTATTTATATATTTAAATGGTATAAGAGTATTTTAGAACATCTTTCTCAAATAATATAATACAAAATATTTATTTGAAAAAAAAATGCCTCTAATACCTTGTTGTTTGAAAATGAAAAGTAAAATTTGAAAATCAGAATTGTTTTAAAATATCGCTATTTCTATCAAAGGAATAAAGCTCTGTGTATTCTGAATCAATTGAAGTTGAATCAAAGGTATCCAATTCAGAAAAATCGGACACGAAACATGTTGATACGATAGCGCGATTGGTAAAATTGCGAATAAAAAAACGTCAATTTACAAACACAAAATCGGTGGTAAAACGGCCAGCCTGGGGGAATATCCGCGAACCCTGAATGAGTCATATACCTAACAAGACTTCTGTTCTAAAAATAGAAATGTAGTGGTAGTTTTTGAGAATTTATAAGTTGATTTTTGTTTGTGGCCCGTGATACACGGGGCACTGTTTTTTTTTTTTTTTTGTTTTTTTTTTCTTCCAATTCCAGTTTCCGCATATTCTTCTGAAGTATAGATTAAGTTTGTTTTTAACCTGTTATTCAAACCATTTCTGGCTTTAAAATTATTTGGAATTATTTTTTAGCATAGGTTAAACTTAAAATAGAACACTTCTAAAAGTGCATGCTGCCACTGTTTTTTTAGAACGCCATTCTTATTTCTTTTCTTCATTTTGTAAGCCATTTGTATTTTTTTTTTTTCTGTTTAAAAATTGTAGAATGCAAATATATTCTATTAAATAAAAGTATAATGTGTAAAAATGTATACAACATACAGCAAAAATAGAATGTAAATCAAAACAAACAATGCCGCTAATTTTTTGTTTTGAAATCGCGATCCGTGCGCTGAAACATGATCAAAATTTTGTTGTTTTAAAAATTTTTTAAATCACAATTTTAAGTTCGTTATAAGCCTAGTATTTTTAATAGATTTTATCATTTTGGGACCGAAAATAGGTTTGTTATAGGGGTAGTTCATTATTTTAAAAATTGCAAAGTTCATTATAACGATGGTAATTTCAATGGAATGGAATTGGGAATCGCCGTGGGTTCGTTATAAGGGAAGGTTCGCTATATCCAGGGTTCGTATTAGCGGGGTTTTACTGTATTTTCTTGTGTATTTGCACAACTGATACCAGTACTAACTATTTAAAAATACGCTGTGATATTTTTTCATTCAGTGCTTTTGTCTGATGATGGTAACAGCTCTTGTTACTGCAAGGTCACACACTATTTATTTATTTGAATTTTGTCTTATTACCTTGTGTGTTGTAACTGGATATTATATCTTAACTAATCTTCTGGGATTTTTAACTAGTAAAAGTTAGGTGCTGAAAAAGCCTGAGGGTGAGGAAGAGTTAATGGTTTATTTAAATAGCATTGGAAGCAGCCATGGAACCAGGAAGAGGAGGTTAGGGTTAGAGAGCATTTAAAGAGGAGGCTAGGCAGGGGGAGGGAGTGTCTCCAGGTATCTCAACCACATCATCGCCCCATGTTGACAGCTAGCTCACCAAATGGGATCACAATGGATGGATGGATAATGCCCAAGTTTGCAACTCTCTTGGCAAAGAAGAAAGAGTATGAACAACCAATCAAAAACATCTTACCACTAAGAACACTTATCAGAGATTCTGTGATATAGTCATATGAGGAGGCTTTAAACCAAAGTTTCTGATGAGAGACCACCTTCAGTGAGTCTGGATTTAGCCATATTTTGGGTGGTCTTTCAAGAGATGAAAAGTGAAAAATATCTATTAAAACAGAAATAAAAATATTTATCAGGGTGCCAAGTGGAGTCTCAGCATCAACACTCACTGACAATAGTGTAAATTATTAACCATGAATAGAATTGGAGCTCTAGTTCCTAAAATAATAATATCCAACGTTGTGCTGGATTCAGGGTCTTGAACAATTTCTAAGAAAGATGGTTCAAATAAGCTTATGCTCTATTAACATTAGGCAAAGAACCTATAACCAATATGGGTTGGCTAAATCAAGATTTGGTTATATATACCCAAGTGTTTTAGTAACTAAAAAACATATCCATGTTGGATAAATTGTCCCATTTTCAATGAGTGTTGCTTTGATGTTGTTCAGTCTATTCTATCTATTTACTATTTTTCTCATCTTATAGAGGAACAATATCTCATTATATTTCTCCAACTGTTTTCAATCCTTCAGGTCGTAGTATCATTGATGCCATTCAATTCCAAGCATCTATTTAAGCCATCATAACCTCCTCTTCTGACTGCTTTAGAGAGAAGTAAAATTCTGGAGAGAAATTTGACAAGTCTCACTTGCTTTACTTGCAAGGTAGAAAAGCACTCAAATAGTTAAACCTCCTTATAACTACATCACTTAAAACCAAAATTTTATGCTGTTATAAACAAACAATTTGGACCTAAAACTTGGGACCTTGGAATTTTGATACCAAGTTGTGATGTTACAACAAGGTTCTACTGTATGTGCAAATTAACTGGGATATTTTTGAAATATTTTCCCCAAGGGGAACAAGCAAGGGGATTGGAAGTTTTCATTCTTTAAAAAAAATGATTTGGTATTTTTTATTCCAATTATTTAACCTTCTAGAACTGTATGCGAGTGAAAGGAAAGTATGTAAATCCAGTAGCTCTCAAGTTAAAAACAAACTGCAAGTCTCAAATTGTTGAACAAAACTTAGCACCTTCCAATTTAAAAGTTCTTATAGAAACCATTCTGTAAAGGAACAGAGAGTTTGGTAGCCATTCCTTGTGGCACCATTGTGCATTGCGAGAAGCTGTTGCCCCAGTACAGAAAGAGAAATGAATAATTTATAAGATATATATATCTATGCACTTGCCTTGGCATCTTCTGCATTCCTCGAGATGTACTGGAGGAATCTGGTCTCTGTCTCCACCAGGTAGTGAAGCTGAAACACCATTATTAGAGCTACATTAAATCTGGCACTAAGACACTACATACAATGGAGAAATTATACAATATCTAAACTGAAATGCTCATTTTTAGCATTCATTTTGCTTTTATCAAATAAGAAAAATAAATAAGATACAGAAAACATGCCACAAAACGAACGATGAATATAGTGAATTAAAAGTTGGGATTCAATGTAGAGAATTTACAGCATTATATGTAAATGAATGAAGGCTTTGAGATTGCTCCCTTATTTTTTGGTAATAAAAAGTAGCAAAAAATGGAGAATACAGTAAAACCCCTCTATAGTGAACCCCAATGGGACAGAGCTTTTGGTTCACTATAGCCACGGTTTGGCTATTTTTTTTTTTTACTTTTCAAAATTTTTAGACCATATAATTAAAGGACAGCCATACACACTGGAAGAGGCTGCCTCTTAATAGTGGTCACTTTGTTTTAATTACCTTAATTGACCTATTTCCATAGATTAATACTGAATAATAAAAGAAATTATTTGATGATAGGTTCTTCTTATCATTTGCATACATGTACCTCTATGTCTAATTTTAAAATAAAGATAAATCCTAGGCAAAGTTTTATTAAATACATATTCAAAGATATAAAATGATTTTAAAACATCTTTATCACATTAAATAATACTATGTTTACTTGAAAAAATGGCTCTAATACCTTGTTGCTTCAAAGCACTCTTCAAGGATTGCACCTTTCAAATAAAGTTAATGTGTTTTTCTTCTATTTCATGTTTCCACATATTCTTCTTAAGTCTAGAATTCCATTTGTTTTGAACCTGTCATGCAAACCATTGCTGGCCTTAATTCCGCCATAATTAATGGCATAAAAAATAAATTTGGTTGCATCACAGGCGTATGGTCGCGGCAAAAGTTGAGTTTGAATTCCTCTTTGTAAACAATTTTAATAGCCTTCTATTTTACACTATAAAATAGAATATTATATTATATATTATAATAGAAACGTTATATTTTCTCATTTTAACATGTCCTGAAATTTTTTCCTTGTGTTGTTTCACTTTGAAAAGTTTTGAAAATGGCCTTTTTTTTTAGTAATAACGTTTTTGTTCTCACTATTTTGGAAGCCATTTGCATTTTTTCCATTTCAAATTTGATTGTTGCGAATATATTCTATTTAATAAAGAGTATAATGTGTAAAAATTTATACAACATACAGCAAAAATTGAATGTAAATGAAAACAAAAAATGCCGCTAAATTTATTGTTTTGAAATCGCGATCCGCGAGCTGAAACATGCTCAAAATTTTGTTGTTTTATTTTTTTTTTATTACAATATTAAGTTCGTTATAAGCATAGTATTTTTAATAGATTTTATTATTTTGGGACCGAAAATAGGTTCGTTATAGGGGTAGTTCGCTATATTAAAAATCGCAAAGTTCATTATAACGATGGTATTTTCAATGGAATGGAATCAGGAATCGCCTTAGGTTCGTTATAAGGGAAAGTTCGCTATATCCGGGGTTCGTATTAGCGGGGTTTTACTGTATATATAAAGCATATATTTAAGACAGCATTTTGAGAGTGACAAAAAGAATAAGATAATGGTTCTAATGCCCTCACCAGTTTTAAACTGCTAGGAGGGTTCACTACTGATGAGATAGGCTATTTTGTATAAAGACAAATTTGTATTATTATTTTTTTTTTTTCAAATTTCAATACAAAATTTTCTCTTCAGATATCAAGGAAATTAAGTGTGTACTGGGTATGTCATACACTAGAAAATTATTTGAATGATTTTGACTTCCATAAATTGACATTAATGTCCATACTTCACTCTTTATGGTAAACTATATTAACCCTCGAGCGCGCGCGCTAAAAATGTAACGTACTTGCGCGCGCTGGGTGAAATTTACCCGATATTAAAATTACATATTTTGAATATAAATATTTGTGTTGTTATCCAAGACGAGGCAAGATTAACTAAGCATTAGTTAATTTCCTATTATATTATATATATTATATACAAGTCAAAAGAGATCACTAGCAGAGTATTATTCCTTTTGGTTTCCAGAGCTCAACAATCTATGAGCCTAATACTCTGCACATCTCCTCCCTTAACTTTACAGGAACCTTCGAGGTATCTTGACTGCCCTTCCATATCTTGTATGCACGGCTGGCATTGAAGGGGGGCTCTTCTCTGGATCCTGGTCTTGGTTGTCCCTCTGCATCCTTCCATCTCTTGTAGATGAGGCCGTTGGTGTAGGGCAATCCTCCTCGGTCTCTTGCTCCTGGTCATCCTTGCATCTCCTTGAGAGCCAGGTTGATGTCGAAGTGGGGGTCTCCTCATTTCTCTGCTCCTGGCGCTGGCCATCCTCAGAAGCATCCATGGTACTTCCCATTTTTGGTAGAGGTGTGAGGTGGAGTCTGTTTCGCCTAACTTTTCCTTGGGGAGTTTGTACCCAATAGGAACGCGGTTCTTCGGATTTGTGAAGAACTGTTCCTTCTACCCTTTGATCTCTAATCCAAACGCTGTCCCCTTGTTGAAGCGGAGGCAAGCTATGTACATCGTGTCGTTTATCATATAGGCGCTTCTGGTTGATCACCCTCCTTTTCTCTCTTTCTTGCAAAGCTTCAGAGTCCAAGTACCTTGGCATCAGTGATGATTCTATTGCTGGAACAGAGGTCCTAAGGCGTCGTCCCATTAATAGTTCAGCTGGACTATAACCACTTTCCAGGGGCATCGTTCTATATGCTTGAAGAGTCAGATAGCAATCTTCTTCTTTCTTAAAACTTTGCTTTATATTCTTGATAATTGCTTCAATAAATCCATTGCTTTGAGGGAATTTCGGGCTGGATGTGATATATTTGAAAGACCATTCCTTAGAAAATTTTGAAAATTCGGAACCCAGAACTTTTTGGAATTGTGGTCCATTATCGCTTCTAACAGTCTCAGGTGTTCCATGCCTAGCAAATATAGATTTAAGACGGCTTATTACTTCTTGAGCAGTTAGATTTTGTAAAAGTGATATTTCTGGGTACCTGGAGTAGTAATCACATACAATTAGATACCATCTCCCATTTAGATAAAAGAGATCCATTCCGACTTTTTGCCAAGGCCTGATCGGAAATTCTGAGGGCATCAAAGGTTCATGCTTGGGTTTTCTCTCCTTCAAGCATTTTGTACACGACGAAACCATCCTTTCAATCTCTTGGGAAATTCCTAACCACCAAACCGATTCTTTTGCTCTAGATCTGCATTTATTGATCCCAAAATGGCCTTGGTGCAATTTCTCAAGGATATCTTTCCTCAATGACTTAGGGATTAGAATTCTTTGTCCTCTAAGAAGAAGACCATTCTGATAGGTCAGGTCCTCCTGAAATTGCCAGTATCCTCTTAGTGCTGGATCTACTTCTCTTTTATTCTTAGGCCATCCACTCATACAGTATTTAGCCAATTGAGAGCAAAGTGAATCTTCCTTTTGCTTTCTAGAAATCTCCAAAAGTCTTTCTTCTGTTGCTGGAAATTCAATGGATTGGATGTACGCAGAAAGTTCTTCTTCCAATTCATCTTTATGTGGTTTAGACATAGGCTTCCTTGATAACATATCAGCCACTATTTGCTTTTTGCCAGCAATGTGACTTATTTGATAAGAATACCTCATCATCCTCATTTTTAATCGCTGAAGTCTGGGAGTCATGTCTTCCGAGGATTTGGACGTAAAAATGGCAATCAGTGGTTTGTGATCTGTTTCAATATGGATTTTAATACCTGTAACATAATCCTTTAGTCGATCACAAGTCCATACTATAGCCAGTCCTTCTTTTTCAATTTGGCTGTATCTTTTCTCCGTTTCTGAAAGTGTTCTAGATACATAAGCTATAGGTTTTAAAGATCCATCAGGTTGTTCTTGTCTTAGAATACCACCTAATCCAAATGAAGAAGCATCAGCCGATACTATGGTCGTTCTTGAGGGATCAAATAAAGCGAGGTTAGGTCTAGATACTAACTCTTGTTTCAGCAGGTTAAAGCTCTTTTTCTGAGGTTCATCCCAAACCCACTCGTTTTTTGTACTTAGTAACGAATTCAAGGGTTGTAATTTATCCGCAAGGTTGGGAATGAATTTTCCTAAATAATTCACCATGCCTAAGAAAGACTTCAATTCTTTTGTTGATCTAGGCGCCTCCATTTTTGTAATAGCATCGAGCTTTTCTTCGTCAATGAATAAGCCTTCTGAACTCAATGTGTGTCCCAGGAATTTTACAGTTTTAACTCCAAATTGACACTTTTCTGGGTTGAGTGCCATCCCTTCTTCTTGGATTTTCTTCAAAACTTGGCGTACCCTTTCGTTATGTTCTTCTAAGGAAGATCCGTATACTACAATATCATCCATGAAGCATACAACCCCTTCTATTTTGCCCAGAAGCTGAGTCATCTTTCTTTGAAAGATTTCTGGTGCCGACGTTATTCCAAATGGGATTCTTTTGAAAAAGAACCTGCCGAATGGCGTTATAAAGGTGGTTAGTTTTTGGGATTCTTTAGCTAACCCAAACTGCCAAAATCCAGAATTTGCATCTAGCTTGGAAAAATAGCAAGCATTTCCCAGCTGTCCCAGGATATGCTCTGTCGCAGGTAGCGGATAATTTTCTCTTCTTATATACTGATTTAGCTTCGTTAAATCAACACAAATTCTTATTTTTCCTCCTGGTTTCGATACTGCAACCATTCCCGCACACCACTCAGTCGGCTCTTCTACTGATTCAATGACTCCTAGCCTGGTCATCTCTTCAAGTTGTTCCTTTACCTGTTTCATTAAGGGAATTGGAACTCTCCTAGGGGTGCATAAAGCATATGGCTTCGCATCTGGTTGTAGGGATATTTTGTAATTTATTTTAGCATGTCCTAAACCATTAAATATTTTTGGAAACTCTCTTTTTGGATTTAAAAAATTTGATGATAATTGCTGAATCATTCTCACAATGTTTAATTTTTCACTTGTCTTCCTAGAGAGAAGTGGCTGCTTTAGTTTATCAACAATGTATATTTTCGAGTTTAAGTGCTGGCCTTTATTTTGAAGTTTTACGTGGATCATTCCAACTGTTTCCAAGGGTATTCCATTTGGACCTTGTAATATTTTATCAGATTTTTCCAGTTTTATTCTTTGGAAACTTTGATAATAATATTGTAGGGGGAGCATGTTGACATCAGCTCCGGTGTCAATTTTAAAATTAATTTGTCTATTATTTACCTTAATTGGTACTATCCATTTCTTGGAATTATCTTCTACAGATCCCAAAAAAGCTATCTCTGATTTTATTTCATTTATGGCTTCTGATCTACATACTTTGGCATAATGGCCCTTTTTCTTGCATTTACCACAATACGAGTTCATAGCTGGACAATTTTTCCAATCATGATTATTTGAATTGTCACACCTGGTGCATCCATGTGATGACCCTCCCAACTGGTTTGACTTGAATTGTCTTATTTTTGGTTCGTCCCTTTTTGTTTCTTTTATATGATTAGGCATTTTCTTTATTTGATCTACAGAATCTTGTTGGTAAAGGCTAAACTGCTGTTCTTTGACACTTTCTAATTGCTTTGCCATTAGTGTGGCTTTTACTAAGGTCAAGTCTGTATCAAGTTGCATTCTTTCAGATAATGCTCTACCCCTTACTCCAACAACTATCCTATCCCTAATCAACTCATCATGTAACATCCCAAAATTGCAGTGCTCAGCTAGGCTATGGAGTGCTGTGATAAATTCATTCACCTTTTCCCCTTCCTGCTGACATCTTTGATTATATCTTGCCCTTTCATAAATTATATTACGTCTTGGAATAAAGTGACTTTCAAAGCATTCAATAACTTTATCATAGTTTTCTAGTTGGTCACTTGCTATTTTACATGACAACAAAATGTCATCTGCATTATCACCCATGCAGTACACGAGCATATTAACTTGCTCATTTTCTGGGTTATTAATTAACCCGCTTGCCTGCCTAAAACGTTCAAATCTCCTAATCCATTTTGGCCAATCACCTGGATTTGAAAAATTAAAAGGTTCTGGGGCTACACAATTATAATTTTGGGACATTGTAAAGACTTATTTATAATATAATATAACTTACCAAAAAGTTTGCTTGTGTGATGTCAAGTTTCAAATTTTCTTCGAACAACGACTTTCTTTATGAATTCAGTTTACCGCTTCTAAGCTTGCTTGATGTCGAATTTCAAATTTTCTTCGAACAACGACCTTCTTTATGAATTCAGTTTACCGCTGCCACCATGTGTTGTTATCCAAGACGAGGCAAGATTAACTAAGCATTAGTTAATTTCCTATTATATTATATATATTACTAGCGGACGTACCCGGCTTCGCGCGGGTTTCACCCGAGTAAAAGTTTGTCTAACGAATCTCTCGATAAAGTGAACATTTTTTCCCGGTCCCTTGAAAAATACTCGATAAGTTGAATAAAATCAATATTAATTGGTTCCCTCGGTAATTGGAAGTTAAAGGAATAGTATCTTGCCTTGGAATTGTATCATTATTCTTGTATGGATGTACCCGGCTTCGCCCGGGTTTTACCCGAGTAAAGGTTTATTTAACGAATCTCTCGATAAAGTGAACATTTTTTCCTGGTCCCTTGAAAAATACTCGATAAGTTGAATAAAATCAATATTAATTGGTTCCCTCGGTAATTGGAAGTTAAAGGAATAGTATTTTGCCTTGGAATTGTATCATTATTCTTGTCTCAAATAAATTGCCGTGTCATCCTGAATTTTGTCTTTCCTAATTTTCTACATTACAAAATCATCGTATCATCATGATAATATTTAGAGCAGATTGTTGAATTATAACAGATAAATTAGAATATTTATCTTGATTATTTTAAAGCGAAAAGTTATTTCAAAAATTTTATTCGCTAGAAACCTTCCCAGTACTATACTAAATAACTTCCCAAAGTTTCATGGCGTTCCAATGAGTGGTTTGGTCAGGCATAAAGGACAAACAGACACACACACATACATTCATTTTTATATATATAGATATACAAGTCAAAAGAGATCACTAGCAGAGTATTATTCCTTTTGGTTTCCAGAGCTCAACAATCTATGAGCCTAATACTCTGCACAATATTAACTGAGGAAAAACAAAACCTTTTCTATTTCAAAGTAATAACATTTTAATTTTCAAAAAAGGCAATTATATTAATAAAATATTTATATTTTTTACACAGATTAAACATTTTAAAAACTATTCTTGAATAATCCTCAAAATTGGTAATGGCATATAAAATATGAAACTATTGCTCTTTTTCAATATTAAATATATAAAATTCCATGAGGATATTTTAGACAAATCATTGCAAACTGCAATTGTATGTCCTTTATAAATTGGCTTTGCACATTTATGGCACAAAGTCGAGGTCTTCCTGTCCTTACTGGAGGGACACACTACATCTGGTAGGAAGCTTTATCTTGCGGTTCCTGACCTTCTTTATGGCTTGAAGTGCCTTCTAAAAATAATTGAAATAAATATTTAGAGTATACATTTATGATTTAAATTAACTGTAAAAAAAGGAAATTTTTAATAGTCTTTTAGGCAGTGAAGAAATGATTTTTCTTTGATTTAGTTGCTCTTTGATGAGTTCAAGGGCCAAAACTTTCAAGAATTTTCTTCAAAAGAGCTTCTAAAGGTGTATTTTAATTTTTTGCTTCTTCACCTTTCAAGCCTAGTAAATGTGTAATGACATTAGGCGTTCTCAGCTTTACTGTTTGTGAAGGACAATTTTTGAACCATTTGATTTTCGAGGCTCTCCCTATATAAAAATGTGTTTGTGGGATAATTCCCTTATCCCACAAAATTTCTATATCTGAATATATTCCAGTGTCACTTCCATAAAAATATTCATTTAGATGATCTTCTTCAATATCACCTTCTACAAAAATCTCTCTACTTGATCTAATAAATATGACCTTCTTCCCTCCATTTTATATAGAATTATAGGCTGATAAATATATCAACCTATTATAGTTATTTTTTAAATTATTAATTCGAATTATTTATCTCACTTTAAAAAATGTTATTAAAAAAATGCAACAAAAAAATTACGTGAGTGCGCGCGCAGGGTAATTTTTACCCGACAGTGACAATAGATGGAATTTCAGTGGGAGCTGTCAAAATGTGAAACCAAAACTTTTGACTAATTGGTGAGTCAGGAAGCTAAACAAAACCACATCTCCGCCAACCGATTTTTTATTGGTTAATTCTCCATTCAAATGTTGCCATGGGTAATTTTTACCCGGCGCGCGCAATGCCGGGTTAATCTACTTTTAGACACTGAATTCTATCCCTAAAAACAAAAAATAACGTAATTAAGAAAACTGTCTTCTTCCTTATCTCCACTCAATCATATTAAGGTATCAAGCTTGTAGAGCTTAAGACTTTTGATGGTGTCTGCTGGGGATGAGTCAATACAGTCAATAATGTGTTTTGGGGTTGCAGGTTGAGAATTGCACTTAGTACATCGTGGGAAAACCTTGCAACCATTCTGAAAAGTCATTGTCAGTAGATTATCAGACTTAATTAAGAAAAATGTGACTATTTAAAGTAAACCCTTACAGCAGTGTTGCCGCTGAAGTCCAGCTTGGCACAGTCCATCTTCAGCTTCTCCACTAGAAAGCGCAGTCTCTCCACCATGGAGGAGTTGATGGGGCTCTCGCCGAGCCGCAGGTGCTCCACTCGCACAGTTTGCATCACCAGGGTCATCCCTGCACCACCGTGTGTGAAGAGATAACAGCATCAGCAGGGAATGGTTCACTCACCTGTCTCATGGTTCATCCCAATGTTGACGTCCACCCCAGGCTGTTCCACTAGGTAGTTCACCAGGCCAATGTGGCCCTTCATGAAGGCAGCAGCTAGTGGAACCAACTGGCCCACACACACTTTATTTCTATCAATACTTCTCATCATCTCCTACCTATTTTACTTTTCAATAAGTATTTATATTTGTGTTTTTAAACTTGTCAACTAAGTAATCCTTTTATCTTTTTGCTTGTTTGTTTGTTTATTGATATAGATCTGTGGATAATTAATACATGATAATAAATTATCGTTGAATAAATAAATTAATCTATCTCATAATCAAATGCTCTGCTTAAATCTATATACAGTAAAACCCCGCTAATACGAACCCTGGATATAACGAACCTTCCCTTATAACAAACCCACGGCGATTCCCAATTCCATTCCATTAAAAATACCATCGTTATAACGAACTTTGCGATTTTTAGAATAACGAACTACCCGTATAACGAACCAATTTTCGGTCCCAAAATAATAAAATATATTTGAAATACTATGCTTATAACGAACTTAGAATTGTAATTTAAAAAAAAAAATTAAATTAACAAAATTTTAAGAATGTTTCAGCTCGCGGATCGCGATTTCAAAACAATGAATTTAGCGGCATTGTTTGTTTTGATTTTTGCACTTTATTTTTGCTGTATGTTGTATAAATTTTTAAAAATTATACTTTTTATTAAATAAAATATCTTTGCATCCATTAAATTTGAAATATAAAAAATGAAAATGCCTTCCAAAATGAAGAAAATAAAGGCATTTTAAAAACAAAAATGTTATTTCTCTAAAAAAAAAAAAAAGGCCATTTTCAGAACTTTTCAAAGTGAAACAACACAGGCAAAACGTTAAGAACATAATAAAATATGAGAATATAACCTTTCTATTATAAAAGATAAAATATAAAGCTATTAAAAATTGTTACAAATAGGAATCAACCTCAATTTTTGCCGCAATCGCGATTGTACGTTTTAGGGCAAAAAAAAAAAAAAGTCCAAATAAACGGTCACATGATGAAACAAAAATTATTGTTATGCCATTAACTATGGTGATTTTAAAGTCAGCGATGTTTTGCATGACACGTTAAAAAACGAAATCTAGACCTTGAAGAATATGTGGAAACATGAAATGGAAGAAAGACACTAACTTTATTTGAATGGTGCAATGCTTGAAGAGTGCTTTGAAGCAACAAGGTTTTAGAGTCATTTTTCCAAGTAAACATTGTATTATATAATGTGATAAAGATGTTTTAAAATCATTTTTATATCTTTGAATATATATTTAATAAAACTTTGCCCAGGATTTGTCTTGATTTTTAAATTAGACATACAGGTACATGTATGTTAATTATAAGAAGAACCTATCATCTATTGATTTCTATTGTTATTCAGTATTAATATAAGGAAATTGGCCAATTAAGGGAATTAAAACAAAGTGGCCACTATTAAGAGGCAGCCTCTTCCAGTGTGTATGACTTTCCTTTAATTATATGGTCTAAAAATTTTGGAAAGTAAAAAAAGAAAATAGCCAAACCGTGGCTATAGTGAACCGTGGCTATAGTGAAACAAAAGCTCTGTCCCATTGGGGTTCATTATAGAGGGGTTTTACTGTATATATATAAGAAAGTTAAACTATTTTTGATGTGTGAGCTTCTTTAAAAAAAAAAAAAAAAAATTCTACTGTCCTTATTGTAATGGTAAAATAATGGAGGGGGTGGGAGGCCTTGTCTCATCCGTAGTGATTATTTTACTATTTCAGTAGTTACTATTGCAATGTATAGAAAATTATTTTATTTTAAAAATAAGTTTATGCATCAAAATAGTTTAACTTTCTTATAACAGATGGTGTGCTAATGCATCATGACATTAAGTCTATCAATTTGCAGCCATTGTGAGAGATAGATTTTGGTTGTGTAATATAGCCAATCTTTATTAATCAATAAATTTTGTGTTTACTTGAAGAATCTTCATACTCACTACTCTTTACAATAAATTGAGAGGCATTTTATGTGAGCGATAGTGACCCAGAAATGTTCTAATAAGGAAAACTAGCTTTTTAGGCAATGAATTTTTTTTTTTTTTTTTTTGAGGTGTTGCAAGCTTTTTTGAGCAAATTTTGTATTTTAACAGGAAAATCCAAAATAAATTAAGATGTTATCGGGCATGAAAGAGACTATATTACATCAGTATCAAAGAGCAAAATTTTCTTGAGGGCTTGCAACACCTCAAAATAAAGAAACTCTTTGCTCAAAAATCTAGTTTACCTTATTTTCATAATAGAGGGGTGTAGAGAAAGTTTATACAGTAGAATCTCCTTGTGAATGACACCTAATTGCAGAGTCGAGTGTCCTTTAGAGAGAGATGTCCTCTTACAGGAGAGTTGCTGAATAATAAAAATAGTTATTTTGCAAATGAAAACTGTCCTTTGTAGAGAGTTGAGCTCTAGTGTGAATGTCCTCTTATGGAGGTTCTACTGTATATAAAACTTAGTTTGTTCCCTACCCTAGCCTGTCCTGCCAATTGTCAGTAAAGTGTCCTCAACAACAGTGAGAGCAGTGCACCCACCTTCCAGTCATTAGGGGTGTTGGGGGCCGCCCCAGCCTCCACCAGCAGCTGCAGGCAGAACCGCCAGCCATAGGCACAGGCATAGTGCACCAGGGTGTTGCCTGAGCTGTCCGAGGTGTTGGGGTCAGCACCCAGTCGCAGCAGGTAGGACGCCACATGGGCATGGCCGTTGATTACTGCGTGGGTCAGCGCCGTACGCTGCCTCTTGTCTGTCACCACCACAAACTTATTGTGGACATTGAGTTTGTAAAGCCAGTTTCTATGGCCTTCCATCCCCCTCTCATTTGCAAGAGTTATGAAAAATGATATAATTTAATAAAAAAGATTGATCTAATATTACAGCAAAAACTAGCACTGAGTAGCATATTATTAAGCTATATAGTGAGCCAGCCATTCCCAAATACAATGCTCTCACCTGTAGCCTCAATGGTGGCCCCATGGCCTGCAAGCAGCTTGACAATGTCAAAGTGGCCCAGCTGAGCTGCCAGCATGAGTGGGGTCAGCTTCTCCTGGGCGGCAACTGTGGGCTTGTCGATCTCTGCAGAGTTCTCCAGAAGCACTCCCACCACTTTCTGTAGTCACCCATGTACAACATCAATGGCAACTCTGTATGGAATGGTTCAATAAATAGTCTGTAAGGGTTAGTCTTTTGTGATTAGGAAAAGTGATAGCTTCTCTTTGTCAAATACACTTTGAAAATACAATCAAACCGCTTTATAAATTGAGCTTGAATTATATTGGAATTTTTTAAATCATTAACACACACATAAGGTAATAAGAACTTTGACCGGCCTACTTCGGACAAATAATGAGAGAAAATGTTTATAAAAGATGTTGATGTTAGGCAAAAATTGAAGGAAGAGAGGAAGACCTGCAATGAGCTAGCTAGAAGGGGTTAAGAAAACTACCAGAAGGCCATTAGATGAGCTGAGAGTGATAGTCACTAACATCAAATTGGGTTTATTAGGTAGCTTGAAAGATTGACCTATATAGCTCTAACAGTACTGTATATACACAGTGTACAGTAATTTGAACTAAGTGTGACTTACAGCATGGGCATGCTGGACAGCCAGGTGGAGAGGGGTGAAGGACTTCTGGTTGGGCCGGTTGACTCCGCCCACTCCGTACTTGTCATACTGGGAGAGCAGGAAGCTGTTCTCCTCCGTCTTGTTCTGATCTGCATACCACTGTCTCAGGCCCCTCTACAATCTAATCAACATATGGAACTTGGCACAAAAGGGAAAATGTAGGGGATCAGGTAGGAAGGAAAGAGCATCATCTGATCATGTGACTATAAGTTGCTGTGGATTGTGCCATTAAGCAGAATAAATATCAATTATTGCGGTTACTTTTTTAAATTATAGAATATTTGTCAAATACCCTTTCATAATAAATTATTTGGCAACTATCTGGAATAATTTTTAAAAATCAATGATTATAGATACAAGATACTACACTAATCAATGATTAGTTGATATCTATTCTGATAGATGACATAAGCCATCAGTTACTCTCAGATGCATGATCAGAAGAATCCTTTTTAACCATCGGATCCAGTGCAATTTCACTTTTTCAACATTTTTGTTTCCTACATATATTGGTTCTTTTAACAAATAGATCATTAATGAGTTTGTTGAACACAACAACTGGAATATAATATGAAACAATGTGCATCATCTGAAAACTTTTTAGTGCAACAAAGAGCAATAAAAAGTTGTCCACTCTGTGTTCAAACATAGAACCTACCATAGAGAATGGCAGCGTGTGAGAGAAGGATGTCCACATTCTTGAAACGGCCGGCCATACAAGCCACGTGTAAGGGGGTGTTGCCTTGAGAGTTGGGTTCGTCAATGGAGACCCCACGGGAAATGAGCAGCTCCAGGGGGGAGGTGGACTTGCACACTGCGGCATAGTGCATTGGCAACCAGCCATCACGATCCGCCAGGGTGTACTCCGGGTTCTGGCTCAGTAGGGTGGCCAGAGCTGCACTGGCTGGGTTGATACAGGCACAGTGCAGTGGAGTTATCTGCCATCCACACTACATGTCAACACCGGGCACTTGTGACACTCACACACACACCAACCTAATCCATAATAAGCTAAGTAAACATAGACCATGTAACATTATGACTAAAAAATTATGGGAAGAAAATATACTATTGTGCCTGTATCTGATGTGTAACCTAAGTCAAACATGTGCCACCATAGACAGTACTGCTCAAATTTAAATGTTGGGAAATATCACGAATGTGTATTGAATCACAGCTATCATTCCTATATGATGGGACATTTCTCACCACTCCATCTAAACTGAACATCTGCCACTAGAATATTACTCAAGCATTACCACAGGCAGCATTGAGACTGGCTTATTTCTTTGAGAGGAAAACTAAATAATAATTTAATTATGGATTTTTTTCCATTTTCAAATTATATCTACAGTGAAGAACCTTGTTATAAAAGCAAGTTGGTTGTAATAGAATAAGTTTCAAGTCCTAGTTGTTTAACACTAAAACTACATGCCTATAAAAAAAACAAAACATTAAAACCTGGTCTTCAGTGATTTTGTTATAGAGAGATCCCACTTCATACACTCATGAAACTTAAGGAAGTGGAAAGTCTGATGTCGCCGGTTGTCTATTTTTTATTTATTTTTTTTAAGATTTGAGGCAATTTTGTTCACACTTGGTTATCTCGTTTGTCTTCAATTAATGTCAATGTATATCAAATATCTTTCAGAGTTATTGCCTGAATCCCGATATACATGCTTAAAGGTACAACTTCTTTAACTTTTGTCCATGAGTATATATATTTGGAATTTAGAAATATTACTGTTTCCACTTACCCTTGCATTGTCAGTAGCCTTCTTAGTAATAGAGACAGATTTGAAGGGAGATAAGGTCTGTTTGTTGGTGGCAAGGAGAACCTGTACAGATGGAGTTAGCATGGGTAAAAACACAATGGTTGCCTGTAAAGTCGGTTTTACGGGCGAAGATTTTACGTGACAACGGTAGAATATTTATTGATATGAATATAATTAAATTGCACAATAGGAACAAGGAATTGAATGAAAATAAGAATTGCACAAATTTTAACTATAGAAATATATTTTGTTTACTAAAACATTGTACATGTAAACTTAAACTTAACTAATTCCTATTTGAGTGATTTTGTTGAGGATAGGACGATGATAGGAGAAATATGAAATGAAAGGAAGTGTTTCTACTGTAATGTGTCTTGCGAAAGTCACGTCGATAGTTGTTCCTTTTAACGTAGTTGACTTAGAAACGTTTGATACGCAATCAAGATTATACGTATTTTTCATGTAATTAAGAAACGAGTTGTCAGGCTTTACGTTTTTGTTAAAATCACCACACAGAAGAATCGGTATACTAGAATCAATTTGCACGAACGGTGGCACGTACTGGCTGTTGTGAATGTACGGACAGAGTCCTTGCCATAGTAACATTCCAATATCCTGCATACTAGCTTCTGGATGAATATATACAGCACCGAGTATAAACTTGAAGCTAGTATTAGCGGCGAAGCAAGTAACTTCAGTCATGCACATGTCACCCTTGGTTTTAATGACACGAGTTACGTCTGTAATCGCAACTTGGAACACTTCCGCCGTAGATGTCGATGATAATTTACGATAGATCGCCACTCCACCAGCCGCGTTGGTATCTGAGTTAGGTCGATTATTTTCCCTGGATACGCACTCATAACCCTTGATTGGAGTTGGTTCACAAGTGTCGCGCATCCACGTTTCAGTCAATACTAAATAGTCTGATCGTGGTATCACTGTATCTGTTTCAATGTCCGCGGCATGGGCACTTAAACTTTGACAGTTGATGTTCGTTACAATAAGTTGTCCAGCGTCGGTTGCGTCGTCACAGAATTTTACGGCTTGTTTGGTAATTGTGTCTAGAGTGTGTCCACGAAGTCGTAAGTATTCATTGCGAATATCTCGAGTAGTCTGTGAGTCGTTTCCATCTCGGCCATGTTTGAAAACCAATGGAGAGTCCTTTTCTGTTATGAAAGGTACTGCAGACGTTGACGGCACGATATCCTCCGTCTCCATTGAAGTACTGGAAGTTGAAGGCACCGTTTCCATTGTTTTGAGAGTGGTGATTCCTGTTGAACATTTGAAATTGAATGGATGAATTTTTAATTTTAAAGAATCAATTTGAAAATCAAAACACTTATTCAGATCGAAGGTTCATATTTTTGCTAAATAAATTTGAAATTAAATAAAATTTGTAATTGTAAATGATGAAGTTGAAAATTAAAACATTTACTTATATTAGATGTTAAAATTCTTGCTCAACACAGTTTAAATAAAGTTTTCTTATATCTGCCACTTTTTCTTAATATTTGTAATTTTAAATAATCAATTCGAAAATCAAAACATTTATTCAGATCGAAGGTTCAAATTTTTGCTAAATAAATTTGAAACTATTTAAAATTTGTAAAATAATAATTAATTAATTAATTAATTTTAAACTAATAATTTACTTAACACTATCAACATTTATCAATAGTATGACATAACCTATAAACTCAGTTTCTCAACTTTTGTGTCAATCTAACAATTAATCAATCAATCATAGTTTATGATAATGAAATATCAGTGTACAATTATTTACCTTTATTGTTGTAGTTGTTGTAAATGACGAATCTAAGCACTCCACATTTTCACTACAGACACAGCTGACGATACTTTAACCACACGTGTGAACTTGTATTATGACGCTTTCTTGTTTTTCCAACGCCAAGAACGTTCGAGAAAGACAAAGACAGAGACAAGCATGCGCCGATTCAATGCGCCTAATTCTCTAGCGCTGCGCGCGCAGCACTCTCGTTCGGTGACTCATCGTAACGTTACCGGGCGTTACACTTTTTCATAAGCGACTCCCAGCCGCAACCTAATTTAAGACGTTGTCACGTCAAAACAGGGTGAAACAAGTACATCAATACCTCCTTGTGGAGTTGGTTGAAGCCATATCCTCCTTTGCCCAAGGCTTCTTCCACAATCTGGCCTGCCAGTTTGTGGTGGCCTCTGCGGATGGCATGGATGACATTGGGGTAGAGGGAGTCACTCTGCAACAGGCAGGTTGACAGTGTGCTTGCAGATCCTGTGGCAGGGATCTACTCACCAGGTAGTTGTTCTCCTTGCAGAGAAACTTGATAGTGGCCAAGGAGACCCCATCCTCCAGGGCATGCACCAGGTCTTCCTCTTCAATGCAAATATACATGCCGGGGAAATTGCTATCCTGTAAGCAGTCAAGCCATGTTTAGTTGTTTGAGCTGACTACCACAGGTTCAAATCTTAGCTCCTATGTGAATGATACTTCTTGGATTTTAAAGATTTATTATTTTTGCACTGTGATATATACATTTTATGGCCTCCATGTATAGCAGCAGTATCAAAGGCTGTAGCAAGTGACAAAATCCATAAGTAAATTATATAAAAGAACATACATGTTTTTTAAATAGTTTAGAATTTAGAGATAAGAATATTGTTACCATATATATGTACCTAGAGAAGTATCTCTCCCTTTAATTCTGCATCAGAACGATACATTATATTCGTCACCCTAATAAAAAAGATTTACTGGTGGTGATGAAAAATGAGCCACAACACCAGTTTTGACTAATTGAAACAAAACTGAATAGAAAAGTGTCACAGTATGGTCTTAAACTCTGTCTAAAATTAGTATTCTAACCAAAACATGGTCTTGTTGCCGTGTGACTTCAATCTATAATCTAAATTGTACCAGCATCACTTTAATTTCTAGGTGTCCCAAATGTCCTCTAAATCCTACTAGCAGCCTTACCTTGATCAGAGCGTTGTTGCCTTCCTTGCTACCTCGGGCATGAGTAATGGGCCTGATGGAGTGACCTAGCATCATGTGGTTGTAGCTCCCGCTATGCTCCTCGTGGATCATGATGTCTGGGGGGGAGGCGTACTTCTTCTGAGGAGCATTCACCAGGAGTTTGATGGCCTGGTGGTTCTCCATACGGATGGCATAGCTCAGTGCTGTGTAAGGGACATTGAGACTTCTTGGCAGTGCCAGCTGGGCAAAACACTCCAATTAGAGTGAGTCTGAGCAACATGAGCAGGTACATACCGAACAGATATTTTGAGTGTCTGCGATGAGGGATTGAAGAAGTTTCAGGTCCTTCATTAGAACTGCTCGGATGAGCAGCTTGCTGTGAGCAGTCGGAGAGACAAATGGCACCTGGATGCTGTCACACCAAGAACATCTCTAATATTGGATATTTGGCATGGTACAGTTGTAGATAATCCTCAATGCATCTGTCTGGTTGAATGTCTGCTCCATGTAGCTGTTAAAAAGGAACGAGAATCTATTCTACTCTGCTCTCTTTTCTCTTTGCTGATTCTTTACCCTTGGAGAAATTTCACTTAGGAGCTAATTATCTGTATCCTAGTTATATAGAACAAAAGTGAACTTTTATCTTGTTCTCCAAAGAAGTTTGGAGTGTGGCCATACAAAATATTGGAAAATAAAGTATATGATCCAAAATAAGCAATTTTAAAAATAAGAATATATTGATTGCTCAATTTTCAAACATATGCACATGTGCTCCTGGTCAGGAAATGCTTTCATTATTTTTAATATATGTGTGTGATAAAATGGGTTGGCCAAATATCGGAGAACAGGCTAAATCAACATTTAGTTGATTTCTGTTCCACTAGATGGAGCTCTGCCATCTAAAAAGCTAATGTGCTCGCGGTCAGGATATTCCTTTTTTTTTTATTCTAATATATATAAATATATTAAAAAACGAAAGAAAAAAATAAAAGATAAAAAGATCAGGTGTTGAAATCAATATTAAAAATGGCATATCCTGACCAGGAGCACATGTGCTTTTCAGAAGGCAGAGCGCCATCTGGTGGAACAGAAATCAACTATTCATTGATTTAGCCTGTTCCCTGATATTTGGCCAACCCAATTTCTTGATAAATCAAGAAAAGCCATCCACGAACGCGTTTTGCGCTTTTGGCGCTCGTCAGCGTGGAGTAGGCTGAACCATTGCGACCAAAAAATAATTTTTGATCCCAATGGCTTCCCGAAAAACCAAGAAATGGGTATTTAAGGCCAAACTTGCGTAAATACGCTTAGCACATTAAAAAACGAAAGAAAAAAATAAAAGATAAAAAGATCAGGTGTTGAAATCAATATTAAAAATGGCATATCCTGACCAGGAGCACATGTGCTTTTCAGAAGGCAGAGCGCCATCTGGTGGAACAGAAATCAACTATTCATTGATTTAGCCTGTTCCCTGATATTTGGCCAACCCAATTTCTTGATAAATCAAGAAAAGCCATCCACGAACGCGTTTCGCGCTTTTGGCGCTCGTCAGCGTGGAGTAGGCTGAACCATATTGCGACCAAAAAATAATTTTTGATCCCAATGGCTTCCCGAAAAACCAAGAAATGGGTATTTAAGGCCAAACTTGCGTAAATACGCTTAGCACATTAAAAAACGAAAGAAAAAAATAAAAGATAAAAAGATCAGGTGTTGAAATCAATATTAAAAATGGCATATCCTGACCAGGAGCACATGTGCTTTTCAGAAGGCAGAGCGCCATCTGGTGGAACAGAAATCAACTATTCATTGATTTAGCCTGTTCCCTGATATTTGGCCAACCCAATTTCTTGATAAATCAAGAAAAGCCATCCACGAACGCGTTTTGCGCTTTTGGCGCTCGTCAGCGTGGAGTAGGCTGAACCATTGCGACCAAAAAATAATTTTTGATCCCAATGGCTTCCCGAAAAACCAAGAAATGGGTATTTAAGGCCAAACTTGCGTAAATACGCTTAGCACATTAAAAAACGAAAGAAAAAAATAAAAGATAAAAAGATCAGGTGTTGAAATCAATATTAAAAATGGCATATCCTGACCAGGAGCACATGTGCTTTTCAGAAGGCAGAGCGCCATCTGGTGGAACAGAAATCAACTATTCATTGATTTAGCCTGTTCCCTGATATTTGGCCAACCCAATTTCTTGATAAATCAAGAAAAGCCATCCACGAACGCGTTTCGCGCTTTTGGCGCTCGTCAGCGTGGAGTAGGCTGAACCATTGCGACCAAAAAATAATTTTTTATCCCAATGGCTTCCCGAAAAAACCAAGAAATGGGTATTTAAGGCCAAACTTGCGTAAATACGCTTAGCACATTAAAAAACGAAAGAAGAAAAAAAAAAAAAAACGAAAGAAAATTTTTAATGTGCTAAGCGTATTTACGCAAGTTTGGCCTTAAATACCCATTTCTTGGTTTTTCGGGAAGCCATTGGGATCAAAAATTATTTTTTGGTCGCAATGGTTCAGCCTACTCCACGCTGACGAGCGCCAAAAGCGCGAAACGCGTTCGTGGATGGCTTTTCTTGATTTATCAAGAAATTGGGTTGGCCAAATATCAGGGAACAGGCTAAATCAATGAATAGTTGATTTCTGTTCCACCAGATGGCGCTCTGCCTTCTGAAAAGCACATGTGCTCCTGGTCAGGATATGCCATTTTTAATATTGATTTCAACACCTGATCTTTTTATCTTTTATTTTTTTCTTTCGTTTTTTAATGTGCTAAGCGTATTTACGCAAGTTTGGCCTTAAATACCCATTTCTTGGTTTTTCGGGAAGCCATTGGGATCAAAAATTATTTTTTGGTCGCAATGGTTCAGCCTACTCCACGCTGACGAGCGCCAAAAGCGCAAAACGCGTTCGTGGATGGCTTTTCTTGATTTATCAAGAAATTGGGTTGGCCAAATATCAGGGAACAGGCTAAATCAATGAATAGTTGATTTCTGTTCCACCAGATGGCGCTCTGCCTTCTGAAAAGCACATGTGCTCCTGGTCAGGATATGCCATTTTTAATATATAAATATATATAAAGAAAAAAGAAAGGGGCTTCTCCTTATCATGCAACTAAAAGCTGCTGATGGCTTGCACCATTTTCAGAGAGATGCCCCTTTCTTTTTTTCTTAATGTATGCACCCTATACCAGTACAATATCACATTTTTACTCATTTTTCATAGATATATAGATGTGATATATTTTTACCTTAGGTTTCTTATTGAAGATACTGAAAAGTGGGCTATTCTTCAGATAATCCCAATAAATTAGAAGTCAACACCCCCACACACTATATTATATTAAATATTATTGATTGATAAAAAAAATAATAATAAATAAGATTTAATATAAATAAACTCTCTTTCTTATTTTAAAATATTGCTCTAAAATGTAAATTTAAATATTTTTTTACTCTCTCTCTAATACTAGAAATGATTTTTGTATATATATTTTGAAACATATATATATATATATAAAATGAAAACAAAAGAGGCATATCCTGACCAGGCTCACATGAGCATTTCTAGATGGCAGAGTGCCATCTAGCATCAAATAAACTAAACATTTATTTTACTTGCTCCATGATATTTGGGCAACCCAATTTCTTGATAAATCGAGAAAAATCAACCACAATATGTTTTTTTCACATATATAAAATTGTTTAAACATTTAAACATAATTGCATGTAAGCTTAAATATCCACATAGTGTGTGTGTTTTGTAATAAATAAATTTAAAAAACTGCACTAAAGCGTACTAACTTGGTTTCAAAGGTGGGGTCCTTCTCCACCACTGTGATTTCTAGGTTGGGTTTGAGTTTCTCTGAAGTCTTCTTCCTGGAAGATGGAGCAGTGGCTCGCTCTTCACTCTTGCCTGCTGCAACCCCACATAGCAATGGTGCATGTTTGATTGTGTGCAGCATGGGAACAACAGAATCTAAATGTGAAATCATCTTAGCACCATTTTGTTTCTTTTATAAATAAAATAACTACTTCCTAGTGACCTTAGTAAAAATAATAAACAAAATGGCTTCCAAGGAGGAGTTTCTTGCCTTAATTTATATTATCTCAAGATCTCAGGTATTACAAACCCTTCCACAGGAGGGGTATATGACTTGTTATGTACTCCTGTAGAAGGGTTTGTAATAACCGAGAGCTTGAGATAATATAAAGTAAGAAACTTATCCTAAGAAGCCAATTTATTTATTATTCTATATACAGTTACGAGCGTCATTCCTCATCTCCTAATCAACTCTGTCACCGTTTGCTTTTTTTTGGAATGGCGCCCTCCTATTGGTTGGCTACGATCACGCCACCTTTGCCCCCACCCCCATCATGCCTCACCCACTCGCTCTTTCGTTTTTGTAACTATTGTGTTGGAGCGGGTCGCTCCTTAAATAAATGCATATATTAGTTAATAACTAAATGGAATCCTCTCTTTCCTTTTACCAGTATGAGACGCCTACGGAAGCCAACAGTACATAGACAGATAAAGCACATAGGCTATAGTTATTAACTAATATATGCATTTATTTAAGGCGCCAATTTATAATTGTAACAAATAGTATTTGAATAAAAACATTCAATCGGGTAAAACACGGGCGTTGCCCGGGTCATTCGGCTAGTTTATATATATTGCAGAGGATTTTATTTTCAAACTGACCTTACTGCGACAAAAAAATATTGAGAGGGCCTGGTTAATCAGTGATGTTAACCCTCCAAGTGATTTTATCAATTAAAGAATCCACCAGACCACTCTACTATTGTAGTTCATTGCAGTAAGGACAGTAGGAAGTTATTTATAAAAGAAAAATTTTGTGCTAAAATGGTTTGTTTCTTGTACAAAGCAAACATCATTTATTTAAATTGAAGTTTTAATAACACCTGCACCATTTATCTCTTTTGCTAGCAACTTTTAGATAATAAAGTAAACGTCTAAGGATGAGTATCTTTTATTAAACATTTTTCAAGATTTCGGGATAACGCCCTTCTACAGGAAAATTGATACAAAATGAAACTTAACTATGGTATGACAAGTTATATGTATATTATAAAATTTACGTAATATCAGCTGCATTTTTAACCTATTTTAGAATTGATATATTTACATACTAGAGCAAATTTGGTATTTAACATAGGTAAATTAGGAGCGAATAGTGTCTATGAACTAGGGTTTTTGTATAATATTATGGTAAATTTACAGAATATCAATATGATAAGGCACAATTTGGATTATAGATTATAAACACAAGGTAATAAGACCAAATCCAAATAAATAAAAAGTGTGTGACATTTCGGTAACAGCATTGTTACCATCTTCAGATAAAAGTACTGAATCTAGAAAGATTTAAAAGATTACTCCTTGAAGCTTTGGCCTCCATAAAATTCAAAAGTTTAAACAGACATATTGATATTCCGTAAATTTACCATAATATTATACAAAAACCCTAGTTCATAGACACTATTCAGTACTTTTGTCTGAAGATGGTAACAACGCTGTAACCGAAACGTCACACACCATTTATTTATTTGGATTTGGTCTTATTACCTTGGGAATATCAATATGTCTGTTTAAACTGTTGAATTTTATGGAGGCCAAAGCTTCAAGGAGTAATCTTTTAAATTTACTATGAATATAAGCTTCATACTAATATTCATAGTAAATTTAAACAGACATATTGATATTCTGTAAATTTACCATAATATTATACAAAAACTATAGTTCATAAACACTATTTGTTCCTAATTTACCTATGTTAAATACCAAATTTGCTCTAGTATGTAAATATATCAATTCTAAAATAGGTTAAAAATACAGCTGATATTATGTAAATTTTATAATATACATATAACTTGTCATACCATAGTTAAGTTTCATTTTGTATCAATTTTCCTGTAGATGGGCGTTATCCCGAAAGCTCGAAAAACGTTTAAAAGATACTCATCCTTGGACGTTTACTTTATTATCTAAAAATAACAATTATCTCTCTCTTGATGGAAAAAGATGAACAAAGATAGGAGAAAACTTGTTTTTGACCTATTTAACAGTACAGTAGAGAATTGTAGTAAATACACTCATGGATATAACTTAAAGAAGTTGAAAGTCTTTGATGTCGCCAGTGGTCTATTTCTTTTTTTTAAGGAGGCAGAGGCAATTTTGTTCACACTTGGTTATCTCGTGTGTCTTCAATAAAGGTCACTGTGTATCAAATATCCTTCAAAGTTATTGTCTGAATCCCGATATACATGCTAAAAGGTACAACTTCCTTAAGTTTTGTCCATGAGTCCATGTATAAGTAAGCATATGGTCATGCTATGGGAAACTATATTAAGCATTTTATATCCTCTTTCTAAATTCACCTCTGTTTATATTATAAAATATCCATAGATGGGTTTAATGCCCCATAGAGCAATCTGGAGAAGATTCAAACCAACATAGCTTTTGAAAATTTACTTAATGGGCCACTTTATTTTTATATCCCATTCCAACAGTGTATACAAATAATTAGACCCTTAAAAGTGCAAATTGTTTCTCTATGGAGAGATCTGAACAATCTCTGTGTACAAGGCTTGTAACTCCTGTTCCAAAATAAATTTATTAGGTACCGCTCAAAAGAGGAACCTAGCTTATGTTATAATGAAAAATATGAACAGGTTATTCATAGAAAAAAGTGTAGAATACAGGATGTGATCCCGGTTCATTGCTGTCGGGGATTGAGGGTTTTAACCACTCATCCACCCGGCTTGTAACTAGAGGTAAAATGACAACTCTTAAACTTACCAGGTTCAACGGAGAGCTTCATTTTCTTAGCTGGGGGCTCATCCTCTTTCTTGATCTTGGCCTTGGTCTTGGAGGTTGTGGCTGCCTTGCTCTCCAGGCTCTTCTTGATCAAGGCTTCTTCCTCCTCCTTCCCAACGATGGAGACATCCACTGGATAACACATCACTTGTAACAAACACCCTATCCTTCTTTATATATTCTACAACACATTCTCTTCATATCTTATTGTGTTTTTAGTCTTATATCTTACCTCTTTCTGAACAACAACACACCTAAGAGTGCTGATAATTATTGGCATTAAAAACTGTCCTTTATAGAGAAGTGTCTGCTGGCGGGAGTGTCCACTCATGGAAGTTCAAATGTATTACAATTCTAAATAATATATGAGTTTCAACACATTTAATAATTTAAGAAAATGGTATTCACGAGTGAAAAAAATTTGCACCTCTTTCTCTTGCCTTCTATAATTCACTAAAAATGTTTATAAAAAATAAGAGATCACCCTTTTTGCATATACAGTAGAACCTCCCTGTAAAGGACACCTAATTGCAGCGCCAAAGTGTACTTTAGGGAGAGGTGTTCTCTTACCAGAGAGTTGCTAAAAGTAAAAATGGGAAATTTTGAAAATGAAAATTGTCCTTTGTAGAGAGATGTCCTCTGGCGCTAGTGTCCTCTCATGGAGGTTCTACTGTATCGGCCATCTTCCTGCAATTTTACAAGTGTAGAAATACAATGGTATATTTACAGTGTAGGTGTAGCTGTAATTCTTACAAAATTATTATTGCCATAAGTATACCATAGGTATATCGTAACTTGTGTTTATTGTTTAAATAAAACTTAATGGCTAAAAAAAAGTGAATTACTTCTGCAGCCTCAGCATGCACACCATGTTTCAAAGTGTAGCAATGCAGCAGAACAAATGCTGGCATTGACGTCACCCATTAAAGTCAATTGCTATTTTCATTTGCTCATAGATGATTGAGGCTCTTTTGGTTGGATAATGAAACACCTAATATAACAAATAATGTAAAATTTGGATTATAGATTAGAAACATAAGAGGTAACAAGAGATCATTTAATTAATTCTTATTTAGTTGTATATTTTTTGACAAAATAACTTCCTAGTGTCTAGGCCTTCCTATTATATTTTCCATTGAAATAAGGAGTTATGTGAAAAATGTTGTGCAAAATAGTTTAATTCTGATATACACCACATGAATTTGGGAATAAATAAAATAACCTCCTAGTAGAGGATTCTAGTATGGTGACATACCTCCGTCCCCAGTGACCTGGTGAGGGTCTGGCTTGTCCATCCCACTCTCCACGTTGAGTGCGCGCTGCAGGATGTTCATGGTCCTCTTCCTCTCCTCATCAGGCAGTAGGTACTTGTTCTTCTCCATCCGCTTCATGCGCAGGTTGGTCAGGACACATTCAAAGTCTAACACCACAATGACAGCAGTTGGGACACATGCTCCAGCATTGGACAATTTGTTGACTTCTCACCTGTGGCATCGTAGAAGTCCGGGGAATAGACATTAGCATCCTTCCCGGAGTTAAGCCACTGGATCCTGAACCTGCGGCTATGTTTGTAGACATTTTGTGCCGTCCGACAAACATAGAAACCACCTGTCACAACAAGTTCAGGGTGGTTAACATCAATCCGTAGGCCAAGTTTGTATTATCTGAAACATCATCCTTTTTTAATAGTTTTTCTTCATCATTGAAACAGTAGCATAGAATCTATTTTATTTTATTCTTTATTTTATTATCCCTAGTACACACGTGGTACAGGCCATGATAATCATGGTGGGTAGTAGTTGACGACTGCTTTTACTGTAAGTGCACATGTCTACAAATATGAAAAGCAGTTAGACTTTTGTTATTTACACATGTGCCAGAGCCCTGTTTGGTTACTTGCACTTGCTGGTGGGGTTGGACTTTTGCAAGAATCAGGGGCTATTGGGAGCATTTTTTTTTTAATCAGAAAAAAGTGCCCAATGCAGGAATCAAACCCGGGTCATTGCGGTCGAAAACCAACTGATTAGACCATCCTTCCATCAACCCCCGTGATTATCATGCGCTGGTGAAGTTGGACTTTTGCAAGCATTGGGAGCCATTGGAGCATTTTTTTTTTTTTTTTTAATAAGAAAAAAAGTTCCTAATGCAGGAAGGATTCAATCCAGGGTCGTTAACAGTAGAAAACCAATGGTTTAGACCACCCTTCCACCAACCCCTTCTATTTTATGTGAAGGCATCAACCCATTTGACTAGAAGAATTACTGGCTGGAAGACTTCTTTCTAGAAATACAATTTGAAAATGAAAAAGCATAAATTAGCAAAATCAAATTATAATGCTTTTTTATTTTATGTATTCATATATTCAAAAGAATACAATATCTCTCTAAAGGACCCCTAGTACCCTTCAAGGAGAGGAGTCCTCTTACTGGACACATGTTAAATAGAAAGATGATAATTTTGGTTATGAAAACTGTCCTTTTTATAGAGGTGTCCTATAGAAAGAGTGTCTTCTCGTGGAGGTTCTATTGTATTATAATGAGGTAGTAGAGATCTCTCCAGTAAGAGGACCTCTCTACCTAAAGGACAATTTACTAGGTATTCTATATATATATACGACAGACAGTTTTCATTTTCCTAATTAGCTCTCACCTCTCTCTCTCTAAAATACACTTTGGCTCTTCAACAAGGAGCCTTGTAGAGAGGGGTTCAGCTCTATTAACATTTTGTTAAAGGTAAATAACAGAAGGACAGTAGAGAAAGAGGTTGTATTGAAGTGACCAGGGTTTGGTTTCAGATCTTTTTAGTGAGAGAGAGGGAGGGATATTTTGTCAGCTGATCAAATGTCACTAGGTTAGCTCTATTTATTGGAAGATTCTTCTGTGCTTTTATGATAAATGTATTAAGGGCAGTGTTGCCCTGTGAAGATGGAGGGATAGTGAAGTGGCTACAGCTCAAATGCTCTTAAAGTAAGCAAGAACAATAAAAAGAATAGGGCACACACATAGGTGAAGTTATAAAAGAATATCGTAATTCTAGCTTGGAAGTATTGGAGGTTTCAGAAGGGGGGGGGACATGAAAAAGGATAGAGATCTAACACAATAGATATGGGCCCATAGTGTTATCAGTCCCCCCCTATCTGCCACCATTATTCACTCAGATTACAGAGCAGAGAAGGGAGGGAGGATAAGATTCTGCCCTATACATTACTACAGGAGAGATCAAACAGTTCTCTCTCTCTAGAACAAAGGCTAGGTAGCTTAACCCAGGCTGATCCTTGAGGTTTGCTGAAAAATCAAGAAATGGATATTCAAGGCTAAATTTGCCTGCACAACACTGACATTGGTCAAACAGCTTGAAACACATAGATGGTTGTCTTTTCTATATTTATCAAGAAAATGGATTGACCAAAAGCTTGTGAAAAAACCCGATTTATATTATTTGATAAATAGTTCTCTGCCATCTAAAATGCTTATGTGAGCAATATATGCCATTTATTTCATATATACTATACATAAAGATGGTAGTAGACATAATGTTTGCAATTAATATATCTGAATAGGTGCAACACTTACCATTTTCATTTCGAACTGCAAGGAATTCCCCCTTCTGGAAAACCATGATCTTATCATCATTTCCTTTGTGCGGGGGAGACTTGAAGACTGGAAACTGGGAGCCGACAGAAGCCGGGGCTTGGTAGGGCTGGTACTGTAGACGGGGGCGCTTGCTGGCTCTCACTGAGGACTTGTCAGTTGGTGTCACCTTTATCCTGGCTAGACCCTTCTTCCTGCCGGTGGATGTGCCGTTGGCTGGTGAGGTATTTACAGTCTGCTGCTGCTGTGTGGCTGAACGTGTGGACTTGGTGGTGGTGGTGGTGGGTGTGGTTGTGGTGACAGGGGGAGATGATGTGGTGGAAGTGGAGGATGGGCTAGTCGACGCCTGCTTCTCAGAAGCAACTTTGTCAGCATTCACCTTTTCTGGTTTCTTTATGGTAGGAGTGCTGTTGCTGGACATTGATATCTTGATGGTGCGCTTCTCCACTGGCGGTGGCGGAGGAGATGAGGAGGTGGAATTGGTGGTCCGAGTGGCTCTCCTCTCTTTGGAGGACTTCTTGGAGGGCTGAGGACTGGGGTCCTTCTCCCCACTGGCATTCTTCTTGTGACGCTTGGCGCTGTGTCGTGAAGCCTTGGTCCCCAGACCCAGTCCGGGGGTGGACTTGATGGCCACCACGATCCTCTCCCGACCTCCCTGCCAGACAGAGAAGTGCAATTATAATGTATACTGGGGGAATATGGAGGACTTACAGGGTTGCTGGAGTCTGTGTGGTTGGTGGTGACAGCTGGCGTGGCCACCAGGGTGGCTGTGGTGGTATCCTCACACCCGTTGGTCTCCGGTGTGGCCATGGCAGCAGGAGCTGGTTCTGCCTTCTTCTGTTTGACTTCAGTGTCACCTGCTGGACTGGAGTGGGAAACCTGAGTCCTCTTCTTCTTTTTGGGACTGCACCATAAGGACATCACATAAGTCCTGGAGATAGTGGGGATTATGTTAATGGAGTATTTTATAATAAAGGTTTCATTTAGAGTTTGTTTAGTCTTTTTATATTCTTTATAAAAATACCCAAGCTTTTTTGGAACTTCCCATATCAAACGTACATACATACTGTATAACCTTGTTAATTTTGACACCCAATAAATCGACACTTATTTGATATTTGGATCTCTAAATCATCAGTGTAAAGAAAGAAAATGCATTTAAGCACTTGTATATGCATATAAAAGTGTGGCATGTCATTAGCATATCATCTGTATATACGCAAATTGTATCATTTAGCATGATTTTTTTTTTCTTTTCAAATAAAATTACTTCCTAATATCCTTACTGTGATGAGAAATATTGCTTCATTCATTATATACATACATATATGTAGATGGTATTCTTTGCAGACAAGGAATCCAAATGTATTTCAGTAACCATCAATCCATAGGTCAACTTCTTAGAAATCCTATAACTAAATCTGAGATAGAGCTGGAACCCAAACTTCAAACCAATGCAGTTCACTCAATCCAATTCCAAGACTGCAATGCTACCTACATGGTGAGACGGGCAGATCAATACAAATTAGACTTAATGAACACAATAGAAATATCAGAACTGAAGATCAATGCTCCATGATATATCAAAATATTGCTCAGACCGGTCATCAATTCAACATAACTGAAGCCAAATGCTACTACAAGAATATTAAGAACAAATATCAATGGTTACTTTTAGAACCTCTCATATCTAATGAATATAATAGCATAAACAGGAAGATAGATTTACCATCACTATACAGATATCTTAGAAGAAATCAATTGATCAATTTTATAGGTTCTGGTTGGCCTAAAAAAGTAGATAGACATATTCCATATCATTGTTAAATTTACATATCAATTTTAAAATTTTAGTTGTAAATATCCACGCTGCACGAGTGTATTTGTAAATATTTCTTGTAAATATATAGTCGATGTTTTTTAATAAGCCCGTTGAAGAGCGATTATCGCTTGAAAGCTAGCGTTTTAAAATAAACTCATTGTGGGAAAATATTTTTGTTTTTTTAAACATTTTTCACAATTTTATCATGAATAGAAATATGTAATTAAAATAATAATTTTATGAAATACTGTGTTGTAATATATTTTAATTAATAATGTGAATTTGATACCATTATTATTATTTTTAGAATGTTTTATGATTACTTTTCAAGTGATGGATAAAATTACATTAATACATTTGTGAACAAAGGAAAAATTATAAATATTATTTTAATATAAGTGAATAAATTCAATGTGAAGAAAAGATTAATAAATTCAGAAAATAAAGAAAGGGCTAAGGAAAACGCTCCTAACACCCTCATTGTGTACATGGGTAATTAGCGGCTGCTAACATAAGGCCTAAATCATTAAACGTTTTTGCCAATATTTAAGACTATTATGCGGAGGACACATACACTAACTGTGGCCGCTGTGCCCCATACACAGTATTATATTTTCAACAATAAATCTGTATTTGAACAAGAATTATCTAATGTTGTTGAAATTTGATTTTAAAAATTGGTCAAATTATCAATGGTGTCAAATTATCATTTAGATGAATTAACTTTGTTTATTTGAAAGGCTTCAGGTCAAGACATGAAGACATGGCCAAATTATTGGGTGTCAACTAATGAGGGTATACTGTATTTATGTTTGATATGAGAAGTTCAAAAAAGGCACAAATACATGTCTCTTCCTCTATTACTGATGAGATAATTGGAAGATTTTATACGTGTATTATTTTAATTGTAATAAATATATATATATATTTCAACATTGTGTGTGTGGCAGGCTATATTTTAATGGAGCTTCTTTCCATGGTTGTCAACAACACCAGTTCACCTCCAAGAAAATTAATAGTGTGTGATGTTTCAGTAACAGTGTTGTTACCATCATCAGACAAAAGAATAAATGAGAAAAGTATCACAGAGTGATCTTAAATAGTACTGTTATCAAGTGATTGTTAACAGTACTATTTGAGAACTGGCTGTGATTGATAACAGTACTATTTAATGATAAGGCACAATTTGGATTATAGATTATAAACACAAGGTAATAAGACCAAATCCAAATAAATAAATAGTGTGTGACATTTCAGTAACAACGCTGTTACCGAAACATCACACACTATTTATTTATTTGGATTTGGTCTAATTACCTTGTGTTTATAATCTATAATCCAAATTGTGCCTCATCAGAGTTTATTATAGTGTCTGTCTAATACTTAGAAATTATGTGGGAAAGAGAGCTAGAGCAAAGGAAAGAATGCACCTGATCAAGGTAGGACATTTATTTGTGCAATTGAATATTGATGTTAGATTGCACCACCTATCAGAAAAAAAAATCAACTAAACCCCTTGATTCATTTTTCAGAAAGGGTCTTGGCTTATACATATTTGGGAAAGAAAATAAATCAACATTTAGTGCATGCCATCCACTACATTCATTTGCACAATCAGGAAATGCTTTTTTTAGAATTAGGAATTTTTGTGGGTAGAAAAAACATTTTCCTCAAACACATCAGTCTTGACTGCTACTCCGCCTTTGCCGGTCCCAAGCCTGGGCTTAGCTGGCTCGGGTGATAGTACTCTGTATGGGCTCCTAATTCAGGAATACAGGATGGGCAGCATTTGTACTCCTTGTTAGGAGCTGCTGCACATGGCATCTGTTCCTCATGTCTGAGGTGGCCATTTCTTTTGGAGCTAAGTCAGTCTGCCACTGACACTGAGTAGTGCTCCCAATCTTAATGACAAAGGCAGATGCATTCTACTTCACCCAGTCATGATGGTTGTCAAACAGGCACCATCAAAGGTCACAACTTGATACCCTAATATGATTGAGTGGAGATAAGAAAGAAGAAATCTTTTGGCCATTTATGATCGGTACTAAAAAAATAATAATATAACATTAGATATTTATAAATATTGATAATATATTTTTGATAGTGGAACCACTCATTTTAACAGCCTTTTTTATAACAGCAACTGCGTTATAAGATTACAATTCCAAAGATTCAAGTCATGGTTGTTTTAATTGTGGTTATAACAACAACATGGGACTATAATAACATACAATCTTGTTCCCAAAGATGTCGTTATATCAAGGTTCAGTTGAATATCATAGTGAAATATAATGTTATAGATATATATTAAAGGAAAACCAATATATACATGGAAATTTTAAAAAATCCTGTTATAGATGCTAAAAGGTAAACTTCCTTAAGTTTTTTTCCATGAGTGTATTAATTACAAGCTTATGCCAATATAGATTAATGTATCCAGCAAGGGGGCAGATGAATCCATTGAAAGTTTTCAGGCTTCAATTA
This sequence comes from Cordylochernes scorpioides, assembly GCA_030710605.1. NCBI lineage: Eukaryota > Metazoa > Arthropoda > Arachnida > Pseudoscorpiones > Chernetidae > Cordylochernes > Cordylochernes scorpioides. Next base: position 22,013,740 of record CP092884.1, on the reverse strand, counting down.
GAATACACTAGAGCATCGCATCCCATTATTTTTAATATCAACACCTGACCTTTTTATTTTTTTATATTTTTTATATTATTTTTATTCTATTTTTTCATACATGGATATATTACAAATATATATTGCATTAAAAATATAGAGATATTATAAATTAATATTCTTCTTTAATAATAAAACCTCTCATAAAACACCAATCTGATGAACACCCACCTCCAAACAAAAACCTTACTAAAATTAAAAGTGACCTGAAGTCAATTAACCTAACCATCAGGAGAGAACAGGCGTTTGTAGGTGGACTCTCATGTATTCTAATTGATATCTGAAAACTTCCAATGGATTCATCTGCCCCCTTGCTGGATGCATTCATCTATATTGGCCTAAGCTTGTAATTAATACACTCATGGACAAAACTTAAGGAAGTTGTACCTTTTAGCATGTATAACAGGATTCAGACAATAACTCTGAAAGATTTTTGATACAAAGTGACCCTTATTGAAGACACACTAGAGAACAGGTGTGAACAAAATAGCCTCTGTTGCCTTAAAAAAAAAAATAGATGACCGGTAACATCAAAGACTTTTCACTTCATTTAGTTTTGTCCATGAGTCTACATTGACAGCTTGACAACTCCAGAATACCTAAGCCCTGAGAGACACATGTGAAAAGCAGTTCGACTTTTGCACTTATGTGCCAGAGCTTCGTTTGGTTACTTGCACTCACTGATGGGGTTGGACTTTTGCAAGAATCGGGGGCCATGGAGCATTTTTTTTTTTTATTATAAAAAAAAAGTCCAATGCGGGATTCAATCCTGGGTCGTAGCGGTTGAAAACCAACGGTTTAGACCACCCTTCCACCCACCCCCTCACACATATATTTTTAAGAGTTGAAGCTGTCGACATGTTTCTGTTTAAAAGGCAGCCCTTAAATTTTCATAGTTCTTCAAATAAAAGACACTTTGGCCAATAAATCTGTTTATTGTATTGACAAAAATCTTTTGTCCTCGTCAGGAGCAAACAAAAATTTAAACATTTGGCAAAGTGTTAGAAATTATTTTATTTGGAGAACAATGAATGCCGGCCAGGCAGCCTCTATCTTTACGATTAAATTTTCATGATCAATAAATATGTGATGGTGATGTGTTGGCCACCTATCCGTGTTGTCTATAGCAGATATTGTTTCTTAACAACAACCTCCTTGGGTTGATTAAGTACAATTTGAATTATAGATTGGAAACACAAGGTAATAAGACTAAATCCAAATAAATAAATAGGGTGTTGTTTTACACATTATTTATTTATTTGGATTTGGTCTTATTACCTTGTGTTTAAAATCCAAATAAATAAATAGTGCCTGATGTTTCAGTAACAATGCTGTTACCATCATCACACCTATTTATTTGGATTTGGTTTTATTACCTTGGGAAACCTCCTTGGATTATATTGAACTAAGAGAGAAAGAGATATTCTTAGTAACTATTTAATGTGATCTTATGCGACTGTGATCTAAATAAAATATAAAATGGGGTCATACTTTGAAAACCACTGAATATATCAATAAGAAAATTCCACATGTATTAGATGAACTAAATACAAACATAGAATATCTTTTAAAAATTTGTGGGATAATATCAATAGAAATGATAAAGCACAATTTGGATTATTCTATATACAGTTACGAGCGTCATCCGTTCTTAATTCTTCATCTCCTAATCATTTGTCATCTCTGTCACCGTTTGCTTTTTTTTTTTTTAATGGCGCCCTCCTATTGGTTAGCAACGATCATGCCACAATGATTTTGTCATAATGTTGACAATATTTGGTTGCATAAATGTCATCTCCAACTTGGCCTCTTCATAAATAAATAAATGATTATATATAAATCTTTATATAATTTATGCAGCAATTAAGCCTATTAGGAAAATATTTGTGGAAGGACAATATATTTATGTTCAATGCATTTTGCATTCATGTGGTCCATTTTTTATTTTGCTTATCCCAAGTACACGTGGTACAGGCCATGATAATCATGGTGGGTAGAAGTTTGCGACTGCTTTTACTGTAAGTGCACCACATGTCTACATATGGGAAGGCAGTTCGACTTTGCACTTACAAATGTGCCAGAGCCCCGTTTGGTTACTTGCCCTCGCTGGTGGGGTTGGACTTTTTCAAGAATTAGAGGCCATTGGAGCATTTCTTTTCTTAAATCAGAAAAAAAGTGCCCAATGAGGGATTCGATCCCTGGTCATTTAGACCATCCTTGCACCAACCCCTTATTGTGTGGTCCATAATTTTCTTTAATACAATAGATCCTCCATAAGAGGACTATCTTGCTAGAGGGACACCTCTCTACAAAGGACAGTTTCATCGCTAAAATGACCATTTTGCTATTTAGTAACACTCTGAGAAGAGGATACCTCTCTCTAAAGGACACTCTATCTCTGCATCACAAAGGTAGTTCTACTCTATTTCTCTAGGGAGAGTAGGAGATTTTTGCCTAAAATTTGGACAAATCTAAACAAAGAGTGTAATTAGGTTCATTGTTTTAGTTAAGTTTCATATCATTTTTTAACTTTCTACATTACAATATTATATAAAAATATTTTAAAGTTTTAAAAATACAATTTTTCTATTTAAAAATGAATTTTCTTGTTGACATTTTTGTATTTAGTAACTATCGTATATGTGAAAAACCTGTACATATTATACACTGTAAATAACATAAGCTAGATTGCTCTTTTTGAGCGGCACCTAGTAAAGTTATTTTAGATATTGGAACTTAGTAACTATTATGTATTTTCATTCATTTTCTCTCTATAAAACTTGGTAAAGCTTAGATTACAATATTTTATGTGTCATTTTATCGTGCTATATATATTTATAAAAAAGTTTTATATTAATATTACAAATATTCCATAAGATTTAATTATTAAATTTAGAATAGCTTTAAAAATTTTTAATACTAAAAAATAGAATGTTTTGTGTATCAATACGCTAGGTTAGGTTAGATTCAAAAAGGTTAAATTAGGTTAGTTTCCTATAGGTTAAATTAGGTTAGTTTCAGATAGGCAAAATTAGGTTAGCGCGAGTTTTGTTTTAAATTCCTTTTATTATGAAGAAGGAATCAAAGCTAACAGCGGCAAGTTTCTTTATTTATGCGATATAATCTTGGCAAGCTTTCAGACTATGACATACTTCAACTGGCTACTATACAAGAGAAACTAGAGAATTTTATATTAACATAATAATATTAATTTTTCCTTTTATTATATTAAATTTAAAAAAAAATTATTCAATCACATAATCAACATTTATAAACATAAGGTAATAAGACCAAATCCAAGTAAATAAATAAATAGTGTGCCAATGTCAAATTATTTGGATTTGGTCTTATTACCTTGTGTTTATAATCTATAATCCACATTGTGCCTTATCATAATCAAAGTTTAAAATGTGGTGTGGAAGTTATACACAATTATGCTCTTTGATAAGGCACAATTTGGATTATAGATTATAAATACAAGGTAATAAAACCAAATCCAAATAAATATATAGTGTGTGACATTTCGGTAACAGCATTGTTGGATTTTGTGTTATTACCTTGTAATTATGCCCTTTGTTTAAATTTTGTCAAAATTTGGCCAAAAATCTCCCTTTCTCCTCTAAATTGCACACTATATAAGCAGTGGAGCTCAATAGTAGAGTGGACTGGAGAATTCAATCCATGATAAACCTGTCTCCATTCCAAAATTATCAAATTGCAGTAGGAACAGTAAAATATTATTTTTGATATCAAAAATAATAATAATAAATAAAGGGCACTAAATTATTTATATCCTTCCTTACAGATGGCCTGATAATACCTTATACAGTAGAACCTCTCTGTAAAGTACACCTAATTGCAGATCCAAAGTGTCCTCTAGGGAGAGGTGTCTCTTTACCAGAGAGTTTCTAAATAGGTATTAATAGGTTAAAATACATTTTTTTTTAATATTTTATTTAAATTCACTAAAAAATTAAAAAAATAAAATTGTCATTGAGCAATTAATGTATTTGAGTGAAAATAAAAGCAGCGGGGAACGATCATCATGAATTTTGAACCTAATGTGATTTAATATGTAGCAACTGATCAGTGATTTTTATAAGTGTTTGCTATATTTTTACCTCTTCTCTAAATATGATCGTCCCCCGCCGTTTTTATTTTCACTCAGATACATCTAATGACAGAAGATACAATATTTTCATTTTTCCTTTTTAGTGCATTTAAATAAAAGCTTTTTTTTAAATGTATTTTTACTTATTAATTATTTTGTAAGTTTTTAGTCATGAATTTACAATACTTAGAGACAAAAGTTTACTGGGGATTAGGCCTTAAATAGATGGTTTCTAAATAGAGTTTCTAAATAATAAAAATGGTCATTTTGAAAAGAAAACTGTCCTTTAAGAGAGGTATCCTCTAGCGTGAGTGTCCTCTCATGGAGGTTTTACTGTATACATATATATTTGCCTTAATATTTAGTAAATTATGAAAATTGTGTTTGGTAACATCAATATTTTGTCAGGAATTGTGTGGGAATCACAGTATATTGTCCAAAATGCCAACTTAGTATTGTGTCATTAATATTTGAAGAGAGAATAGAGAATGTCATGTGTGTCAATAAACAACATTGTTGTTGTTTAGTTCCCTGTGTTACATCACACAATTATTTCGCCCTATAAGTATGAAGTCATGCAGTAATATTTGAAATAGATTTTTAATTTTAAAAAAGAAATATTTGTAATATAAAAAGTTAAATCTATTTCACTTTTGATAACGCACGATATAGATTGTAGATTATAAACACAAGGTAATAAGACCAAATCCAAATAACACACTTTTTTTTTTTTGAAATTTGGATTTGGTCTTATTACCTTATGTTTATATTTTCACTTTTATATGATGTTTGAGAATAATTTGTGTAAAATAATTAAATAGTTTAATTACTTTTTTTTTCCAAAGAAAAATGAATAAATGTCTTTCACAATTTGTGTTTACTTTTCTATTTAACACTTTATTCTGGAGAATTGAGAAATGTGGCTAAAATGTAAACTTAAACTAATGGATACTAATACCTTATACAGTAGAACCCCCCTGTAAAGGACAACACCTAATTACAGTGCCAAAGTTTTCTTTAGGGAGAGGTGTCCCTCTTACCGGAGAGTTACTAAATAATAAAAATGGAAATTTTGCGAATGAAAACTGACCTTTGTAGATAGGTGTCCACTAGTGAGGTGTCCGCTAAAGGGACATCTTCTGTATACAGTAAAAAAACCCTCTACGGTGAACCCCAATGGGACTGAATCTTTGGTTCACTATAGCCATGGTTCATTATAGCCATAGTTCACTGTATTATAAAATGTAAAAAATAGGGAGAAATTCAGGTTTGTTATAAGGAAAGATTCATAATATCCCAGGTTATTTTAGCGAGGTTTTACTGTAAATATATAAAATAATGAATAGTATAAGAGAAGTATAATTAGTATAAGAAAACAAATCCAAATAGTGTATGACATTTCCGTAACAACGTTGTTACTAAAACATGACACACTATTTATTTGGATTTGGTCTTATTACTTTGCGTTTCTAATCTATAATCCAAATATATCCAAGATAGAAAGAAATTTATATATTTTTTAGATGTGTCAATGTTCCGAATGTGTTTCAATAGATATTTAAAGATTAGAATAGATTTAACACAAGGATACAAGCTTATATATCAGCTTTTAGGCTGTCATGCATTTGTCCACAAAAAAATAATAATAACTGGAGTAACAAACCAGATATTCTTTAATCAAAAATAAAAAGTTTTAAAAATTTGACTGAGGATATTTTTAAAATTTATTTTCATTATTATCTATTTTTATATTGTTTTGTATATTATTTCTATGATTGTTTTGTAATTTTTATATATATAGTTTGCTCTTGTTTTAAAATATAAATACACTACTTGTAAAATGAAGAAAACCATTATATAAACAAAAATATAGAGAAATAAGGTATATTGATGTGCGTGTGTGTGTGTGTGTGTATATATATATATTTTTTTAATCTGCAAATTATATTGTTAAATGATCTCATGTGAGCATTACATGGCAAGAGCAATGATAAAAGTCAAGTGTTCAAATTGACTTGTAGTATATTTTATATTACAATGCACAATCTATACTTTTTCAAAGTGTGTGATTATTTTGTGAATTATTGATAATCATTTTATTTTTAAAAAAATTATATTTCATAATGCAATTTTAAAACATACAAAATACTAGTATGTAATATATATGTTTAAATAAAGTCATTATTCTACAAAATTATTTGATTTTTACAAGTAATAAACGGGTTTTTCGTTCAAAAACTTTTCTTTAGAATCAATCACAAAAAAAAAAAAAAAAAAAAAAAATTGAGCGTCCATTTTAGGTGAAATATAAATATCAGTTTATATTAAATTCGTATATATTAAATTCAAGGAATGTGTATAAATAAGCATAATATGTATATTTAAGAATGTGAAAGATTTAAATTTCTTTATTGTATATCTTAAAAGTTGTAAAACGTCATAGACTTGCAGCCATTTAAATTTACGTGTATATGCTATCCGTTTATCGGTGGAATATGCAACTTTGTTTTCACCATTATTTTATTTAGATCGTATAAAATGAGATCAAATGTTGCTAAAGCTTTCATTTTTAGGATATTCGATGTTAAAATGTAAGCTTGTAAAATTGGTATTTTTTTTTTTCTATATATAAAAGGCCGGCCATATTAAGATTTTGAAGCCAGATGTTATCACAAGCTTTATTAGTTATGAATTATAATATATAATCAAAATTTTGCACAGATTTAATATTAGGCACGCATTTTTTAACATCTTAATATTAAAAACAAATGTAGAAATATCAAAATCGTCTGATAATTTTGTAGTTGTTACTTATCTTGCGAATGCTTCCCACAACATTTCGTACTGTTTTAAAGGGATTATATTTTATTATTAAGTATATATGAATGTGTGCACTCGTAATGGTTGATTTTAGTGTTATTTTGTAACTTTAAACATTGCTATTATTTTACACAAAATGCGTGGTCAGGAACCGTTCAGATAGGTTGATGATCATCCTAAAACTTATGATGGGCATTAAAAGAGACAAAAAATAAAAATAAAACTAAAAACGATTCTAGTAAGGTATTCATTGCGGGTGGGGGTAACTTCGCCCCCTTCACGTGCCACTGAGCGGCGGTGGCGGCCATCAAGCGAGCCAAAAAAAAAAGGCTATCTGGGGGGAAGTCAGTGACTTACTTGGGAGGCCCAGCATTGTTGCCACGCCGAGACGAGGGCATTTTGATAGTTGAAAAGAGAGAGATTCTCTTAGTAGAGCATAGCCACACCCGGCATGGCGGTGCGGGGAAGCCTGTCCATCATTGGCTGGCTAGAATTGATCGGGCGACGCTGGTCGGAGATAACACGGCGCGCGAGGAACTATGGGATGGATGGCTGGCAGACGAACCTGTGTTTTCCTTACTCGGCCTAAGAGAAACGGCGATTCTTCCATTGAAAATTTTCGATTTGTATTGCACACACACACAAGTTTTGTGTACACATTTCTATCTCTTTTTTTTTTTTTTCATTTAGTAGATCTTTTTTTTTATCCACCAAAATATTATTTAAAAATTCGTTTTAAGAATGTTGTTTTGATAGATTTAAAATATTGATTATATCTTGCCGAAATTAAATTATATATTATATATGTGCAACACGATCTTAATTATTTTATTGCCTTTTAGTAAATACGGCTTTTTATATGACATATCTTTATAACGTTTCTTTTTATTTTGTACATGTCACTTTTTTTATGTGTTAATACCCTAATCAGAGATTCAAATTTACGAGTTTCAAATTATCAAAATATATCTTTTTTTTTTTATAAGTTTATAGAGAATTGTTTTAACAAATGTTCGTTAGACAAACCTTTACTCGGGTAAAACCTCGGGCGAAGCCGGGTACGTCCGCTAGTATTATATATAGAATAGTATATTATTAGTATTTAAGGTCCGAAAAGAGTTATTCCTTGAATACTTTAGAGATCTTTGGGGGATAATTACTTCACATCTTCATTTAATCTATGTTTAAGAAACACGTTTTTAGCTTGCAAGAAAATGTTTTCTTTCTTTCTTTTTTTTTTTTCGTATTTTTCTTTTAAACACTAAATATTTACAGCTAATTTTAAGTTAATTATAAAATTGACAAAACTATTTTGGGTGAAAAAAATGTGCATTTCTGATCATCATTTGTCATCAATTTTACCATAATTTTTCTTTGCCTTCTATTTTTCACACAATTTTAATAAAATGTATAAAGTTAAAAACGATTATTCTAAAAATACAAAAATATTTACAGTAGAATATCTCATTCGAGACCATTTAAAAACAACAATTCTCCTGGAGGTTGGGGCAATTTATGTCAAGTTATTTACATATTTATATTTATTTTATTTTAAAAGATTAAAAGTCTCGAATCAGCTGGGTTATTATATAGGGTTTATTCAAGATATTTATTAAAACTGTGTGTAATAACTAAAATCGCTATATTTATAGTTCTAGAATTTCAACCAGTGCTTTATTTAAAAAGTAAATGTTGGTATCTGTGTGATATAGGTTATTGAAAATGAAAGCAGAAAGATAAAAGAAATGTGCTGGTGGGCCGCTACGAATTTACAAGTGCAGCAGGAAGCGAATGGATAAAAGAATCGATCATATCCCAGAGTAGTAATAAATGAAAAATAATATATTATTAACGGTGCCTTTCTTTCCCCGAAATAACTCAATTTGCCGATGTTCTGTAAATCAAGGTACGAAGAACAACTGCATAATTCAATGGCAGAAGGAAATTGGAAAGTGTAAAAATACACAATGCTTTATTATTTTGCTTGCTTTCTCTAATAGATAATAATAGTATATGTGAGAAAAATATTGGTTTTAATTATAAAACGATTCAAGCAAATATTAATAGGATAACCGAATAAACAGAATAATATATCAATGATTGTTCATATTAATAAGATTTTGATATTAAGACGGGAAAGTCGGAGTCTCAGCATTCCAAGACATATTTCCTCTAAGAAAGAAATTATTCAACAAGTTGGCTGAGGCTTTTTCGAAGTTGGAGAGATGTGCGCGTATTCATATTTTATTTTATCAAAAATTTGATATAATGACAAATGTGTAAAGAGGTACTAAAGCATATAGCAGCAAGGATAAAATGCACGTTATACTATTTTACAAGGCACCACAAAATATTTTTAAAAAATAATAAATGCATTTTTTCTATGCACGCGTATGTAAAAAAACTCGCATTTTGCTTTGCAAAAAGAGAATATATTGCATAGGCAATATATGAAAAAATGTTATACAAAATTGACACGCAATTTAAACAAATTTTCTTGGTAGATATATTTCCCCTACATAAAACTTCAAGAACAAATTAAGACATATGTCGCGCTTTGAAAAAGATAAAAGAGAGATAGATTCAAACAAGAACCAAAATATGCTGATTGAGAAGCAAATAGGACTTTATAGAAAAGAGTGGGGGGATGGAGATTTTGTATAGAAAGTGAGAGAAATGGTAAATTCTTTAGAATAATTCCATTCTTCTCGTGGCATATTTTAAACTAATGCATAAATACAATGTAAAATTATCCTTCTAAAACTGTTTAAATACTAGTACAATGATAAACAAGCAGATAAAGTGAAACACACCAATAATAATAATATCCACTCAAATATGAAGTAGATATGTTTTAAAAGTGAAATAAAAATTTTAAAAAACACTTAATAGAGAATAGAGAGAGAGGGTAAAAAACGGCGGGACTTGACAAATTTAAATTTGCATATTTGTGAGTCATACACTATCTTTCAATTCCCCACCATTTTGTGATAACATGAAGAAAAAACAAATCTAACCGTCAAATATAAGTTTATCTCTTCCATAGTTAATGACGTCAGTACTGCGCTATCATTAAAAATTAATTATAAGATATTCTTATAGTGATGATAAGGATTTTTGAATAATAATAATGATGTGTTAGTTTCCCCCTTATTTAAGAGAGGTTCCCGTTTTTTTTTTTTTTTTGTTGTTTTTTTTTTATGAGAAATTTCGTTGATACGATAATATGTCAATTTTGAAAAATTGGAATAAATTATAATTCTTATATTAGAGAATGAATAGAGGAATATTTTAGCTTTAGCTCTCTTCCAGCAATTAGTTTTTAAAAAATAAACATAATATGCTTATTTTGACATAGGCAATCGTTTAAAAGGACCAAAATGCACAATTCGGATGAAGAAAATGAATATGAAGAGTAAAACGACCAAATATGTACATAATGTGTATGATATTAAATAATAATAATAATAAAAACAAAAAGGTATAAACGAGGTAATAATTTGCATTAAAGGAGCTAATATATTTTGTGGGAGAATATATATATAAAACAATAAAAGAGATAAAACTTTGGAAGGAAACAAGATAAAACCCTGTTAAATATTTTTCATTTCTTGTGAAGGAAGACAGGATCTGCTAAAACTCTTTGGACAACTATCTACCTACAAACGTTTATAATGTAAAGGCATCGAGGGTAAAATTGGGGTTTGCTGAATTGAACAAAGCAACATGACGAAATTTGAACCGGCTGTATGGCGAAATGGATGAGAGGCTGATTTTTGTCTTCACTTTCAAATCATTTAGATGGAATCTTGGCAATTAAAAAACCTATTCACAAAATATATAATAATATATCTTTAATTAAAAAGCATATATTAAATCAAAATATCATTCATTTTGCCAATATTTCAGTTGGCTGAACGCCAACCTTTTTCAAGGTATTATAGCATATTAATGTGTGTCAAGGCGCTGAGTTTGTTGTTGACACACATTAATATGTTATAATACCTTGAAAAAGGTTGGCGTTCAGCCAACTGAAATATTGGTAAAATAAATGATATTTTGATCCAATATATGCCTTTTTAATTAAAGATTTATTTAAGGATTGCTCTATTTTCAAAATAATAATATATAGATAATTGAAAAGCTTTTTAAAGATGTTGTGAATTATTGATCCGTGAAGATCTATATGTCTGAACCTCCTATGAACGATCATCTAAAAGCCACCTCCCTGAGAGACCACCCTTATAAAACCCGTATTGCTATAATCCAACCTCCAGGTGAGCATCCTTGTTTTATCGCGTTGTCTCATGGCAGGTTCTATTGCATTGTTACTCTATTTTCAACAATTAATCTCGTATCCCACAATTGATACTCACTACTTTCAAGGTTCAATAATAGGCCTCTTTGTTTCAACTTATGAAACTATGGATACCATTTTTCTTAATCGACACTTCGAAAAAGGAATTTGGCCATTTTAATTAAATTGTTATCCGGTTTCACATACACTAAAATCATTTTCTATATAATATCTGTCGAAAAGATTAGATGACTTTTCTTATTGAAAAAAAAACAAAACAATATAATTAATTTCTGAGAGTCCACTGCTATCTTCGTCTTTACAATCAGAAGCTATTGTGCTGGTCAAATATCAATAAAGTTTCTAATCCAAATCCTCAGGCTCGTATCTGTGAACTCAGGGCCGATCAGAAAGAAAAAAAAATTGCTGAGATACTTCTCTCTTTTTTTTAATACTTATTATTATTTTATTTTTTTTAAGAAATTCATTCACACAATTTTTTAGATTATTATTCTGTTTGAGATTTGATGTGTGTTCTGTGTAAGTATTAATACGTCTTCTCATTTAAGCCTGAGTATGTCACTTATTGTTCAGTAGGAAAAGTTTGGCTGAATTGCCTCGATTATGACATCTATATCAGCGATTTTAAATGGATGGTTAGTAATTTTGACTTGGTCTTAGGAGATTTTTACCTGATTGTGTAAAAAAATCATAAAAAAATATAATACAATATAAAATTGTGTACGATACATTTACCTTAATGAGAATTAACTTGGGATTAAAATTTTAAAATGAGAATTAAAAAACTTTTATAGTTCTTTTAATACCTAGTAAGTTTTTGTTTAAAAAACGCGGTCTGCAAACTCTTTTCACAAATTTTACGTCATGGGGTCAAAAAAATATTGAGACACGCTGGTCTTTATGACAGAATGGCCGTTTGACGTTGTGATGCTTTTTTTATAAGTAAAATTTTAATGGTAAATTTCTGTTAGTTTCTTTCCACGCGTACCTCTTGTTGACAAAGCATGGATTCTAGTCGTCTGAACACGAACATGTGATGTTATTATGAAAATAATTTTACACTTTATTATTTTTTCGTGTAAACGTCAAAAGAGCTAGCACCATTATATCTGTGAAAAAAAAAAGGGGGGGGGGGGAGTAAAATGAGAAGAAGGTTAGGTAGTGATATGAAAAACATAGTCATAAGACGGCAGAACGCCATCTAGCGAAATAAATATAAACTAAAGGTTTTTTTTTTTTAATTATATAATTAGTGTTTATATCATCACATAATTGAATTGTCACAACAAGTTCAATCTTGCAAGGATAAAGCCGTGATGATAAGGCAAGGCACCAACAATAGCAGCAATCTGAGAGAAGTGAATGAAACCAATTCTACAGAGTGATTGCGCTCGTACATTACTGCGGTAGAAAATACGAACATCTGTGTTGTGTGTGTGTGTGTATGCGTGATTCCATATATGGAGGTTATATGTTAGTTTCTATCCAGCGTTTTCCCAGAGTTAACTGGATTTGACTTTTATTTGGTTGGACTCTCTTGATCAATAAAGATATTTAAATAAATATAAAAGTTATATTTTCGATATATGTATTTAAATAATCTTTTGTATCGATATTTTTAACTTAATAATAAAAGTTTGAGTTGAAGGCGACCCATTAATTAAGATTATAAAAAAGGGCGTACCTGGATCTGTAAAAAAAAAAAAAAAAAATTCTCAAAATATTTCGAGAGATTGCTCCCTCTGTTTTCTTGTAGATATAATTTGTAAATTTAATTCACTGTGCAATAAATTGATAAAGAGGGAGCACTCTCTCGAAATATTTTGAGAAAAATTTTTTTTTTTTCTTTATAGATCCAGGTACGCCATTTTTTATAATATTAATAATAAAAGTTATATATTCAAACACAATATGCTCTACTTTGCAACAACATAAGAGTTTGTCTTGAATTTTTCTAAATGTATAAAACATTTTAGCGGCAATAAAGACAATTTTGTGCATATCTCTTCCATTAAAGGATTGAAGAAAAATGTGTATTTTTTTTACCGAGATAAATCATGCCGTTGAAATTAATAACACAGCGATCTGTACAAAGACGATTTTCATTATTTTAATGGGAAATGTGCCCTTGCATGTACATGTTTATTGTTATTCTCCTTTACAATAACATCGACGACAAATATGTAACAAATGCTTCCTTCATTGATTTAACAGGCACAGTCCTCGTTCAGAAGGTGTTTCTTGTGTTAGATCGAAAAGAATGGCGCTTAAATATATTATTAATGAATGAGGGGGTCGGTGGAAGGGTGGCCTAAACCGTTGGTTTTCGACCACTACGACCCGGGATCGAATCCCGCATTGGACACTTTTTTCTAATTTAAAAAAATGTTCCAATGGCCCCCGATTCTTGTAAAAGTCCAACCCCATCGCGAGTGCAAGTAACCAAACGGAGCTCTGGCACATTTGTAAGTGCAAAAGTCGAACTGCTATTCACTTGTGTAGACATGTGGTGCGCTTACAGTAATAGCAGTCGCTAACTACCCACCATGATTCTCATGGCCTGTACCACGTGTACTAGGGATAATAATAATAATGAAAAGAATTTCAAAATGACATTCCATAGATATTTATTATAATTTGGGTGGTTTGTACTTATAAATGTGTTTATTTACTTTTAGTAAGTCTTAAAATATTTACGTTTATATATATATATTTTTTTTTTCACACACAAAAACCTTTATTTATATATATTATTAGCCGAATGACCTGGGCAACGCCCAGGTTTTACCCGATTAAATGTTTTTATTCAAATACTATTCGTTACAATTATAAATTGGCGCCGTGGATGTCACTCTTGTGAGACGTCCCGCTCCAAACTTTGTGTCAGAGAAGCGATATTTTTTATAAAGAGATGATCTGGCTTTGTGTCTTCTGCTCGAATGAATGTTTTTCTGTTAGAATTTTGTTCCTACACACTAAAAATGAACTGGCTTCACCCGTGGTTTCAGCTTTTTGAATTTTTTCCCGATATAATTTTGTATCTGATAATCAAAGATGATACAGCAATATTGTCATCATCATTTTCTGACTAAAAAAACAACTATTTTTGCCCAGAACCTGTCAATTTTATTTTTTATTGGCTAAAAATCCGATAAATATATTTTCCAGATTTTTCGCTATGTCCTGTCAAACACGTTTTACATGTACATTAGGTCAGCTGATATTACCTCCCATCTAGAGGCGCTGCTTGCGAGCGAAAAGGCAAATTTGCAACGCAATTTGCAAATAACTCGAAGAATATTCGGGATAGAGACCTGAAATTTTCACTATAAGTTTTTCCAGATTCTATATACTGTTAAAATTTCAGTCAGATTAGTTACGTATTGTGGACGTGTATAGCCGACATAGATACCCACATACATAGATACACTGACTTTTATATATATAGGGATAGTTTATATGGGGGCATATTCATATGGGGACAACCTAGCCTCATATAAAGGCGATATAAAGTTTTAAAAAATATACATTTAATATAAAACAAAAATAAATAAAATAGGCGTATCCTGACCGCTCACATGAGCATTTTTAGATGGCCAACGCCATCTAGTGAAATAAAAATCAACTAAACGTTGATTTAGATTATTCCATAATATTTGGCGAGCCCATTTTCTTGATAATTTTTTAAAGCTAAATATGTACGCGTTTCGGGCTCTTGCTCCTCGTCAGCGTGGTGAAAATGTTCATGTGATCGGTCAAGGATATGCCTATTTTATTTCTAATAACAATCCCTGACCTTTTCTATTTTTGCTATTTTTTTTCACATAAAATAAATTAAGAAAAAATTGTTTCATAATTTGTTCTTCAAAGTTTCTGATTTTCTATTTAAAAATGTTTTGTAAAAATAAGAAGGAAAACTAATAGGTCTTCAAACACAACAGTAGCAAAAATAACTTTCACAATAACTATTCACAGATCCTTAATTTTATCATCAAAAATTTCGGGATAAAAATGGTGTCTGATATCAAACAAAATAGTATAGCATTATAGTATAAAAAGGATGGATAACTAAATATATCTTATAATAATTTTTAATATTTTAGGAATAACATTAAACAAAACGGCTGAGTTATCTGCGGGATTTCACAACGTGATTCCTTGCCATGGCTGTTTAAATGAATCCATCTTATGGTAAAGAATTAAAATACAAAATGGCGTCCATACAATATTAGTCATCAATAAAACAGAAAGCTCGTGAGAAATACAGCGTATGCAGACAGATTAAAACAGGCGTGAGGAAGCCATTATATCACTTAGTGAGATGAACATGGCTTCCTAGAAGTTAATGGCTATCCATCATGTTCCTATCAACTCATCAACGGTCTCTTGCTCCAAGATCATAGAAAGAACGTCCTTCAGCTTCTATTGAACAGTTGAGTCTCTTTCGTTTGATATTATTCTTCTTCAATTTCTCTTCTCTTGAGTAGGCTCTTGCCACTCTCTTGTAAAGCTATACTTCTCTATCACGAGGAACTTTTTTTTTTCTTCTGCTAAATTTTAGACACGCATTGCTACAGATTAAACTATAAGGTTGTTCCAAAAGTTAGTGTTTTTCTTATTACTTGGCGAATAATATTATTACGGCGAATACATAATAATACGTAATATAATTATTAAAATATACAAGTATCAGAGTCATCAATTCTGTCATCGTTTGCTTTTGTGAATGTATATAAATAATGGATTTCATATTTTTTATTAATTTTTGTTCTGGCCTTTATTTGTTTAAATCTCTTTTTAAAAATCGTTTAAAATGCAGTCGCAATCATTAGCGAACACAAATGTTTGCCTAATATTTCCATATGCTCTTTTTTTTTTAACAGAAAAATATTTACATGCCAGTATTTTGGATTAATTTTTTTTATAAACCTTTTTTTTTTATTATTCTTACTGAGAAGATGGGCATCGCAGTCAGTATTCTTTACAGTCAGTCACTCAACTCAGGCAATTTCAAAGGTTAATGGGGGGTTGGTGGAAAAGCTGCCGTCTATTTAAACTATATTAATTTTGAAACAACTAAATGGATTGCAAAAAATAATTAAATCAAATACCTAAACACTAATATAATACAAGTTTTGCCATTACACATTTTTTTCCTGTAGTTTATGTGTTTCTTCTGTATTGCTATTCTATTGGCACTTCTACTATTTATCATTGATGTACTTTCAGTGTGAAGGATACTTCACTCGGGGGATTTCTCGGGCGAAGCCGGGTCATTCTTCTAGTACATAATACAGTTATCAGCGTCATGCACAATTCTTTCTTAATTCTGTCACCGTTTGCTTTTGGTTCAGTGGTAGAATGCTCGCCTGCCACGCGGGCGCCCCGGGTTCGATTTCCGGCCGATGCATTTTTTTTTTTTTTTACAATTTTAAAAACTCATTTATATTATTAAAATATATGTGCTTTTCCTGTCTATGTACAGATTTATGGTCTATGTACACAAGTATACAAGTTATTTGCAAATTGCGTGGCAAATTTGCCCTTTCGCTCGCAAGCAGCGCCTTTAGCGGTTTTTTTTTTACAATTTTAAAAACTCATTTATACAGTAGAACTTGGATAATTCGAACTTCTTTAATTCGAAAACCTCTTTAATTCGAATATTTATCTTGGTCCCTAGAATTTCCTATATGAATAATTTAACATCTTTAATTCGAATTTTTGGATAATTCGAATTTTTTTATGGTCCCTTGGGGTTCGAATTATCCAAGTTCGACTGTATTATTAAAATATATGTGATTTTCCTGTCTATGTACAGATTTATGGTCTATGTACACAAGTATACAAGTATGTATACAAGTTATTTGCAAATTGCGTGGCAAATTTGCCCTTTCGCTCGCAAGCAGCGCCTCTAGCGGTGAAGATGGGAGGTAATATCAGCTGACCTAATGGACATGTAAAACGTGTTTTAACAGGACATAGAGAAAAATCTGGAAAATATATTTTTCGGATTTTTATTCATGAAAAATAAATTGACAGGTTCTTGTTTTTTATTCAGAAAATGATTATGACAATATTGCTGTATCATATTTGATTATCAGATACAAAATTATATCCGGAAAAAATCCAAAAAGCAGAGACCACGGGTGAAGCAGTTCATTTTTAGTGTGCAGGAACAAAATTCTAACAGAAAAACATTCATTCGAGCAGAAGACACAAAGCCAGATCATCTCTTTATAAAAATATCGCTTCTCAGACACAAAGTTTGGAGCGGGACGTTTCACAAGAATAACATCCACGGCGCCAATTTATAATTGTAACGAATAGTATTTGAATAAAAGCATTTAATCGGGTAAAACCCGGGCATTGCCCTTTCTTAATCAATTCTGTCACCGTTTGCTTTTGTGAATGGAATAAATACCCAAATATGGCCATTTCTCAAAACCATCGGTGGTTCAGTGGTAGAATGCTCGCCTGCCACGCGGGCGGCCGGGTTCGATTCCCGGCCGATGCATTTTTTTTTTTTTTTACAATTTTTAAAACTTATTTATATATTATACAAGAATGACATCCACGGCGTCAATTTATAATTGTAACGAATAATATTTGAATAAAAGCATTTAATCGGGTAAACCCCGGGCGTTGCCCAGGTCATTCGGCTAGTAATTATACATTATACAATGATATTATACCTAACGGCGAATATTATGGCGAATAATCTTGGTATTATAATTTTTTGCAAGTGTTTACGAACTTTTGGGACAACCTTGAATGTTAAACTGAATGGTGTAATCTGTAACAATGCGTTTTGGTATTTGAGCAGAAAAATAAAATCTCTCGAAAGCTCCTCGTTTTATGCAATTATGCTCGTATATATATATATATATATATATATATTATATATTATATATATTATATATATATGTGGCAATATCGTTGCGGGGTTTCTTATTGTTGGATGCGAATGGTGAGATTTGGTTGAAGCGCAGCCGTTTGAGTGGAAGTTGCAGCATACAGTTAGGAATAATCAGGACACGTGATTGAGTTTGAAAATAAAGGCAACGGGTTGGAGGAAAGAAAGTTTGATAAGAGCTGAGCGATTTGACTTATTAATTAGCTGATCACATGGCGGTGATTGTACTTAGCTGTGGGATGAGCAGAGGGGGAGAGGTCTAGAGCCGATGTCACCTCCTTGGGAGCCAAAGCGTAACTAACATTTCTTGCTTTTCGATTTAACACCAAGCTTCAGTTTCTCTCTGATTGGTTGAGATATGATCACATGGTGTTTTCCTATTGGTTGACCTACTTAGTGGTTCCTCCCTAATTGGCCGGCGGCTCTCCTTGATGAAAGATGGCCTGCCTGGTATATCCGATTTCGTCAGGAAGTATTGGGTATCTTGACGCTTATAGCTTCGACGGATATTAGATACGTCCTGTTTTTGCCGGAAGTATTGAGTGCATCTTGGCTAAAATAACTTCTGCGGTCACTAGAGACGTCCGGTCTCTGCCCCTGCAATGTTGACACAGGGGTGCCAAAATAGTCGTGCCAGCTTTAGTCTTACTTCCTATATCTTTTGTTACTTTCTTTCCTCCAGTTACCTTGTTCTTTATTAAGTCTTTGAAAATCATACATGATATATACATAGTGGGTCGGGGTTGCATTTAATTATATACAAATTATGACAGATGCGCCCCCTACATGTGAAGAATTCAAGAAGGGGTTAGCCTGAGAGAATTCTGTAAAGTGAAAAATAATTTTGTGGGAAAATTAGTTGTGGGTATGGAGGGGCTATATACAAACATTGCTGGTAATATAAAAGTAAAATAGAATGGTGTTGATGATATAGGTTGAGTATAATTAATAGAAATCAAAAATTTTTAATTGTAAGAAATCAAGGAATGTTATGGTACATAGTGGATTAAAAGAAAAGAAAATGCGCCTAAACGAATTCTACTCGAGTTAAGAAATGAATTCGAGGGGGTTCTATTTAGGCTTTGAAATCAAAATAAAAATAATATAAAAATAGTTGAATGAAATCAAAATTGAATGTGTTTGGTTGAATGGTGAGAAAAAAAAAAGAAAAATGCCTAACCATATTCTAGCTCGAAATTGGGAATGAAATCGAAGGAATTCTATTAGGTCTTTTGAGAAATCAAAAATAAAAAAAATAAAAAGTTGGAAGAAATCAAAGTGAATGCTTGGTGCGTGGTGAGAAAAAAAGGAAAAATGCCTAATTACTTTTTTGCTTGAATTTTGGAAAGGAATTCGAGGAAATTTCATAAGGTCTTTTGAGAAATCAAAGTAAAAAAAAAATAAAAAGTTGGAAGAAATCAAAGTGAATGCTTGGTGCGTGGTGAGAAAAAAAAGGAAAAATGCCTAATTATATTCTAGCTCGGAATTGGGAATGGAGACCGAGGGAATTCTATTAGGTCTTTTGAGAAATCAAAAATAAAAATAAAATAAAAGTTTTTTGAGCGAAATCAAAGTAGAGTGCTTGGAAAAAAGAAAAATGAAAAATAAAAAGATTTCAACAACAAAGGGTGATTTAATGTTTTTAGTTTAATCGAAAGTCAGTGAGTTTTCGTTGATAATTGAGTTGTGGTAATATAAATCAAGTGGTAAGTAGAATGATAATTGATAACTGAAAATGATAATATAAACTAATTGGTAAATAAAATGATAGTTAATGATTAAAATTGATAATAAGTTGAATAAATTGCTAAATTGATTAAATATTTAAATTTTAATTGAGAGAAAATAATGAAAATGATTGATATGAAAAATAAGGTGTATTGGTTGGAACCCTTTGGTATCTTCATGCCCTGATCTACATGTATTGGTTGCTCCATTTTGCCCTATAAATGTTTTACTTGCTCAATTATGCCCTATAAATTTTTTGTCTCATCTGTAGTGACACTTAGGTGAAAAACGTGATTCTAGCCCTCAAGTGCGTTTATGCTGTGGGTACAGGAGACATGGAAATCTATATAACCTTTATGTGTAATTTTTTGTCTTTGTGTGTGTGTTGTGAAAAATGTTAGAAGTCGGTTGTGTAAGAGATGTGTGAGCTAGTTCTAGGTGTTGTTTCGTGGATGTGTAATTGGTTGGTAAAAATCGATATGTAGACTCGAACTGGAATCAAAACCGGTGGCATAGTGAGGTTCCCAGTCGACCTCAATAGGGGATCTTCTCATTGTAATTAGAGATACGGAAGTGGGGTGTGTCGGGCAAACGAGAGGGAGGGAAATTGGAGATCGGACGAAGGCGCTCCGCTTTGTTTACAGAGGCCGAATTTAACCTCCGTGGACTATACTTCCTGTCGTGGTGTTTCAAATCTCATTTCCTGCCGTCTATTTATTTTTGGTGCGGTTCAGGGCTTGTTTTTGGAGCGTGATTTCTCCGACACTGGTTGGTTATCTTTTCAGTTACTGCTATCTCTTCGGAGTTTATTTAGATTTTCTGCGAAGATGGTTCCTAAAATTATGAGAAGTTTTATAAATACTTGTCCACAATGAAGAATTGCTTGTCCACAATGAAGAATTGCTTGTCCACAATGAAAAACTGTTTGTCCAAAATTAAAAAATGCTTGTCCTAAATTAAAAACTACCTCTAGTAGTTCGAAGATTTTCTGATCGGGCATAGCATAGATAAACAAGTAATTGATGACTAAAATTGGGATACAGTTGTATGGCAGAAGTAACAAACAAAGGATAAGAATCAGATGAAATATAGGATATTGCCCCATGTTCGTCCACATTTTTGTAACTGGGGACTCTGAAATATTTGCTTGAACCTTATGAATTGTAGAATTTGAATGATTGGTAGGTTCGCAGTTCTCCTGTTTGATATCTTTAGGGAGTGGTGTGATATGATTGAGCTGGTTGTCAGGTTTGCAGTTTTTAACGTCGGGGAAGAGTGATGTAAATCGTCTTGTTGCAAAAATGGCAGGGTCTAAATGCCTGAAAGGTTCGCTGCTGGTGGGTTTGAACCTTAATGACTCTGTTGGGAATAATTCGGGTGTTAAATGTTTGAAAGGGAACGTGTAATTGGGGTTGTGTTTTATATGATAGGTGTTAACGGCGGGTGGTGATATATAATGGATTTTTTCCGTATACAGTTTAAGTTTGTTGACGTGGATTGTGTCAGTGTCTCTTTGAAGTGGTTGATTTGGTCGATCTATGCGGACCACATTTGGTGAAATAATTTCTAATATTGTGTGAGGTCCTGTGAAATATGGCGCAAGTTTCCCTGTATTTGGGTGGTGATATAATTTTACTAATACTAGATCACCTACTTCGAAATGTGGTTGCTTGTGTCGTTGGTCATAAGTGTCTTTGTCTTGTAAATGTTTGTTTTGTGTGCGTATGTCGGTATTTTTACGTGAAGGTTGGTTGTATTCATCGATTCTTCTAGCGAATCGGCAGGTGGGGCAGGTTTTTACCTGTTTTGCGATGTCTTGTGTCATGTTCTGCCAATAATATTGTGACGAGATGAGTCTCGTCATCTTGGAGATGTTTGGGTGGTGGTGTTGTGTGTGTACGGATTTAAGAAGTCTGGCTGTAAGTGAACTTGGGACTATAGTTTTAAGTACTCCTTTTCGGGAGACGGTGCGCAATTTATTGTGATCTATAGTCACGCGAGATTTTCCCGGTGGAGAAGACTGTTGGCTCTGTATGAGTGGCGCATCTAGAAAGCCACAAAATGGGATACGAGTTCCAATGCCCGTTTCATATTGTTGTACTCCATTTATGCTACGGACCTCATATTCGTATCTTGACAATCTTAACCTCCATCGAAACAATCTGCCTGACGGAGCTTTGATCTCTTTCAACCACTGCAATGCGGGATGGTCAGAAAATATTGTAAACTTTCTGGCCATTAGACAGGTGCGGAAATTATCCACACTTTCCACAATGGCTAGGCATTGTAGTTCCAAGTCTGAATAATTTCGCTCGTGACTACGCAGAGATCGGCTGAAATGTTGAACGGTGTATGTCTTCCCATCAGGGTAGACTTGTTTAAGAACGCCTGTAATGCTGAATGTTGAGGTGTTACAGTACACCTGGCATGGCAGACCTTCCTGGTAAAGGTGTAATGTGGGGTGTGTGGTAAGGTTTTCTTTCAGGTTAGTGAACGCTTTCTGGCATTTGTCATCCCAGACCCACACGACATCCTTTTTTAGAAGGTTGACAAGTGGTGTCCGCAAGCGGGCGTGGTCCGGAATGAACTCTTTAAAGACGTTCACAGCTTTTAGGAAAGATCGTAATGTTTTTCGATTGTGTGGTTGTTTGGTGGCGTGAATTTTTTCTATGTTTTGTGTAGACGGGATGATTGTATTATTCTTAACGATTGTGCATGCGCTTGTTTGTTGTTGTTGTCTTTTGACGTGCGTGTTGTGTTTGTTGTGCGGGTCGTGCGTGTTTGTCGCGTGGTGACGTATGGGTGCGTGTATGTTGTGAGGTACATTTGCGTAATTATGGTGTGGCGAAGTGTCATGTGTGAATTTTGTGTGGTAAGTGGGTGAGCTGTGTCGGTGTACGGACACTTGTTTGGGCATTATTGGAGTTGTAGATTGAAGTCGTGGTGGCTTTATATGTGGTGGGCATAAAGTATTGGCAATTGGGTTGAGCGAAAAGTTGTGTGGTGTGAGATTAGAATGGTGGCATGTAAATATTTGGGGTTTGGGTAATGAATGCAGGCAAGGGTTTCCATGTGTGAAAGCTTTGGGTGCTGTGCGAGTCCTTTGGGACAGGTTTTGGCCTAGCCCGTGCTTGCATTCATTTGACACATGTTTAAAGTGGTAGATAGTATTAGACAATGGGACGCCAAGTTGGAAAATAGTGCCGCGATTATAATTTAGTTTTAATTTATATTGATAAAGGGCTCTTAAGGTAAGGACTCCAAATGGCAAGGATGCATTTACCACGTGGAAGTTCTCTCTACGGGTTATTTGGCCTATTGTCAGAGGGAAAGTTAAATGTCCTATTATTTTCGTAAAACTATTTAGGGTGGATAGATCAAGGGAAGGTTTTTTAATACTTAAGTTGGGAAGTTGTGCTTTTAATCTATTGTATAAATGATACGGCAATATGTTCGAACCTGCGTCTGGTTCAATTAGAAAGGTACATGGTAGGTCCTGGGTCAGATACAAGTCCAAAGTCAATTTGATGGTGTCATTGGGTGGATTGCCTACCTTAGTCTCGAAAAGTCTCCACTGTGGCGTCTTCGGCTTGGTGTGGCTGGCTTGGAATATCTGTTGGACCGGGTCGGGACTTTTTGCACTGTCCGCGCAATTGAAAGGGAAATCTAGTCATTTGTACTGCTTCCATTCGAGTGGATCGCGTTGTCGGTACACTGGGCCCGTGTCGCGTGGATTGCTTCCGTGTGTACGGGTACGGCATGGTGGATGGCGACTCCTCGGTGGACGTCAGGTTGTTCGGACACGTACCGGCGGTGCGGGCGTCGGCTGTCCCGAGGGTGGCGCTCCGGAAGACCGCTTCCAGTTGTGGGGATCTTGCCCCTTGTAGCGCGGCGGTCAGTTCTAAAATTATCGTCGCCAGGGTATGTCTTGTCGCTTCGTTCGTTGTCAGTCTCTTTCCGCTCGTTGCCAGTTTGTTCTCTCTTGGTTTGTCATTGCCTTTTGTTGTGCTGGCGCCTGGGTTAATTTCCATCTTCATCCTGATTAAGCTCTATAATCTTTATCCTGTCGACTTAACCGTTCTGTGGCAATATCGTTGCGGGGTTTCTTATTGTTGGATGCGAATGGTGAGATTTGGTTGAAGCGCAGCCGTTTGAGTGGAAGTTGCAGCATACAGTTAGGAATAATCAGGACACGTGATTGAGTTTGAAAATAAAGGCAACGGGTTGGAGGAAAGAAAGTTTGATAAGAGCTGAGCGATTTGACTTATTAATTAGCT
Source organism: Cordylochernes scorpioides (assembly GCA_030710605.1). NCBI lineage: Eukaryota > Metazoa > Arthropoda > Arachnida > Pseudoscorpiones > Chernetidae > Cordylochernes > Cordylochernes scorpioides. The sequence goes on along the minus strand of CP092884.1, from coordinate 21,989,534 downwards.
GATCACATGGCGGTGATTGTACTTAGCTGTGGGATGAGCAGAGGGGGAGAGGTCTAGAGCCGATGTCACCTCCTTGGGAGCCAAAGCGTAACTAACATTTCTTGCTTTTCGATTTAACACCAAGCTTCAGTTTCTCTCTGATTGGTTGAGATATGATCACATGGTGTTTTCCTATTGGTTGACCTACTTAGTGGTTCCTCCCTAATTGGCCGGCGGCTCTCCTTGATGAAAGATGGCCTGCCTGGTATATCCGATTTCGTCAGGAAGTATTGGGTATCTTGACGCTTATAGCTTCGACGGATATTAGATACGTCCTGTTTTTGCCGGAAGTATTGAGTGCATCTTGGCTAAAATAACTTCTGCGGTCACTAGAGACGTCCGGTCTCTGCCCCTGCAATGTTGACACAGGGGTGCCAAAATAGTCGTGCCAGCTTTAGTCTTACTTCCTATATCTTTTGTTACTTTCTTTCCTCCAGTTACCTTGTTCTTTATTAAGTCTTTGAAAATCATACATGATATATACATAGTGGGTCGGGGTTGCATTTAATTATATACAAATTATGACATATATATATATGATGTATTTCTACTGCGTGGAAAAAAAATTTTGCAGTCGTTTGTGGCTGTCTCCACCTCAATAATCTCTTTATTTTTTCAAATTTTTTTAAAAACAAACAACAAAATTTACATACTTGGCACGCGGTAAAATTAATTATTTTACAAACAAAGAACATTATGCAAAACAGATAGAATTTTTCTATTATGCAAAATAGATAGAAGTTGAATATCATTCAAAATGTATCACTACCCCCCACAAAAAAAAAAAATAGTATTAATTTTTTCCTCAACGGAGGTTGGGAGGGGATGGAAGGTAAAGGATAAGATACATTTTGAAGGGAAAAAAAATGCAAAAATTATATTACACAAGTAATTGTATTTACACAAGAAACTATATTGTTAGAGGTAAAAGGCGACCAAAGCCTGTTAGTTGGGGAAAATCACAGGAAAAGGTGGCCCTACAAAACCTAACTAACTAATAGGCAGGAAGAAAAAAATGATATTTTAAAATTTGGACATTACATGTCTATGGAGACACTCTCCATGTAGAATCCCATTCCAGGGCAACTTTTAGTTATTTTCCCAATGAATCGCACCCCAGTTCTTGGAATTTATATGACCTCTTCCACCTTTGGTAAACCTCACAGGATACAACTGGTTCCGATTCAGTTTGGGTGTCTACCGAAACCAGCAGTAGTTTCTCCAGGGGCTCTGTGGGGTGATCTGGATTTTTAATGGAAGAGAATAAAACCTGAGGACTATCGGTGGAAGCTTGCTTGTTAGGTTCGACACCCAAGCATCCTTCCAAATCCTCTTCTTCCTGAAATGGGAATGGTGGTTCAGTATTATCTTCAGTTACCGGATCCCAGAGCTTTACTTTAGAAATATTAACTATTGTTGCATGCTTATTTTCGGGTTGGCATGGCTTATCTATTTCTATGGTTTGTGGTGAGGGTATGGAAATTATGGTGTATGGTTCTGGGTAAAAGGCTGGCATAAGCTTACCTTGACCTGATTGGTAAGGGATCTTATAAAGGACCTTATCCCCTATTTTTAGATTAGGCGTTTTATGGGATTCATTATATCTTTTTACCAATTTAAGATGTAATTTTTCTGTATTTTCTTTTGCAATTCTCCTAGCCTCTTCTATGGGTGGATATGCTCTTGTTAAATTATTGATATATGATGGCGTTATGCCAAAAAGCAAATAAACGGGAGGCATTTTAGTTATGGAATGAGGAATACTCCGATATTCTTCTAAGGCCTTTTGTAATAATTTGGGCCATGGTATTCTGGAATTTTGTTGATGGTGAAGTCTAAGTTTTGCGATAATAGTCGCATTCGCCCTTTCTACAAGCCCATTACATTGTGGGTGCGAAGGGGTTGTCATTACGTGTTTTATGCCCTTTTCTTGTATAAATTTGTTAAACCTTTTGGACACAAATGAGGGGTGCCTATCAGTAACAATAATTTTTGGTTTACCTACATTTAATAACTGATTTATTATATTGATGTACGTTGCTATAGACGTACTCTTAGAAGGATAAGCCCAGATGTATCTTGAGTGATGATCAACTATCACATGAAGACAATTCTTTGTACTGTTATAATCCCCTAATCCTAAAATACTGTCAAGGGCAACTACATCAAATGGTTTCTCAGCTAGTGGTAAATTACCCACGAGTCCATACGAAGGTGTAGTTGGCTTCTTTACAGACTGACATATTTTACATTTCAGAATATAATTTTTTATTTGTCCTATCATTCCTTTGAAATAATATTGTGTTGAGATAACTCTAGCCATTGAACTTATGCCTGGGTGTCCTAAACTTTCGTGAGCCCTACTTATCAATTGTTGTTGTAAGGAGGGTGGTACGATAATCCTATCTCTATTTTTTAGCCTAATATAAGTAATACCGTTTTTAATGAAATATAGTTTAGATGAAGGCTTAAGAAATGATTTTTGTTCTTGTTCTATATTTTGAAAAGTTAAGAAGCAGGTATATGGCAGTCGAGACAACATGTCGGCTTCATGATTCTCACATCCCTTATTATATTTAAATTCCAAATCATATTCTGATAATTTTAGCGCCCATCGGAATAATCTACCGTTAGTATGTTTGAAATTATTTAACCAAAAATTAATGCCTTATGGTCGGTATGAACTATCACATGTTGACCTGAAATATAGGGATGATATCTTTTACATGTTTCTATTATCGCCAATAATTCAAGTTCTGTTATTGTATACTTGGATTCTGCTCCCCTTAAAGCCCTACTATAAAACGCTATGGGTCTTAAGGTGCCATCAGGATACTCCTGTTTAAGTACGCCTCCTAAACCTGCAATACTAGCGTCTCAAAAGATATGTGTAGCTAATAATGGATTATAAATTTGGAGTATTGGTTTCGAAACTAATGCTTCTTTAAGGGCTTCAAAACTCCTCTGACACTCTTCACTCCACGTAAATTTTACATCTTTTTTCAATAGATCATTTAAAGGCGCTCTCAACTTATTAAAATTATTTATAAATTTTGCATAATGCGTAACGCTGCCCAAAAATGACCTTAAGCATCTAACATCACGAGGAGGGGGCAAAGATTTAATTATACCAACATTAGTACTTGAAGGAGAGATTTGATCTCCAAAAATTTCGTAACCCAAATAATTTATCTTTTGCATAAAAAAACAAACATTTATCTTTCCTAAGTTGGATACCTTCCTCTTGTAGGATTGCAAATATTTCCCCAAGGTGTTCTAAATGGGATTCGGTATCTTTTGAAAAAACCAATATATCGTCAAAGTAAGATATTATATTTTTAAGTTCATATTTCTGCAATATGGAAGTGAGGATCCTGTTAAAAATAGCAGGAGCTGTCCGCAATCCAAATGGTAATCTGCACCATTGGTAAGAACCTTCTGTGGTGGTAAAGCAAGTAATAGGTTGATCTTTTTCATGTAAACCAATAGTCCAGTATGCACTTAGAATATCAAGGCACGAGAATACTTTTGAGCCTTGCACCTTTTGAATGATATTTTCAACTAAAGGAATTGGGAAACTATCTCCTATCAGTTTTGAATTCAATTTCCTAAAGTCGATACATAGTCTAGATTTATCATTTTCTCCCTTTTTATGTGCTAAAGTTACTGGCGAACTATATGGAGAAGAAGCATGCCTAATAATCCCATATTTTAATAATTGCCTAATTTGTTCCTTAATTATTTCGGTGTCCCTGGGATTATGTCGATAAGGTCTGAGACAAACAGGAGTTTTATCTTTGAGTCTTAACCTGGGGGAATCTACTTTTAATGGTCTAATATTATATTTGTTTTCACCAAAAATATCATTATAGTGACTTAATAAAATGTAGAAATTATTCTTAAGTTTGTCATCATTATTTAGATAGCTGTCTTCTAGATTTGGCAAGGGTAAGGGTCGAAAGTTTGGTTGGTAAACGAGTTTAGATTTAAAACAAGAGGGGACATTTATGTTATATTGATCAATAGTTCTATCTAAAAGAGGTAACTTTTTTATATGATTACATTTTCCTGAAAGTTTTAAACAATAATTATGTTTTTTACAATATTTAACATTATTAAAAACACCAAAATATTTTTTTGAGTTATCACAATATTGCAAAGCATCGAGTTCATCTTTAGAAAATGTATATTGAAATTTGGATAAAAACACATTATTTTGCATAATAACATTCTCATCAAAATCAATCTTTAGGCTAAAATATTTCAGGTACTTAGTGGATATTATCAGAAAATTTAAATTTGGATTATCAATAATATAGAACAACATATTGTTAGTTATATCTCCAATTCTGATCGTTAAACAAATTTGTCCAAATATTCCAATACGGTTAGATACAGTGCTAATCATATTAGGTGTGTTTGTGTGTTGTTGGCTAGAGTTATTTATCTTATCTAAAAGGCATTCAGGTAATAGGTGTACGGAAATAATATTAATGTCACTGCCGGAATCAAAAAGTACTAAATAGGTTCCCAAGAGTAATGAATCTACCCCAACGTCACTCATCACTCCTGGGCACCACTATTGTTGCCTTACATTACCTCGAAAGTCTTGGTAAAACTGCTTTCGCCGGGTTTCTTGTCGGTCGCCAACCTCTCTGCCGGGGCGGGCACCTGAAGGAAGAGAATCCTGTGAAGGCGTTGCATTCCTTGAGTCGATATTTTGAAAGTCCCGTCGATATCTGGGGCCATTAAATGGTGAAGATGTCTCTTCATGTCGAAATCCTTCTTCCAGGGAAGATGCAATTTTAATCCACATGTCCAGATTAGCTGGATTGGCAGCGATCAAAAATGGTCTCAGCTTCGCGTTTACATTCGAAGAAAGCGCTTCCAGGGTCTGCTCTGAACTTATATTCAATATTTTTGCCAACTTCAGTTTATTAAAATAGTAGTCCATAAGGGGTTGCGATGGTAGCTTCTTTTCAGTCCAAAATTGCTTCATCAATCCACTTGTCGATACCGGGAAAAATGTATTCATAGCTTGGTGAAGTTCATCCAACGTAAACACGTCCTGGCACATCGAGGCGTAGATCTCTAACGCTTTTCCTTTAAAAATGCTCGGGATCATTGATAGAGCATCCTTTTCTGAAATACTTTGAAGCGCGACTATCCTTTCAAAAAGATTTCGCCATTCTTGATACGTAAGGCCTGTATCAGGGTTGAAAATCGGCAAAATTTCTTTAATTGAAATGTCTATTTTCGCTCCGGTAACAACCTCTTCTTTCTGTAAAGTTTTCAAGTCTTTCTTCGATGTCATTTCGAATTTATTTATTATTATTTTTTTATTTTCTTTAAATATTCCTGGCAGGAACCTTGCTTTGATCTTGATAAAATATAAGATATTCTTGGGATCTTCCCGTAGGCAGCGATCCTGCCGGCTAACTGATGTATTTCTACTGTGTGGAAAAAAAAAATTTTGCAGTCGTTTGTGGCTGTCTCCGCCTCAATAATCTCTTTATTTTTTCAAATCTTTTTAAAAACAAACAACAAAATTTACATATTTGGCACGCGGTAAAATTAATTATTTTACAAACAAAGAACATTATGCAAAATAGATAGAATTTTTCTATTATGCAAAATAGATAGAAGTTGAATATCATTCAAAATGTATCATATATATAGGTAAGTAATTAAAATTTATTTTAATTAATTTAAACTGTGAGGGTTAAAAAGGGCTATAACAAGATGATTTGTTTGGATATATAAAAGTGAAATAAAAATGACATTTTTGTTTGATTAAAAAAAATGATGATTAAAATAAAATGATGACATAAAAATTCACATTCTAAGAGAATATTGGCGGGCGTTGGAAAGGGTTAGTAGTTGAAGAATATGCAATTGTTAGGAGTGCACATGTAAACCAAATACTCAGATCCAGGTGCAAAGCGAGGATATAGACTTGAGCTGTCTTCCTTGGCAATGTTTCACTTGCGATCCTATATAAGGGTTACAGTGTTTTGTCACAATTTTAGGATTATTGGGTTAAAAGTTGTTGAAGAAAAGTTTCTTATTAATATGATTGAGAAAGGAGTGAAATAGAGCCATGCGAGAAGTAGAATTGTAGCGACAGTAGGTGGTCTGACTTGACTCGAAATCAAAGGTTGAATGTGGTCCGCTAGAGCTGCAAAAAAAAAATTGAAAGTTGAAAAAAGTGAACGCTTTGTGCATGCGTTGGTGATTGTGCTCTGCGGATGAATTGAAATAAACTCTTGAAGCGTGTTCAGGCCAGAAGTTGGGATTTTTAAATCTGGGGAACTTTGTTTTCAAAGAGTTTGTTGAATTACGAAATCAAAAAATAAATTGTCAAGCAGTGCTGTCGTTTTTCTACGTTGATGTGACGCAATGACTGAAAAGATAGTGATGAAAAATATAGGGAATTGGTTAAAGAATATGATTGTTTAAAACGATTGTTGTATACCGATAGTGGATGATAAACATTGTCAGATAATAAGGTATTTAAACAAATATAAAATATAGTGAATAAAAATAGAGAAATATGATTGCGGGTACAAAAAGTGTAAGTGGACAAAATTAAACATGTAATATATAAAAGATATAATAAATACTAAAATAAAAATAATTTTTGAAACAATTCGATGTTTTGCAATACTAAAATAATATCATGAAAAATAAAAGTAAATTTGATTAAAGTTTTTTTTTTATGTTGGATTAAAAATTTGATTACATAATTGAAAGGTAAAAATAAAAATAATTATTCAAGATTTTATACAAAAATTCAAATATAATTAAGGTTATTAATGATTGGATAAATTTTAAGTAGTGTAAAATTGAACAAAAATTGTCTCTTTTTAAGAAAAGTTACAACTGTTGTGTGTAGATCATATCCCATTGGTAAACATTGGTGTTTTTGACTCTCTGAAGCGGGAATATGTGAAATGATCCCTTCGTTTGTCCACAATGCTGGTATGTAGAGAATGATTTCTCTTTCGCGTCATAAAGTCTATATAAGACTTAACCAAATTGTTTTAATTGGTGATATCAATTAACATGTAAAATGTTTAATGTATGATGTGTTGTGATTAAGGCGTTGTGCGAGATTTGTGAGGTTCTCGAAGAAATCCAAATGAGTAGTGTGACACATGTGTTCAAAATGGCGATCATGAAGCTAGCGGTCAAGATCTGCCTTGTGAGGGATGGAGGTGTTGGACGGGGATATGTAACTTAAATAGATCGTCGTGGGTGGTCAATCGTGGGGGGTGTTTTGCTATGCTTGTCCTTTACTTGAAACTGATTTTCTCTCTTTTGTTGAAGTTGGCAATTTCCTTGCCTATTTGAAAATATAGTTTTCTCGATGTTCGTAAGTGTTTGTGTTTTCGAAGTTGTTTAGACTTAATAAGATTGTTATACGATGATTTCAGGCTAGAAGTGAGTGAAAGATATGACTTTCGACGTGGACACGCTTTGAGGTGAGATGTGGTGTCACAGGCGTGAAGGCGTCTTTGGCCTAAAAAGTGAAAAAGTTTTGTGGTGTGGCACTGTGACACGAAGTGAGAAATGTGAATGAAAAGGTGTCACGTGAAGTCTTAGTTTGGTACAAATCTAACCTGTTTCACCATGAATAACAAATTTAATGAAGTCATGGGTGGTTGTTGTACGAAACACATCGAGAGAATATTTGACTGTTAGTGGATGTGGCGACGATATAGAGCTTGTGTGGCTCAAAATTGGATTTGTGTGTTAAGTCGCGCACTAAAAATTGTTTCCAATTGGAGAAAGTGATGTGAGAGTGTTGTAACGTTTGTTGAGAGAGATTTGTTAATGATTAAATATGCATGTAAATGGAAAGATGAGAGAGTGTCTTTATGCTCGAATATTAACGATTGTAATAAGTTTGGCGGTCTGTGACTTAATTTAGCTACTGGCGTGGTAGTTGTTTTTCCTAGTGGTGTTTTTGAAGATATTGTATCTTTCGATTTTTGCAATTTAAAAAAATGCGTTTCACCTATGTTAATTTATATTTAAAATTTGAATATATTTTTTAAATCGTTAATTATGGTAGTTAAAATGATTCTTGTAAAAGGGCAATGTCGTGAGAGTTACAAATAATTTGAATTGGGCGCTTACTTAAAATGGTGAACATTACCAAAATTTTAAGAATTGATAAAGATATTGGTCTTTTGGTATAAAGATAACTAATAAGTAAAACAAAAATAAGTTGAGAGTTATGATGAATGAGATTTTTTTTTTTAATAATAATAATGATTTTTTTTTTCAAGTCGTAGCTTTGGATAATGCCATTTTAGGTAAATTTAGGAAAAGCATGTAAGATTAGTAAATTAGTAAAAATGCGTGATGGGCGAAATTTTTTTTTCTATAAGTAAAATTGAGAGTAATAACTTGAAATTTATAATCTGATTAAAAATTAAAGTAAATTTGATAAAAATGAGAGTGTGAAAGTTTTAAAAATTGAATAAAAAATTATATAAAAAAGGTAAAAATTGATTTTAAAATGCTTAAAGTGAAAATATAAATACAAAATTTATAGGGAATCAAGTTGTAAACTTGAGGATAAAGTTATGCAAGATTTTAAAACTTAGTTTTGAAGATAGTTCATTCCGGAGACTTGGTCTTGGCTTGTTGTCCTGCTGACGTGGAAGTCGCTCCATGTAGGACTTGTAGAAGCTTGTAGCTTCTGTAAAGATGATGGCAGCTTGTCGCTTTGAACATTGTCTCGACGATGTCAGGTCGAAGGTGTGGAACTTGTCACAGGGTTTGGGTACATCGCTGCTCAGTTTCCATGTCTTGCGGGAAGTTCGGCTGTGTCGTTGGGGTGGTCAGACAGCTTGCTCCCGGCGTTGGCGATCGGTGTTAGCGGGTCTGCGGAAGTCCCTTGGGGCGGCGTTTCCTCCGTAAATATCTCTTTTGTTGGGGGAGAGATTCCTTGGTCGTTTCGTTGGAATGGTCGGTTTGTTCCTCCATCTTTGCTCGTTCTCGCTTCTATCTGAACAGGCTTCTTACCTTCTTCGTTGTGTCATTCTTCGTTTTGGTCATCCTGTCGACTCACTGTAATGAGGGATCCTATCGACTCACTGTAATGAGTTGAGTTACTGTAGCCTCTTGTAGAATCCTGTCGACTAACTTTGTGATGATGAAGTGTTGACTCTCGCTATACTGTGTTGACCGAGAGGAACAGTCAGGATGGGGAGTTTTCCAGTACCACTCTGCACCTTGTAAGTCCTTTAAGAGTTCTCACAGAGTACAGGCAGTCGTGGTCGAGGTAGAGTGGAAAGCTTGGGAATGTCCACACAAAAAAACGAAGACACAGTTGCACTAAGAAAGTTCCGCAAACAGATAAAAGTTGAGCTAGGAGCGAAAGATGGGGACATAGAAGTTTCCTACTCGTCTACATGATGGATGAGATCGACATGAGGTACGACCGACGCGGGTTGCACTGAGGGTGAACTAACTGTCAAGTGACTGTAAAGGGACTGTATTTATAGGTTAAGACGGGGGGGGGGGGCTTATGTGACAGGGGGCCGTTTCTGAGAAAGGGGGCCTTGCATGTCACCAGGTGTGAAAGGGGGCTTTGCATTCCACCATATGTGAAGTGTGGGTGGTCTGGTCCATTTTTAGAGCTTGTTGTGGGAATTCTAAATCTATCTGATTTTGAAGTTATGACTTCTATCTCTTGCTTAGCTCAACTTTTAATCTATTACAGATTTTATTTATTTATCCTCAGTTTGTACAAATTACATTACATATGATGATGTAAAGACACATGTCAATAATACGTATAATCGTTTACAGATGTGTTTCTATTATACAACATTAAATCTTATTATAAGTTATATACACAATATGGGGTTGTTGGTTTAAATTACCATATATATATATATATATATATATATATTTAAATGGTATTAGTTGTTTTTGTAACATTTAGGTTTTTAATTATTTTCTCTTTTGCAGACACACCGTGGCGAATACATGTATAAGTCTATATGTCTTTATAAAGGTTTTTTAGTGCTTTAAAATGTAATAAAATAATAACATATTTATAATAAAGATTTCTAGCGTGGTCAAAAATTATTTTAAAATAAATATTAGTGCTAACCTAGTCATTTGAGCTTCAAGCTATGCTCCTTATTTTTTTTTTTTTTTCATCAAAGCCTAGAAGGAGAGAGATCTTACTGGAATCCAAAACTTGATAGCAAGATACAATCAATACCATAAACATGATAATGCATATACATTTAGTGCATAACGCTTTTCTTCACATATGCAAACGTTGATGCGCAAACACACAATAATAAATATTTTAAAACCATGAATGAAATCGTGGCGTTAAAGAAAGCAAACATTTCAGCTTAAAGAAATTACACATATATCTATATATATATAAAAATGAATGTAGGTGTGTCTGTCCTTTATGCCTGACCAAACCACTCATTGGAACGCCATAAAACTTTGGGAAGTTATTTAGTATAGTACTGGGAAGGTTTCTAGCAAATAAAATTTTTGAAATAACTTTTCGCCTGAAAATAATTAAGATAAATATTCTAATTTATCTGTTATAATTCAACAATCTGCTCTAAATATTATCATGATGATACGATGTTTTTGTAATGTAGAAAATTGGGAAAGACAAAATTCAGGATGACACGGTAATTTATTTGAGACAAGAATAATGATACAATTCCAAGGCAAGATACTATTCCTTTAACTTCCAATTATCGAGGGAACCAATTAATATTGATTTTATTCAACTTATCGAGTATTTTTCAAGGGACCGGGAAAAAATGTTCACTTTATCGAGAGATTCGTTAGACAAACCTTTACTCGGGTAAAGCCCGGGCGAAGCCGGGTACGTTCGCTAGTTATTAAATAAATTACAATTTCTGTTTAATAAATATGTTGAAAATATTTTATAATATAAAATTACTCGAAAATATATTCAATATCATTTTTTAAAATGTATCTCGGTGTTAGAATATTTATTTTGTCTTTTAATATGATATTTCTTCTGAACGGTTAAATAAATATAATTACACAAAAATCACTTGTGAAGTAATATATTGTAACTTAGAAAAAAAAAACGTAACGTAAAAAATAAAAGGAATTCTTGGTCAAAAGAGATTTTGCTGTAGTTAAGGGATTATGTGTTGGTACACAAATATCTAATAAAATAAATAATATATTACAATATCGTTTTTCTCCTTTTAATGAATATTGGATGATAAATTTAAATGTAATTTTTTTTTAAACCTCACATACAATATATGATATCAAGAATTAATTTTAACAATAATAATTTATATTAGTACAATTAAGCTTTAATTTTTCAAGTATATTTTGCGCGTGTATAAAATTATTTGGGGGAAAATGGGAGAAAAGCAATCTTTTGTTTTTAAACAAAGAGAAAATTTGCTATAGTAGCAACATTTAAATTGGGGGAAGAAATGAAACTAGTAACTATTATTTTTAAGACAAACTTCACAAAATTTGTAGAGCAAGCAATTTTTGTTATCAGTTCAAACACAAGGGGGAAGAACATTAAGAATTGCGTGTGTTACTAGAGTCATCAACTAAATATTGACTCAAAGAATATGAAATATTATTTTCTGTCACACAGGTGTCAATGGTATTAATAAATTAGTTTTTTTTTTTTTTTGTATTTGCAAATTGATTTTTTATATGTAAAGTGATCGTGAGAGAATAATTTGGTTTTAATTACTACATTTTTATTTGTTGCATTAATCGTTAAATTTACTTCACTTTTTTTTCAACTATCATTTTCACTTTTTTCAGCAATAATTTAGAATAATTTAAAAATAATAAATAGGATATAGTTTTATGGCCAAGAAAAATAATTTTGAAGAAATATAGATAAATCAACCCAGGTCCCTGGAGCTACATTAAACTATATTGTTTTGATTAGGAAATGTTAAAAAAATAAATTAACACATTAAAAAGAAAAATGTATATGTACCAGAAGAGTCATATCTCTCCCTTTAAATATGCCTTAAAACAATGCATTATGTTTTTCATCCCATGAGGGCCATAGCTCAAAACAATAGTATACAGGTTGGCTTTTTGTTTGAATTTGTCAAAAACTGGTGTTGTGGCTCATTTCCTATCACCACCGGTAAAGTTTATTTTTTTATTGAGGTGTAATAGACATAATGCATTGTGGTGTGTGCTCTTTTAATACATGAAAATACCATCCTCCCTAGGAATATATATTTATATATTCCCAAAATCAAACAAACAAGTCTCTCTCTCGTTTGCACTATAATTGATCAAAATTAAATTATTTTATATATCTTAAAATTTAGAAGAAATATCGTTCTTCATGTGCATTTTGATATATATTTTTAAAATTGAATATTTTGAAATAGTTTTCTCATTTAAACGAGAAAAAAATGTTATAAAAAGTTTTGTCTCAAATTTTATATTAATTGTTCAATTAAATAAATTTCATTAGCATTATTTCTCTCTCCCCACACAAACATACATATGAATAAATTTAAATTATTAAAAATAAAACATATATTATTCTAAGGTTAAATACAATCTTGAATAAATATTTAACGTTTCCGAAATATAAAAAAAGTTATAATTATCAAAAATTATATTCAATTTTTTTTTTTCTGTGTGATAAAAAAAAAAACCAGCGTAATCGGATCCACCAAAGCATAAAATGTAAGTACGATCGATGTATTTACAAACCACCCCCGTATTGAACGGTGGGTGGAGGCTGTTGCAGGGCTATTGAGGGTGTTGAGATGCTCTTCTGCTTTTCTTTCTTCTCTTTTTATTTAGTTAAGTTCTGCATATATTTTTCTTTTTGTCCTTAAAAGGGTAAAAATAGTAGCTATAAATTAAAAAACTATTATTCTTTATAATTGAAAAATATATTATATATTTTTGAAAGAAATATTTTGACCGTTGGCTTTGCAATTAAAATATTAAAGTATATTTTATGTAAAACACACATAAAAAATAGCTACCTTTGATCATATATTAAATAAGTAATACTTAATTCTTTAGAAGAATCACGTTTTACACGTTAGTAATAAAATATAAATTTGACTAAAATATATTAAACTAAAGCAAAGAGCCTGTCGTACATGTGACGGAACATTTCAATAATAATTAATCCTAAAATAATGCGTCGACGTAATTTAACAAACTATTCTCAGGTCAATAAAATTTGCCATTACAGAATAAGGAAACCTCAATCGTCATATCTCTTCCTTTAATGCAAAGATTAAAAAGCCTAATAATATTCGATTATGCGTTTTTTTTGTTTTGTTTGAATTCACATTAGAGATATAATTGTTCTTTATATAAAATGCACTTAATTATAGTTAGGAGAAAGAGTCTTGTCCTATAAGTCACAATTTGAAGAGCGTTAGCCAGTGTAGATTCGACAATTCAAAATCTATAGCCGTACTAGGTTAAACATCACAAATTGAATACCCATTCCATTACTGCATATTCAACTACTTAATACCTTTCACATATAACCATAACAATTCTTATAAAATAAAAGGACTTAAAAGCGCGAATGTTTCTTTTAAACATAATACAAATTTCTACTGTCCTTACTGCGATGAAAAAATATATTGGGAGGGCTTGGCTCATCAGTGGTGAACCCTCCCAGCGGTTTCGCCAATTTAATCCATCAGACCGCTTCTCAGAGCTCTAATACTGTATTGGATCATTCTGCTTTTATATGCTACATTGAAGGATGGAATCTTAGAAATGGTTTTCAAGTTAACTATGGACATAAGCTTATAGGACAGTAGAATTACATTCAAATATTTGCTTCGAGCAATGCTCTTCAGCAAACAATAAAGACAAGGCCAGTTAGGCATAAATTAACATAAAGCAATAACGCGCCATCTCTCTATACATATAAAATAAAAGGACTTAAAAGTCATTTTATTTTAAGTCCTTTTATTTTATATGTATAGATGGCGCGTTATTGCTTTATGTTAACATAACAATTCTATTAAGTAAGAATCAAAAGACGACAGGCCAACACCTTGAGAAGCAACGTCTAAAAAGGCTGAAAGGAAGGAACCAGGGCAAAAGCCGGACAGACCGAAATAGTAAAACAAGACCCTAAATCACACGACAGCTGCTTCCTATCCAAAAATACGTCCTCGAAATAACCTACTACCCTTTGTTGATGTTCCGCAGGTTTGATTCTCCTGGATTATAAAAACACCAACAGTAAAAAGCTTTGAAAAAGATCATTAAAATAGGTATAAAATGCTTACAAATGTGTGTGTATAAAATTAAACGTAATATAGAAAAATGTGTTTATTGGTATGGCATATCCATCTGCCATCATCAGCTATATATAATAATGAAACACATTGCTAACGATTGTATTTTATATTTTCTAGTAATATAGGTTTTGACATTGGGCTCTCTTATCTGTATAAGGTTATTAATCAGCTTGGACGCCTTATACGAGATTAAGGATGCTGTATAAAATCTGTCTAAAATACACTCATGGACAGAAACTTAAGAAATTTGTACCTTTTAGCATGTATATTGGGATTCGGACAATAACTCTGAAAGTAATTTGAAGCACAGTGATCTTTATTGAAGACACGCGAGATAACCAATTAAAATTGCCTCTGCCTCGTGGACCGGCTACTTTCCACTTCCTTAAGTTTTGTCCATGAGTGTATAACCCTGCATACACTCGCCAAAAACGGTCATAAAATAATATCAGCGTTATGGCTGCTAAATATTGCAATTAACCGTGTTCGTCCACAAAAATGATGCTACTTTTAATGGCCGTTTTTAATGTATGTAATGTTGAATGAAGAAAATCAGGGCTTCAAGAAGGGATGATTAGATGCTCAAACTTAATTTACCATATTAAGCATTTCATCTGTACGGTTATCGTATTTTACCAAAATAATAACTATAATACAGAAATCCATCTTAAAAAGAAGAAATCCTAGGTCTCAAACGACTTGCGACTAGTTACAAAGTAAAATGAATGACAACAGTCTTAAAATCCCAATTTTCTAAAATAAAAAAACAACAATAATGAAGTCAAGAAATTGTTAATAGCCTTCATTTTTATATTTGCGCATATTATACTTTTTTTTTTAATTATGCCAGATTTCTCAAATTCAATGTTTAATCTTCTGTGTTATCCAAATTAGGAAATTCTTTAACATGTTTTGGAAGCTTCTTTGAGAATTTATTTTTCATCGTGTCTCTGTAAATAAAGATAAAGTATACATATATCAGCATAGTCTTATAGTGTGCTATATATAACGGAAGTGATTATTTAGAAAACTGTAAGATAGACATCGAATTCCCTATCATCTGTACTAGATTGGTTATCAAACCTATAGACATTCTTCAATCTAGTCTTGTTAGGTAAAGCACGCTCGCGTATGTGTGACAAAATTTCTTTCTTAAAGAATATTTACATCGCAAAACATGTGCTTATGGCGTTTAACTTTGTCTAGGCCAGGGGTCGGCAAACTTTTGAGTCGGAGGAGTCAAAAATTGCAATTTACAAAATTTCAAAGTTTTTAAAGAGCCACAAAATATTTTCTTGCCAATAATAAATAGTACTCGCATAAATAATATTTGCGTATGGAACTATATAAAGAGCCGCAGCTTCACATCTAAAGAGCCGCATGTGGCTTGCGAGCCGCAGTTTTCCGACCCTTGGTCTAGGCCTAATTTTCAAATTTAATATCAAACGACAGTTCCATCTCAGCAGTCTCTCGCCAAAGTTCTGTGCAGAATGGAGACTAAACTTTCGAGAACGAGGTAAAAACTGCTGTTTGCCAAAACTATATTGGCTTGCAAAGTGTTTGTCCCGCCCAATATTGGATCTAGAAGGTGATTGACAGATTTGAAAGCCAATCCAAACTTCTCTAAGCAGCCTAGGGGTGTTTACTCCTAAATTTAACAAATTACGAATATGTGACAAAACAGGTAGCGCATGAAATAGGTATTATTAATATAAATAAATTGATCGTTTAGAGAGGATATCGAATCAATATTTAAAGTTAGATAAATTATTCATAGTCCCCTTCTCGTTTTTTTTTGTCTCTAAATACACATAACACAACAACTCGCACACCACAACGTAAAACGCGCAACACACACCATAACATATATAACACAACTCACATAACACATATACAGCATGCACTATAACACAGTACGCATACAACACAAACTACAATACACACATGAAACACCATAACATATAAAACATAACACACATACCACAACACAACTCACATAAAACATAACTCACTATAACACAGTACGCATACAACACAAACTACAATGCACACACATCACACACCAAAACATATATAACATAACACACATACCACAACACAACTCACATAAAACATAACTCACTATAACACAGTACGCATACAACACAAACTACAATGCACACACATCACACACCAAAACATATATAACATAACACACATACCACAACACAACTCACTATAACACAGTGCGCATACAACACAAACTACAATACACACATCACACACCATAACATATATAACATAACACACATATACCACAACACAACTCACTATAACACAGTGCGCATACAACACAAACTACAATACACACATCACACACCATAACATATATAACATAACACACATATACCACAACACAACTCACATAACTCACTATAACACAGTACGCATACAACACACACAAATAACACGCAACACATCCCGAAAATAACAAATCCACCTGACTAACAGAAAAAAAAGGTCAAAAAAGTTCTCTATTAGTTTTCCCAAGCGGCCAAGTTGTATATAACCAAATCTGTGGAAGGTCTCCATAGCGATTAGGGTCGATGGAGGTCCAAAATATTACGGCGGACTTATTGCATTTTTGGCACGAGAAATATTAGCGGCCTTGATGGGCTATTTGTTCAGGTATCCATTTGGGGTTTCTATTCCCCCACACATCTTTTTATTTAGACATAAGACACATCTAGCTGTAAAAATGTCAACACGAGCGCTGATTCCTCTTTCTCTCCAACCCGAGGCAATGAAGTTAACCGGTGTGACGAAGGCTACCATCTACACCATCTTGGTCTTGAGGTGGGTAACGCCAGCTACGTCATCGACCAGTCCACTCTGTGGCGGAGTCTTTCCCGTAGTGGGCGCCACCAATGACGACTTGTATATATTTATATATATGTATATATATCAATTTATATATTTATATCTATTTATTCATATATTTATCATTATTTAATCTTATTTATTCATATTTATTCTTTATTTAACCCCTTAAATAATCTTATATGAACATTGAAATAAAGTAGTTTCAATCTCAATCTCTCTCTCTTTAATAAAGACAAATTTCTATAATAGTAAACGGAAAAAAAAAATATTGAGAGGGCCTGGCTGACATATCATCTCAGCAGTTCGCCAGTTTAACCTACCAGACAGCTACAAGTAAAATATTGTCTGTAAATAGCGATATCGCTGGGAAGTTTCACCACCAATCAGCCAAAACTTCCTAAATATTTTTCCATTTTCAGTTCACCAATTGTAGAAATCCATTGATACGAGATTGAAAGAAACAGCTCTATAATAATAACATTTTGGACGTCGGTTATATTGTTAAGGACTTTCTTGTATGAGAGATAGAATATTTCTGAAAAATGGATATCCAATATGTAGAAATATATGTTTTTGCGTAATAGAAGATTTAAAAATATAAAATAATATATTGGACGTTGGTCATATTGCCATTAAAAAGTTACATTTCCTAATAGTAAGGACTTTCTTGTGTAAGAGATATGAAAATTTCTGAAAATGGATATCCAATGTACAGAAATATATGCTACAGTGTATAATAGAATATTTGAAAAATAATAATATTAGACGTCGGGCATATTGACATTAAACAATTAATTTCCTATCGTCAAGGACGTTATTCAAGTTGGAATCCTGAGAGAAGTCGTGAGGGCAATGACAGGATTCTCTTCCTTTGAGGCTGAGGAAGGTAATTGTCGGGGCCGGCATTTCCACCTTTTATTATTTCAGGACATGGCTGGCCGTGGATTGTTCCAGGAACATCGCCTGTTCCTTTATTTCATTTCCAAAATAAAATCCCATCTTGTGTTTGCGCTAACGTTTCATACCTATAAAATGAAATTCTCATCAATTTTTATAACATTTTAGTTTCTAAATGACTCAACAGGTAACTGTTGTTCTTTTCAGATTGTTTAGTTGGCTGTTAAAAGCTACTTTTTTCTTTTGCTTTTAGAATGTAATAGGAAAAAAAATCTCCATTTATAATCTTTAACCTCTTATCATCATCAGGCAGGTTGGCGGATATCCTATTCATCATTGAACTCTTTGGCACTTTATTAAGTTCAACATCGAAGGAAATACGTACAGAATAAGCAGTCGAAATTTCAACCAACCAAGATTACCATTGCTTGCATCATGTGTGTATTCGGAAATAATAATAAATTATATTATTATATAATTTATTTTCTATTTATTTTATATGACTAATTCTCGCTCTTTTCAAGGAATTGATCAGTTGACTGTTGAAAAGCAAAGTAATTTATAGTTTTTAGCAGCAAAATAATTTTTTAATATATCTTGAGAATAACAACAGCGTCTGGAGTTCAAAAGGTTAGAAAATAAAACGTTATAAAGGATTATAAAAATATTATTTGTAAGTATGGAACTTTAAACAAAAGCAAGATGGAATTTTCTTTGGAATTGGTAAAATGATCTGTGAGTAATACAGGCCTTACAGAAATTAATATCAAGCACAAGAGAATTGCTAAAAATAAAGTATCCACATAAATTGTTTAGGTAAAAAAAAAAAAAAAAAACACGAAACTTTCTATGAGAGGTGGAGATGTAAGTTTGGCTCTAATATTGATAAAATTACCAAATAATTCAATGATTTCCATGATGTTAAATGTATGAGTATTCAATTTTAACCTACACACACATACATTCTCTAAAGGGAGCACATCATTAAACGGTTTAAAAGAGTTCAACAAAACGCATTTGACACAATTTTCTAAGCATATATTAATCATATACAGAGAAACTAATGAATTCCTTCACTAAAAATTCAAAAGGTTTTGATTTTGCGCCTTTATTGCAGTTTAGTTTACAAGGTCAATCCCTTAATTGCACTCGCAAATTACCATTTTTAATTTCGAAATAAAAACTATATTTTAACACCCAGTTATAATTAGTTTTTTAAATATTTCCTTGAAGAGAGTCGTCTCTCAATAAAATACTGTCTGATGACTAAAAATGGTGCAGACGATAAAGCGATCATTCTCTATTTCAAACAAACAACCAGATAAGAACAAAAAAATATACACAAAGAATAAAAGGAAAATAATAAGATTTCGCACATTCACAAACAAACAAACACCTCTTGAGATATATACTTTAAAATAATAATTTAATAAGACTTTCGAATTAAGCGCTCTATGAAGTGAAAATAAAGGTTTTGACTACGGCAAGGCACGTAGCTGAACTCCCCTTGGGTCAAGTTGAGGGACCAGTTTAGGCCATTAATCAACCTGGAGAAGCTGTATATTCCCTTGAGATGTAACCCTACACCTCCCATCTAGACATCCTCCATCCGTATATGGCATTTGTAAATTTACTGTAAGACCAAATTTAATAGCATCATTGACAATTGAAATAATCACGTACATATTCTACATTTATCCATACATAAAGGTGAATCAGTACTAAACCTGGTGTGCCTCGTTAACCATATCCCCCCGGGACGAGTCTATGAAGACGAGGTCTTGATAAAAAGTATTTTGTGTTTGTACCCATATAAAGTCAGTTTGACTTTTGTACTTGTGTCAGAATCCTATGTGAATACTTGCACTTTACTGGTGGGATTGGGGGTAGAAGTCCGACCACACACACCTCCCTGCCGTCTCCCCTGGACCCTTGGAATATTCGATCAAATTCTGGTCAGTTTCCAAGGTGACTAACGTGGCAACGGCACCCGTTTTCCAATGAAGAGCCAAACCGATATTTCCAGACAGAGGACATTGCTACTGCTGTGATAGAGATGTATGGAGACATCTGAGGCTCTTCATTGGACACGGCAACAACAACTGGTGAGATTGGAAACACTCAGCTTTAAACCTCTACCCTATCATACTATCAACATGGCCTTGTGTGTACTACGTGTATTTGAGATCATTTAAGCTCTGGACTTGTGTAAGTAAATGTGTGTGCGGTCAGCACCAGTGTGGAATGAAAGAATCACATTCCGGTGGTATATAGTCTTTTCTTTATTTACAAACTCCTCCTTTCCTCACACACGATTACAATACTAACCTTCTCGCTTCAGAATCTCGCTTTGTAAATCTGGGCTGTTAGCAAATCTCTAGAAAGTACACTTATATGTGTACAAGACGGAAACACATATACAAATTGGTAAATATTTTGATTTAGTATATTTTTTCTACTTTTTGTTGGCTAAATTGGTTTATGAGAAGTAAATTAGGGTAAGTGGATTATAAAGAAAAATATATCAAAACAAATGTTCAGATTAGATTTCGATTAAGTTAGAGTAGTGATGCCTCACGCGTCATCTCTCTCTATATATATTTAGCCTTATATAACTATATATGAACGATGTAATAAAGAAGTTTCAATCTCAATCTCTTTCTCTGATTTGACTGTTCATTTAACACCCCCCTACCGTCTGTGTGGCGCGACAGCTAACGGGAAGGTACTGCTTCAGTTGCCGAATGGTTCCAAGGACCTACGCGCAAGCTCACTGGCCAAGTGTTGCGCGAACTCGTTGATTGTTTTATTCAGAATTAACCTCGTTTTATACCTAAATTATATTTAAATCTCTATCTATCTCTGTCTTACTGTCTCTCTGTCTACAAGCCCGTTGTTTTATTAACTCTGTTTTTAGCTTCCCAAGTTCTCTGAAAGGTCAAGTCTAAATATATTCATATTTTCACAGAATGTGGTATAAAATCAAGCCTATTTACATTAGTTAGCTTACTAAACTTGATAAAATTAGAAAACAGATATTACGTATGTATTTAGAATTCTTTCTTATCCACTTTTGTGTTGGTCCACTGCAGAACGAAGTGCTAGCTAGCCCTTGGTTTTAACATCTTTGTCATCTCTTTTTACTATATCCTTTGCCAGAGTTTTCTAATATAGGTTTTTTTTTTAACCTGAACGCTAGGTATAATTGTTGCTCCCACACATTTGGTCAGCGCCAAAGTGTGTGTGTGGTATCAAAATCCACAAATTCATGTGTAAGAAAAAACAAGAACCTGCAATCAAGTGACAGTGAGAAAGAACAAGAACCTACAGTCAAGTAACAGTGAGAAATAACAAGAACCTATAGTAAAGTGACTGTGAGAAAGAACAATAACATGAAGTGTCTGTAAGAAAGAACAAGAACCTACAGTCAAGTGACAATGAGAAAGAACAATAACATGGTATGTCTGTAAGAAAGAACAAGAACCTACAGTCAAGTGACAGTGAGAAAGAACAATAACATGAAGTGTCTGAAAGAAAGAACAAGAACCTACAGTCAAGTGACAGTGAGAAAGAACAATAACATTATATGTCTGTAAGAAAGAACAAGAACCTACAGTCAAGTGACAGTGAGAAAGAACAAGAACCTACAGTCAAGTGACAGTGAGAAAGAACAAGAACCTACAGGAAAGTGACTGTGAGAAAAAAACAATAACATGATGTGTCTGAAATAAAGAACAAGGACCTACAGTAAAGTGACTGTGAGAAAGAACAATAACATGAAGTGACTGTAAGAAAGAACAATAACATGAAGTGTATGTAAGAAAGAACAATAACATGAAGTGTATGTAAGAAAAAACGAGAACGGTAAAGTGCTATAATAATGAACAAGGGAACTTACAACAATATAACTGCCTGAATCTACACGTAACCGTCAGTGCATAACACTGTAACGTTAGGAAAAAAATAGGAAATGCAACAGAATATATAACTTATGAAGCGAAGTAGAATCTCAATTAGTTTCGCAATTAAGCCACATCAGTTCATTATTGCATCACGTAGTTTGAATGAGTTTACTGCTGGCACAAATATTGCTGAAGAATTGCTATACAATAGAGCAGCAATGATAAGGGCCATTTGCGATTAAAATGTGTACAGAAAATCGTAAATTTCTGATAATGTTGATGGTTTTTAAATTGAAAGATCATTATTAAAATTTGTCTATATATGAAATAAAGTGTAAATTTTGCTTTTTTTATTATTATTATATTGATATTTAAGACTTTTCTATTCTTCAGAGAAAACTTTGTAAACATGAAGCATCCTCGTGCTGTGTGTAATGTGTTGCAGGAGTCTGGATATTTTAAATTGGCGACAGGTCTGGGGAATATCAATGTTTCTATTTACAAAATTTAGAGAGGACCAATTAAAGGAGCCCATCTCTCGTTTTAGTGGCGATATTGTAATACATTATTTTGTATTAAGAAAAAGGCGTCTCCTTATCGTGCAACTGAAATTGCTGATGGTTGGCGCCATCTATCGGAATAAATATCAACTGTTCGTTGATTTTTAATTATTCCAGAATTGGCCAAATACCCATTATTTATGAATCAAGAAAAGCTAACCACGTACGCGTTTCGGGCTGTTAGCCCTCGTCAGCGTGGTGCAAGCTGTACCTCAACGACCAAAAAATTGGTCATTCAGGCATCTTGAAAAATCATGAAAAGGGTAGTTAAGGCCAGAATTTACAATTACATTTTCACATTTGTACTATTTTTCACATTATTTTGTATATATTTTCAGTTAGGTGTTTGGGTATTTAATAGTGCACATCAACGATGGGAGTATTGGTCTATTGCTTTTTAATGCTCGTTCATTGTGTCTTTCCTACTCTCCAATATAGCTTTATCTATTAAAATAAACATAAATGAAATGGGCAAAATAAACCAAGTGTATTTATTTTACCTACTGCTGGAATGCCCACTCTTCTTTAGCGCTAAACAACAGACAGTAAATAATGTTGTAGATCTATATGAATTTGTAAATACTAGAGAATAATTATCCCAGATTGAACCATTTTTGTAAATATATTTATGATTACCTTTCTAACCTGGAATCGGGTTCCTAATATATCTTATTGTTTCTTTTTTTATAATATGTTTATAATTGCTTCGGAATTAAAAATGTAAATCGACGCAATTATCCCTAGCCGGGATATCGCATTTTGTGTGTTGAAATAAATAAATAAATGTTTGTTTTTAAGGCAATTCTTTGAAACGCTTAAAATGCCAGCCCAACTTAGGATTAATAGGAATGCTATGTATAAATATGGCTAATCGTACACTGTCTGTAGAGGCATCCTTGTGTACAAGAGAACGAGATGAGGAAGAGTTGCATATCGACCGGCCAAGACAGCATCGACCGGCCCAGCAGCCTCTGCGTCAACAGCGCCAGCGGCCCTGACAGCGCCAGAATGCCCTAAGGTGGAGGAATTTAGAACAATGTCGTACAGAAAAGTCGCAGATTCCAATACGATAGCTATACATGTCTTGTATTCCACTACCATCACTCTATTTTGTTTGTAATGACGTTTTCTCCCAAAAGATTTACCGAAGACAATATTATGTAGACGCCATTTGGCAATATTATAGCGTAGAAATCAAGTCTTTGTATATCTGGAGATGTGTAAGCATTTATAGATGACGTCAACGCGACTAATCAACAATTAGCAAACCAAAAATACTATATACAGCTAGAGAATATTGAACAAGCAAGCTAAGGAACCTTTATGGTGATTTCACAAAAAAAAAATTGAATAATTAAATCTTCTTCTATATATATAAAAAAATGAATGTATGTGTGTGTGTGGTCTGTTTGTCCTTTATGCCTGACCAAACCACTCATTGGAACGCCATGAAACTTTGGGAAGTTATTTAGTATAGTACTGGGAAGGTTTCTAGCAAATAAAATTTTTGAAATAACTTTTCACTTTAAAATAATCAAGATAAATATTCTAATTTATCTGTTATAATTCAACAATCTGCTCTAAATATTATCATGATGATACGATGATTTTGTAATGTAGAAAATTAGGAAAGACAAAATTCAGGATGACACGGCAATTTATTTGAGACAAGAATAATGACACAATTCCAAGGCAAGATACTATTCCTTTAACTTCCAATTACCGAGGGAACCAATTAATATTGATTTTATTCAACTTATCGAGTATTTTTCAAGGGACCGGGAAAAAATGATTCGTTAGACAAACCTTTACTCGGGTAAAACCCGGGCGAAGCCGGGTACGTCCATACAAGAATAATGATACAATTCCAAGGCAAGATACTATTCCTTTAACTTCCAATTACCGAGGGAACCAATTAATATTGATTTTATTCAACTTATCGAGTATTTTTCAAGGGACCGGGGAAAAATGTTCACTTTATCGAGAGATTCGTTAGACAAACCTTTACTCGGGTAAAACCCGGGCGAAGCCGGGTACGTCCGCTAGTTGATTAATAAAATATAAATTATTTCTTCGCCACAATATAAATCATCGCTATGGTTATGAATAGGTATTTTAAGAAAAGATTTGAGAAATGGAGCGAGAGGGTGCAGTCAACGCTCAGGATAGAAATCCAACATTGCAGCAGTATTTTTTAAACACGATGAATTCAAATTCCTAGGATTAAAATCAGTTAATCGTCTGAATCTCTATATAAAATAACCAAAGGATCATAAAAGATTATAAAAGCCTTGCGTTTCTTTATTGTAATTCGGTAAGCTTTCTATCAAAAGATCAAGGGACCTGAAAAAAATATTAAATTTGTTGTATTATCTAATTTTATTAATAGGAAGGTAATTTGCAAAGATGTAAAATATTAATAGTTGATTTAGGTGAATCTAATCTTTAGTACGATATGTTTTATTTCTATATATATAACTTTTAATATCAGTTTATCTTATAAGAAAATTTTATAAATTTTATTATAGGCACGCGTCAATGACATTTTGATCTGAAACTTGCTGATGAATTACTACCAAAAGGTTACCGTTATAATTAACATACTTTTAACTTTTATTTTCATTTTTATAAATTTAATTGCCATCTCTATCGATAAAATCTGTAACAAATAAATTTACAAGCAATGTGTTTCTTTTCAATGATATCATCAAATATTATCGTAAAGATAGAGGCTGCCTGGCCAGCATTCATAGTTCTTAAATAGATACGTCAGTCAGTAAATATTTTTAAAAATATTTACTGGCCGAAGTATCTTTAATTTTAAGAATAAAATTTAATGATATCATTGAAAAGAAACACATTGCCAGTAAATTTCATTTTTATACATAATTGATTCAATGGCCATTCTTGCACAAGCCTCTGATAGTGTGAATGCACAATAGTGAGTGCAAATAACAATACTCTGACACCTTGTAAATGCAAAATTTGAATTATATGTAGAATATGCTCTTACAAAATATACAATTCCTACGGCCCTGTGCGGGGTTTAAATAAGTAACAAAAGAAATGGATGGAACGGAAATGTTCTTCGGCGATCCTCACTGTTCACAGTCTGGACCCGTTCTTGAACCGAAGGGGGCAGTGACCGAGCAGTTGCATCATCCCGTCGGCGTCCGGTCACGTAAGGACGTTACAGCTGCTATCATCGCAAGTATCTATGTACAGTAGGCCAACATACAAACGATTTGGATAGTGAGCGTAGTGGGAGATAACTGGAACAAGGAATATGTAAATATGAAATATACTTTGTTGTTGTTTATTCCTTAAGTCGTTTAACGATCTCCATTAGATTCCATTGTCTCAGCTTTTCTATTATAGTCCTGAGGTTAATAATACCCCTAAAAAAAAAAACCTATCCTACAGCCTCAAAGTGGCGGGAGGGTGTAAACGAGTAGCACAGGCGAAGTACATCGGGAGTTTAACTCCTGGTAGGGCCACCCTAGGGCTGTGCTACACACCCGGCTAATGTAGGAAGGTATCAATTGGTAGCGTCTGTTCTCCATAGGAGCGGCTACAAAGGGCGTCTGCACTCCATGCCAGGAGCGGCCAACCAAAAGAAACAAAGTCACACTGAGTGGAACTTCCAGGTCTTCAGACTGACAGCAGGTGCACCACTCTTTCCTTTTCCGTGATGTCTAATATACTTTGTATCCGATAAATCCAAGATTTTGCAATGGTTCGAAAAGTATTTATCTTTATATTACTTTTTTAATGCTAAAGAGTTTATTTCCAAGTGGATTTTACCTTTTCTAAATATCCTCTATGATGTGAATTGAGTTTTTATATTCATTTTGATCATCGACCAACCGTTATAAATATGAATAATGTTTCATTTAATCTTCCATACAATGTGTGTTGGCTTCCTTTCCTCGCTGGTCGTCTGTTTTCTTTAAGGAGACAGACAATTTTGTTCAAATTGGTTAACTCGCGTGTCTTCAATAAAGGTCACTGGGTATCAAATATCCTTCATGGTCATGTCTGAATCCGGATATACATGCTAAAAGGTGCAACTTCCTTAAGTTTTGTCCATGTGTGTAAATTTTTGAAATCTCTCCAGGCCAAAAAAATAACCTCCGAAGGTTATCGTCTGCTAGGTGGAAGAGGTGATTCGAATGACCCTGCATTGTCTACCAGACGATACCCATCAGGCATCATTGATGAAATATTTGAACTTTTTAAAATAAAATTTAATCAAATTTTTGGGATGCTACACAAGAATTTTTAAGCTCAATAAAGGTCCAAAACCTTAATTTTTAGATCGAATTGGAAGTGTCAAGAGTTCTTTTGTCGCTTTTTCTCAAGCACAACGTTAGTTTTAATTATATATAAGGCATTAGCTTATCTGTAATCAATATCGAAATATTATGACGCTACTTTTATTTTCATAGTGTCCTAATGAGGTGAGAAAATATTCGGAGGACCTGGCTCATCAGTGGCTAGCAGTTTCGCCAGTTGTATTGGGCTGTTCTACTTATATATAGATTAACGTTCATCCCCGACTTAAAATTTAATAAAATCAACAAGCAATCCAGGGTTTAGTTTTGTATACAAGGTTGTCCCAAAAGTTCGTAAACACTTGCAAAAAATTGAAATACCAATATTATTCGCCGTTATGTATGTCTTTGTATTATGTATCAAGTAATTGTATTATGTATTATTAAGTATTCGTCGTAATAATATTATTCGCCAAGTAATAAGAAAAACACGAAATTTTGGGAAAACCTTATAATTAGCTGGAAGTTATACTTCTAGGTGCTCTTGTTGAAGGGCATGTTGGCCCGAATGATAGAAAAATAAAAATGGTGCAAGAAACTAAACCCTGGTTTGCTTGTAGATTTTATTAAATATATATATCTGATACGTTAAAGGAATTCTCGGGGATGGTATTTTAAGGTAACTATGGAGATATGCTTTAGTTTGAGTTCCAATTCGAAGGATATTCTTTTGAGATGCAAAGACTTTGGAGAGATCTTCCGAGCCTTTGGGATCGGCAGAATGAATTCTTTACCTATAGTCTTTCATCTAAGGAATATATCTTAAAAGGTAAGGAACACGCATTAACGATGAATTTCATATATTGTTTCTTTGAGGACTTAATTAGAAGATCACTAATTTGAAAATATTCAGGATGGTGGGCTCTCGATCTAAGAAGCAACATTCAGAACATGAAATAAACGACGAAGTAAACACGAAGTAAATCTTAAAATTAAAGATACGTTGGGCAGTATAAATCTTTTTATTATCTCGACGTTTCGACAAAAATCTTTTGTCCTCGTCAGGAGCAAATAAAAATTAAAGCATTTGGCAAGGCGTTTAAAAATATATTTTATATAATATTTAACGCCTTGCCATATGCTTTAATTTTTATTTGCTTCTGACGAGGACAAAAGATTTTTGTCGAAACGTCGAGATAATAAAAAGAATTACTGGCAGAAGTATCTTTAATTTTAAGAACTATGAATGCCGGTCAGGCAACCTCTATCTTTACGATAAAAGTAAATCTATTCTTGAGATGAAGTTATTTATTTATTTTTTTGCTTATCCCTAGTACACGTGGTACAGGCCATGATAATCATGGTGGGTAGAGGTAGGCGACTGCTTTTACTGTAAGTGCATCACATGTCTATACATGTGAAAAACAGTTCGACTTTGCACTTACAAATGTGCCAGAGCCCCGTTTGGTTACTTGCACTCGCTAGTGGGGTTGGACTTTTGCAAGAACCGGGGGCCATTGGAGCTTTTTTTTTTTTTTTTAAGATTGAGATGAAGTTATGGGAATCTACTGTAAGTGTGTTTGCCTAATAAAGCTATCACTTGAAACACTACTTCTCGGCTTCCCAGATGGTGCCAATACTCCAATATTAGTTCTTGTAACGATTCCATATGTTGATTTATTCTTTTTTAATAAGAAAAATACGGTAAATATGTAGATATTGCATGTGAGAGAAAATAAAACTCTTATGTAAAAATAAAAGGATATATATATGGTGCTGGTGTGTGCTGGAGTGGTTGAATTTGTAAAAATAAAAATATTACAAATGAAAACATTAAGATGTGAATGTTTCTTTTTCACAAATAATCAAACTTCTACTGTCCCTACTGGGATGAAAAAAATATTGGGAGGGCTTGGCTTTATTTGTGAAAAGAAACATGTAATATTTTCATTTATTATATATAGATGACGCATTATTGCTTTGTAAAATATAAAAGTATATATTTTATTTTGTCTGAGATTTGAGGCAACCAATAAGTAGAAAACATGACAGTTCTATAATGTTAAGTGTCCTATCTATTTATCTTCAAGTCATAGTGTCGGGAAAGGAATATGTTAATCTTCTGTATAGATTTGAAACTATGTAAATTTGATTTTTTTTGTTTTATGTAAATATTTATGTGTATTCGCAGCAAAAAATAAAATAGTTGTTGTAATTCGCTGGCTGGACTCGTGTTGTTGCTTGGCCGATCATTGACAAATACCTGCCCTAGAGAAAACAACGGAATCCCGCAGTTTATTTTTTTTCTTGGAGTCGCTTTTCCCCTACATAGAGATAGGTTGGTGTTCTCCTCCCGGGGCCTGAAATAGAGACTTAGGGCGTCTGGGCAAAATAGAGCCTGGGCACTGCGCCGCTGAACGCGACATTTGGCATCCCAGCTGGGACTGAAGGAAAAAGCCGAGCCTAAATTTGGGACCTTTTGGATTAAAAGATTGATAGGGAAGAAGCGCTGGAGAGACTCAAGAAGAAGAGAACCATGCTCCGCACATCTTTATCCAAGTATGGGAAAAGAATAGAAGAATCTGACGTGCATAAGGAGTGTGACCACGAGGAACTGCTGGAACAGCTTTCGGATGTCTACGGAGAACTGAGGCGGGTAGACGAAGAAATCGGTAAATTGATAGACATTAAAGATCTAGATAAAGACCTAAGAATGGTGGAATACCGGGAGAAGACCGTGACGTGGAAATCTTTGTTAAAGAGAAGTCTAGGGGTGGCGGACGGAATGCAGAGGGAAACGGCAACGGCTACGAAGAAGGAATATCCAGGAGAAATCAGTCAAACTGCTGTAACTGGGATGGCTAAGTTGCCCAAATTGACAATAGAAAGATTCTGCGGGGAAATTGGTCAGTGGTTGAACTTTTGGAATGCTTTCGATTCATCAATCAACAGAAATGAACATTTGACAAAGATAGATAAATTTAACTATTTTAAGGCCTACTTGGGTGGAACGGCGGCCAAACCGTGGAAGGATTTTGCCTATCTGAATAAAATTATGATAAGGCCGTTGAATTGTTGAAGGAACGCTTCGGAAAAAAGGAAAGGTTGATCGATGTGCATATGAACAACCTCTTGGCCTTGAATCCACTTAGTGTCGAAAGACGTGAGGGCTTTTAGAGAATTGTACGGCAGAATCCTGGTGCAGATTAGAAGTTAGGAGTCGTTGGGTGTTGTTGTTGAAAGCTACGGTAACTTATTGTGCCCTTTGCTCCTCAAGCTGTTGCCGTCAGACTTAAAGCTTGAATTACACAGGGAATTCACAGGAGCTTTTTCTCTCGGAGATTTGATTGAATTTTTGAAGAGACAATTGATTGCATTGGAGAGCACGTTCGGTACACGAGACGAAATAATAACCAGCCGACCATCAAATGAGCGCCCTCAGTCACAGATCTCTATCGTAAAGTATCGAAGAAATGAGAGGAATCCCCTGCCCACGGCTGCTAGTTTTTTGAATGCCTCTGAAGCAGGGAATAGGAAAAAGAATTGCGTTTTTTGTGAAAGAGAAGATCATGAGGGTACAAAATGCGGATTCGCGGAAATTTTTACTTTGGAAGATAAATTGGGAAAATTAAGGAAGGGGTTTGTTTCAGATGCATGAAATATGGTCATTTGAGCAAATTCTGCAAAGTTAGGACAAGTTGCACCAGCTGTGGGGAATTGAGACATTTAAGGATTATGTGCCCCAGGAAGAACCAGAATGAGGAGATCGCTACTCCAGCCCGAGAGATAATAAATGATGAGACTTTGACCAATCTGACGACGACGTCTGTGGTTTTGTTACTCACAATGCGAGTAATTATCAGAGGAAAGTGTAAAGAAAGAATGGGACGAATATTGTTCGATACGGGATCTCAGAGGTCTTGTGTACTCCAGAGCACGGCAGAAGAAATGGGATATGAATGTTCCAAACAAATCTCTTCGCCACTCTTTGTTTGGTGGATCGAACACAGAGTTGTACGAACATAGAGTTTGATACCAGGTTGACTAATTTAGACGGATCTTATGGCTGTACTTTTTAAGCACTGAGCCAAGATGTTATCTGCGACAGCGTGCCCAAGGTCCATCAGGGTAAATGGATACAAGAACTTAGTGCTCATGACATAGAATTGACTGATCTACAAAAGGGACCTCTTGAGATTCTTATAGGAGCAGACATTGCTTGAAAATTACTAACCGGAGAGCATAGAAAACTTCCCTCTGGGCTTGTGGCGGTGCAAACGAAGTTGGGCTGGACTTTAATGGGCAAGATTCCGGCCACCGAAGAAGAAACTAGCTTTAATGGACTTTGCACAACTTCACTGATGACTAGTGATTTGGAGAATTTATGGAGATTAGAGGCTATTGGTATTTCCGATACTCGTCAAAACGACTCGATACAAAAGGAGACAGAAGAATACTTCGCACGAACTGTTTCCCAGATTGTGAGGGGCGTTACCAGGTTGCCCTTCCATGGATCCGCGAAAGAGAAGTGCTCACGGACAATAGATATGTTGCTGAAAAACGATTAGCAAACCTGAGGAATATGAAGATATTCTCGAAAAGTGGCTAAGAGATAAAATAATAGAAATGGTTACAGATAATAAACGTGAAGGCGTGCACTATTTGCCACATCGACCAGTTTTTAAAGAAAATAGTCTAACCACCAAAATAAGACCAGTTTTTGATGCTTCAGCCAGGAAGAAGGGAAAACTTTCACTGAATGATTGGAAAGAGGTCCGAATATGATAGAAACCATCCCAATAATTTTTGATAGATTTAGGAAGAGCGAGATAGGAGTCTCCTCGGACATGGAGAGGGCCTTTCTTCAAATTGGGATTAGGGAGGAAGACAGAGATTATCTAAGATTTCTCTGGTATAACAATGAGGGAAAAGTTATCGTATTAGGTCATGCGAGTGTTGTCTTCGTAATCAGGACGAGTCCATATCTTATGCTTGCCACGCTGTCTCACCACTTGAACAAGGCTCCTGAACCCTGGCAAGAGACAGCTGAATTGTTGAAGGAATCTTTGTACATCGATAACTGCGTGGCTAGTTTCTCAGAAGTCACTGATATGGAAAAATTTGTGGACGAAGCACAGAGATTGTTGGCTTCTGCTCATTTCAACTTGCGTGATTGGACAAGCAATGTTAACAGTACCATGTGTGATGGTCCAAGGTCTGATAGAGGAAGGGTGTTGGGCATGGTATGGAATCAAGTGGAGGACACTTTGGCTTGTTCCCTGAAAAATTTGGAAATCCAAGGGCCAATAAACAAAAGTACTCTCCTTGGTAAGCCGTATATTCGCTCCGGGAGGCTTCACTTGTCCAGTGGCCCTCGTTCCAAGACTCCTGCAGGAAACGTGGCTGTTGAAATTGTCGCGGGATTGCTTAGCCGATTCTCTATAGAAATCGAAGTAGTGGGAGGGCCTGAGTTGGTTGAGAAAAGATTGGCCCCATATGGAAATGTACCCTGACCCCGATAGTTCCGTTCAGAAAAGGCCTGAAGAGTCAACTTGTCCTGACTGCTCCAAGGTGAAAGGATCAATGTGTCCAGACAGTGTCAACATGGAAGAAGCTAAAGAAGAACTCTGTTCAGACAGTGGCAACATGGAAAAAGCTAAAGAACCATGTCCAGCAGACAGTACCAAAATAGAAGCTAAAGAAGAACCCTGTCCAGACTGTACCAAAGTGAAAGCAGCTAAAAAAGAACCCTGTCCAACAGTTCCAAATTTGAGAACCAGCAAGGGCTACCAGATTAGGCCGGTTCAACGGCTCTACAATTTAGAGATACCCGCCGATCTGGGGAGTACCTTGAGGAGTGAACAATCGGAAGCTCACCAGGGGGAAGGCTCCCGAGGAGAAACCAGTAAAGACTCCTTCGGAGATCGCCCAATCCTAGAGGGAACTGGGAGGAACGGTCGTTTCCCGACTATTGGTCGAGTTTCCGTTGAGAAACTCAAGGTGGGAGTATGTCGGGAAAGGAATATGTTAATCTTCTGTATAAGATTTGAAACTATGTAAATTTGATTCTTTTTTTGTTTTGTTTTATGTAAATATTTATGTTGTGTATACATGTGTATTCGCAGCTAAAAATAAAATCAGTTGTTGTAATTCGCTGGCTGGACTCGTGTTGTTGCTTGGCCGATCATTGACAAATACCTGCCCTAGAGGAAACAACGGAATCCCGCAGTTTCATTTTTCTTGGAGTCGCTTTTCCCCTACATAGAGATAGGTTGGTGTTCTCCTCCCGGGACCTGAAATAGAGACTTGGGGCGTCTGGGCAAAATAGAGCCTGGGCACTACGCCGCTGAACGCGACACATAGGTTGGTGTCTGGCAGTATTTCTGCTCCCTTTCTACGACTAGTCTTTGGATTGTGTATCGTAAGGTCTTCTCCTGAAATTGTCCGTGAATTTCATTCTCGGCCTTCCTCTCTATCAATCCCTCCAGCAATATCTCTGATTAATTCTTATAAACAGGAATAAGTTGATGACAAGGATTTTACATTAGTATTTACTTACATCAAGCTATAGATACTCTCTTATACAATTGTTTCTGAACTATATCGATTCAGATATGTATATAGAAATTCTAAACATATTTTAACGTTATTTTTCCTTTAAAATACAGTAGAACCTCCCTGCAAAGGACACCTAATTGCAGAGTCAAAGTGTTCTTTAGGAAGAGGTGCCCTCTTACCGGAGAGTGTCAAAATAGTAAAAATTAGTAATTTTGTAAATGAAAACTGTCCTTTGTAGAGAGGTGTCCTCTAGTGGAGGTTCTATTGTATATATGATTAAAATTATTTCTATCAGCCTGCGATGATTAAAAATTGAAAGACGGAGGGCATGGCTCATCAGTGGTGAACCCTACCAGCGGTATCGCAATTATGTCTATAATTTTCATCGATAGATGGCGCTAATTTAATGATGATATTTTAGATGTGTATATGACGAAATGCTAATTATCCTATTTGTCTGCTGAACTAGAAGCAGTAAAATTATCTTTCCTTTTGAGAAATATTTTATCCCCTTTTTCTCTTAAAATTAAATATCCAAATAGGTCAAATATCGTTTGCTTACATTTAAATGATGATTTCACACTTTTCCCACATTCCTAAAATATATTTTACAAAAGATATAAAATCTCGCTAAGAAAATGTTAAAAACCCATTACTATATTTATATCAACCAATTTAAATTTTATTATTGAAAAAATAAATGAAATGTTGATTTTGTAAATAGCACACGATAATGTGTTTATCTA
The DNA here is from genome assembly GCA_030710605.1 of Cordylochernes scorpioides. Classification (NCBI taxonomy): domain Eukaryota; kingdom Metazoa; phylum Arthropoda; class Arachnida; order Pseudoscorpiones; family Chernetidae; genus Cordylochernes; species Cordylochernes scorpioides. The sequence goes on along the minus strand of CP092884.1, from coordinate 21,955,378 downwards.
AAATGTCTTAAACGTGCAATATCGTTATATGTGAAGGAAGAAAAAAAGAGGGGAACAAGAAAAAAAAAATCATTTAATGGATTTGTGAATAGAGATGAGGTAGATAGTGCTAAATGAGAGGTCGATTCTAGAGTTCCCCATTAAATCAGAAGACGACAGGGGCAACAAGTTGGACGTAACCCGGGCGGCGGAGGTCATTAACATTGCCAGCGTCGTCATGGCAACGCCGAGAAATGATTTTTTTACGCTGTGGTCGACATTTCCAAAATGGTGTCGTAGCTGTCAACCAAAGACATTTTGTGAGAGGAGTTGCGAATATGTGTAATTGTATTTAAAAAAAGGTTTATATCACATTTTTATTATTTGTGAGTTTTGTTAAATTGTTACTTTTTTTTCTAGGAGGGTGAATGCAAATGAATACAAATTAGTTTAATTCATTTTCTTTTTATCTAAAAAGAGAGAAAGAGATAAGGGGTAAAAAAAATAGTATAAACATGATAATATTTTTTATTTCAATTTTTTTTTTAATATATTAAATTTGGCTAAATAAAAAAATCTCTCTATATTAGAACATATAGGGACTTTTAAAAACTACTAATAATAAATTGAAAAGAACAAAACACTTGTGATAAGAAAATAACTTTAAAATTTAACACTACTTTAATAGTAAATACCACAAATTGTTATTATAATTATAAGTGTTTTTTTTTTTTTTTGAGTGGTTGTATGCTCTCTTAACAAAAATATATTAATTTCATATTCTAATTATATTTATGCGAATTATGAATAAATTTTTGTACCAGCCATACCGCTAACTGAAATATACCATTTGACTGAGATTATTGGCATGGGTAAAAAAATATATACATAACAAAATATGAGTTCTTTGGATGGATAGCATTTTTTAAATTGCTCTTTTAGACGCTTTTAAATTTTTGACTTTTTTTTTGTACGTTTAAAAAAGTGCAAAAATAACTATTACTATTATTTAATGCTTTGAGTTTGATCAAACGCTTAAAAGTGTCTTAAAGTGATAAAGGAATAAAAAATGCGCGAGCATCATTTTTAAAATAGATCGGGTATATTTCTATCTTTAAAAAATATAACAAATATGAAATATTTTTAAATGTATTTTTCGGAAAGACTCATGGTAAAAAAAAAATAATAAACAGATTTGATTTGGTAAATCAATATCTTATGTCAAACGACTAAAAACACAAAAGGCAGCCATTTGTTTAGAAAATAAATAAATAATATAAAAGGAAGTTGATTAAATCGACCGCCTATACAAGACTAAAAATGATTTTCTAAAGAAATCAATAGAGCATTTTGAACAACAAAGGCAAAAAAATGAAGTCGCCTGCAGAGAAATTAATTGCAATTATTGCCGAAGAGCGAACTCGGTGGTGCAGCAGGGGAAGCCAGCCGACCTGAGGCGGGAAATCGATGAATGGGGAAGGCAGATTGCCCCAGCAACGACGATTCCTCTTCAATTTGTCCTTCCTTCACTCTTGTTTTCGATGGTACAAGGGTCATTATCGCCTAATAACTTTTTACTTAGTTCCAATAGTTAATATGACATTTGTTTTTCTCTGAATTGTGAATCTATTTAATTTTCACGTCATCCAGACACGTACTCCTTTTTTTATTTATCCTTCCTTATTCTCTTTCTTTGTTTTATAATTTAATTTCCAAAATAAAATTAGAATAAATATATGAAAACATTTAGAAATATTTTGGTGCGCATTAATATTAAAGAAAATAATATCGTTTTTTTTTTTTAATGTATTTTGACCAGAAGAAAAAAAACTTTTTTTTCTATGTTAGGAATGTTTTTGTTTTTTTTATTTGAAGTAATTTGTATGATATATATATATAAAGTTAATTAAGTATAATAAACGATAACAATAATTTAAAGGCTCCGCTCACAAAACAAATGGTGTTTTAAGGGGATATAAAACAAACGCACAAGTTAGGACGTTCTATCTATCCATCCAGGAAAGTATTCCCGTTTTGAGCTAAGAGAAGCAAGAGCCTGTCTGGATGATTTTATCTTAGAGTAGACAATAATCAACATACGACAGAGCGATAACTATAGTAAGTCAAAATGTATTCGGATAATGGAATAAAACATTCTATGAACAAGATTTTTTTTTAAATGCAGTAGAAGTTTCGTTCCAGACAGAAAGAAGAAGGGGGATATTAAGAAATCGAATGAAAATATATTTAGATGCACGTATCGTCGTACTCCATGCTTGGATACACAAAACTTTCATTAAAGCACATCTGGTCACATAAAAAAAACACCGGAAAATACATATTTATCTGTGAATTTCAATTAACTGCCATATTATTCAACTGTACCACTCATAAGACCTCTCTCCTCGCTAGCATCTCATTTATCTTGTCGACTGCCCCAAATTACCCCCTCCTCTTCCAAACGTTTTTTAAACGCCAACCAGTTAGCAACTTGATGCTCTTGAGCAATTAACCCCATTGAAGACATCCTAGCCGGATATTGATTTTTTTTTATCAAATGGGAAGACTAGAGCTGTATGTTTATATATATTTAACAGGTAAGTTTCCTACAGACCAAAGTTGTTGATATGTATAATAAAAGTATTATAATTACATAATTATTCGCTAGATATGATGTTCATATATACATAATATGTAGAAAGAAACATATATGATTAAGAAAAAAAAGGCATCTCCTTATCGGGCAACTAAAAGTTGCTGATGGCTTGCGCCATCTATCGGAATAAATATCAACTATTCGTTGATTTTTAATTATTTCAGAATTTGCCAAATACTCATTCTTGATTTTTTCAAGAGAGTAATCAACTTTTTTAAACATGGAAACTTTCTCCTTGAATTATAAATACAATAGAATAAAGCGTTAGGAGAAAATAATTTTTAATAATCGACTACACGAGCTTTCGGGCAGTCACGCCCTTCAACTGGTCTAATCAACTTTCACTTGCCCGATAAAGATATGCTTTTTTTTTCTTCTTAATTTATGAACCTCATCCCAGTACAATATCACATTTGTACTATTTTTTCATATATCTTATGGAAGTTTTAGTGTGTTAAATTTGTTGGTATTTTAAATCTACTCTATAGATAAGATATATGTACATTAAAAATCTCTAGGGTTGTGGTGGTGGTGTCTTGTCCATGGAGCCGATCAGATCGGTCCGTGCACCCTGATCAAAATACCGGCCAACAAAGGTGCCTTGTTCGTATGGAAGTCCTCTTCTGGATTGATGTCTGCCATATAGAGGGCTGCAAGGATGGCCGGGTAACTCTAGGGTTGTACTAGGGAAGATAGTTTTAATGTCACATTTTCAACTTCAGGACGTTTTAGTGCGTTAAATTTGTTGGTCTTTTAAATCTACTCTATAGATAAGATATATGCACATTTAAAATCTCTAGAGTTGTACTCTGATTGGAAAAGATCCCACAGTTAGAATAGCTTGTTGGCATGTCGAGCACGAATGATGACAGACTAACCTAACCTAATTTCCATCCGCCGGCTTCCTTTTATGTCCAACGAGGCACGTCACACGACACCTGTGGATTTGGTAGAACGTGGCGTTCAAACGGTGTGGATTTTCAGCCCTAGACATAGAGATCTAGACAACCATTCCATTGCTACAAAATTCCACAAGAAAAATCCGAAAATTTCATTTTTAAATACCACTTCTCTCTCATTTATCATTATATAATCTTATTTATTTTATATTTATAGAGTCGGTGGACGAGTGGGTAAAACCCCTCGATTCCCGACAGCCATGAACCGGGATCGAATCCCGCGTTGGACCCTTTGTTTTAATATGTGAATAACCTTCACATATCATTCATTGTTGCAAATATCATACTACTCTGATCAAAAAGTTTCGACACTCTGCTCATAAAATCCTGAAAACTCAATATATTTTCTCCCGGTTTGTGGGAAACGCAAGCGTCGCCCTTGACTTGGAGACCTGCCAATTTTCAAAAATCACGCGCCACAACAGCGCGAGCAGCGGCTGTTCGAAAGTGAAGCCATTTTGACCGTGCTTCAATTTCGTTAGTCACCGAAATGGAGGATCAACGAATTTGCATCAAGTTCTGTGTGAAAAACGGATTCAAGGGTGCCGAAATTTTTTTGATGTTGCAAACAGCCTACGGGGATGCCGTCATGAGCCGAAGACGAGTTTTCGAGTGGTACAAGCGCTTCAAGGAGGGTCGGGAAGAGACCGCCGACAACGAGCGTTCCGGGAGACCGTCCACATCAACCACGCCTGAAAAAGTGGACAAGGTGTTGGAACTGGTGCGTGAAGACCGACGAATAACTGTCAGGGAGGTCGCCGAAGAAGCAGGGATATCATTCGGGTCGACTCAATCGATAATGAAGGACATTTTGGGAGTGAGAAGACTCAACGCCGTTCTCGTTCCCAAAGATTTGACTTTTGATCAAAAGAACGCCCGGAAAGAAACGGCCAGTCTCATTCTCGAAGCGACAACCGACGACCCCGAATTGCTGAAGAGGGTCATTACTGGAGACGAAACATGGATTTAGGCTTTGATTCGGAAACTACCCAACAGGCATCGGAGTGGCGCTTCAAAAATGAGCCGAGACCAAAGAAGGCGAGGAAGGCTCCCAGCAAAGTCAAGGTCATGTTGACGGTGTTCTTCGACTACCAGGGCATCGTTCATCATTAATTTCAACAACAAGGCTCTACAATAACTGCTGACTCCTACCTGGGAGTTTTGAGGCGATTGAGGGAAGCGATCATGCGACTTCTTCCTTTTTGGAAAGCTCAAAAAAGTTAAAGGGACGGAAATTTCAGAGCATAGAAGAGATCAAAGTGGAATCGAAGAAGGCCATGAAGGCGATCCCGAAAACAGACTACCAGAGGTGTTTTGCCGACTGGAAAAAAAAGGTGGCTGAAGTGCATCGCGGCCAACGGGGACTACTTTGAAGGGGACAATTTGAATTTGGTAGAATAATAAAGTTTTTTTTTTAACTTATGAGCAAAGTGTCGAAACTTTTTGATCAGAGTAGTAACCTAGGTTGCTTTTTTTGAGCTGTACCTAATAAAGTGAGAGATTTTATATTTAACCTTATATGGACATTGAAACAAAGTAGTTTCAATCTCAAAATCTCTCTCTCTCTATTCGACAATAAAATAGAAAAAAAATTAACCTAAGAAAACACCTCTCTAAGCATTATATATTTTAATTATAATTCAAAACACACATGACGAAAATAATAATAAATAATATTATACTTTTTGACTGTGTGTGTGTGTGGCATAAAAATCCACTTCCAAAAATGAAGAACAAGATAACACACGTCACAAAGAATATGTAGCATATAATATAAAAATATGTAAATAAATTATAAATATGACGGATATGTAAAAATTGGCTGTAAGATTTGAACTTTTTTGACCAGCAACTATTCAAATTAATTGAGAGAACAGGAAAAAAAAAAGGTGGATATAAACGATAAGGAATGTTCTGTTAACTAATTCTATCGGTAAGTCAATCTTTGTTTTAATTGAATAGCCACATCTTTGATGGCTTCCTTTAATCACATATTCATAATCTACTATAGATTGTTCACACAGGTCTGAAAAGTCGTTAAAACTCTCCCTTAACATAAATTAAGAAAAAAGCATCTCCATATCTTGCAACTGAAATTTGCTGATGGCTTGCGTCATCTATCGGAATAAATATCAACTATTCACGTTGATTTTTAATTATTCCAGAATTGGCCAAATACCCATTCTTGATTAAATTTTCCTTTTTCTTAATTTATGAACCTTATCCAAATACAATGTCACAATTGTACTATTTTTTCTCCCTTAACAGTTTGTCCAGTAGCATCTTATCGGGGGGGGGGGGGGGGCAAATTCTTTTAGGTAAAACCAGCTTTACAGTGAAATACCTCAAAAAAAGTTTGACAAAAAACAAAAATGTATCGAAGAGGAGCATATATATTCTCAAATAATTATCGAAGAATACCTTTCAACGCATAGCTCTAACATACGAAGGGGGAAGAAGAACCTTGCATAAAAAGGCTTGGCCCGCTACATGTGCCAAGAAAGGCCAATTACAGAGGACCTTGGCCCTCTTATGTTGGTTTAAATCTTTTGTGTTCTCTGAGAATGTGAATGCCTCTTGTGTATAAGCTTTCCTCGTTGGTCTGTTGGGGTTTTCCGGGAACTTTGGCTTCAGTTTGTTTGGATTCTCTCTACATGAAAGATCAAGTTTTTTTTTTTTATCAACCAGGCGCGATATTGAAATATTTGCGCCTATTACATAGGAAACAAACAAAACAAATTAGAACTTAGAATTATATATTTATAAATTTACATGTATTAATCGACAGAGTTCATAAAATGTATATAGACAAAGTGGCAGATGTAAGAGAGTTAAATCATTTAGATCCGGGAACAAACGATGTCTCACTTCTGTAAAGTTCGGACAGTCTTAGATAAGGTGAAAAGCAATTTGTTCAGTTTCTCCGGGGGAACAATTTGGTGTTTCTGATAGACCTCTTTTATGTAAGTATTTCTGGAATTTTCCGTGATATGTGACAAATTGAGTGACTACAAAAGATCAGGTTGGTTTTTCAAAAGACTGAGCTATATTTTATAGACGCTTTTATCGTTGGTCTAAAAATGTTTAGGCTTTTATAAAGTGGTCGTGGGGTCGTTAGAAAGTCTTTGAGGATGCCCATGCAGTCTCAATTTGTTTTAATCTGATTTTATTGGATTTTGGGGAAATTTTTTTTGTTAGGTCCGAAATCTTATATTAAGCCTGATAGAAATTGTTATCCTTAAAGTTAAACATGGCTTATATTTATGTGTGGTTACTTAAATGTTTTAAATATTATCTGTGTGTGTGGTATGTATCTATTTTATTTACACTAAAACAACAAAATGTATATGTATATGCAATAAATGGTCTCAATTCAATATAATAAAAAGATTTCGAAGCAAAATATTAGCTTCCTATTTGATCTTTACGCTAAATAGTTTGATAAAAATATTAGAACTAACTGGGGCTTGAAGAAAGATACATGAGGGATAGATCAGTTTCTGTTGTTGATGTTTATTCTAAGTATACATAGTGCAGACTGTGTGTGTGTGCACTTTTGCATGTATTGACAAGATGTCAATTAAAAATATGTTAATTGTCAAATTGTCTAAGTATACATAGTATAGGCCATGATAATCATGGTGGTGAATAGGAATTTGTGGTTCTTTATACTACAATTGTTGTAAAATGTCTAGGCATTTCAGATTTTGCACCTACAAGATGCTAGAACCCTGTCTGGTCACCATCTGGTGGGGTTAAACTTGTGCAAGAATCGGTGATGATTAGAGCAATTCTTCACCTGTTTCAATGCCAATTTGAACATACCTACGTCCTGATATTCAACGACCACTTCTGTAGTTTCTTTTAAAGAAATAGAGAACTCTGGAGGATCCCACCTAAGCACAGCTGGTACAGTGGAGAGAACCCAGGAGGAGTTCTGAACTTCAGAAATAGACAGCATCAAACAACACTAACAAGATTTATAACAGGCCATCTCAAGTCATTTAATATAGAAAATAACAAAATCTACCCCACTTGCCCAAAATGTAGCTTGACACCTGCAGAACACATTTTGGCTCGAATTAGACGCACTAAAGAGGACTTTTGGGAGAGGCCCCTGCTTATCATAAAACAGCTCGAGGAGCATGAACTCATGGAATTCTTGTAATCTTTAAACGAGGGGATAAGAAACAACAACACTTCTGTAGTTAGAGCCTACACGATTGCATACATACCCGACCAAAAAAACTACGAGACGTCCATTCAAACAACTTGGGGCTTAAACAACTTGGCGAATCTCTGTAGGTACTGTCGAAGGTCAACACAAGAGGCGAGGGCGGGGCATTTCCTGTCGGAAGGGGGCGTGTCACTAGGTTTACTTGGCCTCTCGAAGAAAGGAAGGTATACTTGATGCCCCATTATCTTTCTTTCTAAGAAAGCGTAGAGGGCTTTATATAACAATATGATTAACCTATAAGAAGGTAATGTGGTATTTTGAATGGAATGGTACCTAGAAGAAGAGGAAGTAAAGAATTCAAAATGTGTTTGACATGGTCAACATGGCCGCCATATTGGCAAATAAAACAATTGGCCAACCTACGAAAAGATGGGATGAACATGGTTAACATGGCCGCCATATTGGCGAATAAAACAATTGGTCAACATACGAAAAGATGGTATAAATATGGTCAACATGGCCGCCATATTGACGAATAAAACAATTGGCCAACGTACGAAAAGATGGTCAAGATGGTCAAGATAATTTTGCCACTTTTCAATAGGACTATTTTATAATATACTCTTTTTTTTTTTTAGTCATACTAGCGACGAGATGGTAGTTTTGTGTTCCTCCGAGTTGTCTGAATAGATATCCCTTTGTCAGTTGCTCTTTTAGAATCCTTTAGACTTTTAACGTGGTATTTGCTAAAATAAATATTATTAGTGTATCAGAGACTCTAGGGAAGAAAAATAATCTGAATAACTTTCTACTTTACCAGATGTCTTCTCAGAAATTCCCAACACATTCTTGCTTGTTATAAAAATACGTTTTTTGGGTATAATGTGTGTGTAACTTTATGGACAAGTGTCTATAATAAGTAGCTCAAAAATGCTATTGATACTAAATGGCTTATGTACTAAATGGTATAATAAGGGCGTTCTCTTATCTGTATAAAAGCATGCTCGAAAGATATTGTAATTCCTTTTTAGTAAAAACACTTGCAGCGTCGCCTATTCCATTTGTAATGACACACAAAACAATTTTTGTCTGAGTATAATAAAAAAAATTAAAAAAATATTAACATTTAATGATAATTATATATACAGGCACCTATAACGGAATTTTATAATATAATTCTAAGGAAACAAAAATATACAATTAAAAACATGGTTTTTACATATGATACATGGATACAATTTATTGAGGCATTTCGTCTTATGCCAAAAATTCCTCAACAGAAGAACAAAGCTTCTTTTATAGTTACTTGTCAATCTTTGATACGGTGGAGAGATTTAGATGTAATTAAGAATATCAAATTAGAATGTTTTTTAAAGGAGGGTGATTGATATATCCTGTATCAGAAATGGAAGCATTAAAGCACGAATGTTTATTTTCAAATATAAAATAAACTTCTACTGTCCTTACTGCGATGGGAAAATATTGGGATGACTTGGCTCATCAGTGGTTAACCCTCCCAGCGGTTTCGCCAATTTAATCTACCAGAGCGCTTCTTTGGACGATTGTATTGGACGATTCTGCTTATGTATGCTGCAATGAAGGGTGGAATCTTAGAAATGGTTTTCAAGGAAACTAGGGACATAAGCTTTTAGGACCATAGAATTACATATAAATACATATAGATATATCCTGTATTTGACAACCAGATATGGAATCCCGCATTTAACAATTGCTTCAACCGCTTCCAATTTGAACATGCCCAATCCCACCGGAGGGTAGAAAGTAACTCAACTCATATATGTGTAGCCATGGGGTGAATTTAACGTAAAAACAGTGGCTAACTATTCATCATGATTATCATATCTTGAAGATAAGGGGTTGCCTGGCCAGCATTCATATTTCTTTTAAAAAATGGACACTTCGGCCAGATAAAGTTCTCAACGTTTCAACAAAAATATTTAACCAAAATTGGTCTTGATTATCTTGAAGATTTATTTCTCCTGACGAAGACAAATTTTGTTGAAACATTGAGAAAATAAAACTTTATCTGGCCGAAGTGTCTATTTAAAAAAAAATGATTATCATAGTCACTCCAAAAAAAAACATCTGTTTTTAAATAATAGCAATTTCCTAATTAAAATAAGGAATGAACTGAGAGACGAAGTAGATGTGAACTTGATATGTTGGTGTCAAAATACATCTATCAACTGTATTATTATTATCTGTTGTAATAGCGTATGTAAATATGTTTTCCTTAATGTTTGGAATTCGAGATGTGAATCCATAACGCACCATCTATATATAACGAATGAAGACATGTAATTCTACAGTTTTAAAAAGCTTATGTCCATAGTTTGCTTAAATACCATTTCTAATATTCCACCCTTCAGTGTAGCATATAAAAGCAGAATGATACAATACAGCATTAGAGCTCTAAAAAAGCGGTCTGGTATATTAAATTGGAGAAACCGCTGGGAGGGTTCACCACTGATAAGCCAAGCCCTCCCAATTTTTTTTTTCCATCGCAGTAAGGACAGTAGAAGTTTGATTTATTTGTGAAAAGAAACATTCGCGTCTTAAAGTCTTCATTCGCCATCAATATATGTTTATAAAAAAATAAAATTAAAAAGAGGCATATCCTGACCGCTCAAATGAACATTTTAGATGATAGAGCGTCATCTAGTGGAACAAAAATCAACTATACATTGATTTAAATTTGAAAAATCAAGAAAAGTCGACCATGAACGCTGTTGGCCCTCGTCAGCATGGTGCAGGATATTCCTCAACGACCAAAATATTGATCCTATAAAGGCATTAGCATTGTACCATGTGTACTTGGGAATAACTAAAAAATATTTCCGCCACAAAAGAATATTTTTATTCTTATCACTTTAACATGAAACTTTGCTGGGATAAAAAAAAAATTAAAATTCTGTTTCTTTTTATATCAAATCTCCTGAAGAAGCGAAAACAAAACTTTTTTTTCCAAAACGACGATACATTTTGTGGATAAGAAATTAAAAACTTCCACTGCCCGAGGAAGCGTCTTTATCAAACTAAATATTAGAGAGAGCAGACGTAAAAAAAAGTAAATTCCAAAATGGCGCCCCAACTCAGAGAGCTCCCAAAGTGGTAGTAAATCTAATCAGGAAAATAAATTATAGTTTGAAAGGTTGAAAACTTTTTTTTTTTTTTCAATATGGTGAATGGCAGCGCGGAAATTTTGGAAAGAAGGGCGAGAAAATATTGTTTTTATATATATTGAAACAGAAGTGTGGCTGGATCGAACGGTAGGTAAGAAGTGGTAGGTAGAGTCAGTGTATAAATGGTTTTCCCTCCAGCAATGGAACAACAACAAGAGAAAGGGGGAGGTGAAAGTTTTAGACCCAAGAAGTTTTTGGCATTGTCACTCAGAATGATGGATGAGAAAGCGAATTTTTCCGTTCCCTCCCTTCCTCCTCAACTGATGTGAATAGTGCCCTTTTCCCCAATATTCTCACACCTATTTAAGTCTTCTCACCGTCCTCTCTTTATTCATTTACGTTATATATATATATTTTTTTTTAATTATAATTTATAGAACCAACTACTTTTTTAAGTCGATCGCAAGATGTCGCGATTTTCCTCCATATAAAAACCCATTGTTGTTGTTTCCCGTTGGCGGGTTTTCATACACTTTGGTTAGTTGCCCGTAAAACCATATTCTCTCTCTCTCTCTCTCTCTCTTCCCGTTGGCCGGCTCAAATCTTTTTGTACATTTGAAAATACCTAATCTTTTATCTTCTTCTTTACGCCTCAAATCAGGTATTTCTTTATTATGTCTATCAGCACAATTAAAGCAAATTGTGATTCAAAGTTTATTTTATTATTTTTACCACGACTGCAATAATCAATATCATAAAATACTGCAATATCACAAACATACTCGTGTATCCTTAAACAACCTAAGCAAATTTTCTCTCTCTCTATATATATATATCAAACAAATTTATCATTATAATATATATACCTAGAGAGAGGGAAGGTAAAAATTGGAAATTTTGCTATATGCCTATCAAGTCAAAGATTTCCTCAAATTCGTTGGCCGATTAGAGCTCGGTCTAACCGTACCTCCAGTTCTACAGTTCAGCAGAAAACTTTAGAATATCGTTTTAAAAAAATTAACAACAACAACAAAAAAAAAAAAAAACGAAAAGGCCATCAGTGGTCGATGTATATCATCACTAAGACCTTACCTTTTTCTACTGATATTTTTATTGTTTTCATTGAACTCCAGGATGGGTCACTAGAAGAAGAGATGTCTTAATAAAATACTTTCTTTTATATACCTAGATATGAATTTATAATTAATAATCTTTTGTCTCTAGTCCTTTTTCCTTTGAAAAATATCTCATTTTTATTTATTCACATTAAAACATCGATGTGAACATTATTTTCATTAGCTTTATTTCTCTCCTCCATCAGTCATAGGTTGTCGGCCGGCAGTATTCTTGTCCTCTCAGGGCTTCATTTCTATGGCTAGTCCATTGATGATATCGTTGTGTCGTCTACCGAAATGGTTCTTTCATGAATTCCATTATCGGTTTTCCTCTTTCCGATCTACTTTCCATACGTCCTTCCAGTAATGCCGTTAACCACTCCGAGTGTCGGACAATATGTCCAAAAATGCTGGTTCTTCCCCATTCAATCACTTCCAGAAGACCGTTTTCCTCGATCATAATAGGGACATCCTCATTACTTAGTCTGTCAGTCCACGGTATTCCTAGTCACTTTGCCAGCTAAACACTTCTTTGGCAAATTCTGAAGAGTGCAGGAATGCCTAGTGAAACTCGTAAAATCAATGCCTATCCTGAACTGACGAGAGTCATTAGCACAAATGTGGTGGGCATTTTGAATTTGTCAAAAAAATGCCACAGGTTTCTGGAGATGGGTTTCTTTATCTTTATTAAACGTTATCTCGAGCATCTCTGCTCTTCTACAGGAGTACATAGAAACATATAAACGCCGTTAAGATGCTAACTGATTTATATATATTATATAATCTGAAATACAATTATTATTTATTTTTTTTAACATATATTTTATTTTCATTCATTGACTGTTTTACATATTTGACCATAGCTTCAACACATACCACTTTAATTATTATTGTTGTAAATATGTATAGTTAAACCCTACCTTTTTTTTTAAATCACGATTATAGAATTCATTATATAAATTCTATATTGCAGTAATAAATAATTTTATATGTGATTTTACTTCAAGTAATTCAAAATAAAATCTACTTGAAAGGTAAATAATTATCTTTACTTTTCCAGGACTGCACCTCTTTTCAACAACAAAACACAAAAAAATAATTCTAACACAATATATATATATATATTAAAAATGGCATATCCTGACCAGGAGCACATGTGCTTTACAGAAGGCAGAGCGCCATCTGGTGGAACAGAAATCAACTAAACATTGACTTAGCCTGTTCCCTGATATTTGGCCAACCCAATTTCTTGATAAATCAAGAAAAGCCATCCACGAATATATGTGATAATTTGTATATAGCAATATGTAATCCCACCACAATCTATGCAATGTATCGTCAAAAGATTTAATAAAAATTAGGCTTCGCGAAAAAGGGAACAACCATTAACAGGATTGCATCATCCAGGAAGTAAAGGTCACTGCCCAGGACCCATAAAACTAAAGTTCAAAGACCTTCTTCTTCCTGGAAGATTGCAATCATGGCGACAATGGAGGTGCTAAGCCAATCACAGTTAAGCATGAACAACTAATAGCGAACGAGAAGCAGGCACGTAGAATGATCTCGACTAATGAGAAGCCGAGATAGTTAATGACGATTATCTCGGACAAGAAGTTAGGGAGAAGGTAGGTGACCGGGCTAGAAGCAAGGTGTGCTCAACTTAGGCTCCGACCAAGGTAAAAATCCTCTCGATCATGTGAAAGGCAAGGTACCTCCTCCAGTCTCAATCACTCTCTCCCTTTCGCGAAGTCCAGGTTCTATCCCATCCAGGTGCTCGTTATTTCCCCTGTGGATCAATTCAACATAATCCGGCATAGGATTCACCACAATTCACCAATGCCACAGTAAGTTGACAGGAGTCTACAGGATCTTACAAAGGTAACGACAGGATCCGACAGAGAGTCGACAGGATCCAATCGAAATATTATATATATATATACATTTAAATATTAGGCTAGATTTTGCATATCGCTTGATGTTGTTAACGGCGTTTATATGTTTCTATGTATTCCTGTAGAAGGACAGAGATGCCCGAAATCACGAGATTACGTTTGATAAAGATAAAGAAACACATCTCCAGAAACCTGTAGCATTTGTTTGATTGATATCCAGGAGATTTAATCAATTGATTTTGAATTTGTCAAAGCTGGTGTTGTATGGATTTATCGCCGACCCAAGTCTACTATTTTGTAGAAACGGTCAATGGATAGCGCTTTTTTTTTTGCGTCATTTTGACGCGAGAAGTGAACATTCCTCCGGAAACATCTCAATCTAAATGGACTTTGGTTTTACCAATTGTAAAATCGTTTGAAACAGGAGATTTTGGCGTGTCAAATTAATGGAGCTTGAGATGATTTAATAATAATAGTTTCCAATTTGACCGAGCTAAGATACAAGGGTCAACTCATTTTATTCACTACCAATCTCTAAGTAGCTCCTTTATGACAGAGGACTACTTACTATCAAACCTCCCTTTGAAAATTAAACGATTTATAGCCCGTCAAAGGATTCTATGGCTACTTTTCCGCGAGGATATCACGGGATTTTGGAACAGCGACACTTTAAATTGCTACTTCTGCAATGTTGGCATCCAAGACAATTTGGTCCACTATCTATTCCATTGCCCATTCCTACATGAAAAGAGACTGGAAATTCGCGAAATTTCGGAGCTAGTTCACTACAATGAACAACATGTATATAAAATCTTTAATGCTCTCCTGCTGGATAAAACATTTGTTTATAAATATTTTAAATTTTTCAAGGCGATTGATAAAATGAGAGAAGAGGTGTTCAACTCCACAGACAACGGCTGATTGCTCCCCCTCCCCTCTAAATTGCTTTTCCTCCTCACTCATGTACATATATAACCTTTAGGGGAATCCCCTTGTAAGACAATAGTGTCTTAATAAAGGTTTTTGTTGTTGTTGTTGTAATAATAGTTAGGGGCAAAGGCCATTCTTTGAATAAAATACTGCCAATAAATTTTAAAATGTAAGAGATTATAGTTGAATAAGTTTCTTATTTTTGATGCATCGATATGCTCATATTGATGTCAGACATTACAGGCTTAGTGAAGAAGGATTAAGAAAATTACATCTTTTAGGATATGACATAAGGCAGCCAATTAAAAAAAAAGTAAATTTTATAATTACTAGGGCTTGTCATGTTGAATTTATACCAAATTTTTAATTATAATTATCTTTTTTCCTAATATTCATATGAAGAACTTTTTCCTTTTTTTTTTTCTATTGGAAGTAAGCCAAAAAAGCTTCTTTGAAAATGTTTTTTTTATGGCTTTATTGATCTTTTGTATTCCGTGACAGCAAGCAATTTTTGTTAGCTTCTTTTAAAAATGGAAGAGATATTTTTCCAACCTTCTATGTATATTCTCTTTCAGACATTTTTCTTTATCCTTACCAATGAAAACTGCCCTTCTTTGCCCCTATCTGTGATCTATGAATAAGTAGACAACCGCAATCGTTAAAAAATAATAAACACGGTCAGAAGTCAATTAAATTTAATTATTTTGAATCATTGATAAGGGTTGTTTTCTATTGTTACATACTATGAGAAGAAAAAGAAGCAATTACAAACGCTCACTGTTACCAAGGCAACAACTTCCCACTACTTCTTTGTCTATTAAAAAAAATCCTTTATTTTTTAAATATTATAAATTGTAAAAGAAAGTTGTACCTTTTAGCATGTATATCGGGACATTAACTCTGAAAGATATTTAATACACTGTGACCTTTATTGAAGATATACGAGATAATCAAGTGTGAACAAAATCGACAGTCTCCTTCAAAAAAAAAAAAAAAAAAAAAGACGACAAGCGACATCAAATATGAAACTTTCTTAAGTTTTGCCCATGAGTGTAATATGATAGTGCTCCCAGACTTAATGACAAAGGCAGACGCATTCTACTTCACCCAGGTTTTCCCACTATGTACTAAGTGCAATTCTCAACCTGCAACCCCAAAACACATTGACTGTAATTGACTCATCCATTGATGAGCTCTACTCATCCCCGGCAGACACCATCAAAATTCTCAAGCTTTACAAGCTTGATACCCTAATATGATTGAGTGGAGATAAGAAGAAGAAATGTAATATGATAAAAATAGCCGGGGGTAAATTTGGTGAAATAAGGAAAATCGGTAGCAGTGATCAAAAAGTGAGATTTAACAGAAAATCCTACTTATTAAATAACGTAGATTCTCAGATGAATGATGTTTGTAGAGGTTTTTGGTCACCTGTGCCCGTGTCTACAGAGAGAGAGAGTATAGAGAGAGAGCCACGACTTAATTCAAAGATCTAGATTTATTTATTAAACAAGGCAACAGGTTTCTGGAGATGAGTTCCTTTTGATTTTTTTTTATCGCATTCTCAAGCTTTCAGGCATTTCCGCCCTTCTACAGGAGTACAAAATGAACAATAATGTAACGTCGTTAGGTACTAACTAAAAATTAGTATCTAACGGCGTTTCAATATTGTTCATTTTGTACTCCTGTAGAAGGACGGAAATGCCTGAAATGAACTCATCTCCAGAAACCTGTTGCATTATTCAATTAATATTTAAGAGATTCATATCTATTCAATCAGGCTTTATTGGCAAAGTAACTGGAGAACAATCAAAATGGGTTGAAGAGCGATTGAGTTATTTCTTACTAAAAACCACATGTACTCTGTCCTTTTAAAAATCCTATAAATCATCATACTTTTTTTTTAACAAATATTAATTTAAGAAAAAATCGTGCAGGCTTTTAAATTATTTCTTAATTTATGCACCTCATCCCAGTACAATATCACATTTGTACTATTTTTTCAAATATTAATTTGTAAAAAAAAAATAGTAAAAAAAGTGAAATTGTAATGGCAGGTGGATAAAATTAAAAAAAAAAAAAAAAAAAAGGCATCTCCTGATCGTGCAACTGAGAGTTGCTGATAACTTGCGCCATTTGTCGTAATACAAATCAACGATTATTTGAGATTTGTTTCGACATATGGCGTAAACCATCAGCAAATTTTAGTTGCACGATCAGGAGATGCCTTTTTCTTAAAATATTAATTTGTTTGTCACTTTATATACAAAAGGGAAATATTTACATGAAAATTTATGCAGAGTGTGACAATATCGAAAGTAAAGAAAAAAAAACATTATGTAAAAAGTCTATAAAAAATCTTCATTGCCCTAGATTCCTCAATGTAAACACAAAACGGCTGATGCCACCAAACCTTGGCGAATTAATTGCCTTGTCATCCTGACCCATTTCCCCTCACTTTCAACATTACAACAAGAATTGTCTCCCGAGCAAGTTCTTCTTGTTCCAAAATCACTTTAATAGATACCACTCAAAAAGAGCAACCTAGTTTATGATATTTGCAACAATGAATAATACACACACACACAAAGCCTTTATTAAGACTTAAACAGATTATCCGTACAAGGTGCAATAACAGGAAAAGAGCAGCACAGGAAACCAGTAGTTCCGCAACTATATACAATTATTAGTAATAAGGAAAAGTAAGATTTAATATGAAAGGTCGACGCCATCGCCTCAAGTCTTCAATTCCATAAGCGCGAAGCAGAAATAGGGACTAAGTTATTTAGTTCGCCATAAATATCGCATCCAGACACAAAAAGGAACAATGAATAATATGTGAAGGTTATTCACATATTAAACAAAAGTCTAACCCTAGTGTACCTACCATATGCGTTGAATGAACCACTAGTCACAAGATATGTTCTATAAATCAAGTGAATTTAGGCAAATAAGAATACAACAACAACAAGAATAACTCCGAATATTTGATTAACCTATAATATTCCTGGAGCGATAGATTACACCAACGTCAATTTTTTTCCTTGAGAACTTGTGTCTTTTTGATACAATTTACAAATCTATAAAATAATCCCTTGTGAATCAATATTAAAATAAGAACATTAAGCCCCCCTCTAGGGAAAAGTTTCTTTTTTAAATATTTTTATTAAAAAATTTCTCAAGCTTTTTCGGGCAAGAATGCCCTTCTACGAAGAATATTTTCTCCCGTAGAAGGGCATTCTTGCCCGAAAAAGCTTGAGAAATTTGAAAATAAAAATATTTTTAAAAGAAACTTTTTCCTGGATGCCTAATGTTCTTTTTGTAACAATTTACAATGCCAGCGAAGAAATCAAATCCGACGAGGTGGCGCTAAACAGATTTCTTCTTTGGAAGATTTCCAGGAAATGTCGAGATTGAACATTTTTTGGTATTGGAAGCTGGGAGCATCCACAGTTGGTCTAAAAAAGCAGTACATACCAACCTTTTATTTCTCCGTCGTCACATATTAAAAGAATTATATTTCTGGGGAATAGGGGGTCGGTGGAAGGATTTTACGACCGCTACGACCCGGGTTCGATTCCCGCATTGGGCACTTTTTTCCGATAAAAAAAAAAAATGCTACAAAGACCCCCGATTCTTGCAAAAGTCCAACCCCACCAGCGAGTGCAAGTTACCAAACGGGGCTCTGTCACATTTGTAAGTGCAAAGTCGAAATGCTTTTCGCATGTGTAGACATGTGGTGCACTTATAGTAAAAGAAGTCGCCTTCTTCTACTCACCATGATTATCATGGCCTGTACCACGTGTACTAGGGATAAGCAAAAAAAATTCTGGGGAATTGTGGTGTATACCAGTCGTGTATAATTGAGAGCGTATGTTTCGGAAGGATTACACCAGTTTTTCGTTTTTATTATGTTTTTTCTCTTTGATAAGATCAATGTAGAGACGCCATACCCGAAGAACTACCGGCACACACCCGAGTGTCACAATCCAACCTAAGGTATGAAACAGTTATTTGGTTGGATGACGCCCGCCCAGGAGGCAGGCTATGCAAATGTGAGGTTTTAATGGCGTCGAAATCAATAGGTGGACCGGAGAAACTAATTAGCTCGGGGATCGATGGTGGAACACAATTCAAGATGGCTCCACAGATTCTTGTTTAGAGCAAGAGCATGGCAGCGCTGACATAAAGGAGAATGTAGATGCAGCAAGAGGGAATGCACCAGAAAGTCGGATAAGGCGGACCTAGGTATAATGTGAATACTCTGTAGTCGACGTGTACGCCAATTTGTAGGCGGCTTGTACGACAATCTGGTAGACGAGCCCCCAACATGGGAACGATTAGCACTGCCCCTGCGCATAGAGAATGCGCAGGTGTCATCCAATCCTGTTGCGTATTTCTATATTTGATCAAAATGCCGGCTGGATCGATTAACAGCCGTTTTGAGATATTAATTTGATAGAGGAGTTCAGGTGAAATCCTACACCTTCATAAGCCTTTCTTCTATGACATACAACCTAAACATTAATTGTCTTTCAAGATGGCATACGACACTCGATCAAATCTAAACGACACTGTAATGGGGGACCAATGCGACAAACCACGCCGGTATTCCAGCCAGCCAACCATCCAAACCAGAGATTCACTACTTTCCTTGGCAGGGGGATGGTGAAAGGGTTGTCTAAACAATTGGTTTTTGACCGCTACGACCCGGGATCAAATCCCGCATTGGGCCTTTTTTTCCAAAAAAAAAAAGCTACAATGGCCCCTGATTCTTGCAAAAGTCCAACCCCAATAACGAGGGCAAGTAACCAAACGGGGCTCTGGCACATTTGTTAAGAGCAAAGTCGAACTGCTTTCGCATGTGTAGACATATAGTGCAGTTACAGTAAAAGTAGTCGCCAACTTCTACCCACCACTTTCCTTGGAGCCAACACATTTAGTCCAGAAGCACTAGGAAATATATATATACTAGAACAAATATAAAGTGCTACACTCAGAAGGAATTTAAGAAAAGAAAAAGAGTTTTAGGTGGTTTGCATTCACTCATTACATGCCCCAAAAAGTTTATTTCAACCAAATGCCAAGATGCTATTTCAACTACTATTGTCGTGTAATGAATTCTTATATTTTGGATTAAAACTTTTTTAGTAGTTAAATAAAAGGATTTAAAAGCGCGAATGTTTCTTTTATACATAAAACGAACTTCTACTGTCCTTACTGCGATGAAAAAATATTTTCAAAATTATTTTTTCATCGCAGTAAGGACAGTAGAAGTTCGTTTTATGTATAAAAGAAACATTCGCGCTTTTAAATCCTTTTATTTTATATGTATAGATGGCGCGTTATTGCTTTGTGTTAGTAGTTAAATGCGGGCAAATTTTCATTTTTTAATCATTTGGTCTATATAAGAGGCTATAGTATATTCACGCCAAGTGTTTGGTAATATTCCAACACCGGTTTCTTTCTGTGTTTTACACTTTATATATCTACTAGTTTATATATACAGTAGAACTTAGATAATTTGGACAAGACACCACCACCACCAACTTAGATAATTCGAAAACGTATTTAATTCGAATATGTATCTTGATCCCTAGAATTTCCTATAAATATAATTTTCCGTTTTTAATTCGAATTTTTGGATAATTCGATTTTTTTTTTTTTCCCCTTGGGCTTCGAATTATCTAAGTTCACCAAGTTCAACTGTATTTATAAAGAAGAGCCTGGGGATATCCAATAGCTGGATGTTTACAGCAATATACCGAGACACGAGGACAAAGTCGGACATGTAGCTACTTCTGTACTCTCCAGAGTTAAGCACAGGTGACTGACTACAAGTACAACGGGAGCTACCAGTAGCCAGGTGGGGCCATAGCTAGCAGCTAACGGTGCAATCAGCGAAAGAAGATAGCAGCGACCGCCGTATCTCAGCACTGCAGCGGAGGTTGGAGAAGAAAAAAAAAAGTAATTAAAAAAAAAAAAAAAGATTTTGGTCCCAGGCGGTCACACACATCGTCCCTCACAACCCAGAGGTATCTGTACTGGGAGTGTGGGACAACTGAAATCCGATGGTAAAAAATTTCATTGCGATTGGGTATTTGTGTAAGATGGTAACGGGTGCTATGTTGCGAAGTAGATACCGATGAAAACTTGTAAAAGTCTTTGGAATTGCTTATGTTAGCTGGTGAATTTCTAAAACAAATCATAGATTTCATCCATATATGCAAAAATTGTTCGACATGTCATGGAATAATGTGTGCTTTTTACTAAATATATATTAAATAGTGGAAATTTTGAGCTCTGGGAGAACAGTTATTCGACGTAAAAGAAACTGTCCTCAAAACCACTTTATGACTTTGAAAAATAAAATTTGTAAATCACATGTCAACCTTTATATATTCTACAGGCATAATATGTTATAGTTCTAGTTATAATATGTAGGTGTGTCCATTTTATTCGCTCTCTGATTGGCTATTCATTGCCACGTGTCCTTAATCAGCCACTCAAAGTTGAGCTCATTAGTCAATCTGCGTGCAGTGTTTCTTTAGCTCACATATTGCATTGAACAATGAAATCCTATTGATATTAGGCTTTCTATTATGGGGATCTGACGCTTGATCTCATTTTGCAATGGTTAAGTTTCCAGGACAATGGTATATTTTAAAATTTATTTATTCTTTAAATGTTCCACAGAGAGTCTGGTGCGAATGTAGTCTAATGCCTAAGTATGCCCATAAAATGTATATACATCGAAAACTCTTCAACTTCATACGAATAAAGAAGTCTGTGGACGAGTGGTGAAAACCCTCTATTCACGACAGCCATGAACCGGTATCGAATCCCGCATTGTACAATTTTTTCTGTGAGGAACCTGTTCATATTTCTCATTTAAATAAAATAAGCTAGGTTGCTCTTTTTGAGCGGTACCTAATAAAGTTATTTGGGAACAGGTGCTTCATACGAATAGTTCCCTCCAACTTGGGCATTCACTTTCTGCAGTTGCCAATTATGCATCTGCCTTTCGCCAAGTTGTTGCCTTAGTGTATTGATGGATGATGAGGGATAGTTTTCTCGATTGAAACGCCAGCAGCCGTCTCTGATTCGAGCTGAAAATAACCTCGAGGTAGTTCAAGTTACGTAGAAGGAATTCCACTTCTCTCTTTTTGGCCATCCTTTGACCTTCTTGGAACCAAAGAGGGAGTTGCTGGCGCGGTGAAAGAAACCTGACGATAAACAGGATAAGAGTATCGAATCCCGCATTGAACATAATTTTTCCCAAAGGCTATACAGGTTCAACCCCATGAATCAATGCAATGGATCCTGGGCCACCGTCTCTAAGATGACATGCGCCCGGATTTCTTGTGGCGTCCAATCCCACCCGTGCTTCTTTTCACCCCACCTCTTCTCTTCCGAATCTGCAATTAAGCATTCAATAGTGTATCGACTCAACATTGAAAATACTATAATAAAGAGTTTTACATTGAAATTTTGTCAACATTAAGATTATTCGCCATTTTGCGATCTTCTTGCAGCCGACCCGCTCGCATCTCCCCCGTGCACTGGAGGCACTTTTAAAGTGCTTTGTCGAAATTTCACTTGTAAGCCATGCTAGTGTACTTCCAATATCAAAGCAGTCGCTAAAACGTACCATCATTATCTCGGCCCGTACCACACATACTTTGAATACGTTTTTAAAAACTCTTTAGAAAAGTACTCGACTTAAAAAGGGTAATCTTCAAGTTTATTTTAATCAGCTTAGCCAAAAGGTGCACATCAAACATGTCAGTATATAGAGCGCAAGAATGTTTATAAGTTTAAAAGAAAGATTCACACCTAGTGAACACCAAGTGATTATTCCTAAGCACATAATAACGAACATCAACGGCCATTTTAGTGAACTCTCAACTTTTCAGCAATTAACAAATGTTTTTAAAATGTGCCGCTAAAGAGAAAATTCTCGGAGAAAATGGCCATTAGGTTAATTTCTCACATACGAAGCCATTTGTACAAGACTCTCTCTCTCCGAGTCTTTGAGAGAAGCATTTGTCCCCAAAACACGGGCGTTACCCAGCCGTGAAATAATGTGCTCTGTGGAAAATTACAGGGTCCACCTTGGCGGCCCCAGGGTTTCTAGTTTTTAATTCTATTTACAATTTTGTGCTCCAATCTTTGACGACTAGGGCAGTTTTTGGTTTCTATTTCGAACTTTCTGCAAACTTTTACAGTAAGGTTTTTCCAAACAATAGTTTCTCCACCAAACTCTGCAACGCTGGCAGAGGCGCCATATTCATTGTACATAGTGTCATGCATATATATCTTTTTTTTTTTTAATAGTGCAGACTGTGCACTTTTGCATATATTGACAAGATGTCAATAAAATTATTTTAATTGTCGTCTTCCAAACATACATCAACATTAGGTTTAAAAATTTCTAGGATGGGTGCAGTCAATGTATATATAGACTGATTGGCTCGAGACTCGGCTTGTCTCAGTCGCCAAACCTATCTTAGCCGAGGCCTTCTTCACAAATGGGCGAATTGATCTGATCTTTCTTTTTTTTTTTTTTTTAATTGAGGCTATTTTTTGTGTATGATTAAGTGCAGTTCTGTTGATACTCTGGGGTCTAAATGTACATTTTGAATGATCTTTCATGTATTACGAAATTTAATACAATAAAATCGGCCGAACATAAGTTACGCGATGCCTGGTTTTCAGTGTAATCTTCAAAGTACATCTTTTGCCTGTGATACGCGCGTCGTAGAAACTTAACGTGCAGCATTCTACGAGGGTGAGTAGAAAAGTAAGGTCTTCTACGAGATAATTTCCGAACGCGCGTTGCTAGGTGAAATCCGACAACACCGCTGCCTTCCTTGGTCCCCCCTCTACCGTCTAGAACCTTCCCGGTGATCTTGGGACGCTCAGTCGCTGTCTGACAGCCGTTCGCGATGGAGCTTCCCCTTAGCTCTCCCGCCAAGTGCGAGTTGCGCTCAGTTATACGCTTTTTTAAATGCGAAAAATAATTCTCCGGTCGAAATTCACCGTCAGTTAGTGGAAGTGTATGGTGAGAAGTGCATGGACATCAAAAATGTGCGGAAATGGTGCCGAGAGTTTAACGAGGGGCGGATAAACGTCCACGATGAACAGCGGTCTGGGCGGCCGAGTTTGCCGGAATCAACCGTGGCTCGAATCAACGAAATGGTGCGCGCAAACCGGCGGATAACCCTTGAAGAGATCGAGGATGGCCTGAATGAATATTGCAGCCACTTCTCCGTGCACAAGATTGTGTCTGAGACCCTCGGCTACAGAAAGGTGTCCGCCAGGTGGGTCGACAAGTGGCTCAAAGAGGCGTCGGGAGAGTGGTACAACACCGGAATTTCAAAGTTGGTTGACAGGATAAAAAAAGTGATTGAGCATCAAGGCGACTATGTAGAAAAATAGCAAAGTGTCCAACTTTTCCAATGATGTATAAAAGGTTGTGATTAAATGTGTTTTTTTATGAAAAAAAAAAATAGGAGACCTTACTTTTCTACTCACCCTCGTACCATCGAAGAAAATGGAGAAAGCATAAGGAGAATATATGAACAAATATGAACATAATTTACATTAGCTTTACTAAAATATCAGGGTTAAAATAAGATGAATTAAGAGGATTAATAAACTGTGAGGTAATGAGATCTTTGCGGACCAATTGCCCTGATAAAGAGAGCTACCGCTTAAAAGCTTGACACGTACGTTTTAACCAATAAAAAGAAACTCTTTGCAATTCGCGTCTTCATTTAATTACGTATAGATTATTGTAATCAATCCCTTAACTACTAATGAGATTGCTTAAAGTTTTTGAAAGAAAAAAAAAATGCACCGAGGCACAATTTGACTAGCGATTTTTCACCAGAAACCTATCCATAACTACGACATTTACTATAAAACTTTTTTTTTTTCAATACTCCGAATCAAAGTCAAATCTATGTGTAGGCAGACGTTAGGTTGACGCAAGGGCGAGTGAACCTGCCATTACGTCACTTTGAAGATGTTTTATTGGCTGTCATTATTCACTCCTCTACGCTAGCCAATCCCTGGTGGTTACATCAATTACGCGATGTTATCAAAAGTGAGAATTTTGGGGCGCGTCCTCCATAGTTGTATATCGTGAGAGAAAGGCTTGAAATTTGCTTAGGCAATTTTTTAAAGAAATTCTTCTATACATCAAGTTTCAAGTGATTTTAATTGAGTCAGACGACCTTTTTTTTTTTTTTCTTTTTATATTTGCATTTAAATATATATAAAAGCATAAACATGTACATATAAATTGAAGCAAAATATGCGCATTAATAATATACCTGATAAATTATAGGCCTAGATATTCCCGTAGATACTGTTGTGCTATCATCAGCTGCTGGATGCAAACTTCCCTGGGAATGAACACTTGAAGACTCTTCGACGGCTAGCACAATTTCATTGTTGATAAAGAATGGCAATTCAATCTTACGGTCAAATCACTTTCCCAAAGTAATTGTTTTAAACACCCACACATACAGCTTTATTAAGACCACCGGTCTTATACAGATTCATCACAGGAAGGAAGCATAGATGGAGCTCCTATATTCCAGGCAGCACAGAACCCTACAACAGACTCCAGGTCCAACTCATGTCCAGTGGCCACAGATTCCAACGTGCATACGTCAAGGTTAGCATATCACTGAAAAGGTGAGTGTGGAAGTAGCCGCGTTCTAGTCTTCGCTTTCCTCATCCAAATGGACCACGACATTCGGCGAATCTATTAATATCCTCCGAACGATGACTGCGACCTTGTAGAATTTATATAAACCAAAGAGAAGAGCTTGATCAAACATCATTGTATTCTGTAACTGTTTTACATAGGCCGATATAGTATCCAGGCTATTAAAAAAAACTTTTAGATTAAATATAAGGTACGTATTAGAAAACATAGACACCTGTAAATTATCATATAATCTTTATTTCAAACAAAATGGTTTTATTTCCATCACACGTGCTCTTTAAGATCCAAGGAGACTGCATCTTAAAACAAGGGCTGGCAATGTTTGGACAAAACCAAACAACCGGAAACTTTATGTTCTGATAAGAGGTGATAAAACTTTGTGTATATAGCCAACGGTCAACTGCCGTGATGAACTGTGTCCCAGAGGTCAAAATTGATTTATAAAACATTCGAATGTATTGAATACCGCGCGTATTCTTTCATATACTTTGGGTTGCCATTACAGCCAGTGCCATTTTACTTAGTAGGCGATTTTATCTTTATCGTAAAGATAGAGGTTGCCTGACCGGCATTCATAGTTCTTAAAATTAAAGATACTTCGGCCAGTAATCTTTTTTTATCTCGACGTTTCGACAAAAATCTTTTGTCCTCGTTAAGAACAAATAAAAATTAAAACAGTTGGCAAGGCGTTAAAATTTTTATGTTTGTGTATGGCGTGTTTTGATTTTTTTACAATATGGATTAGAGATTAAGGAAAAAAGGACAATAATAGTAAATACAGCTATAAGTTAACTATCGTGATGTTTGAAAAAAAAAAACTGAATTGAAAACCTTTTTTTGGTTTCGAAAAAACTCTTCAAATCTTAATCAAGTCTTAATTAAAAAAAATCTAATTCAAATCAAAATCAAAAGTAGCCAAAATTGATTCTTTATATTATTTATTTAACATTCAAGGAAATGAATAAAGAAAGGGGATTGGTTTGATAACCTAATAGAATCGTCTGGAATGAGATGAGAATTACACTGAACAGGATGAAATGGTGTTCCATAAAAACTGACCTCTGTAGTGGAAATGGCTGTACTACATGATGTCGGTGATAAAATATATATAATTGGGGAATAAAAAGCTATTATTATGAATCATTTGTATCAATCCATTCATAATACTAATTACACAATTCGCAATATTTTTACAAATGGAATTCCTATACAGTTTTATCCAAATTTTATGGTCACTCAATTTGTCACATCACACGGAAAATTTCAGAAATACTTACATAAAAGAGGTCTATCAGAAACACTAAATTGTTCCTGCGGAGAAACTAAACAAACTGCTCTTCACCTCATCTATGACTGTCCGAATTTTACAGAAGTGAGACATTGTTCCCTGATCTAAATGATCTAACTCTTTCACCTCAGCCACTTTGTCTATATAAATTTTATGAACTCTGTAGAATAATACATGCAAATTTGTAAATTTGTTCTAATTTGTTTGCTGTTTTGTTTCTTCTGTATTAAGCGCAAATATTTCAATATCATGCCTAGTTGATTAATACTTTTTTTTTTTAATGATAAAATATATTAGGATAGAAAATTTAATAGTCTTGCAATATCTTTCAATCTTGTGAGGGTAAAATTTCAGAGAATTTGGATATACATCAATCTTAACCTATAGTTTTGAAAAATCACATTTCTTGAATACCCTAGGTATATACACAATATATAGACCTAGAAAATGATCACATTCAAAAGAGAAATTTGAAGACATCTAAACAAAAATGCTAAATATCTGCATAAAGTTTCTCTCTAATCAACATTTTATAAAACTAACAGATTATTAAAAAAAAAAAAAAAAAAAGAGTTCAAAAAGACAGCAAAAGCATTCTGTGGGATTGTTGTTTCATACAAGGGTGAATGAAAAATGAAGTGGTCCGCCCGCTCTGTACTGATTGGCTGTGGCTAATGGCCGCAGGGTTGGGAAAGGAATCAATCAGCAGACATCATATATCATCATCATCATTTAGTGGCATCACAGAAGTCACCCTGTTCTGTGCAATTCCTCCAGACCATTCCATTAGATTATCAAACCAATCCTTCCTCAATCTCTCCCTTTATTCCTCAAGGTATAGCCCAGTTTGGTCAACATCTCCTCATAGAAGTACTCTCTCTCTCTCTTTTCCTTAATAAACTGTGATCCTTCTTGGTGTGTTACAATTTAATTTCTTAACTAATAGTCAGTAAAAGAGGGTCAGTGGAAGGGTGGTCTAAACCATTGGTTTTCGACCACTACGACCTGGGATCAAATCCCGCATTGGGCACTTTTTTATAATAATAAAAAAAATAAAAAATGCTTCAATTGCTCCCAATTCTTGCAAAAATCCAACCCCACCAGCGAGTGCAAGTAACCAAACAAGGCTCTAGCACATTTGTAAGTGCAGAAGTCTAACTGCTTTTCACATGTGTAGACATGTAATGCATTTACAATAAAAAGAGTCGTCAACTTCTGCCCACCATGATTACCATGGCCTGTACCACGTGTACTAGGGATAATAAAAATCTAAAAAAACATAATTCAACACTTTACTGACTTTAATTCAATGGAAAATTCTGATCACTTGGGGTGATGAATTAAAGACATTTGACTGATATTGGTGATGCTCCAAAACACATGGTGATCTATCACAAGAGTTCCTCCACCCTCCAGCATATGTGGCTTAGGAAGGGGGGAACACTTTGTAAAAAACTTGTTACAACAAAGCACCTGGTATGGCCATAGATTCAACAACAAAAAAATAAATAGCATGGTACGGCACAATTAGGATTATAGATTATAAACACAAGGTAATAACACCAAATGCAAATACATAAATAGTGTGCAACACACTATGTATTTTTTTTTTTTTTTTTTATTTGACATATCGGACGCGATATCCCAGCTCGGGATACTTGCGCCTAAATACATTTTAGTAGATTATATACAATTCATTTTATACAATTTAATAACCGGACTAAAAACATAATTAAAACTCAAACGATGGCACTCTAAAACAGAAGAGAAAATCCAAAATGGATTATTTTATCAACCTATATACAACTCAATAACCGACTAAAAACACAATTAAAACTGAAACGATGGTTTTCTCAAACAGAAGAGAAAATCCAAAATAAATTATTTTAGCAACCTATATACAATTCAGTATATACAACACAATAACCGGTTAAAAACACAATTAAAACTGAAACTATGGTTTTCCTAAACAGAAGAGAAAATCCAAAATGAACTTACAAAAATTATTGAATTTTACATAAGTGTCTTTGTTATATACAAATTCGCAAACCTCTTCGATGGGATAAAAATGATTACTTCTGTAGCTGTGGAATATCGGACATTCCATCAATAAATGCATTGAGTCTTGGTTTTCTTTTCCACAGAAACAGCTAGGATCATCCGTTGCCCCGATTTTCGACAGAAATTCTCCAAAATTACCATGACCCGTGACGAACTGTGAGTTATAAAAATTCGGACGAAAATAAAAAGGAATTCCAAATGGGAAAAATTTTCTGAATGTTTCATTAGTGTTAGCTATTGTTTCAGCCATTCTTGATTCTATGTAGTTATGAATTATAGTCGGGGCATGCGGTCTGAATACATTAATTTCTTCTTTTGATAAATTGGCCAAATCGTATTTTATTATCAACGATTCTATTTGATCTGTGAGAATAGGTATTTTTGCCAAACTATGAATACAATTTGATGAGGTCGTTTTATAGGCTCTCACTACCCAAAGAAGAATCTGATATTGCTGAGAGTTTAATCTTTGCTTACTTCTTTTATTAATAAATTTATACCATGTATTTGGATTTGGTGTTATTGCCTTGTGTTTATAATCTACTAGGCGAATGACCCGGCTTCGCCCGAGAAATCCCTTGGGTGCAATTTCCTTCATACTAAAAGTATATCAATAATAAATATTAGAAGTGCCATAGAATAGCAATACAGAAGTAACACATAAACTACAGGAAAAAAGTGTGTGTGATGGCAAAAATTGTATTATATTAGTGTTTAGGTATTTGATTTAATTAATATAGTTGATATAATGGTATATATTTATATTATATTTTTTATAAATGAGTTTTAAAAATTGTAAAAAAAAAAATGCATCGGCTGGGAATCGAACCCGGGCCGCCCGCGTGGCAGGCGAGCATTCTACCACTGAACCACCGATGCTTTAAAAAAATGGCCATATTTAGGTATTCATTCCATTCCGGATTAGTCCGCGTAAAAAAAAGTTCTTCAAATTAAAAAAAGAAATAGCCAAAAATACTAATCAAAATGCAGCCGAAAATTTTCCTCAGGTTTATAAAAAGCGACATGCAAAATTTGGTACCAATTGGTTCAGTAGTTTTTGAGTTTATCACGAAACAGACAGACAGAAATTGACTTTTATATATATAGATAATCCAAATTGTGCCTTATCATTTTTATTGACTTCAATGGACCTAAGAAGTTATTCTTAACACACTATTTATTTGGATTTGGTCTTATTACCTTGTGTTAATAGCATGGTAAGTTGCTTAAATGAAAAGACTTTGAGAAGAATTTCTTCAATTTGAATGCATCACAAGCTCTCGGATGACTGTTCTTTAACAAATACTTGGACTAAAGCTGCAAGAAGCTGCTAATAAATACAATATATATATATACAATAGCTGTCATTTGTATAGCTATAATTTATAATCCAAATTGTGCTTCATCATATAGCTACAAGAAAATAAGACCTAATCCAAATAAATTAATAGTGTGATGTTTCAGTAACAGCATTGTTACCATCATCAGACAAAAGAATAAATGAGAAAAAATGTCCATGTCTTCGCTTCCGGGCTAATTGTCCAAGTCTGGGTATGGACTTCTAGCCCCTCATCATGGCAGCAGACATGATGTCGGGTGGCAAGGGATCCTAGGATCTGGCGGCAGGATAATGAGAAAAAATATCACAGCATGTTCTTAAATAGTACTGTTATCAAGTGTGTAAACAAGATAGCAGATAAGAAAAAATAGATTTCTAAAACAACCTAAAATATTATTCTTAGAATTAGAAGTGGAAATTTTTTTAACATAAAGGTATATCTGTAATCTGATATTTCCCCTTTTTTCCATTCTGTTAATTGTAGCACATTTATTTTGAGTAAAAAAGGCTTCTTTGAATTGTCTCTTTATAGTATTATTTTCATAATCTAGTATCCTTGTCTTATTTTCTTGTAGCTATAATCTATAATCCAAATTGTGCTTTGTATAACTATAGTTTTATAATTTTAAATAAGAATACTGGGAAGATATTTGTATATTTGAAAGGTTTTACTAAAAAAATATTATACTAATATTTGATTAAAGAATTAATTTTGTGAGCTATTGGGAAAAAAGCTTTTGTTTTTTTTTTATTTATTTCTTTTATTTTTGCTTATCCCTAGTACACGTGGTACAGGCCATGATAATCATGGAGGGTAGAGGTAGGCAACTGCTTTTACTGTAAGTGCACCACATGTCTACACATGTGAAAAGCAGTTCGACTTTGCACTTACAAATGTGCCAAAGGCTTTTGTAAACATCATTAATGGGGTTTCATTTCTTTGAAACCAGTGTCTCAAGTATAAGATGCTAGTGTTTGTCTGTGACGCGATTGTAGTGTGTAGTTACCCATTCTGTATCGACACTCCCACCATGCTTGGTCAACACGGAAGGGTAAGGTCACCCCCTGTAAATTCCAATAAGACTGGTTCCAGGAAAAGGGGATGAGCCAGGAAACAATGGGAAAATGAGCTTTTGTCATAAAGATTAAAGATAGATGGAAGAAAACTGAAGAGAACAAGACTCAAGTACTGTCATGAATTGGATTGACTTGTGCAGAAAAATGTCAAACTACATCTTTAACCACATAGAAAGCAATTTGAAATCAAGTACTAGAGTTCTATTTGATTACTTAAACATTCTTTGATATACATTTTCTTAGCTCATAGGAAGAAAAACTTCTTAAGTCCATTGAAGTCTATCAAAAATGATAAAGCACAAAATATATATATAATAATCCAAATTTTGCTTTATCATTCTTTGGTATAGTTAAATTGGGGTCATTAGAATTTTTTTATTTTTCATTATAGATAGAAAATCTTAGTTCTTGTAGTGTGCAGATTCAAACTTGGATCCCACTAAGCTACAATACTATTTTGTGGAAATGCAGTCTACAGAAAGAAACAAGGGAGAGTAGGATTGATACTCTGGAAAGAACACACATGTGGAAAATGGGTGCCAGGTGGCAAGTGAATTGTTGAATGGAAGATATTGAGGGAGAGAGAGAAAGGGACCTGCAGTATTTATTCATATTCAGCACTTTTGTCTGAAGATGGTAACAACACTGTTACCGAAATGTTACACACTATTTATTTATTTGGATTTGGTCTTTTTATCTTGTGTTTATTTACAATTTGTTTTGGAGGGTGGATTTTTATTTTTAAATACTGAAAAATCTTGAGTAAAAATATCAGGCCTCCAAGGAAAACATGCGTATTATACTGTGTTTTCTCCTGTAGAAGGGCATTCGTGCCCGAAAGGTAGAGATTAAAAGGTTTTTTTGAAAAGATACTTTTCCCTGAAGGCCTGATATTTTTACTCAATATTGATATAAGGGATTATTTTATTGAACTAAAAAAAAAAAATCTGTAATAGTAAGGGATATCTTTGTGAAGAGAAATTTGATTAGGGGCCTGTTTAGGTATAGATGCATCTAAAGGTGCTATAATGAAACCCCATTTTACCCATTCTGAGCAATGCCCTTCATATCTAAAATCAGGCCAATAACCATTCAATATGGTCAAGACAATTTCCTTTTGAATACTTCATAATTAGGTACAATTTGGATTATAGATTAGAAACACAAAGACCAAATCCAAATAAATAAATAGTATGTGACATTTTGGTAACAGCAGTTTATTTGAATTTGGTCTTATTACCTTTTGTTTATAATCTATAATCCAAATTGTACCTAATCACAATGGAATAATAAAAAAAAGGTGTTAATAGATTGCTTATATCCCAACTCTATTGCTAACCCTCGATTCCCGATAGCCATGAACCGGGATCGAATCCTGCATTGTACACTTTTTTCTGTGAGGAACCTGTTTATATTTCTCATGTAAATAACATAAGCTAGGTTGCTCTTTTTGAGCAGTAACTAATCAAGTTATTTTGGAACAGACCTCTATTGCTCATTGAAGAATTGGAATTCTTAAAATTGCTTCTTCATTAGGATCACAATATTCTGTTAATTTTGTCAGACTCCTCTCTGCCTCAATACCAGTACTATTTCTTTTAACAAGTACAAACAGTACAGAGCAGGAGGGACAAGCATCAATTCTGTCCTTCCAAGGGAACAGCAGTCCTTGATTTCCAGACTTTTAAGGACAATGACTTAGAAGGAACAAGGAGAATGGTTGCAAGGTTTTCCCACTATGTACTAAGTGCAATTCTCAACCTGCAACCCCAAACCACATTATTGACTGTATTGGCTCTTCCATTGATGAACTCTACTCATCCCCAGCAAACACCATCAAAAGTCTCAAGCTCTACAGGCTTGATATATCCTAATATGATTGAGTGGAGATAAGAAAGAAGAAGACAAGCAGTACATGCCATGATAATCATCATGGGTATTTAGCAACTGTGACTTTTTACATGTCTACACAACTCCGCCTTTGCTGGTCCCAAGTCTGGATGAAAAAGGAGGAAAGGGAGCAGTAACAAGCTCGCTAAAAAACCTGGGCTCAGCTGGCACAGCTGATAATACCCTGTAAGGGCTCCTAATCCAGGGATACAGGATGAGCAGCGTTTGTACTACATGTTAGGAGCAGCTGCACATGGTGTCTTTTCCTGATGTCAGAGATGGCCATTTCTTTTGGAGCTAAGTCAGCATGGCATTGAGTAGTGCTCCCAGTCTTAATGACAAAGGTAGACCCTCTCTACTACCTAGCCATGATGGAAGATCACATCCTTTTTGATATTATAAGTAACTTGTGTTAAAATTACAAAATACAAGGTGGGAACAATAAATAAGGTGAATTATAATTTATTTAAAAAAATAAGAACGATATTAAAAATTTGGACTTGATTTATTCAAAATAATCACCTTGGCTTTCTATACATCGTCTCCATCGTTCTGGCAACTTGTAAATACCCTCTTTATAGGCACTCTTAGGAAGCATGTGAAAAAATTCTTGCACCACTTTCTGGACATCTTCATCTGAGTCAAATCGCTTTCCCTTTAACTCCTTCTTTAGTAGTCCAAAAAGGAAAGTCAGAGGGGGCTAGGTCTGGACTATATGCAGGATGTTTTAAAACTTCAAAACCTAATTTAATGATTGTAGATACAGTTTTACATCATGTATGCGGCCTTGCATTATCATGAAGGAAGAGAACACCTTTACTAAGCCTCCCTTTTCTTTTGTTTCTTATACCGGGCTTTAAACAAGAATGTCACAATAAAGGTCGCTGTTCATGCGTTGCCTTGAGGATAAAAAATCAAGACAGATTGGTCCATCAACATCCCAAAAAATTGCTATCAAAACTTTACCGACCGAATGTTGAGACCTGATTTTTTTTGGTCTTGGAGAGTCGCCTCGTTTCCATTCCATAGATGCATGTTTTGTCGAAGGATCATAATGATAACACCAACTCTCATCTCCAGTTACAATTTGGTCAGGGAAATGATCACCTTCCTCTTCATACCGCTTTAACAGAGCCTTTGAAACCCGAATACGGTTAAGTTTTTGGTCCAAATTAAGGAAATGTGGAATCCATCTGCAGCATATTTTTTTAAATTGCAATTGTTCTTTAATAATGGTGTGCACAGTTCCATAGCTTATATTCAAATTGTCGGCTATGGTAAAAATGGATATTTTTCTATCCTCCAAAATTAAGTTTTCAACCGCATTCATCGTGCTTGGCGTCGCTGTAACACTTGGTCGTCCAGGTCGCTCAATATCGGTACATGTAATTCGTCCATTTTTGAACTTGTTAACCCATTTATAAATATTTTTTTGAACAAACAAGACTCACCATAGATATCTTTTCATTCTTTGGCATATTGAGATGTTTGAATACCTTCTGCATTCAAGAAAACGAATAACTGCACGTTGTTCAAGCGTGGTGCAATCCTTCAAGGGAGCTTCCATTTTAGTTTATTTATAAGTCTCGCACGCGTGGGAAAAAAAGAACAGAACACCTTAAATAGTCTCTCGATGTTATATTTTAATATTCTGTGGTTTAAATTATTTTTGCTTTTTTAATTTTTAAGAAATAAAATAATTCACCCTTACTTATTGATCCCCCCTTGTATTTTCTCACAATGAGTTTCTTTTTATTTTAAAATGCTAGCTTTCAAGCATTAATCGCTCTTCAACTGGCTTAATAAAGATATCAACTATATCCTACAAGAAATATTTATAAAACAAACGTGCGCAGCGTGGATATTTACAACTGAAATTTTAAAATTGATATGTATTTAACAATGTTATGGAAATATGTCTATTTTCATTTTTAGGGCAACCAGAACCTATAATATTGATCTATTGATTTCTTCTAAGATATCGGTATTGTGATGGTAAATCTATCTTCCTGTTTATACTATTATATTCATTAGAAATGAAAGATTCTAAAAGTAACCGTTGATATTTGTTCTTAATATTTTTGTAGTGGCATTTGGTTGCTGTTATGTTGAATTGGTGGCCGGTCTGAGTAATATGTTGATAAATCATAGAACATTGGTTTTTATCATGAATAAGTAACTTGTGTCAGATCAGATCAAAGTTTGTAAAAGTTTATTGATGTAAGAAATAAAAAAAACTTAGCGCACGAAAGTTTCTTTTACAAATAATACAAACTTCTACTAGTTTAATGATAAAGCACAATTTGGATTATAGATTATAATAAAAGAAAATATGCCCTAATCCATGGATTAAGTCTTATTTTCTTTTATTTTTTCTACTAGCTTAATTGGTGAAACCACTGGGAGTCACTTCAATAGTTTTCGAATTTTAGGAAATGATGAATGAATGGCAAAATATTTAAATAACATTGAAAATGAATTACATGATATAGGAGCACCAACTGTATTCAAAATTCTAAACTATTAACATGCATGCTTCTTATATGAACTTAAACCATTCTCTACTGTCCTTAATGCAATAAAATATTGAGAGGGCTTGGCTCATCACTGGTGAACCCACACAGTAGTATGGCCAGTGTAATCTACAAAATCGCTGTAATATTGTATACAATATATATTGTAAATAATAATACAGTAAAACCCCTCTATAGAAAACCCCAATGAGACTGAACCTGTGGATCACTATAACCATGGTTCATTATAGCCATAGTTCATTGTATAATAAAATGAAAATAGGGATTATTTCAAATTCATTATAAGGAAAGGTTTGCTATATCCCAGGTTAGTTTTATAGTGGGGGTACAATATGTATATAGAGTGTAACCTTTTTAAATCAACCAACAATAATTCAACCATTTTATTTATTCCAATCAGACTTTTAATTCAACCAAAAATTTTGATATCTTGGAGTTATGAATTAAAGAAATTAGACTGAATAATATTGTAACGTAGAAAATTAGGGAAAAATAACTTCAGAACGATACAACAATTTATTTAAGGCAAGCACAAATTAACATTTATAAGATACAAGATAAGCAATAGAGTCGGTGGTCGAGTGGGTAACACCCTTGATTCCCAACAGCCATGAACCGGGATTGAATCCAGCGTTAACATTTTGTTTAATATGTGAATAACCTTCACATATTATTCATTGTTGCAATTATCATAAACTAGGTTGTTCTTTTTGAGCGGTACCTAATAAAGTGATTTTGGAACAAGACAATCAATGAGGGAAGTTTCTAGAATAGCAAAATATAAATATAAAAAAAAATAATAATCTGTATATAAAATAATAAATACTTTGCTACAATTATATAAAATCAAATCGACAACAACAACAAAAGGCCTTTATTTAGGGTCACTGACCCTATACAGGATTCACCAGAGGTATGCATAAGAACAAAGCAGTGAGACAAAGGAAACAATGATATAGACAGAAGAAAAAGAAAAAAAAAAAGAAGAAAAAAAAAACAAGAAAGAGAAAGAGGGAAGCAAGAAAAACTATAAAATCAAATCAATATTAGTCGTTTGGTATATAAATAAAACTGGTGAAACTGCTGTATTGTATATAAAATACAATGTATATAAATACAATATGGTACTGGCAAAAC
The DNA here is from genome assembly GCA_030710605.1 of Cordylochernes scorpioides. Taxonomy (NCBI): domain Eukaryota; kingdom Metazoa; phylum Arthropoda; class Arachnida; order Pseudoscorpiones; family Chernetidae; genus Cordylochernes; species Cordylochernes scorpioides. Next base: position 21,918,460 of record CP092884.1, on the reverse strand, counting down.
TACTGGGGAGGGTTTACCACTGATAAGCCAGACTTTCCCAGTATTTTATGATTGCAGTAGGAAATAGTTTTCATAAAAGAAAAATATGTGCATAGTTTAGAATTTTGAAAATCAAATATGAATTAAAATTGAAATACTTAAATGAACCAACTTCTCAAGTGTTATATGTAAATTATTTTTGGAGCAATTATTTGTACTGTTTCTGGGAGAATGTTTACCTTAAAATGGCTATTCATTTACTTGTAATTAAACTTATGCTTAATTAAAAGTCAGGATTGCAATATCTATATCAGTATATCTATTTTCATAATATCAAATTTTATAGTTTTCAAATTAATAAAAAATGATAATAATAAAAAAATTATACCCTTATTTTTCATTTAACAAGTCGATTTGTCACATTTTATAAAGCTCATAAAAAAATATTGGATTCTTAAAATAATTAGAAGCTCTCATTACATTAGATTGACGGGCCGAAAACGTTATTTTGTGATAATTATAGAATTATTGTATAGTGTAGTTTTATAAATCTTAAATATATTTTTTTTTCAAAATGTGGTGTTTTATATATTAATAACAAAAATAAGGAATTTTTCTAAAATATTCAATTTGTCTGACTTAAATACGTTATCTAAAATAAAAATGTGTAGAATAATTCAAAATTTTGTATTTTCGAGTATTTTTGTATAAAATAAAATAGCGTACTTTAATAGAGATTAATTATCATTTTGTTGTAGCAATCAAAAACGAGCGGGCAAAAAGAACGGCACCAAAGAAAAAAACATGTTGTCAAATCTCATATCAAATTTGATTCAACACTTTGAAAGCGCCTAAAATTAAATAAACAAAGATTAAAGTAAAGGTCAAATGTCAACCCCACTATGCTGTAAGAAAAAAAATATGTATAACACCATTCGATATGCGAGAAATTTTAAAAGCATATTAATAAGAGAGCGAGCTCATACAAACGATGTTCAAAGATATATATCGAACAATATTTAAAAATATTATTTTACAAAAGTAGTAATTCGACAAAGTTAATTTTCACGACAAATTTATGTTTTATATTTTTATATAAATATTTATAAAATCTTACCTAAAATTGATAGGTGAAAAGATCCCACTCGTAAAATAAGGATAACAGCGGGTTATTCATCACACAACAACACTGAAGACGCCACTAAACACGGATGGCAGCCATATTTATTTTTAACAGTCCGATTTTAAACGTGTAGTTGCCATTTCAAAGCGGTGTATGTAAACTAGCTTATTTAACCAACTTTAACAAATAAATAGTAGCCTTAATTTTTTTTTATTTGGCTTATTAAACGTTTATTTACAATTAAGTTATACATTGGATTTTTTTTAATGAATAAGCATACATTTTAAGACTATATATTTATTATATTTAACATGTAGGCTCATTTTAAGGTGTACTCTTTAGAATTAATTTCGGTTTTATAGACTAGTTTTTATTTTTGTCGCGGTTTAAAGTGGCCTTTAAAAACTGGAGCGTCTACTTGATAATGTAAAACAAAGAAGGTATCTGGCAAGGGAAAAAAATCTGGAACTAAGAGAAGTGTATATAAAAAGGAAATACTAAAAAATATATATCTATATATTTATTGCAATTATGTTCCCATTAAGGTTTATTTTTATTCAAAACTAGTTTGATCCCTTTTTTTAAATTATTATTTTTATGATGATTCTACAAAACTACGTACAAAATAGTTTTTTTTTTTTTTTTTTTTTATGACATTTAAACATTCTCCAAAGAATGAAAAAAATCGCAAACTTTTTGTACAAATTCTAAATGTGTTAAAATGTTAATTTCAAAAGAGAAATAAAATTCGAGAGAAATATATATATTGCTGTCCACTATTTTATTTTATTGAAATGCCTTTGTAATACCTATAATATTTTATAAAAGTATATGGAATCTTATTTTATATTTTTAAAAAATTTGTTGCCACTGAAATATCGCGTGACTTTTATTAAAACAACCCCCAACTAAAACAATATATATTATTTCATAGGGTAGCGTATATAGATTTAAATAATAACATTAAATATACAAGTGCAATAGTTAATTTCTCTCGCTCTCACCAACATTAATAATATAAATTCCTTCAAATTTTTACTAACTTCTTTGAATCATATCATACTAGCGGATGTACCCGGCTTCGCCCGGGAGTAAAGGTTTGTCTAAAGAATCTCTCGATAAAGTGAACATTTTTTCCATGTCCCTTGAAAAATACTCGATGAGTTGAATAAAATCAATATTAATTGGTTCCCTCGGTAATTGGAAGTTAAAGGAATAGTATCTTGCCTTGGAATTGTATCATTATTCTTGTCTCAAATAAATTGCCGTGTCATCCTGAATTTTGTCTTTCCTAATTTTCTACATTACAAAATCATGTATCATCATGATAATATTTAGAGCATATTGTTGAATTATAACAGATAAATTTGAGTATTTATCTTGATTATTTTTAGGCGAAAAGTTATTTCGAAAATTTTATTTGCTAGAAACCTTCCCAGTACTATACTAAATAACTTCCCAAAGTTTCATGGCGTTCCAATGAGTGGTTTGGTCAGTCATAAAGGACAGACACACATACATTCATTTATATTTGTTTTGAAAATAGAGCAATCCATACTTAATTCATTAGATAATAAAAGGCATATATTGGATGCCTCGATAAAGGTCGGCGTTCAGCCAGCCGAAATATTGGCAAAATAAATATTTTATTAAATCCAATATATGCCTTTTATTATCTAATTCATATATATATATAGAAAAAAAAAAGATAAGTGGGTCAGGTGTTGATATTAAAAATAAAAAAGGCATCTCCTGACCACGAGCACATGTGCTTTTTAGATGGCAGAGCACTTATCTTTTATTTTTTCCTATTGTTTTTTCATGTGTTAAGCGTCTTTACGCAAATTTGGCCTTAAATACCCATTTTCTGATTTCTCGGGAAGCCATTGGTTTTGTCGCAGTGGTTACAGCCTTCTCCACGCTGACGAGCGCCAACAGCGCGGCGTTCGTGGGTGGCTTTTCTTGATAAATCAAGAAATTGGGTTGGCCAAATATCACGGAGCAAGCTAAATAAACGTTTACTTTATTTTTGCTCCACTAGATGGCGCTCTGCCATCTTTTTTGGAACCAAAACTCCAAAATATTTTAAATAGAGGATATAAATATATACCTCAGATCAAACACAATTTCAATAATACAATTAAATCTATATTAAAAGACATCGATATATTCATTAATAAAACTAGTATAAAACACAGAATTCCTGAATTTACTTTCCTAGAATGGAAATATAAATTAAGTAAAGAAATAAAAAACTATTATAACAACACACTAAAATACACAAACCCTAATGAATCGGAAATTAATTCCTTAAAAGACAATTTTGAAAACTTACAAAAGGATTTTATCATATGTCCAATAGATAAATGTTCAAATAATTTATCTATTATATGTAAAAACTTATATCATGACCTTCTAAAAAATGAAATTAATAACAACAGTAAATACACTTTCATAAAAACAACTGAAACTAAAATAAAAAAATATATTAAAAATGTAGAAAACACACTAAAAATCATTAATTACAACAAAAACACAAACATACCGAAATTTTATATTATTCCTAAATTACATAAAACACCAATCTCATTTAGAACAATCACATCAGGAATAAACTCAGTCATAAAAAAACATAGATTTAAGACTAGCTTCAACACTTCAATTCATAATAAATAAAATAACTAACAAACATAATTATAAATTCATAGATTCAAATAAAAAAATCATTAACTTCCTAACAAATAACCTACAAAAGATCAATACAATTCATACATTTGATTTTGAAGATCTTTACTCTAACATACGTTTAGAAGACCTTAATAATAAAAACACAGCTTAATAAATGAATTCATTAATGATAAAACATTCCATATTCAAATTATTCACAACAAATACAAAACATTTAAATTAGATAACAAAACAGCAAAAACATTACTTGAAACCTTCTTAAACTTTAATTATATTAATTTTAAAAACAAAATATACATTCAATCTAAAGGTGTTCCAATGGGAACTTCATCCAGTCCTCTACTAGCCAACTATTACTTTTTTGGTATGAAAGAGAGTTCTTCCTACAGAATGATGTAAATTGGCATATGTTCCGCTATGTAGATGACATCATTATCTTGAATAACCCACAATTCAATAATGTCATTTACAAAATATACCCTAAATATTTGAAACTTAAAAAAATGAAAAGATAACTAATAACAAGGAGGTTAACTTTTTAGACTTAAATATAAACCTTGCAAACAAGTCAATTGGAACATATGACAAAAGAAATTGTTATAATTTTAAAATTATTAAATTCTGTAATGTCAATTCCAACATATCATCAAATTGCTGCAAAGGCATATATTTTGGTCAATTTTTAAGATTTTATAGAATCAACAACATCAAAACAAACTTTATTAAAGACATTAAAAATCTTAATAAAGAGTATTTAAACAATGGTTTTAAATACAAAACAGTAAAGTTTTACAATAGGCTGTCAATACACAAATACCTAAGCAATAATAAATATAATTATAAATTTGAAACTTCAAACTTCTCCAATTAATATAACCAACAACTTATATTCTACTCTTACACTAAAACAAATGATAGAATTACTGAATATATTTCCTATGAGTTTAAATATATTAATTATATGATAACGATTATAAAGCATTAAATTCATTCAATTTGATCTCCAGTTACTGTGGGAGGGAACTGGAAAACAAATATAAATGAATTTGAAGCATAATAAATGTTTTATTATTCAATTAATTTATAATTTTAATAAAAATGTAACTTATATCAATGGAAACAAAATTTTAATACATATTTTCACAATCTTTAAAATTTCTAATGATTCTTTTCTGACAGCTTTTCTAACTTCAAACAATTTTAAAAATAAGATTTCATAGAAGAGGGAAGGTTACTTTTAGAACAATGTCGGCGGGTCCCTGGCAGACAGATGTTACATCCACACATGTGCGCTGTCTCTAGGGAGCGGCAGACGCCACTTTGAATAAGTAAGTAAACAACCTTCTTCTATGTTATCTAATATTAATTTAATTATACAGTTTAATGGTCGAAGAGAAATCAATCCATAATGAAGTAAGGGTGAAATGGGATGTGGTATTTTCATCTGAAGAGCCCTGGTACCACAGATTTCTCTCTCCAATAGATTTTCCAATCTCCTTTTGTGTAATGTCCTGGTCTACCATTAGGGTTCCAAAAAATAATTTCTAATAAGCAAAGATTTAAAATATGTTTATCTATCCTTAACTAGGCAAAAACATTATATAATATTATTCTTACTCTTAGGAAAAAAAAATCTAAAATTATATAGGAAAAAAAATTATATAAAAAAATTACAAAAACTATTAATTAACTAAAAAAATACTAACACCCTTTCAATTCTCTACCTGTTTGAAATAAAAGTGTATGGTTCTTTCTTTATCTCTTTCCTCTCTTTTACTAAAAAATAAATATAAATCATTATAAATCTCTTCTTTATTCCTATTTATTTTAAGAGTATGTCTAAATGACGGGTAAAAGCCGATGCTAAAAGACGTTACGTTGTTAAATCTTCTTTTCTTGTTAAATTTTCTTTTTATTTTTCAAAATTTTTTTTTCTATCTAAAATAAAAACATATTATTCTAACATATAATTACTTTTATTACATTTTTTCTCTCCTAAATAAGATATAAATATAATACATATAAACAACTTTTTAATCTCATCTAACTTAAACACAAAAATAATTATCAACTTTTATCTTATATATATATATATATATATTATAGATTAGAAAATTTTTGTGTGTTTGATTGTTGAAAAGAGGTGCAGTCGTGGAAAAATAAAAATAATTATTTACCTTTCAAGCAGATTTTTATTTTGAATCTCTTGAAGTAAAAATATACATAAAATTATTTATATCACAGGAATATAGAATTTATATAATGAATTCTATAATCGCGTGGATAAAAGATAGGTAGGGTTAATTATACATATTTACAACAACAATAATAAAAGTGATATTTTTTTGAATATATGGTCAAAAATGCAGAACAGTCAATGAATGAAAAAATAAAATATGTTTTTAAAAAAAATAAAATATTTGTATTTTAGATTATATAATTATATATATATTTTAAAAATAAGGCTTATTTTGGATTTAAATATGATTATTTATTTACCGATATTTCGATGGATCAATCTTCCATCTTTTACGAGGTGTTTTGCAGTGAAGCACGCAGCAGGTCGCGCGCCCCAGGTGAGCCACTAGACGTCTTCTAAGCTTATTGGGCGATGAACCATCTAATATATACAATCTAAACAGAGTAAATATAATCAAAATAAAAGTGATATATGTAAATGACTATTGATATACGAACCTTTAACTAAGAATCCCCTAACCAATCTTACAAAAGATTTCAATAGACAATTCAACAAAATCAAGCGAAAATACAAGCTAGATAACAAAACCTTCGACAGTTTAAAAGCCACGGCTCAAAATCTTCCAAATTTACACGGTCTACCAAAAGTTCATAAACCCAATACCCCATTACGTCCCATAGTATCATATTCTGGCTCGCCCCTGTACCCCATCACCAAATTTCTGTCATCAATTATATCACCATTCCAGAAGAAACTTCTCCACACAGTCCCCAATCCAATAGTAGCTATTGAAGCAATCAAAAATACTCCAGTTTCACCAGGCAGCCGGATCATATCTTTTGATATAGAATCCCTTTATACTTCCATCCCACATGACGAAGCAATTCTTGCTCTACAAGAATTCATAAATTCCCACCCAGACTTACCCCTCCCTATCCCAAAGGAGGCTCTCATAGAACTGATCAAACTCTGCCTATCATTTAATTACTTCTTCTATAAGAACAGATATTTCAAACAGGTCAAGGGACTTCCAATGGGAAATCCTATATCATCTGCATTAGCCAATGTCTTCATGGATAAGATTGACAAGTTAATCGTTGAATCCACACAACTACAAATTTTAATGTGGAAACGCTACATTGATGATGTTTTATGCATCACAGAGGTGGATGTTTCCATAATTATAAATTTTCTTAATAGTCTTAGACCCTTTCTGAAATTCACTTATGAATTAGAAGAAAATAGATCTCTACCATTTTTGGACTTACAACTGACCAGAAATCAAAATAAAATTGAAACGAAAATTTATCGAAAACCAACCCACACAGGAAGTTACCTGAACTTCAATTCTTTTGGTCCCATCTGCCATAAGGTTGCGGTGGTCAAAACACTATCCAAGAGGTTGACTACACATTTTACAGATAAAACTGATGAAAAAATTGAAAAAGCTAGATTATTTCAAGAACTTCAAAACAATAATTATCCTAAAGAATTCATCAAAAAGCAATTATACACCAAAAATTCCATCCACGAACAATACACAGATCTCAACCCCGAACATGTTTTGCTCCCTACCTTACAGCTATGGCTGTGAAAGAATAGCCAGAAGTTTAAAAAAACACAATATCACAACCAGATATCAACCCAATCAGAATTTAAGAAGCATCTTCCGTCACCCATACAAAACAAATCTACAAGCCAGAAGATAGAGCGAATGTGGTTTATAAAATACCATGCAAATCCTGCCAGGCAATATACATAGGAGAAACCAGCAAACCTTTATCTGAAAAATTAACCAACACAAATCCGCACTAAAGCGCCATAACCCGACATCTCTACTAGTAGATCATGCATTCAACAATAGTCACACTCCAGACTTCGATCACACATCTATAATTCATCAAAACATCAAAGAAAAACATTGCCGTTTATTTTTAGAAAGCTGGAGCTCATTAGAGAATAAAAATAGTATCAATAGAAAGATTGACTTGCCAGATATATATACCCAGTTTAGAACCTCTTAGATGATTATGCTATTTACATGGTTATTTTATTCCATTTTTAATCGGATATCTATTACTACTATTTGTATATTTGTTACACAGTTATTTCAATTTTCATGATATTTTATTTGTTTAATTAATTCGATATCTCTTAATTTTCATTAGTCATTTACATATATCACTTAGTCATTTACATATATCACTTTTTCTTTAATTAATTTGATATATCTTAATTTCAATAGTCATTTACATATATCACTTTTATTTTGATTATATTTACTCTGTTTAGATTGTATATATTAGATGGTTCATCGCCCAATAAGCTTAGAAGACGTCTAGTGGCTCACCTGGGCGCGCGACCTGCTGCGTGCTTCACTGCAAAACACCTCGTAAAAGATGGAAGATTGATCCATCGAAATATCGGTAAATAAATAATCATATTTAAATCCAAAATAAGCCTTATTTTTAAAATATAAATGTATTATGGATTGCTCTATATTCAGAATATATATATATATATATATATATATATATATATATGGTAATTTAAGCCAACAACCCATGTATATAACTTATAACAAGATTTTAATGTTGTATAATAGAAACCCAGCTGTTAATGATTATACGTATTATTGACATGTGTCTTTACATCATCATATGTAATGTAATTTGTACAAAGTGGATAAATAAATAAAACTCTGTAATTGATTAAGAGTTGAGCTAAAGCAGAGATCGAGCATATAGTATTGCCAAAACAACAAAGTCTAAAGATGGAAACGGCCACGGCGCCGGTGTACAATTTCACCAGACGATCCAGGCCCCTCTCGCATGTGCTGTAATGCAATACTCCCCTTTCTCGGAAAAGATATATAAAAGGCCCCCGTCTTAACCTAAAAATACAGTTAGTTCACCCTTAGCGCGAGCTCTCGTCGGTTGTACAAGGTCCTCTCATTTACATGTAGAAACGGAGTATGTATCTTTCGCTCCTAGCTCAACTTTTATCTGTTAACGGAACTTTCTTAGTGCAATTGTGTCTTCGTTTTTTGTGTGGACATTCCCAAACTTTCCACTCTGCCTCGACCACGACTGCCTGTATTTTGTGAGAACTTTTAAAGGTCTTCCAAGGTGCAGAGAGGTACTGGAAAACTCTACACAAGGCTTACCAGAACTTCAACTTATTTCAGTAGTCGACATCAAAACTCAACAAATTCTTACAGTGAGTCGACAGGATTCTACAAGAGACTGACCAGGAGATTCACTTTATTAACATTAGCCGACAGATGACCAAACGAAGGATGACACAACGAAGAAGGTAAGAAGACTGTTCAGATTAGGAAGCGAGAAGAAGAGCAAAGATGGAGGAACAAGCCGCCAGTTCCAACGGAAACAACCCAAGCAATCTCTCCCCCCAACAAGAGACGATATTTTTACGGAAGAAACGCCGCCCCAAGGGACCTCCGCAGACCCGCTAACACGATCGCCAACGCCGGGAGCAAGCTGGACCGCGCCAACCACAGCCCCGAAATTCCCGCAAGTCATGGAAACCGAGCAGAATGATGCAAACCCTGTGACAAGTTCTCCACCTTCGACTTGACATCATCGAGACAATGATCAAGGCGACAAACCGCAATCAACGTTGGAGAACTACAAGCTTCTACAAGCCCTGCATGGAGCGCTTTCCACGTCAGCAGGAAAACAACCAAAGATCAAGTCTCCTGACTGAACTATCTTCAAAACTGTAAGTTTTAAAATCTTACATAACTTTATCCTCAAGTTCACAACTTGATTCCCAATAATTTTTGTATTTATATTTTCACTTTAAGCATTTTAAAATCAATTTTTACCTTGTTTTTTATATCATTATTTATTCAATTTTTAAAACTTTCACACTCTCATTTATCAAATTTACTTTAATTTTAATTAAATATAAAATTTCAATTTATTACTCTCAAATTTACTTTAAAAAAAATTTCGCCCATCACGCAATTTTACTAATTTACTAATCTTACATGCCTTTCCTAAATTTACCTAAAATGGCATTACCCAAAGCTACGACTTGAAAAAAAATCATTATTATTATTTTTTTAAAAATCTCATTCATCATAATTCTCAACTTAATTTTGTTTTACTTATTAGTTATCCTTATACCAAAAGACCAATATCTTTATCAATTCTTAAAATTTTGGTAATGTTCACCATTTTAAGTAAGCGCCCAATTCAAATTATTTGTAACTCTCACGACATTGCCCTTTTACAAGAATAATTTTACCTACCATAATCAACAATTAAAAAAAAAAATTCAAATTTTAAATTAATCACAGCCTTCCAAAACTATTACAATCGTTAATATTCGAGGATAAATACACTCCCTCGTCTTTTCCTTTTACATGCATGATTGGTCATCAAAACATTTCTTTCAACAAGCCTTTCAACACCCTCACATACCACTATCTCCTATTGGCAACAATTATTAGTGCGCGACTTAACACACAAATCCAAATCTTGAGCCACACAAGCCTCCACTTAGCTCTATATCGTCGCCACAATAAAATAATTTCACATTAAGCGTGCCACATCCACTAACAGTCAAATATTCTCTCGATGTGTTTCATACAACAACCACCCATGACTTTATTAAATTTGTTATTCATGGTGAAACAGGTTAGATTTGTACCAAACTAAGACTTCACGTGACACCTTTTTATTCACATTTCTCACTTCGTGTCACAGTGCCACACCACAAAACTTTTTCACTTTTCAGGCCAAAGACGCCCTTCACGCCTGTGACACCACAATTCACCCCAAAGCGTGTCCACGTCGAAAGTCGCACTTTCACCACACATCTAAACCTGACATCACCTAATAACATTTTTTCTAAGTCTAAACTAAATTCGAAACACAACAACTACAAACACCGAGAAAATCATATCTTTCAATTATAACAGAAAATTTCAAACCTCAACAGAAGAGAGAAAGTCAGTTTCAAGTAAATCTCAACCTAGAAAACCATCCCACATGTTTGACCATCCCAAAAATAAAAACACCCCCCGCACGAGTGACCCCCGAGTAATAGGATTCCCCGAGTCTATTTCAGTTACATATCCCCGTCTTCCCCTCCCCTCAAACAGTCATCTTGACCGCTAGCTTCATGATCGCCATTTTGAACACAATGTGTCACACTACTCATTTAGATTTCCTCGAGAATCTCACAAATCTCGCACAACGCCTTAATCACAACACATCATACATTAAACATTTTACATGTTAATTGATAACACCAATTAAAACAATTTGGTTAAGTCTTATATAGACTTTATAACGCGAAAGAGAAATCATTCTCTACATACCAGCATTGTGGACAAACGAAGGGATCATTTCACATATTCCCGCTTCAGAGAGTCAAAAACACCAATGTTTACCAATGGGATATGATCTACACACAACAGTTGTAACTTTTCTTAAAAAGAGATAATTTTTGTTCAATTTTACACTATTTAAGATATATCCAATCATTAATAACCTTTAATTATATTTGAATGTTTGTATAAAATCTTGAATAATTATTTTTATTTTTACCTTTCAATTATATAATTAAATTTTTAATCCAACATTAAAAAAAAAACTTTAATCAAATTTACTTTTATTCTTCATGATATTATTTTAGTATTGCAAAACATCTAATTGTTTCAAAAATTATTTTTATTTTATTATTTATTATATCTTTTATATATTACATGTTTAATTTTGTCCACTTACATTTTTTGTACCCGCAATCATATTTCTATATTTTTATTCACTATTTAATGAATGAAAGGAAGAAAACTTCACTATATTTTATATTTGCTTAAATACCTTTATTATCTGACAATGTTTATCATCCACTATCGGGTATCTACAACAATCGTTTTCAACAATCATATTCTTTAACCAATTCACTATATTTTTCATTACTATATTTTCAGTCATTGCGTCACATCATCGTAGAAAAACGACAGCACTGCTTGATAATTTATTTTTTGATTTCGTAATTCAACAAACTCTTTGAGGACACAGTTCCCCAGATTTAAAAAATCCCGACTTCTGGTCTGAACACGCTTCAAGAGTTTATTTCATTTCATCCGCAGAGCAAATCACCAACGCATTCACAAAGCGTTCACTTTTTTCAACTTTCAACCTTTTTTTTTTCAGCTCTAGCGGACCACATTCAACCTTTGATTTCGAGTCAAGTCAGACCACCTACTGTTGCTACAATTCTACTTATCGCATGGCTCTATTTCACTCCTTTCCCAATCATATAAATAAACAACTTTTCTTCAGCAACTTTTAACCCAATAATCCTAAAATGGTGACAAAGCACTGTAAACCTTATATAGGATCGCAAGTGAAACATTGCCAAGGAAGACAGCTCAAGTTTATATCCTCGCTTTGCACCTGGACCTGAGTATTTGGTTTACATGTGCACTTCTAACAATTGCATATTCTTCAACTACTAACCTGTCCAACGCCCGCCAATATTCTCTTAGAATGTGAATTTTTATGTCATCATTTTATATCAATCATCATTTTTTTAATCAAACAAAAATGTCATTTTATTTCACTTTTATATATCCAAACAAATCATCTTGTTATAGCCCTTTTTAACCCTCACAGTTTAAATTAATTAAAAGAAATTTTAATTACTTACCTGTGTTAGAGAGGCTTTACCCGCCTAAACCCGGATAAACCCTTTCACTCCCGGGGCCCATCTATGGTAATTTAAGCCAACAACCCCATGTATATAACTTATAACAAGATTTTAATGTTGTATAATAGAAACACAGCTGTTAATGATTATACGTATTATTGACATGTGTCTTTACATCATCATATGTAATGTAATTTGTACAAAGTAGATAAATAAATAAAATCTGTAATAGATTTAAGAGTTGAGCTAAGCAAGAGATGGAAGTCATAACGTCAAAATCAGATAGATTTACAATTCCCACAACAAGACCACCCACACTATCACATGTGGTGGAATGCAGAGACCCCTCCCACACCTGGACATGCAAAGCCCCCTTTCTCAGAAACGGCCCCCTGTCACATAAGGCCCCCCGTCTTTAGCCTATAAATACAATCACTTTACAGTCACTTGACAGTTTAGTTCACCCTTAGCGCGAGCTCTCGTCGGTTGTCACCAAGGTCCTCCTCATTCATCATGTAGACGAGTAAGTATCTTTCGCTCCTAGCTCAACTTTTATCTGTTAACGGAACTTTCTTAGTGCAACTGTGTCTTCGTTTTTTGTGTGGACATTCCCAAACTTTCCACTCTGCCTCAACCACGACTGCCTGTATTTTGTGAGAACTTTTAAAGGTCTTCCAAGGTGCAGAGAAGTACTGGAAAACTCTACACAAGGCTTACCAGAACTTCAACTTATTTCAGTAGTCGACATCAAACTCAACAAATTATTACAGTGAGTCGACAGGATTCTACAAGAGACTGACCAGGACTTCACCTTATTACATATTAATATTTAATATTTTCTGGATAACCCTTTTACTCTTCATGTAATCAATCTCCATTGTACAACTACCAATATTGTAATAGGTTAACTAGTGTTTCAAAAACCCAATCTGTGTTACACTCCGTTTGCCCCACAATATTAGACATGAATGGATATAAACCTTTGAAATTATGTAAAGTTGGTTTTGAAGGTTTCAACCATGTTATATGCAAATTGGTCGGGTTAAAAGACATATTTACAAATTATGTAGGGTCAGAATATGATTATAGGTATGATATTGTCGCGGAGATAAATAAAGCAAGGGCAAATTTGGGAATAATTAATTTATTATAAAGGATATTTACTTTTTAGTTCTCCAATAAAATTATATACAAGAGGTATTTATAGGGAGAGAGATAACAATTTATCCCATGGTAAAAATAATGAGAGTGGTCAGCCACCGAGGGGACCCGTTTTCCTTATTTGCTGATAAGATTCCGAGAACCCCTCACACCTGTGGTCGTCCCCCCCCTAACGGAGTCCAGCGAGGATTGATAGGTGTCCCATGGAGCTTCCTGTGGCCGGGGTTGTAGAATTACTTTTGACAATATATTAATAAATTCCCTTAGGTTTTCTCTAATAGCCCTTTCTCTTTTACTATAAAACTACTATTTATAATAAATATATTAATGACTTTTTCGAGAAGGTTACAAGTTCTATATGAAAGGTGTAATGAATGGTCTATTTACATATTCTTTCAACATCAAATAATAACATTAAAAGAAAACATATTTACAATTTCAATTTTGACTCATAGTCTGTGCTCAGATCTTGTCCCTCATAGATATGGTTCCCAGATGTCAAAGTCTTGTGGATCTCTATCTTTAATCCTATTTATTTATATTCATATTTCTCTATTTAACCTTATATAACCTTATATGGACGTTGTAATAAATCAGTTTCAATCTCAATCTCTCTCTTTTCCAACGGTGGCGGAGTCTTTCCCGCGGTGGGCGGCGCTACCAATAAAGACTGTATATCCTTATATATCTATAAAAATGAAATCCAAAATCGATGTTTGTTATCGCGTTGCCCCAAAATCTACAGAATCAATCATTATGAAATTTCGCATGTAGGTAGCTGAAATTTTCGTTTAACATATAGGCTATTCAAAAAAACTAAAAAGTTATTGTGCTTTTTTTAAAAATATAAAACCAAAAAGCGTTAGTTCCAGCCTTTTACCGCTTGGGTGCAGCACTGGTCGCGACGATAAATGAATTTGATTGGTTAATAATTAACACGTGGTTTTGTTTACACGATGAATGTTAGTTTGTTCACACGATGAATGTTTTTAAAAGGTAAGATTATCCAATCGCCTTGAAACTCTCAGGAAGTTATTTACCATACTACTGGGAAGTTTTCTGGTTTGAATTTGATTTGAAATAAATATTCTTTGCGATTTTATTAGGAAATTTTCTACTTTCATTCGCAAGCAGCGCCTCTCGCGGAAACAGGTGAAATTATATTTATAAATTGTAAAAATGCTAAAATGTGTTCCTAATATAATAAATTTAATTAGAAATATAGTAATATAATATCCAAAGACGTTGTAGAAAAACTTGGCATTTCTTTATTAATATATATTTAAAGTAAATATTGTAACGTTTTTGTGTTAAATGTTAAAATGTTGTAATGTTAAAATATATTTTTACATTGTTAATTTAATTTTCTGTTGTTTAATAATAAAGGAGATGCGAATTTAATTGTTTTTGTTGTTTTTTTATCGTTTGTTTATATATAAAATTTACATTGTATGTGATGATGATAACAAAATGAATTTTTAAATTAATATATATAATTCATTGAGAAAAAAAAAGAAATAATTAATTATAAAATCAACAAACGTGGCAATAGCTTATTTAAAATATAATTATGTTTATAAAAAAATATGTTTCAAAAATATATTCAAACGCATATAACAATATTTATATACGTTTATAAATCTATATATAGGTGGATTGGATGTTTTCTAGAATCGTTTTAACAAATGTTCGTTAGGCAAACTTTTACTCGGGTAAAAACCGGGCGAAGCCGGGAACATATATATATGTTTGTCGGCTATGCATGCCCTCAATATGTAACTAATCTCGCTGAAATTTGAACAGGACAGAGAGTTAAATCTGGAGGAGTTTTTTTTTGTCGCGCTTTAACCAAGAAAAATTATAATAACCAGGTACTGAGCAACAATATTTTTTTTGTCAGAAATGATTATGACAATATTGCTGTATCATGTTTGATTGACATAAACAAATTTCTTTACGGGAATATTCACTAAAGAAGACTATGGCGAAGCCAGATAATAATTTTCAGTAGGCAGGAACAAAATTCTACCAGCGAAACATTCACTCGAGCAGAAGACACGTGAAGCCAGGTCATCTCTATATATAAAATATCGTTTCTCGGCCTTTTGGCTAAGATCATGTAGTATATCTCTAGATATTTTTATTTATATATATCTTTTTAAAAATCTATTCAGTAGAGAGAGTGGATATGTTTGCTCGAAAAATATATATTATTGAAATATATAGTGTGTAACGAATATTATTATCATAATATTCTGTGTGTTCCGGAATATTATCATTAATAATATTCGTTAGGCAAACTTTCATTCGAATAAAACCCGGGCGAAGCCGGGTACACATCCGCTAGTATTCTCATATATATATGAATATCTATCAATTTTATATTTTACATTTATTTATCTATATGTATCCTTATTTATTCAATTAATTTGTATTTAACCTTATATAACCTTATACGGACATTGAAATAAATCAGCTTTAAACTCAATCTCTCTCTTATGTATATAATAATGATAATAAATATTTGTTAAAACAAATATGTTAGGAAAATATTCATTCGAGCAAAATCCGGGGGAAGCCGGGTCATTTGTTTACTACATAAATAAATAGAAGTATGGAAGTAAATATCTGTTGGTATATAACTGATAAAGCGGATACTATGGTTAATCATTAATTTCCAAATATTTAACTTAGTAATTGGTATTTTATATGGCCTAATATTTATATGATACAGGTCATTATGGTAGGCCTTTAGGATTGCTTAAACTGTGAATACACCACATGTGTAAATAGGCAGAATTATTTCGACTTAATACTTATATAGTGTATCTTTGATTACTTACAATCAATTGTTAAGTTGTCATAAGAGGCCAGTGAGAGAGAGATTGAAACTACTTATTACAACATTCATATAAGGTTAAATACAAAATAATTGAATAAATATATATAAATAAGATCAAGTAAGAATGTTATATATAACATATATATAATATTACGTTTCGTATTGGTTGTTGTTTGGATTGGGACCCTTTTTTGTTTGTTGATTGTTGTAAGACCCTGTTGACTTACTTGAGGGTGTTGACTTGTGGTGATTGATGGCGCAGTCGTTTGGCTGAAATGGTAGGTTTTCTCACAGGGGAAATAACGAGAGGGACACAGAATGGGATTGAAATAGGACCAGGCGATTAAGAGAGAGAAGGTTTTTTGACTAATGGAATACTTGACTTTCACATGCTGAACATAGAGATTACCTTTGGTGAGAAGGGCTTACTTGAGTCCGAGATTTACCTCGTTAACTCTCTATTGCTCTCATTGGTTGAAATCGTCTACGTGTCGACTTTTGGTTGGATGTTAGCTATTCATGCTGAACTCTGATTGGATATTGGTACCTCCATTGTGTTTTTCATGATTACCATCCTCCAGGAAGAAGAAGGTCTTCGAACTTAGTTTTTATAGTTCCTGGGTAATAACCTTTACTTCCTGGATGATGAAATCCTGGTAATGGTTTTTCTCTCTCCAGTTCGCTAGGCCTAGCTTTTATTAAAACCTTTTGGATCATACATTGCATATATATTGTGGTGGGGTTACATCTTGGTATATACAAATTATGACATATATATGAACAAATGTATAATATAAAATTTATAAATACACGTATATATATTAAAATAAAAAAGGCATATCCTGAGCAAGAGCACATGTGCTTTACAGATGGCAGAACGCCATCTAGTGGAACGAAATTAACTAAACATTGATTTAGCCTGTTCCCTGATATTTTGCCAACCCAATTTCTTGATAAATCAAGAAAAGCCATCCACGAACGCGTTTCGCGCTTTAGAGGCTCGCCAGCGTGGAGTAGGCTGTACCACTGCGATATATACCACATATATATGTATATATAAATACTAGCGGATGTGTACCCGGCTTCGCCTGGGTTTTATCCGAGTGAAAGTTTGCCTAACGAATATTATTGATAATAATATTCCGGAACATACAGAATATTATGATAATAATGATAATAATATGCGTTACATTATATATTTATAATACAATATAACTGGTATATATGAATATATTTTTAGAGCAAACACTCTCTCTACTGAATAGATTTTAAAAATATATATATATATAAATAAATATATTCAGAGATATACTACATGATCTTAGTCAAAAGGCAGAGAAACGATATTTTATATATAGAGATGACCTGGCTTCGTGTGTCTTCTGCTCGAGTGAATGTTTCGCTGGAAATATTTTGTTCTCGCCTACTTAAAATTATTATCTGGCTTCGCCCGTGCTCTGCTTTAGTGAATATTCCCCAAAAGAATTTTGTTTATGTTAATCAAGAATGATACAGCAATATTTTCATCATCATTTTTGACTAAAAAAATAT